>CM034150.1:116944776-118144776 GCA_019776745.2 Taxus chinensis
TCTTTATTTGTATAGCGTTACGGGAATCAATGTAAAACCAAGCCAAGAGATGAGATGAATACAGTTGGTGAAGCAAGAATTTTTTGAAATTACCTAGACCATCAATGCATGTAGGGAAATTACAACAAAATATTAGGTAAATACTTAATGGGTGTTGTATGCTACAAAAAGGATGTGTTGAAATGGCTTTGGAAACCTTCAATCAAACACATAATTGATAGGTGTGAATCCAAACTCCATGACCTCTGCCAACATCCTCCCTAACATTGTCAAATTGGGAGCATAGAGCAAGTCATGGACATCCAACAAAGTTTTGGAAAGAAAGTATTATTGGTAGTTGTGTTTTTTATAGGCGCTAAGGAGACCAATTTTCAGATGTATAAGCTTTCTGGTGACATATGTAATGCCTATATGGGGCACTTGGATGGTTTGAATGATTACCATAAAGAAATGCAACTCTTAGAATGCCATACATTGCAAGTTTAGCTCAAAATGAATTTTTTGAAAAGGCTTTGGACATGTGTAAAGCCATATTCCACAAACTATACTCTCATCCTCCCTGCATGCACCAAATTTTTGGTCACGTATATTGTCCAATTAAAATTGGAGTGATGCAGAAAAGATAGCATGGCCCTACACATGCATATGAACTATTTGATAAAATGTCTAAATGAATATGTGTTTACATGGACAATTGTCAAAGCATAATAAAAGATGATTTTTGTCTCATGTGGTAACATGCACATCACATGTGAACTGTTTGACTAAAAGTCTTGAAGAAATGCAGCCTTACAGGCTTGCAATGATTGTTGGATGCGCACAAAATGGGAGATCTGGGAACATGGCATGGAAACCCGTTAAAGGATAGTTTAAAGTGTATTTTTGTCAAATGATTTGTTGTAATGTGAATACCCTCTTTGGCATGTATGAAAACATGGAAGCGTGATCTTGGCATGCAAATGGTTTGACATAATACCTAAGAGAAGTGTGGGTATTTGGGTCTAACTTTGGTGTTTTCATTTGAATTGGACATTGGTTGGCTGCTCCAACACTCGCCATGTGTGCCCCTCTAGCTCAATTCAGGCATGATCATCTTACCCTTCTTGCATGTTATTAATGACTCTAGTTTTCTTATTTTAATATAGTAGAAAATCAAACCAAAGTAGAATAAATTATTGGTGAACTAAATGAGACATAATGGCTTCTAGCAAATTTACCTTTGTTTTGTACGCAACTAGAAAAGTAACCTGGAATGTAAATTATACTCCCAATCTACCTCGTGAGATATTTGGAAAAATCTTATACTAGTTTTGGTATGGGAAATCACGCGAGTGGCGTGTTAAACAAGAAACTTAGTGAAAATAATTCTTGACAACCTTGGGTAATGTTAATAAAACATGTTTTCATAGAGGCATAAAACATCTCTATAAACCCCGAAATGAGAAAAACAAACTTTAGCCATGTACCTTTTCATGTGGAGTGTTCAATTGAACCTTGGTTTGTTCCTTGGAAGTTAATTTGACCTTTTTTCGTAACACATTTAAGATAACAGCGGGCTAGTTTGCAACTTTAAATTCTTGTTGAAAGTTAAAAATGCAATTTGGTTTTGACCCGCCGTTTTGGCCTTGGGTGTAGAAGCAGATTTTGGCTTCGTATACCTCTAATATTTCTACGAGACAATTACTACAAACCCTTAGTTTGCATAAAAACATATTGTAAGAGAGTTTTCTTGATAGGTTTTGTAGGCCTCTGGTCATTAGGCAACAAGGCCGATTGGGTGTATTTACGATCGGTAGCTCCGAAAAGATGAGCACCATTTTAATTGTGTTTTCCAGTTTGGGGTTTCGTAATCTCAAGTGTTTCCCTGTATATAGGTGAATAGGTAGAAATTTGTTGAACCCTTGTGTTTTCGAGTCTCAAAGATGGTTTTTGAACACTGGTATTTGAGAAAATTGTTTAAATTTTGACGTTTTTGGAAATTTGTGACTAATTGGAGAAAATTGTCATATGACCTTATCTAAGAAAAATAATGATAGAGAAACCTTGTCAACATGAATACATGATTGTAGAAAACTTTCTGTTGAAACTTGCTTGTAATGAAATTAATTGTGGGAAAATGGTGTTTTCTCTCTCCTCTCTCTATCTCTCTCATTGGCTTTAGAAACGAAATGAAATGGCATTTCATTTCTTATTTAGGCCCCATGAAGCGTGTTAAATATAGTTTCATTATTGTTAGAAAACTATGAATTTGTATATCATGCTTGGTTGTAGTTTGATGTCATGCCAATGGTTTTGTTAATAATCTGGTCATTGCAAGTATGCAAAATAAGAAGAAATGGTAGTATTGTTGTTGTTTTTTTAATATGGAATATCGTTGAAATATACATGTACTATTAAGTAGATGTATCAACACTATTTTTATGAGCATGAACGCTATTTATTGATTATTTTTTTTATGAGTAAGAAATTTTGCTATATTGATGTATTGGGAAAACATGCACTCTATTTGTTTATGAACTTGATTATGAGTTTGTATGTTGTTATATGGTTTAGATGTTTTGAAACACGCTTATTTAATGTCAATTATTTTTTCTCCCTTAATACTTGTGTTGATGGTAGGAACTTTCTATTCCTAAACTATTAAAAAAGAAACATGCTCTTACCCATTACTATGTATATCTCTCTTGAATGAGTCTTGTATAGTTTTACAATATCCCTATCACTTTAGAAAAGACTTAAACCTATCTCTTTTCCTCTCTTTCTTTTCACCCTGGAATGATCTCATTGTGAGATATAAGTGACGTGAGTGAAGTCAGTACTTGTTTACCTTCACATTAAATCCTCATGTTCAACACCATTTTAACCCCTCTTGCATCTAATTGATGTAGTGCCCACTCTCTTCGACACTATTTCACTATGATTTTGTTACTGCTAGTTAGATACATTGACATTTTGATTATAATATCTTGATCAACAAGTGATAGACTATACAAATATTTGGACTATTGATATGTTGTGATTCACATTTTAATTATGATACACTAGCTGACATTGATAGATAGTTCTATATATGTTTATTTAAATTATTATGATTTTATACTGACATGTTATATTCTAGATGCATTGCTTATGTCTGGATGTTCTGAATGGTACTGTGATTCATGGGTGATAATAAAATTATAGATTCAAATTACTTTGAAGTGCTATGGTTTATAAATGATAGAATTGTTTAATTTTGGATGACGACTATTGATTTCTATGGATATATTATTGCTCGATGTTGTTGATGCAACCGTAATGCTAGAGAGGTATTTCTATTTGTGTTTGTAGGGGTATTATATCACTATACATCGAAAGGGGATAAGGGACCAACCACAAAAGAATGTGGAGTGTTTTGTAACATGGCCAAATTTGACAACTTGTGTCTAATGTATATGTTGTGTTGACTGCATGCTTACTTAGGAGGTTTCCCATGGGGGGTGACCTCACATGTGTGGCCACGGGGTGTATTATTTTCCTTTATTTTAATTTTGTGTGTCTTATTTTTTGTGCATGTAGTTAATTATTGGGAAAATTTAGTCACTTTATTAGCACTTGTTAATGTGTCTTAATTGGCTAATTTAACTTAAATTTTACACTAAAAGAAAGAGGTGACATTTGGGTAGTAAATAGAGTAGATAGTCCTTGATTTGTGCTTGATGTGTATTGAAATAATTACATTTAGGTGGTGTGTACTCTTCCTTTCTTCTCAAACTCGAATTTTGCCTTGTAGGCTACTTTTTGAGACTTGTGGGACAAGTTAACCTTGTCCCTCACATCTCAAACTCTTCTACCAACCATACTTATGAAGTATGGGGCTTCTTTTGACCATTTTAGTGCATTTTTTGAATGTAAAGGGGTAAATAATTGCACTTTTCTACTTACCACATTTAATGTGTCCTTGATAAACATGAAATGCATGTTGGAGTGTTATGTGTGCATGTCATAATTCTTACATATTCATTTATTGCATTGGGTTTGGTGTGTTGACTTGTGAGTTAGAATGGAGGGATGATGAAGTGGAATCCTATATGGAGTCACCTCATCATCCTCACCTCCCTTTTTCTATTTATTGAAGGAATTTGAGTTACTTGTGTTATTTTCTTCTCTTGCACTTTTGAAATTTGGTCTTGAGTTTTATGCTTAGATCCTTTTGGAGTTGCATACTTTGGATTGTGCTTGGTTTGAAGTGTTGAAAGCTTGTTGGAGTGAATATTTTTGGAAGCTTGATGGAGAGGTAGGATCTCCACTTGTTGTCATTATTTTATTTATGCATTTAGATGTAAATTTTGTGCTTGTTTGAATATTATATGAGTGTTGTGAATGTGATTTATTGGGGTTGAGTAGCTTGCTTTAAGAAGGGTGTGAGAGATGGAAGTATTAGACCATTGGGGAGGGAAAATGGAGTTATGAGGCATGCATTTTAAAGGGAGTGTAATTAGGATTTCCACTTATGGGGAGTGAAAAGGAAAACATGGACATATTTTTGCATATTTGCAAGGGGAGAGATAAGGATGTATTTGACTGTATTGTATTGTGGATATGGAGGCTTTTGGGTGGAACTCCTACTTCACTTGGGAGACAAAAGGAGGTGGTTCCTATATTCCTTGCTTCTTTTGGCTTGATGTCAAGCCTATGTGTTGTTGGGAAAGTTGTAAATATTGTTGAATATGTCCATTTGAATGTGTTAAATGTTTTGTGGAAGCCATTTTTGTAAAGGTTGTCAAAGTTGCATTATATTCCCCATTGTTCTTTGGTTGGGGCTCAGGGGCCAATATGGAGGATGGATTCTCCTCTTATTGGATTATAGGTTGGGCAGAGAGTGTCGCCTATTATCCTTTTATTTGTATTATGATTCCAAATTTGAAGAGTTGAAGAGGTGCTAGATTGAAACTATGAAGTTGGGAGAAGACATTGAAATGAAGATTTGTGTTTGAACCTTTGGAAGAATCTTTATGTTTTAATTTGACCATATTGTTCCCAATTAGAGTGTAAGTTTGTAAATCTTGTATTATCAAAATAAGGCTATGTATATTTCATTTATTCAAAATTTTAATGTTATAGTGAAAGGAGGAAGCTTAAGTTGTATAGTTTGTTGGAAATGAAACTCTCCAAATTTTGGATGATATTCAAAGTTGCAATATGTATTTTTGGAAAAGAATGATGTTATTGTAAAGAAAGAGTTTGTTGAGTTCTTTTGGTGTTTTGTTGACAAGTTTGAAATTTAAAAAGGAATGATTTGAGTTAATTTTATAATCAAACTTTACATTTTGTTGTAATGGTATTGGCTCAACTATCTCACAAATTTAAATGTATATAATTTTATATAAATTGCATATGCCTTATATTTTGTTATACAAACGAACTTGGGTTGGAAAGGTTGTTTAAAATAAATTAAAACAATTTTTTTTTTTATACAATTTCGAATATATACAATTATATAGGTTTAGAGATTAGCTTAATTGTTAGTTCAACCACAAGATTTAAACATTTAATAAAATATTCCTTAGTAATATATATATATATATATATATATATATATATATATATATATATATATTACTAAGGAAATTTAAGGGTTACTGATTTAATTGTGAACCGACCACATTTTATAATGTCACATAGTTTATACTAGCAATCGCATGTGTACAATGCAATGTGAATGCCAAATAGTATATGTTATTTGATTTAGAGGGATAGTTATTACTTTTGTAGTTGATGTTGATAATGGGTGTGATTGCTTTTGTAAGTGTATGAATATAGATGAACCACTTCATTTAAAGGTTCTATCTCTACATTTCAAATTTGTTACAAATTCATACATATAGATTTGCATATGTTGAATGTATTCATGTTTAATGACTAGTATATCATTCAGACCAAGAGCCGATTATGCAGTTGAAGATTCAATTGTTTAAAGTGATTTCCATTACAATGATTTTTAGGTAGGTAAAATAGTTAATGCCAAATTTTAACAAAACAAGTCGTTACAAAAGATACCATCTTAAACAGTTAGTGAATCAATATGATACACATGGCGTACATCATGATGAAATAATGTTTTGTTTATTGCTGCATGGAGGAATTGAGAATATGACATATCAGCTCTTTACTCATTGGAGTCATTGGTATCACACTGAAGGAAAGATGTAATTCTGGTCCTAATCTCTAATAAAAGGGTGTTAGATTAGGCCTCACATAAACATGGTCCCAACAACTCTTAAGAGCTTGAGTCAATGAAAAATGGAGACCCACTGGTTCTATAGAGATACTCATGATGTCGTATTCTCTTCTAAACAAAAAAGGGATCATATCCTCCTAGGGGAACCATGATTTATGAGGAAATTAGGGCTCTTCATGACTGTAAAAGTTTGAAATGCATTTCCTATGATTGATAATTCTGTGATGCAGGGTTAGAGGAAGACCTAGTTCAGAGGGTGTTCCAAGTAAGTTACAGAAACCTAGATGTTATAAATGAAAAATGTGATGAGCCAAAAAAACACAGGCATATGTAGCAAAAATTTATATTGTTTTGAAAAACTTGGGAAAAGCTCAGAAAATAGAACAGCAAATATGGTGGCTCTAGATTAATCACAATTTTTTCGGAAGTAAAGAAATAATGTGATGTACTACCATTCCATTCATCTCTGCTAGGGAAAATCAATATTCTTTAACCTTTACCAAGGCTCCATCTTTTAATGGTGAATCACTCAATCACTGAACTTCTCACAAATTCATGCCTATGACTGCATACACTGTTAATGTTCACAATTACTAGACCATTACAAGGTAGATGTTGTATGTATGTTATGCAACATTATATACACTGATTTTACACCATTAAATCTGGAAACCATGACGGAAACCCTTGGCTCTTTCTATTATTGACATTGAGAAATTAAAAGATTTGGAAACTGTAAACAAACATAGGGAAGATAGAGGCGGATCTGACCAGGAAAAGATGGTATGCCTGAATGCAGTTGAGATTAAAAAATCTACTAAAATGATTGAAAACCCTATATATGTCAAGTGTGTGTGAGAGAGAGACAGAGATTGAGATGTCACTTTATAGATTATTCAAGTTTGAAAATGGACTAGAACTTCACCAACCTCATAATTTTGATGGATGGCATTATTATAGTACATGCATTGGAACACAGAACCTAAAGAGGTAATTCAATACCACAAATGGTGTGCACTAACATAGGGGTGATAATTAGCCTACCTGTATCACCTCCAATGACATGCCTTTGCTTTATCAATTGGTTTTAAAAGTTTAAACCTTTCCCTTTGACATCTGATGAGTCATTGTTTGCTTTATCAAGTTGCTTTGATAATCCGGTCCTTTTGTTTTCAGGTTCTGTAAAGTTGTATTCTTGATCAAGAGTAGGGAAATTAGAATGGTGAGAGGAATTGGATTCCTCCTCCAGGTAGCCCCTTTCCCATGTGGGCCTGTGGTAAGAAACATTACTATCTCTGAAAGCTGTTACTGATCCTGGATGAACATAAGCCTTGCTATATTTCTTGCGGTCATCAATTCAATTCAACTTGTTTGCATGTACATCACTAGAAAAGCTTGCATTTGAACAGTTATCAGGAAATATTAGCTCATCTTTCTGGTGTCTAAGGCCTGGGTAATTTGGACTATGAAAAGAATAATTTTCCACGCTATTAGGCCTCCCAAATCCTTGACGAAATCCATACATGTGAGATCCAAGCATCGATGCAAGCCCATGGCAATGTTCTCTTCTGGAACTTCTAGGCTTCAAAGGATTGGATTTTATATTTTGAAATGTTTTAGGCTTCCCTATTGTTTGCTGATTTATAAAATAATGATTGCTATAATTCTCAGCTACTTGCATCTATTTGAAAATTGTATAGTGGGATGGTGAATCACTTGGTGTGACATACTGTCCAAAGCCACGCGAACCAATTGTGGTGTTAACATTGTGAAATGCATTGGCAGAAGGTGGCGTTTCAGACCACCTTTCACACCCAATTCTACCCATCTTTTGATTATCACTGATGACATGTTTTCCAGATGAGGGCACAATTTCCTTGCAAAATCCTGAATTATTCCACATCTTCTCTCCAGGGCACTGCCACTGAAATTGGGTTAACTTCTATTTATCAAACCTTAGTGTATTAGAGTCAGTGCCCAAGACGAGGTTAGAATCAGGATTGGGATTGGGATGTTTGTTTATGTAATCAATCATCATTGGCTTGTTGTGAGACAAATAAGTAGAGGCAGCTTCAGAATCGAATAACCCACCACTGTATTCTTCCCCATCTTCTTCTTCACTGTAGGGTTTGATCATCAATCTTCTGATCCATGTTGTTGCAGAGAGGTTTTGTTCGGTGGCCACCTCTTTCCCTCTTTCCCTCTTTGACTATTTGATTCTCTTTTAAAACCTCCTTCCTAACATCATTTACTGAAAAATTGGACAAGGAATCTAGCTCATGTAGTGAAGCAAATCGCATGCGCTGCAACTCAGATTCATTAACCTCAACAGGGCCCTCATAAATAAGGCAACATGATTCATCCAACCCTGGCACAAGCTTCAAACTGTGAAATTTTATCTTCCTAGAAAATGAAAAGATCTTTTTAATCCAGGAAAACCTACCTTTCCTTTTCGATGATCTAACATCGGTGGCCCACAGGTGTCGACTACCAGTGATGGAGACGACCTTGAACTTGCAGATCTGTGTAGTGCCAAAAATCCATCAAATTCGGAAGGCCAAGCTTCTCCAGAGCCTGCTGGAGATTTACAACACTGATCAATTACACAAATCACTCCTAATCGAAAAAGCAACTGTTAAAAATAGCCAAAAAAAAGTGAAAACGTACAAACGGCCGTCAAAGTTAAATGTCCTGAAAAAACGTCTAAAAGGTTGTCAAATTTAACATAGTCGTGGAAACATCCAGAAGTGCCTTTCCCATAGGGGGAACTCCTTCGGCGTAATAATAAAAAAAGGGGTTGAGCTGTGTATTGGTCCGAATGGCCAATGTTTTGAGTTTATATAAATTAAAACTTAGTGGGGGTGGGGCGCTGCCCCACCCCAATGCTATTCTATTAATATAAAATATATGGGGTAGGGTGGCGCCCCACCCCCCAATACATTAAACCCTATCTTCTAGGCAGACTGCGACTATTATTCAAACTTACACATTAGCTTTTGAGTCGATTGACCCATAATATGTGTGTGTGTGTGTATTGCAAAATCGATTTCTTTTAATATGGAATAAAAATATAGATATACATTGATATATATATATATATATATATATATATATATATATATATATATACATATATGTGCACACATATACATAAATACGCATTACCTAGTTTCATATATATCCATCCAAAATTGGTATATATATAATTTATATACACCCAACCTGCTAGAGAAAAATACCAAATAACATAAATACATTAGGGAAAATAATACCCACAAAGGACATGGGTAGATCCCTCATTTTAACACAAATACAAAAAAAAGGAGTTTGTAAACTCTCCCAATGGCTCTAATGGCCTCCATGATTTCTCCTCTTCCTCTTCCTCGAACCTGTAAAAACAAAATGAAATGGGTTAGGGAAAAATGAGAATAAAAAGCAAACTTAAGGATTTTAGGGCATTTTGGAAAACCTAAAATCTAAGGGTCAATATCAATCTAATCTTATGGTGGAGAATCAATCCTACAATTTTAAGTTGTGGCATTTTGTGGGAATGAAATTAAATTAAAAAGGGTATGAGTAATTGGTTGAATGGGGCCACTTAGTGGCTAGACCAAGTTGCTAAACTCTTGTGGTAGTAAATAAATTAAACATTGTGAATAGTAATTAAATAATGAACTAAAAGGGGTTTATAAATAAATATTGGTAAGTGCATAATTTTATAACCTAATGGGACATGACTATTAAATATTTGAAAAATGCCCTAATTAAGTTATCGAACTAAATGTGAGACTTTTAAACCATAAATTATTTACGGGAAATAAATTAATAATATTTTATTATTAACTTAATTCTGACTTCTTCAAGTTTGTCTATAAATATTTAATAAGGAAAATTAATTAAATTGTGAATAATGTTTACCCTTGCAACTTCTAAACAAAAAAAAAATTACCAAATTTTTTTCCTAATAAATTAGTTGGTTTTGTTATGGTTTTGAACGTCGAAAATTGTGGGTGTTACACTTGGTATCAGAGTCATGGGTTCAACACTTGAACCCTGGACCAACACAAAACACAACAAGTAAACCTAACACAACCTACACCTAAAACACATAACATTGCATGATATTTTAAAATGTAGAAAACTGAAACAAAACCTAGATGATGATAAACTAACTCCCATCTTGGTTTGTGCAGAAGGCGCTAACTAGATGAGGGGATCTTTCGTGTGGAGTTAGATATACCACCCCTAGAGCAGGTAGTTGTCATTATATTGTTGCAGATCCTACATACATTACAGGATGTCAATGCAGCTAAATGAGGTGGAGTAGTAGGGGGATGATCTAGTCAGCATAATAGAGGGCTATCAGTAGAGGCTCGTATCCCTTCATGACACAGTGAGGAGTATAGGGCAGAGAACTCCCATGCGGAGTTGGTTAGATGAGATTCACCTTAAAGGGGACATGGAGAGAGGGCTACAAGGCACAGAGATAGGTCTAGGAGCCCTAGGCTGAGGAATGATCATGCGGATAGACCTAGATGCAGGAAATTGACAATGAAAGATCATATCAGAGAGATATTGAAGCTCCACCCACCCCATTTTTCTGGAGACACATGAGGATTTGAGGAAGAGGCATGGATGGTTAGCTTGAATGGATTCTTCAAGCTATGTCTGTGTACCAACAACATGAAAGCTCGTGTTGCCATCCACCTTCTAAGAGACGGAGCCATAGTTTGGTGAAAAATTGAGGAACATAAGCTCCATGTGGATTTATAGATGGTTACTTGGGAGATCTTTGAGGAGTGGTTCAGGATTAGATACATATCCAGGAGGTTTATCTTGTAGCGGATTGATGAGTTTTATGATATGTGACATACTTCCATAACAATAGCTGAGTATGAGAGTCAATTTTTGGACTTATTACGGTATGCTGAGTACATGCAGGATGAGAAGGTTTGGGTATACAGGTTCATCAGGGGTTTGAACTTAGATTTGGGAGGGGCATTACATATGCATTGTCCACAAACTTTAGCAGAGGCAGTTGAGAAGGCCTACATTACAGAGGAAAACAGGGGGAAGACTCATTAGGCCAGAGATAGAGTGAGGAGTCATATTTAGTAGATGTAAGATAGTAGTGGAGGGGGTTAACTCCTCCTCCTCGTGGCAGGCATGGTTCAACACAGTCCTCTTTCAGGCTGCCATAATAGGTACAACAACAACAACAACAACAGACTCAACCACCTTTTAGGCCTTCACAATGCCAGGATGCACAGAGAGGGTGCAATATGGGGCCTCCAGCTAGGGGATCCAATAGGCATCTTGAGCTCAGTCAGTAGGAGTACATCCACCACAACACCCACATAGGTCTATGACAGGGTCATCAGGATCTACAACACGGACTACCGGGGCACCAAGAGGAGTATCTGTTCATTGGAGGGGACCAGGTAGTTGATTTGGGTGAGGTGTACATGGACATCACTAGAGAGAGTGTCCGTAGAGCCCTATTAATCATGGTAAGACACCTATTTCAGAGCCTACAATTAGTGATATGTGACGTAGCCATCAGATTTATGTAGTGGTCGAGAACCACCAGGAAGAGCATCAAGGTACAATGATAGAAACTATAGGTAGTATTGGTGGTATCCCTACATCTATATTGTTTGATTCTCGCTCTTCTGATTCATTTATTACACCATCATTAGTAGAGAGATGCAGCAGGCTGGTGAAAGTTAGGCAGGGCCTTATTTAAGATGTTGAGATGGCTTTTGGAGCCAAACTCTCAGTGGATCTTTTAGTTAAGGAGTGTGTAGTGGACCTAGGACCCTTCACCACAACTTTGGATCTTCATATCCTTCCCTTGGGTTCATATGGAGTTATCTTGGGCATGGACTAGTTATCTACACATAGAGCTATAGTAGATTGTTACAACATAGTTATATCTTGTGTAGACGATTTGGGAGTTGAGTTGGTGATAGTTGGAGTTAGGAGACCCATCTCTATTCGCACCATATCCGTTATGCAGCTGAAGTGGTGTGCGCAACATGGTTGTCAGTTGTATGCCATCAGACTTAGTGACTAATCGGAGGATGAGACTCATGGACCGTCACTTGATGATCATCATATTTTGAGGGAGTTTTTAGATGTTTTTCCTAGTGTGTTGTCAAGGTTACCCCCCCCACGTGAGATGGACTTTCATATTGATATGTTTCCTGGATCAGAGCCTATCTCATGCGCGCCGTATAAGATGACCACCCCTGAGCTATGTGACCTCAAGTTGCATTTAGAGGGCCTTCTTGAGAAGGGCCTAATCCATCCTAGCATATCTATTTGTGGTGTACCAGTGATTTTTGTGAAGGAAAGATCTTTACGTTTGTGTGTGGACTACATATAAGTGAACAAAGTAACGATCAAGAATCATTACCCCCTTCCTCACATAGATGATTTATTTTATTAGATGAATGGGGCTACCGTGTTTTCTAAGATAGATCTTAAGTCCGGTTACCATCAGCTGAGGATTGCGGAAGAAAATATCCACAAGACAACTTTATGCATGAGATATGACCACTACAAGTTCACAGTTGTGTCATTTTGTCTGACGAATGCCCCACAATATTCATGAGTTTGATGAATGGTGTTCACGACTTTTCTAGACCATTTTTGTGCTCATGTTCCTAGACGATATTTTGATTTAATCACGCACGTGTGAGGAGAACAAGGAACACCTTCGTCAAGTTCTCCAGTGTCTTTGAGAGCAACAACTTTACAGGAACCTAGAGAAGTGTGCATTTTTCAAGACAAAGGTTCAGTATTTAGGTAACATTATTTCTGGGGAAGGTATTGTAGTTGATCCTTCTAAGATTAGAGCTATCATGGATTGGCCAGTGCCAACCAATGTGACCGAGGTGCGGTAGTTTCATGGGATTGACAGGTTATTACATGAGGTTTGTTCAAGATTTCTCTCGTATTGGGCATCCCATCACTTCCCTGCAATGGAAAGGGAAGAAGTTTGTTTGGTCAAATAGATGTGAGCAGTTCTTCAGGACATTGAAGGAATGGCTTACGAAAACACCTATTCTTGCAGTGCTAGATCCTCAGAGGGATTTCTTCATATGTACAAATGTCTCTTTGGTAGGGTTAGGAGGTTTGTTGATGTAGGATGGCCATGTAGTAGCTTTTGAGTCTCACAAACTCAAGGATTATGAGCTCAATTATCTGACTCATGACCTTGAGCTTGTGGCAGTGGTCCATGCATTGGTGCGTTGGCGACACTTCCTATTAGGTAGGAGGTTTATTCTTAGGATAGACCATTTGAGCCTACGACGCCTCTTTAAGCAACCCAATCTTAACGCCTATCAATGGCGTAGGATGGAGTTACTATGTGAGTACGACATGGAGATTGAGCATGTAAAATGGAAAGAGAATGTGGTTGCTGAAGCTTTGAGTCGTTAAAGGCATTTGCTTATGACTACTTTAGTGGGTACAAACTTATGGAGCATGATCTAGCGATAGCTTTCACATGATAGCTTCTACCTTTCAGCTTGAGCAAAGATTGAGTCTCAGAGACCCCTTGAGGGGAAGTTTGATGGATTTACATAAGAGTCAAATGGTCTTCTTTGACACAGAGGTCAAATATATGTACCTAGGGATGGAGGTTTGAGACAGGATATATTGGTAGAGGCTCATTGTGCACATTATTCAGCCCATCTAGGGGTGTAGAAGATACACGCCACATTGAGACAATTGTACCATTGAAGAGAACTTTAGAGATATGTTGCTCGTTTTGTGTCTTGATGTTTGGAGTGTCAGAGGGTGAAGGCCGAGCATCAACATCCAACTAGCCTTCTTTACCCGCATGCTATACCAAAGTGGAAATGGGACACCATTTCCATGGATTTCATAGTGGGGCTACCGATGTTGAGATATCACCATGACGCCATTATGGTCACGAATGATAAATTGAAAAAAGTGACTCATTTTTCTCTGATGAAAACCACCTATACAAATAGTGCAGTGACACGAGTGTATTTGGATGAGATTGTCAGACTGTACGGAATCCTGCGGAAGATTATTAGTAACCATGATCCCTTGTACACCTCTCATTTTTAGACTACCATGTAGCGCGCCCTTAGGAAGAACATTAATTTAAGTACAACCTATCACCCAGAGATAGATGGACAGACTGAGCGGGTGAATCAGATTTTAGAGGACACGCTTCGAATATATGTCATGGATCATCATTCACGTTCAGAGGAGTACTTGTACTTGGTTGAGTTTGCATACAACAAAAAATTTTAGAGTTCTATTGGTATGGCTCCTTTTTAGGCTTTATATGGCAAAGAGTGCAGGACTCCATTGAGTTGGGACATGATAGAGGATAGAGTATCTCTTGGGCCAACTTTGTTACAGGACATAGAACAACAGGTTGTTTTGATTAGCTTTTGAGTCGTCCGACCCACAATATACTCTAATACACACACACACATATCTGATCCACTATTACAGTTATAAATTAATAATAAAATATTATATATATGTATTATTATGTATATACACACACACATATATTGTGAAATCTATTTCCTTTAAAATGGAATAAATATATATATATATATATATATATATATATATACATATATGTGTACACATATTAGGGTTTCATATATCCATCCAAAAATGGTATATATACAATGTATATACACCCAACCTGTAAGAGAAAAATAACAAATAACATAAATACATTAGGGCAAATAATACCCACAAAAGAAATGGGTAGATCCCTCATTTTAAAACAAATACAAAAAAAGGAGTTTGTAAACCCTCCCAATGGCTCTAATGGCCTCCATGATTTCTCCCCTTCCTCTTCCTCCAAACCTGTAAAAACAAAATGAAATGGGTTAGGGAAAAATGAGAATAAAAAGCAAACTTAAGGATTTTAGGGAATTTTGGGAAACCTAAGATCTAAAGGTCAATATCAATCTAATATTATGGTGGAGAATGAATCCTACAATTTTAAGTTGTGGCATTTTGTGGGAATGAAATTAAATTAAAAAAGGTATGGGTAATTGGTTCAATGGGGCCACTTAGTGGCTAGGTGGCTAGGCCAAGTAGCTAAACTCTTGTGGTAGTAAATAAATTAAACATTGTGAATGGTAATTAAATAATGAACTAAAAGGGGTTTATAAATAAATACTGGTAAGGGTATAGTTTTATAACCTAATGAGACATGACTATTAAATATTTGAAAAATGCCCTAATTAAGTTACTGAACTAAATGGGATACTTTTAAATTGTAAATTATTTTGGGGAAATAAATTAATAATATTTTATTATTAACTTAATTCTGACTTCTTCAAGTTTTTCTAGAAATATTTAATAAGGAAAATTAATTAAATTGTGAATAACGTTTACCCTTGCAACTTCTACACAAAAAAAAATTACCAATTTTTTTCCCTAATAAATTATTTAGTTTTACTATGGTTTTGAACGTTGAAAATTATGGGCGTTACACTTGATCCATGGGAGGTTGAGTTTTTCTAACGTTATCTTGTACCAAGTTGTAGATTCCTTTAGCATTGTGCTTACTCATGTGTCTTTCACCTTATAAGGTTTCTTGTGCTCGTGGAAGTATGCATGGTATTATAGTTAAGGGTGTAATGCCCCTTTGGGACATGATTGATGTATTGGTGATTAACGTTTGTAGATGGTTACCTTTTATGTTAAGTCTCATGGGATGGGATAATCATTGTAAGTGTATGAGATAATAAGAGAAATAAGAAAGTTATGTTTATTCTTTGAAATGTGATCATGTCTACCTTGGAAAACAATAAAGCGGGGTGGCACATCACTTAGTGCCTCTAATAAAATCCCAATTTTGTTAAATGTGAGTGATATAAAAAAAGACACATATAAGTGAAACTTGGAGTTATCTTATAACTTAGTTAGGCCTTATTTTTTTATTGAAAGTACCTATAAACTTATCCATGCGAATTTGATCATTCGAGAACATAATCTCTTATCTAGAAAATGAAATTTATGACGTATAGCTATTAGAAACGACTATATCCTATTATTTTATCATAGCAACAACAAGAGTCAATTGATAATAATGGTATAGCTTTGATACCAAATGATAGAATAGAATAAGATTGCAATGACCAAAGAGGGACGGAAGCCTCACAAATATTATTGATCATGAAATCAGATTACATAACAATGCAAGAGCTGTAATATTTATAGATATTAGACAGCCTCATGTGGATAGACATGACACCCTAGCAGACACTAACTACGAGATGATAAGACCCATCTCACATGCACATGTAATTACTACTAATACCAATATTGAATGTTATCTAACATAACAATATTGAATGCAAGTCACTAGACTAGAGTGCACATGTTGCACATGTTGCACATTATTAAATAAAAGACAATGCAATAAATATGCCTATGCTAAATTATGCTAACATTGCCCCCCTTAATTTTTCATTGTTTCCAATGAAGTGGAGAGGAACTCTCTGGACAGTGTGAATTTGTCACGTGCAAGTGACTTAGTGAAAACATCTGCCTTCTGTCCAGCTGTAGGACAGAACTGGAGCTGTATGTTGTGCTTCAAGACATGCTCGCGTATGAAATGAACCTGTACTTCAATATGCTTGGTTCTCTCATGAAATACTGGATTATGAACAAGCTTCAGAACTCCTTCATTATCAACATATACTGGAGTAGATTTTTGTTGTGGTAGACCAATTCCTTCCAGTATTCGGCGTAGCCATATTGCTTCACAAACAGCTTCACCTGCAGCTCGATACTCTGCTTCTGTAGAAGAGCGAGAAACAAAGTTTTGTTTCTTGCTTCCCCATGATATCGGTCCAGATCCCATAAAGAAGATGAAGCCTGATGTTGACTTCCTATCATCCATGTTTCCTGCATGATCTGAATCTGAATATCCAGTCAAGAAGAAGTTATCGTTCTTCTTGTATCCTAGACCAAGGTCAATTGTACCCTTTAGATATCTCAGTATTCTCTTTGCTGCTTTCCAATGACATATTTTTGGTTCTTGCATGAAGCGTGATAAATAGCTGACTATAAAGCTGATATCTGGTCTAGTATATATCAGGTAAATGAGACTCCCGATCAACTGCCGACAGAGAGTTTCATTCACCGGTGGTGATGGATCGGAACGATATAACTGAAGTCTCACTTCCATAGGTGTAGCAATAGGAGTGCAGTCCATCATCCTGAATTTCTCGAGCGTTGTCTTGGTGTATTTCAACTGTGATACAAAGATATAATTCTCTTTTTGCCATACTTCCAACCCAAGACAATAGTGCATGAGCCCGAGATTTGTCATGTCGAACGATCAATTAAAATCCTTCTTTGTTGCATCGATCATCTTCACAGAACTGCATGTAATGACTAAATCGTCGACATAAACAACCACAATGACAATCTCCCCCCCTTGCTTTTTGAGGGAGAGATTGGGGTCATAAGGATTCCTTTCAAATCCATGACTTATGAGATGCTCATCAATTTTGATGTACCATGCCCGGGGTGCCTGTTTAGGCCATATAGAGATTTTATGAGTCTGCATACCATCATCTCTTTTCCTGGTATTACATAACCCTCTGGCTGAGTCATATAGACTTCTTCTTGCAATCTCCATTAAGAAAGGCACTTTTCACATCCATTTGGTGGACTTTCCAACCAAATTGTGCAGCTAGAGAAAAGATCATCCTGATTGTCTTGATCTTGGCTGTGGGAGCAAATGTCTCCTCATAATCAATGCCTTCTTGTTGTGCATACCCCTTTTCTACAAGCCTTGCTTTATTCTTGTCAATAGTCCCATCTGATTTGTACTTAGTCTTGAATATCCATCTGCATCCAATGGGTTTCTTCCCTAGTGGAAGGTCGACAAGTTGCCATGTGTTGTTCTTCATCACTGAGTGATACTCTGAATCCATGGCATATTTCCAAGATTTTGATTGTAGGGCTTCCTGAATTGTAGATGGCTCAACTATTTCAACAACTCTGCTCATTAGGGCATAATTGACCTCTTCATGAGCTTGACTACGAGTTCGAGGTCCAGGATTAGATGATGTGCTAGGTGCTTCATCCAAATTTGCATCTCTTATTAATTGGGTATACCATTTAGGTAACTTCTTAGCTGTTTCATTGGCTTGTGGTGGATCCAAGTTTTCACCATCATCCAATTCATCACTGTCATCTTCAGTGGGAACATCAAATTTTGTCTTCACAAGAGGTGTATTTTGCATGTTTGTTGAGTCATTGAGTGGAGCATCTGCTTGTTTCTTCTCAAAGAACTCAACATCCCTACTTGTGTATACTTTCTTTGCTTTCGGATCCCATAATCTGTACCCAAGTGCTTCTTCACTATATCCAATGAATATCAGTTTCTCAGCTTTCATATCCAACTTGTTCCTGTTCTTCTTAGGTATGTGCATACTAGCTTTACACCCAAATACTCTTAGGTGTGCAATTGATGGTTTCCGATTTGACCATGCTTCTTGAGGTGTCACTCCTTCAAGAGCTACTGTGGGCACTCTTTTTCAACAAATAGATTGCAGTTCTTGCAGCTTCTGCCCAAAATGTCTTTGTTAAACCTGAGTCATCAATCATACATCACACCATTTCCATGATAGTACGATTCCTTCTCTCAACTATACCATTTTGCTATGGTTTGTGAGTAGGAGGCATTTGTCGATGAATCCCATGAGCTTCCAAGTAATTCTTGAACTCATTGCTTGTGAATTCCCCCCCTCGATCTGAGCGGAGAGTTTTGATCTTGTGACCAACTTCATTCTCGACAAGTGCTTTCAACTTCTGAACTGTCTCAAAGACTGGACTCTTGTTTAGTTACTTGGTTGCATGGGCCCGCAAAGATCGGTGTGCACCAAATCAAGCTTTCCCTTAGCTCTATATGTGTTCTTCTGGAAGGGTACTCTGTGTTGCTTTCCAGCTAGGCAATTGTGACACTTTTTAGTGTTGTGCTTGAGTGTAGGCAATCCTTTCACCATGTTGCCATTTTGAAGTGTTTGGAGATAGCCAAAACTGATGTGACCATATCTACGATGCCATAGTTCTGCAGATTGTGTGTCTTTGGCCACTAGAGCTTGATCATCCTTGTGGACAAAATCAAGTTGGAACATGCGTCCCACATTGGAGCCTCTTGCTACAATCTTGGAACCTCATGACTTATCTCTTATCAAGCACAATTTTTCTCCATTATTACTATCAAAATCCAACTTCAAGTTGTGATCAAGGAGTTGACTAACTGATAGCAAATTCTTGGTCAACCCAGGTACATACAATACATCTGTGATTTTACAGTCATGCTTTCCAAGAGGTAGTGAAATGTTTCCAATCCCCTTGACACTGTATGATGATTCATCACCTAATGACACATGGTTCTTGTTAGGTGAGTCACGCAGTGTGTAGAACCAATCCTTGCATCCATTCATGTGTTGAGTTGCACCTGAGTCAACATACCAGATATCTTGTGTGGACTTGGTTTCTACATCAAATTGAGTAGAATACATGTGGTTTCCTTTATCTAAATCATCATCATGTTCGGCAATGTACCCTTGTTGTTTGGGTTTTCTTTACCAATTACCATTTTTTCTACCCTTGATTGTTGTTGTTGTTGTTGGACTTCCCTTTATTTGAATTGTTTGTTACCCTGTTGGCTATTGGGTTTTGAATTGCTTGATGAACCCTTTTTGTAGGAATTTGTACCAACAATATTTGATGTCATGTCCCCCTTTATTGCAAATGGGACACTTCTTGGTGTTGTCTCGTTGACTTTGGTCCCTTTTTTTACTTTGATTTTGTTGGAACTTCTTGTTATTGGACTGAAATTTCCCCTTTTCCTTTATGATTGGAAGATAGTTCTTGCTCATCTTCATGATCTTTATTGTTCATTTCCTCTTCTTGTTGGAGTAGATTGACCAATTTCTCAAAGGTGACTATGTGTTCACTCATATTGATAGTTGCCACAAAGATTCTATAAGAAGGAGGAAGTGCTCGCAACACAATTGGTACTAGGTCTTCATCACTTATCTCTTTTCCCAATGCCAATAGAGATGCCCTCAAAGTAGTAACTCGTCTCAAGAAAAACTTCAACCTTCTCATTGTGTCTTGAACTTGAGAGTATGCAGTTGTGATAGTAGGTTGAGGATGGCATTCTTGTTCTTTGCCTCATAGACTGTGCTCAACTTATCCCATGCATCCTTGGCCGATGCGGAATCTCTAATGTGGGGTTGCACATCGTCTGTTACGCTAAACAAGATGATCAACTTGGCCTTTTGATTGGCCTTATCAAATTGAATTTGGTGTCTTCCATCATCAAGTGATCTTGTTGTTGTTCCATCTACAACTGTCCATAGGTCTTCAAACTCAAGTAACATCTTGATCTTCGGTTTCCATGTAGCATAGTTGTCTCCTCTAAGTAGTTGTGAATCTAGAAAGAAGAAATTTGGTGCTTGTGCACCCATTTCTGTAATCTGAATTTCTAAAACTTTGAATTTCTGACAAAGGGTAAGGCTCTTATCACTCTAGGTTTATGGTATCCCTCTCAATATATCGTCAGGCCAATATACTAAACCTTTCTATATACACTCCCTTCTGATATACCCGTCGGTTCGTGGAAGAAGATCACCCTTTCAATACACCCATCAGTATGGAAAGAGGTGTTATTGCACGTGAAAGAATTTAGTACGTGGTACATAGACAGTACAGAAGAGGGGTTTGTGCAAGCACAAACGGATGGGAGGGCTCAAATGTGTGTGTATTGTGTCCTTATTACTCCCTGTCAATTTTATAGGGTCGATACCCCAGATGAAATTCTAAGGCAGTTGTGTTAGGCATTAAGTGTAGTAAAATTCGCGACGGCATCACCCATAAGCGCTTCCCAGAGGCACTGTATATACCGAATGCTGCGATGAGATCAAAGATCTCGTGTGATAGAACCAAACATAAAATAAAAAAATTGTGCTTTTTATTTTAATTTATTTTTTTTCACTTTTATGCCACCAAGATTAGTACAAAATGCTCCAAAAGTACATCAAAATGAAGTTTTTGTGTCCCCCCTCTTTAGAAAAAAGGGTCTAGAATCACAAAATACACAATTTAGGCCAAAAATATTTTTCACCCAATAGGTGTTTTTCCACTAAATTTAGTGGTGGCTCTAAATGTGTTTGGTGAGCTTCTAAATTTAGAAATCTCCCAAAATTTAGTAATTTCTCCAAATTTTCTAAAAAAAATAATTTAATAAAAAATATGGAGAGAGTGGGAATTGAACCGCTGACCTGTTTGTTCCCAAGATCCAAACAAACAATCTGAATATTATTTTCACCTTTTCTCACAAACCGTGATCTGAGTTTTTTTAAAATTTTGACAGCAGTATCATACAATATTTTTCTTGAAACCCACAAAATTTTAGAAGAATTGGAATCTTAGTTTTTGAGATCTTACCAAATTACCAGCTAGATATGATTTTTTTTAGAAAAAAATGATCCGACTTGTACAGAATTTTCCTCATATGTAGATGCCGAATCTGAAGATTATGTAAACTGAAAAGTTGTGCGCCTCCTTCTTATCTTTCTATCAAAAAAAATGGTACATCAATTCAACACTGTATGAAAAATTTATGTCCTTTTTTCTAAGAGCTATTTGCTAGAATTTTGTTGACGGGACTGCTTCAACTTTTACTCCCGAATTCTTCACACCTCCACTTTCAGATCTGATTTTTTTTTTTTTTTTTTTAGATCTGATATTTTTTTTTCTTTAGATTTGCAATTTTTTTCAAGATCTCTCTCTTTTTTTTAAAGATTTTTTTTTTTCACAAATCTTTTTTTTTTTTTTTAGATCTGCAATTTTTTTCAAGATCTTTCTCCTTTTTTTTTTAAAGATTTCCAAATCTGAAATATTCCACCAATATGTTAGATCAATTGGCTATACCAATGACTAATAAAAAAAATTTACCTTCCAAATAAGTGGATAGGTCAAATTTTAGTTGAGGGATGCTTGGAAGGAATGGAGGCTGCGGGATGCTTCAATGGCTCTCCTTTGATGCAGATCTTCTTCTCCAATGGATCCTCTCCAATAGTGCTCCTCTTCAACCTTGCTTGGATAGAACCTGCTCTGATACCAAATGATAATAATGGTATAGCTTTGATACCAAATGATAGAATAGAATAAGATTGCAATGACCAAAGAGGGACGGAAGTCTCACAAATATTATTGATCATGAAATCAGATTACATAACAATGCAAGAACTGTAATATTTATAGATATTAGACAGCCTCATGTGGATAGACATGACACCCTAGTAGACACCAATTACGAGATGATAAGACCCATCTCACATGCACATGTAATTACTACTAATACCAATATTGAATGTTATCCAACATAACAATATTGAATGCAAGTCACTAGACTAGAGTGCACATGTTGCACATTATTAAATAAAAGACAATGCAATAAAATGCAATAAATATGCCTATGCTAAATTATGCTAACATCAATTATGAATGAATTTGTTATTAACCTTTATAATTTAATTTGTATTGTTGAGGTGATGGTTTTTGAAATAAAATAAAACTTGGAGGTTTGTGAGATAAAGGTGTTCGAACCACTCCAAAATTGAATTTTAGTTGGATGTAGAGTCCTTGAGTGAAAATTGAAGTAAATTAAAACATGTGGCCCCCTTTCTTATGCTATTGGTGTTTAAACCTTTCGCCAACTATGTATATCTAATTTTTTTCCCTAATATGTTTTCCTTTTGAGTAAACATAATATGGAATCATTTTCATGTAAACCAATGTTAACTCTTTTTGCGTGATTAAGTGTACTTGTTCTAAGTTAAATATGGATCAAAATAAATAATATGTATAATTGTGAATGAGATTACATGCTCCCATGATAAATGGTTTCGAGACTTCTAAGGTTAAATAATGGAGTTTAAATGGTAGCTATGAGGGAAACATTTTAAACTAAGTATTAAATGAAATAAGAGGATTGCGGTCTAGAGGAAAAAGGAAAATGTATGTTTTCATGCTATGTGCTCTTAAAAATTTAAGGATGATAATGGAATATGAATAAAACAAAGATTTAACCATGAAAAATGTGATAATGTTGAAGGTGCTTACGTGTGATGTTCATGTTATGGTTAGGTCGTGGTTTCATACTTGCTTGTTTATATGAGTGTGGCGTTAGTTGCATCTTGTGTCATTTTTGAATTTTTGTAATTACATGTCATTCATGTTGGTGTAAATGTTGCATGTAGTGTTGAAAATATCTTGTGAGTCTTTATGGTGTTGCATGGTTGTGTCCGTAAAGTGAAAGTCAAAAAATATATCTTGGTATATTTGGTCTTGTGTTTAGATCCCATAAGGGTAGGCACTACAAAAATGGAAAATAAATGTTAAGGGCTTGATTCAAGGAATAATGACCCAATCTAATTTTGTCGATTAGATGGATGAACATAAGACTTATGAACTAAAGGTAAGTCAAAAGAGGATCGTCAATAAACCTTGAAATTTTTGTAGCTTGAATTTTTACATGGGTCAAGTTCAACGAATAAGGTCATTTTTGCGACCAAACATGTTTGAGGTTGTTGAACCTATATTTTACTAATCTAAAAGTTCTCCAAATTATATGTTCCCCTATCTCTACTCTTGTACAATATGACTCTAAATTCTTGGGATGTGATGTAATACCTCAAAATTGGCTTCTTATTGGCTCAAACACTAGGAATATAAAAACAACACATGTGAATAAGCCATATATTAGGTTCAACCATCCTCCCATGCCTTACTGTGTGAAAGCATTACATTGTATATCAACGATTAGGCTTATGTCATTCCCCCAATACAACTAAAGTGTTTTTGCTCCACTCATGATCATATATACTCAATCAATGCTACTATAAATTGAGTACTCAACTAGGATGATCCTTCTTTTAGCATAAGAAACTTATAAACTGCAACTTGGATTTGGGAGTACTTCAAATTTTAGTATTCAGTTTATGGACCACTCTTGAAAGATTTAGGATGTGTATAAATTTTGTGTACTTATGTCTAAGGTATTTTCTGATCGAATTAACCTTCAGGGATATTATTTACATCTAGGTCAACTTAATGAAAACACCCAAATTGAAAAATGTTTTTTTTCGTGGAGAAAGTCATGTTTTTGTTTGAACATGTATATAGTTGTCAAACTTGACCATGAGGTGAGCCAACATGGATTTTGAAATAGAGAGACATTTGTATAAGTGATATTGAGTATGTAAAAGTTTGAAACTAGGAGATAAAGTTAACGCAGATGATGTATAAATAATTGGAATGGGAAATGTATGGAAAAAGATTTAAATATGTGACATTGATCCAAATGTCTTAAAATATGTCAAAGCTGATATCACCAAGTTTCTCAAACTGAAAATAGGTAGGTGTCTACATCATCACACATGCATTATTTTATTTGACGGATCTATTCGTCATGTCTGGGCTTTAAAAACCTCACTTCAATTTCTAAAATTTGTCGCATATCTTTAAAAAATTGGACTTCTTCCTCCAAACCCTAATAGGGTAGCTAGGCCTACATAATGAATTTGAAAATATTTGTTTTGTGGCATGTGGTACACCAAACAAGAGTATAATTCCTTAATATTCATCAGTGCCCTCGATAATGTATAATATTAAAAACACGCCAAACATAATGCAAAGCCACAATAGTCTAACATGATGGAATGTTATATGACTTTTTCATGCTATGATGAATACTTTATATAAGGAAATAAATGTTTTAGAGACACCACTCCTCTAAATCATCCTTGGTTTTTAATCTTATAGATCCATGTGAAATTAAAATCTGTTAACAACTACTTTTGTATGTGGTTCTAAATTGCAATTTTTTACCTACAATTTTTTTTATGGTTTATTTGAATAAATATTAATATGTTTATATTTTCTTAAATTATATATGTATATTTCTTAGAACATTAAAAAAAGTCTATTAAATTACCAACTTATAATTAATTAAAATTCTACCGATCATATATAATCAAATTACAAAAAAAAACGTACAGACCATCAATTTATAACCCACTCTAAATACCTGAATTCAAAACGAGATCCTTTCATCTAATTGAATGTTGCACTACTCCAGTTTTTGGGTGTGAACTCTACAATTTTCTACTCACAACAATAACCTTTCCTTTCCTAATTTCTCTCCTTCACCCTCACCACTGCATTTTCCTACCTTGTAGCTCGTACAAGCACTTTGCCACAGGTTCAGTGAAGTGTCCCTGTGTGATCCCCGACCTATTTGGCCACCCCACAGAAATAGATAGGAGTAGGTTAGTTTACATTAAATAATGGGAGCCTACCCATACACAAGAAGGAGGGGCGTAGCCCCGTGAGCGTTGGTGAAAATCAACCAATTTGCCATTCGACAAATTATTTCACCAATAGAGCGATAAGGAAGTTAATGCTTATTATTTGAAATGTGATCATGTCTACCTTGGAAAACCATAAAGTGGGGTGGTACCTCACTTAGTACCTCTAAAAACACCTTGATTCTTTTAAATGTGAGCGATATAAAAAGGACACATATAATTGAAACTTGGAGTTATCTTATAACTTAGTTAGGCCTTCTTTTTTATTGAAATTACTTATAAACTTACCCATCCCATTGGACCATGCGAGAACATAATCTCTTATCTAGAAAATGAAACTCATGACGTATAACTATTAGAAATGACTCTAGCCTATTATTGTATTATAACAACAATAAGATTCAATTGTCAATGAATTTTTTATTTACATTTAGAATTTAATTTGTATTCTTAAGGTGTCATTTTTTGAAAGAAATTAAAACTTGGAGGTTTGTGAGATAAAGGCATTCGAACCAATCCAAAATTGACTTTTAGTTTGATGAAAAGTCCTTGAGTGAAAATTGAAGTAAATTAAAACATTTGACCCTTTCTTATGCTATTGGTGTTTAAAACTTTAGCCAACTACATCTATCTAAAATTTTTCCCTAATATGCTGCCCTTTTGAGTAAACAAAATATGGAATCCTTTTCCTTTAAACCAATGTTTTTTCGCGTGATTAAGTTTACTTATTATATGTCAAATATGGAATGAAATAAATAATATGTATCGTTATGAATGAGATTACATGCTCCCATGATAAATGGTTTCGATGCCCATAAGGTTAAATAAGGGAGTTTAAATGGTAGCTAGGAGGGAAACATCTTAAACTAAGTGTGAAATGAAATAAGAGGAATGTGTTCTAGAGCAGAAAGGAAAATGTATGTTTTCATGATATATGATCTTCAAACTTTAAACATAAGAATGGAATATGAATTCAACAAATATTTAACCATGAAAATTGTGATATTGTGGAAGGTTCATACGTGTGATGTTCATGTTGTGGTTAGGTCGTGGTTTCATACTTTCTCCTTTATATGAGTGTGGTGTTGGTTGCATCTTGTGTCATCTTGCTAATTTCATGTCCTCCATGTTGGTGTAAATGTTACATGTAGTGTTGAACAATATATTGTGAGTCTTTATGGTGTTGCATAGTTGTGTCAGTAAAGTTAAAGTCAAAAAAATATCCTGGTATGTTTGGTCTTGTGTTTGGGTCCCACAAGGGTAGGCACTACAAAAACGGAAAATAAATGTTAAGGGCTTGAGTCATAGTGAGATGGATGCACATGGGACTTAGGAACTAAAAGTAGGTTCAGAAGAGGATCGTCAATAAACCTTGAAAGTTTTGTAGCTTGAAACTTTGCATGAGCTAGGTTCAATGAAAAGAGTCATTTTTGCGACCAAACATGTTTGAGGTTGTTGAACCTATCTTTCACTAATCTAAAAGTTCTCCAACTTATATGTTCCCCTATCTCTACTCTTGTACAACATGACTCTAAATTCTTGGGATGTGATATAACACCTCAAAATTGGTCTCTTATTGGCATAGATTATGTTCTACCGTCCTCGAATGTCTTGTTGCATGAAAGCATTGCACCGTATATCGACGATTAGGCTTATATCATTCCCCCAATACAACTAAATTTTTTTTCCCCACTCATGATCATATATGCTCAATCAATGCTACTGTAAATTGAGTACACAACTAGGATAATCCTTCTTTCAGCACAAGACACTTAGAAACAACAACTTGGATTTGGGAGTACTTCAAATTTTAGTATTCAGTTTATGGACTGCTTTTGAAAGATTTAGGATGTGTATAACCTTTGTGTACTTATCTCCAAGGTGTTTTATGATCGAATTAACCTTTAGGGATATGGTTTACATCTAGGTAAACTTAATGAAAATACCCAAATTGAAAAATGATTGTTTTTGTGGAGAAAGTCATGTTTGTGTTTGAACATGTCTATAGTTGCCAAACTTGATCATTAGGTGAGACAACATGGATTTTGAAATGGAGAGATATTTGTATAAGTGATATTGAGAATGTGAAACTAGGAGATAAAGTTAACGAAGGGGACATATAAATAATTGGAATGGGAAATGTATGGCAAAAGATTTAAATATGTTCCGAATGTCCTAAAATATGTCAATATTGATATTGCAAATGCCTCAAATTGAAAATAGGTAGGTTATACATCGTCACACATGCATTATTTGATTTGACGAATCTATTCATTGTGTCTGGGCTTTAAAAACCTCAATTAAATTTCTAAAATTCGTTACATGTCTTTGAAAAATTGGTCTTCTTCCTAGAAAGCCTAATAGGGTAGCTAGGTCTACATAATAAATATGAAAAGATTTGTTTTGTGGCATGCGGTACACCAAAGAAGAGTATAATTCCTTAATATTTATCAGTGCCCTCGACAATATATAATATCAAAAACGTGCCAAACATAATGCAAAGTTGTAATAGTCTAACATGATGGAATGTTATATGACTTTCTGTGCTATGATGAATACTTTATAGAAGGAAATAAATGTTTTAGAGATGCCACTCCTCTAAATCAGCCTTGGTTTTTAATCTTATAGATCCATGCCAAATCAAAATTTGTTGACAACTAACTTTTTTATGTGGGGTTCTAAATTGCAATTTTTTACCTACACTTTTTTATGGTTTCTTAGAATAAATATTAATGGGTTTTATATTTTCTTAAATTATATATGTCTATTTCTTAGAGTATTAAAAAAAGTCTATTAAATTATCAACCTATAATTATTTAAAATTTTACTCATCATATAGAGTCAAAATTACCAAAAAAGAAAATCCTACAAACCATCAATTTCTAGCCCAATCTAAATGCTTGAATTCAAAATGAAATTTTATATTTTATTTAACTTTCTTTATATATGTTAATTGATTGATATAAATGCACAATATATTTATTACACCGGAGGCGTGGTACCGTGCGATTTAGGTTGTTCGACGTCGTCATCAAGCTTCCCGTGCTTGTCACTCACCTGCTTCCTTCAGCCAGGCATGTCGACAATGGTCTCCTGGTTGAGGAGCTTGTAATGTTTATTCTCCACCTTCTCGCCACCTCTTGTTGCAGCTCTCAGTCGGTGGTTGTATCAGTGACATGGTCTGATGTTGCGGTGACGGACAGGGTTGTTAAATATGGCATTTGGTATTTTTTTGGCCAATTTTGTTTCTACCTTCTGTTTTCATGCGGGATTTCACCTGCAGTTTCTTCCTCTTTGCGCTACATGTCTGCCCAGTTTTTGTTGTTTTGGGATTCCTGCTCTCCTGTCGACTTCAAAGGTTTGTCTTCGCCTCTTCTTTTTTGTTCCTCCTTTCTGTAAATGCTTGTTTTCTATTCACCATTGTGATGGCTTGAATACGGATAGGGACTGCATCTAATATTTACTGTGTTGATTCTTTGATAAAATAACAAGTTAAAAAAACATTTTCTGGATTCCTCTTACAAAAATAGTTAGGTTTTGAGCTTTAATCCAGCCACGGTTTTGAGCTTTAGGACACCAAAACAAATCGAAAGGAATTTGAGATTCAATTAATTAAAAAACATACAACAACATCCCTCATTCATAGTAGTTGTCTTTTTAAGTTGTTTCATCAGTTAGAGGGAATTTCAGATTTCCACACACAAACTATTAAATGACACTCTTATACGCATGTATGCCAAATGCGAATGTTTGGTGGATGCTCACCAAATGTTTGACCAAATGAATGAACTACACATCTCCTCATGCAATATCATAATTGCAACTTGTCAAAGACATGGCCATCCTCGTGAAGCATCGATACTGTTTCACCAAATGCAATCAATAGGTTTGCAACTTGATCTCTTCACCTTTGCTAACATAATATCCATCTGTGCCAAAATGGGAGCTTTGAAACAGGGTATGGATATCCATCAAACAATAATGGAGAAGGCACTTTTATTAAATGTTGTAGTTGCAAGTGCCTTGGTAGATATGCACACAAAATGTGGAAGTATACACAAGGCGCGTGAGTTGTTCACCGATATGCATCAAAGAGATGTGGTTTCACGGAATCACCCATGACAGGTAGAGAGGAAACTAAAGGTAGTATTGTTATTCTCTTATTTCTGCCTTTAGAGAAATGTAAATTATGCCTTTGCCCTCGAGTACCCTTTCTGGAAAGGCATCCCAAGGATAAAGCAGCTGCAAGCAACAAAGCATGGAGAAATATTTTCAGTATAAACACAAGTAATTTCTTTAGAAAATAAAATGAACACACAAGCATCATTTATCTAGACCTTTTCCTTGTCTCTGAAACCCAAATATATTAAATTTGGAGGCACATCTATTTGAGTATAGAAATTTGTGAGTAATATATTCTTAGTTTTTTTGGAGGAAAAAACTTCTAGTAGATATCATTGCAGACTCCAAAACACTTGACAGATTGGTGCAGTAGCTGAGGAAACCTTCAGGCAGGATTTCTACTATACTTATAACAGAAGTGCAAAGTGAATAACTCTACTGACCTTCCACACAAGGCTCCAAAATTTTATCGCCTTCAGTGCTTTCATATCTTCGGATCATGGTATTTGTGATATCATTTAGGCGAAAGCATAAAGTTTTAATGTCCACGTACTCAGCCTGCAAAAAAAACATACTTCCATATAAAAAATGTAGAATGAATTTTTTTTTTTAGGACGTTGATTGTGTAGAAAACTAAAAAATAACATTCTTGAAACGAGGGTTTATTGTAAACTAACTAATCTAAGTGATGATACAATTATTTGGGTACCTCTAAATTTTCTTTGGAGTAAAAAATTTCCTTTTCTCTTAGAACCACCATAGGAAACTTCTATTGCCATTCTTTCTTTCTCCTTGTTGTTGGACAATGAATCTCATTAACAACCCTACAAGGCATGGCCATAAAGGTAATGGAGGAAACAACTATAAAACTTATATTTCACAGCGAGGTAACTGATTGCAATGAAAAAGGAACTGATTCACATGCCTTTAGCAAGCCCTCTTTATCAAATTTCTAATAGTTAGATGAATTGTTACCTTTCTGCTATGTTTGGACAAGCTTTTAAACAAATGCTTGAAAGAAATGCAGGCTCATGGAATGCCATGATTGCAGGGTATGCACAAAATGGGTTTGTTGAAGCTTTTAAACAAATGCAATTGTCAGGTGAAAACCCAAATTCCATAACATTTGCTAGTGTCCTCCCAACCTATGCCAAAATGGGAGCTTTAGAACATGGTAGAGACATCCATCAAAACATAATGAAAAGAGGTTTTTAATCAAATGTCGTAGTTGCAGGTGCCCTGGTAGATATGTATGCAAAATGTGGAAGTACAGACAAGGCACACCAACTGTTCTAATGATAGCCCGGGTTCAAACCCCAACATGTATGCTCCCCACATAAAGCGATTTTGGAAATTTCCATGTCTTCTCTGACTCACTTAGAGAAAGGAATATGATATCTTTCTCCTCATTTCTTGGACCCAAAAGGCTCCCAACTATTCTTCAACCCTATATCCTCTGTACTAAGCAGGATTCTCCGTATCCACTATGGATTCTGCACAAACAATGAAGGCATCCATTGAAGGCCCATAGAAGGTAGGAATAGACATTTGTGCATTAGATGTATTAGTTACAGCCCCATGCTCTGCACTCGTGAATCTCCCATTGCTCACAACCTAATCAAAGTCCACAAAAAAACAGAGGAACAAATACGCTGAAAACATTTTACATATGGAATATTTGACGGTATTTTATCTATTAAGAACCCGCAGTTGATCTGGCTAATTCACCACAAAGGCATTTGGTATAGGTTCTACTGAAACCCATTTAACATTCTTGAGCACTTGCAGGCTGTTCACATCTCCTTGCATTAGGAAAATGATGCCATTTGGGTCTACATGCGGTGGTACACCAAAGGTAAGATTTGGATGTGGCCACGAAGGATGGTAATTTACGTGCAACATCTAACTAAGTTTCCCAAACATTCTATTCAAATAATAATAATCCTACCCTGCAACTTCAGAAATGGCAGCTAGAGGCATTGATCTCATCTCCGTAGCATACTTCTTTGCTACCTCTTTGTACAAAATTTCTAAAAGGGGTTACACTAAGCTAAAGAGGATGCAATAAATAAGTCTATAAATGTCCCTAGATAAACATAATAGGTGAATAGGGCCAAACAAGTACAAACAACTAAGGATTAACATGAGGAGTTTGTATTAGCGCCTGTAGGCTGTAGGTATTTAGGGCCAACAAGGCACGCCCTCCTCCAGAGGATGACAATAGAGACATGACCTGTCTTCTACAAGCAATTCGAAAAACTCCTTGGCAATATCCATCATGCTTTTCATGATTTCTGTTATGTATTGAGGGGTTTGGTCATGTGTGGTTTCCAAGAAAATTGCAATGAAAAGGCATATCGCTTATTGGCAAGGCAGGGGTCTATCCATCTATGTCTATATAGCTAGGGGATATGTAGTAAAATACCTAGGGTATGTCTATGTATAAAGGATGCCCACACTACCTTTTAATGTTATGGTCAAATTCGAACCATCACGTTACGAATACATAATTTCTGCATGCATTTTGGTTTACCAAAACTATAAGGACTGTGTTTTTATTGCAATAATGGTTTTCCCATGTGTCTTAAAGAAGGTGCATTTCCCTATTTTATAATACAATTTATGAAATTTGGTCATTAACAGGGTATTATATTTAGTACAAAGCATTATGGTAGTGTTGGGTTTTAAAATGGTACTTTAACAAAACCAGAGTCAGGGGACAACAAGTCCCTCCTCTTTATGAGAGAGGTTCCCTTATTGAAAGCAAGCATAAAAGCTTATATACAAATGTACAACTTTCATCTTAAGGCTGGACCTCTGACATCTTGAAATGCTTTTATACCAAAATAGATTATCAATACAAACGAATGGAAAAACTAAAAAAGGAAAGATTAGAATATAACAATACTTTCAGGAAATATAGATAGCAGAGTATAACCCTATTATGAGAAAGAGTGATACAGAATAGAATCATTCACATTCACAACAAGATATCATTCCATAGACACAAAGTTCTAGAAATCATATCAATAAGAACACAAAGTTTCTTATCATAGAAGATAAATGATCCATAGAATTTTAGGTAAGCAAGAAGAGACAATGGAGGAAGATAGAGAAAAGGGGAAAATCCTTTTGTATTGATTGCTTTCGATTTTAATTACACTTCAAAAGTATCAGAGTCCAACATTTGCAATGAGCCAAGCTCTTACATTTATAGATGAACTGAAAAGAGGAGAAGAAGAGAAGGAAGAAAATATGATTTGGAAGCTCAACCACCAACCATCAATGCCCCTTCAAATCCACCTACAATCTGTCAAATCTGGTTCTGTATGTCTTTGGCATGTTGAAGAAAGAAGGATGGAAGATCAGTTCAAATTTGATCTAGTCGAAGCATTCTGATCACATATTAATGGCACGAAAGATGCCTTCTAGATTTTCACCCAAATCAAGATATCCAGTCGGTTCTCCATGTCTGTTTGGTGTTTTGAGAAGGATGGAAAATCAGATCAAATTTGATCTGTTTGAAGCAATTAGATAACATATTAATGGCGTGAAAGACATTTTCCAGATTTCCAACCATCAAATCCTACTAAGAACAATATTTTATGTTTCCATGGTGTAGAGGAGACCAAGATCTTTCCAACAATATAAACTTTGTTGAATTTCGAGCACTAGAGCGAAAGTTATGCTCGTTTGAATATTTGAATCGAATCTATACAAAAATGGTGAAAATGCAATTTTTGCAAAATGGATCCGCGGGACCGAAACTGAAATTGTGCCTTTAGCGTAAAATATGCAAAGTGCAAAAGTCTCCCTCAAACCTCGCAAGCTCGCAACTTCACTTTTGATATACCTGTCTAACATGTGGCTTTACCTGAGTGGTAACGGAGTGACGTCTCACTTTATAATTTTCAAAGTTCTTTGCCGACCCACTTCCCCATTTTGAATTTTCAACGCGGGCTCAAGACCCCAGCAGAGTCACGGAGCATTTTATAATTTTTAACTCTCTTTTTTGGAAATAAAACCAAAATTCCCAAAATGCTCCGACGGCCCGCCTTCCTGTTTTGACTTTCGATGCAGGCTCAATATTTGAATTTATCCCTTGGCATGAGCGGGGCCGCGGTTCACTTTATCACTTTACGCCTTTTATGGAAACAAAGCCAAAATTCCTAAAGTATCCCGACAACCCACCTTTCCACTTCGACTTTTCAACGGATATTCAATACATGGCTTCAGCGGAGTTGCGGCTCATTTTTGTAACTTTACTCCTTTTGGCAATAAAGCCAAAATCTTCAAAGTGCTTTGACGATCCACCTTCCCGCTTTAGCTCGATTCGACCAATTGGGATCCTTCGGGGCCACGGAGCCAATTTGACACTTTTGCAAAATAACAAAAAATGATAAGTTCACAAAATAATCTGCCATGCCGCATCCAATTAGAGATGTCCATGTACTCATGGATGTTGGGGCCAAAAATTGACAGGGAAGATACGCTCATCATCCATGACTGTAGAAAAAAATACAGAGGAGGGGAAACTCCACCATTTATGCCTAAAATTGAAATTGTTCTCTATGGAAAGAGAAACTGCAAACAATACAAGGCTCAACACGATCCACAACCAAAAGAGAAGGATTGACAATTTCATTCGAATGAAAGAAATAATTTCAATCATCCAGATGGGAAGACAAATTTTATCAAACCATGCGGACTGCAAGATTTTAAATTAATAGGGCGAGATTGCAAATGAGCAACAACTTCTTCAAAGCATGAATTTTTCTATCTCTCCAGACTTCTCAATCTGCTCAAACATCTCTCAAAGGCACCAACTCAAAATTTTTAAAACTTGACTTGAAAAACGAGGGGGATTTTGAGGGCGACAACAACTGGTTCTATCTGGGGATGACTTGGCTTGGACAGAGGAACGAGGAAATATCAAGAACTCAAGAAAAACTCTGGGAAAGTAGACCACTATCTTATCCATTGGGTAAATACAACACACATGGAAGGGAAACAAACAAAAAAAGGAAAAAAAACCAAAAATCAAAACACCGCACATAGTATATACAAAAGGACTGCCTAATCACCTCGGACTTGTACAACTTCAAATATTTTCCACTATAAGGAAGTGGGAGAGAGGATCCATCCATATAATCCAAGTAGAAATAATTTTCTCCAGCAAAGTGTCTGATTTTGAAAGGACCAAGCCAAAGAGAATCAAACTTACCATGGCTTCCTCGAGGTTCATGCCTTTTGTCCCACAGTAGAATAATGTCTCCCACTTGAAAATATCTAGGTCTAGCCTTCTTATCAAACACAACTTTCACTTCCAGTTGATGAGCTGAGATCCTATAAAAAAATTTCATCATGTCTTCATCCAGCTTATGGAGATACATGATCCTCTTGTCCAAGGAAATGATAATCCTCAATAGCCTTCATTAAGTGCAATGCTGGTAATTCCACTGTTACTGGCAACTGAGCTTCAACACCATACACCACCTGAAATGGAGACATCCCAATTGCTCTTTTGGGTGTAATTCTATCTGCCCAAAGAGCGTCATAGAGCTTCTTGTGCCAATTCTTTTGAGAGTCGTTGACAAGCTTCCAAACGATGATTACCAAATTCTTTTTTGTTGATTATGCTTGTCCATTCCCTTGGGGGTAATAGTCTGAAGAATGAGCAAGGGAAATTCCATAACCATAGTAGAAATCCATCATCTCAGTAGAAGAAAAATTCGAAGCATTATCAGTCACAATTTTGTTTGGTACCCCAAACCTTATCAAGATGTTCTCCTTGATGAAATTACACAACACCTCAAAAGTAGTGATTTTGATTGGAATAGCCTCTACCCACTTTGTGAAGTAATCTGTAGCAGTTAGCATGTGGGTATGTCCAGCACTGGAAGGTGGGTCAAGAGTTCCAATGAAATCTAATCCCCACTGTTGAAAAGGCTCATCAATCACTACTGGTTTGAGTGGTAAAGCAGCCAACTTAGGTCTCCCAACAAAATTCTGACAGGCTTCACACTTACCTACCCATTTTGATGCATCTCTGAACAATGTAGGCCAATAGTACCCTACACGAAGGATTTTATGGGTAATGACAGCAAAAGAGAAATGCCCTCCATAAGCCTGATCATGAAAAGATGAAAACAACTTCTTCTATTGCTCTTTGTCCACAAACTTAAGGAATATTCCATATATGCCTCGCTTGAACAAAACATTTTCCTATAATACATACTATGCAGACCTTAGCTTAATAGCTCTCTTTTCCTACGCACTCAAATGCGATGGACACTCTCCATAAGTAAGAAAATGTGCAATATCAACATACCACTCCTTTGTTGAACTGAGGAAGAGGACAACATGGACATCAACTGCTTTTGTGGACAATTCTTCATCAGCGCCTTCAGCAATAAGCTCACACAAGCCTTTACCCCAAACTACCTTAATTGGCTTGATATCAAGGTCATATTCTTGGACTTTTTCTACCCAATTGCCTCTCTTAGTTCCAAACTCTTGTTGTGTAAGAATAAACTTGATGGTTGTATCAGGTACAAGCACAACAGAGTGAGAATTAAGAATATAAAAACAAAACTACTTGACAAATCTGACCACTGCAAAAACATGTTTCTCCATCACAGTATATTTCAATTCATGAGCTTTTAGAACATAGCTCATGAAGGCAATTGGAAGTTAACGACTCTCAAAAATTTTCTAAGTTAGCACAACAACCAAGGTATTCTCTGTGGCATAGCAATAGATAATAAAATCCTTGTTGAAATCAGGACATGCTAAGATGGGAGTTTTAGCAATGAATTTTTTTATATATTCAAATGTTTCTTTACCTTCAGAAGACCAACCAAATGTTTGCTTTCCTTTTATCATTTGAGCAATGCTCATAGTCAATTCTGTAAAATCTGGAATGAATCTCCTCAGAAAATTTATCTTGGAAAAGAAAGAGTGAACAACCTTTTTGCTTGTGGGAAGAGGAATTTGCTGGATTGCTTGAATTCTGACTAGATCTATCTTGATCCCTTCTTTGGAAATAATATGCTCCGGCATCTTGCCTTTAGTAACACAAAAGAAAAAATTCTTAGGATTGAGAGAAACTCCATGTTCTCTGCATTTTTGAAGAACTGTTTCAAGATGTTGAAGATGATCTGCCCTTGTTTTGGAAATAATAGTCAAATCATCAAGGTACACAATAATACACTTTCCCTTTAGACTAACAAAAGCTAAATCCATTGCCCTCTAAAAAGTGGTACCAACATTGATAAGACCAAATGGAATTCTCTTATAGGAAAAGATTGCCCCAAGGGGTAGTAAAAGCAGTCTTGTGCTGATCTGGGGTACTGAATTCCACTTGATTGTATCCATATAATCCATCTAGTATAGAAAAAATCTCATAGCCTGAGATAACTTGCAAAACTTGATCCATCATGGGGAGAGGATAGTTGTCTTTTAGAAAGGCCTGATTCAAATTCTTGAAATTCACACAGATGTGAATCTCACCATTCTTTTTCCTAACAGGCACACTGTTGGCAATCCATGTTGAATGAGATAGGGAAAATAATCTTGGCTTTTAGTAACTTGTGGATCTCTTGAAAAATAGTATCAGCAACTTTAGGATTATACTCTTTGTGCTTCTGGGAAACTTGAAAGGTTTGATCCCAGGTCTCAGAGGAATATAGTGTTGCATCTCCTTTGGTTGAAAAGCCTTGAGATCATCATATGAATAGGCAAGAACATCAACATACTTCTTTAATGGTTTACTCCTTTCTTCTTCTTCTTCTTGAGTGCAACATTTTCCAATATTCACCACCTTGGGTTCATCATTGCTTCCAATATTGACCTTCTCATACTCAGCAATTTACGAGTCTTCCTTTAGAAGCTTTATATTTGATGAACCTATCATGTTTATCAAACAGATCTTCCAGACTCACCATCCATTTTAGGAATCTTGTTACCTTTCAACTTAGATACAACCATCCTGATCCATTTCTTCTTTGATATCATCTTCATTAGAGGGAACATACTCCCTAGGAAGAGTTTCACTTCCTTCAAAATATAACTGATCAAAGTTATATTTAAGCTCCAAGAAAGAGAGCAAGTGTTGATCATCATTGAAAACCTACCAGTTTCTTGCATTATCTGGTACACTGGGCCTATGAATCATTTCAATGGTAAATTGATCTTGAGAGAAATTTGGATGAGGAATCAACAAAGATCTTGAGACAACTAGAGAATCAGCTTTAGCATTTCTTTCTCTTGGCACAACTTCAATTGAGAAAGCATCAAGGAATTCGATAGAATCCCAAATAAGACTTCTATAATGTTTTAATCTCATATTCTTGACTTGGTAAAGATCCCTTACCTGTTTCACAATCAACTCTACATCACCATGGGCACAATATTCTTCACTCCCATTTCTTTTGCCATGTTCAACCCAAGGATGAGGGCCTCATACTTAGTTGTATTATTTGTATTTTCAAAATAAAGCTTGAAAGAAAATAGATGAATCTTCCCTTCTGGAGAGATTAACACCACACCAGCTCCAAATCCAGCTGAAGAGTAGCTTCCATCAAACTCCAAAGTCTAAATTCCATTGGGATTATGAATCACTCCCTTAGAAAGACTTACCACATTTTCTGACATGATCATATAGTTACCATGCCCTATATCTTCATAGAGTATTTGTTCTTTTGGATCATCAGTATTTTGCACAATATACTCATCTTTCTTCTCTAGTAACAACTTTCTTATTTTTCCATTGACCGGGATCAAAGCATGTGACCAATCCATCTGAATTTCACCTCCTACCTCCTTACAGAAATTTCTACTCAACAACATACCATAGGAGGGAGGAATATCAACTACCAAAATAGTGGCTTATGACCCTTTTCTCTAGAAAAACACCGAAGGCTACTTGTGCATCTTTAATCCTCCCAACAAAAGGTACTTCTCTACTCTCCATGGAATAGCAGGAACCAAAGGTACGTGTTAGAGTCAGGCCCAAAGCATGAGCTACTTTTGTAGGCATTACATTGTTTGATGCTCCTGAGTCTATAACACAATTACTGAGTTTATGGCCAACTATGAGGAGAGTCACATAGAATGGTTCAATCTTCTCATTAGGGGAAGTGACTGCAGCCACAAGACTTGGTTGAGATGAGAAAGAGGGAGTGGGAAAAAGACCTTTAGAAGTATTGGATGAAGCTTTGGATTTGGAATTGACAAAGTTACCATTTTAGCAAAATCTTTTGGATGAGTTTGGTAAAACTCTACCTTTGAAATTTGGATTTTGGTCTTTTTGAGGTGATCAATAATATCAAAAGATCCAGAGGTGGATGGGGCATTGCTACTAAGAACTTGAGAAATTTTGATTTATCAGTTTTAGTATTTGAAGGACAAGAAGTTTTGGAAACAAAAGTAGAAGGAAGAAGGATTAGCATTACTCACCTTTTGTGTGGAGTAAGTGGGAATAGAAGCTCCTCTTCTTGCAACCACTGGAATAGTTACAAGAAACTCTTTGGATTTCTTAGCAGGCTGCACCACTTTTTCTTTTTATTTCTTCGCTCCTGAGTCATGACAACATATGACTCACTATTCATATTTGCCACTCTTTCATCATATTCATCTTCATCATCCATACCTTCAGTGGTGAGGAAATGAACTTGAGATCCACCAAGTTCCTCTTGTTCTTCATCAACCTCTTCTTCTGGGTCTTCAAAGTCTTCATTAAACTCCTCATCATCAAGTTCTTGAACTTCACAAGTTGCATTGACTGGAACCTTGATAGGTGGGCCTTCAATAGCCAATTTAGTCTGAGAAGGAGTTCACTGGTTCTTAGGCTAAAAATTCCTTCTTGGAATATCTTGATAAGGAGTATGTTGAGCCAGTTGTTTTTTGATGGTAATGAGATCATTTGCCAACTTATGCACTAACTGATCTGAGTTGGATCTAGGAGAGGAAGAGGAGGATGCTTTAGATTTGGAAGGTTCTTTTTTCAATTTACCAGACATGATCAAGTCATCCTCAACACTGATAGTCAATCTCTGATCAACATGCAAAGTTGCAAGGTTAGCCCTCAGTGCATAACTCACTTCAGGCAACTGAGCATTGAGGAAGAAACATTTTTGGAATTTATCTACAAGACGAGTGTTCTGTGGAATTTTAAGAACTAGCTTATTGAATTTAGCCACAAACTCCCTCATGGGTTCATGTGGTTCCTTCTTGATATGAGAAATTTGAGCCAAGAGGGCATGCACATCTTCAATAGGTTTGAAACATTTCTCAAACTGAGTTGTCAAGGTGGTCGAATTAGTAATTGACCCAGCAGGAAGATGAAAGAACCAATCAGCAGCATTATCCTACAATGTTTCCACAAAGATCCTGACAAAAATGTCTTCATGTTCAACCCCAAGAATCCCACATGCAACAATGAAGGCTGCAATGTGTTCATCTGGGTGTACTTTCCCATCACCTCGGAATTTAGGAAAACCTTTCCTACTACTCCTAGGTAACTCATGCAATGGTTGAGGAAGAGCAAGGGGTCCAATCTGTTGTCCCCAAGGCAGAGGTGCTGCCATATGTGGGAAGCTTGTCTGAAGAGGAATTGAAACACCAGCAAGTATCAGAGCAAGAGGATTAGGATTGAGTTGTTTTGGAGGAATGATATTCTTGGAATTTATGTCTTTAATAGGAGGTGTGCTTGAAGAATGAGTTCCTTTGTTCCTTCTTGTTGGAAGAAGAGAGAAGTTTTGTTGCTCCAGAAGTTGAAAATGAGAATCTTCAAACCCAAGAGCTTTCTTCCCACGTGTATACCGTAGAGTCGCTAGATCAAAAATGATCTTGAAGTTGTTCTTTTAAAAGGGATATGTTTGAAACAAAATCCCCAGTGGAGTCGCCAAAAACTATTGGGTTTCAAAATGGTACTTTAACAAAACCACAGTCAGGGGACAACAAGTCCCTCCTCTTTATGGGAGAGGTTCCCTTATTGAAAGCAAGCAACAAAGCTTATATACAAATGTACAACTTTCATCTTAAGGATGGACTTATGACATCTTGAAATGTTTTTTTACCAAAATAGCTTATCAATACAAACGAATGGAAGAACTGAAGAAATGAAAGAATAGAATATAACAGTACTTTTAGGAAATATAGATAGCAGAGTATAACCTTATATTTATTGAGCAAAGGTGATACAGAACATAATCATTCTCATTCACAGAATAAGATATCATTCCATAGACACAAAGTTCTAGAAATCATATCAATAAGAACACAAAGTTTCTTATTACAAAAGATAAATGATCCACAAATTTTAGGCCAGCAAGAAGAGACAATAGATGAAGATAGAAAGAAAGAGAAAATTCTTCTGTATTGATTGCTTTCAATTCTATTTACACTTCAAAAGTATCATAGTCCAACATTTGTAATGAGCCAAGCTCTTACATTTATAGATGAAGTGAAAAGAGGAGAAGAAGAGAAGGAAGAAAATATGATTTGGAAGCTCAACCACCAACCATCAGTGCCCCTGAAAATCCGCCTACAATTTGTCAAATCTGGTTTTACATGTCTTTGGCGTGCTGAAGAAAGAAGGATGGAAGATCAGATCAAATTTGATCTATTCGAAGCAGTCTGATCACATATTAATGACATGAAATATGTTTTCCAAATTTTCACCCAAATCAAGATATCCAGTCGGTTCTCCATGTCTGTTTGGTGTGTTTGAGAAGGAAGCATGGAAGATCGGATCAAATTTGATCTATTTGAAGAAATTAGATCACGTATTAATGGCGTGAAAGATGTTTTCCATATTTCCAACCATTAAATCATGTTGAAAACAATATTTTATGCTTCCATGGCGTAGAGGAGACAAGGATCTTTCCAACAGTATAAAATTTTTCGGAGCATTGGAGTGAAAGCTATGCTCATTTGAATATTTGAATCGAATCCGTACAAAAATGAGATTTTCGCAAAATGGATCCACGGGCTCGAAATTTAAATTGCGCCTTTAGTGTAAAATATGTGTGTTCAATGAAAAGTTACGAAAGCCATGGAATTGGGGTAAGAATCTCTAAAGAAACCCCAAAGGCTTTGAACAAGCCAATCAATGGACCATCTGATAAGAAATGAGCAAGGATTTCTTCTTTGCATACATTGCATGCTCGAAGTACACGTGGAGGCCTCAACGCTTGTGTGGAAACCCACATCTGATTTTTTGAAAGCTTGAAATAATGAACCTAAGAGGATCTATGCATGAAACTTGTGATCCTTCAGCTGAAAGCCTATCACTCTTCATTAATGACTATTCAACCCCAATGGTTCTGTCCCTTTTACTCCAGACCTGGGACTATAAAATACAAAAGCAAATAGCTACTTGCTCAATGGGAGACCCACTTTTGGATTTACAATTTAAAGATGCACCGTTGAGACAAAATACTATAATCACCTTCCATGAAGTCTAGAGAATACTTAGAAAATGATTTAGGGGTCTATGCCCTTTTTCAAACCCTGACTACGTGGTGGGAAAATGGCACATGTTTTAGTCTCCACTCTTTGACATTTATGCTTTGAAGTTAACTTCAAGTCAACACTTTTGGCACCTTCCACTGAGTCGAAGACTTTGACAATGGTTAGAAGTGATTGACTATTTTTAAGGGACTAGCTGGACCATGTTTGGAAGCTAATGCATCTCACTTGAGATTGAGCCCTTAGGATTTGACCTTGAAGGTGCACCATTAAAGACACTTAATCAACTTCCAACTGAACTGGATTCCATACTCCAGCCAGTTTTTTCCCGCTGGTAAAGAATCGAATTTGTGAAGTCAAGAAGACGTTATTATGAACCTATTTACCTATTTCTCTCCTAGAGAAACTACTAGTTTCTTTGACACTGTTTGCCTCCTTAGCCGACCCTACTCCTCTATTTTCGAGCCCATCTGACAACGTGATCATTAGATTTGACAATGTGGAAGAATATGTAGTGCAATATTAAGAGACCCTTAGATAGTTCTTTTGATGCAAAGTACAGGTGTTTGACCAATTTGCCCCTCTTAGGGGTGACAAAATTGGGATAACAATTTTGAAACTCATGGGGACAATCATGCCTGCTAGATAGAAGGGATTTCAGTAGGGGTTGAAGCATCCATTGAGCATAGGAGTCAAGAATGATGGATGCCCCCTCGAGTACTCGATCCTTTTTTCTTTGAAACTTCCCCCTGATTTCGTGCATCCTGCTGATCCTGAACTTGCCCCGAAAGGGGCTTCACCTGTTCCCAAGAAACATGAGAAACAAGTCTCAAATAGGGATATTTAACTACTCTATATTTATGTTTTATTTGCCATCAACTATAAAAACATCATACATGCTTAAAATTATGGGTCCTCATCTGTCATGAATACTAATATGGGCATCGCCTGGCGGACACCTCCGTAAGCAATTACATGAAAAACTTATATACAAATAAAAAAATCATGCATGCCTCAAATGAGACGATACAGAGTCCATGCACACAGTACATTATTCTACTGAAAACAAAATCTACTGCTACTCCTATACTAACCCTAAACAAATAAAAGCTTACACAAATCCTACCACAGGTAGGGAGAAATAAATTCCCTTCCTCAAAGGGGTAGCCATGTAAATGGTCTGATAAACGACAAGGGTGAAGAATGATGCCTCAAGCAAGGTGTATAATGCAAGGGAAAAGATGGAGGACACTTGGGTCTAGTGAAAAACTAATACCATGCAACTGATAATGCCCTTGAGTACAGACGAAGTAAGTAGCATAGCTTGTGCAAGTGATTTGAAGATTTAGATGATTCACGAGTCGTTGTTTCAAAAAAATTTGAAAATGTTGGCAGGATATGGGATGAGTGCCATGCGATAGACACAGATTTCAGCCGTAGACGAACAGTTTACCAAGTTTTAACCTATTTCTAAGGTTTTTCAATGTTTTTGGTTTTTTAAATGGTTTTACAATTTTTTCTTTTTTATATTTTTGATCGGTCAGAAGAATTTCAAAAGATCAAAGATCTTCTAAAAGTACGTGCGAGGGTGATAGTGGGAAGGCGAGGTTATTAGAGAGCCAAAATATATTCCCACAAGAAGAAAGACGGGTCGGGAATAATTTCTTTAAAATAAACTAATAAATAATTATCACGACGGGTGAAAATAGAGGAAAAGGCAGGAAAAGGTGCATGAAAGGTTCATAAATCATTTCGGTGTGATGGAGAAGTAACCGCAGGGTGGCACGAAGTGCCCCAGTGTGTGAAAATTAGCAAAAATAATTATTTTAATACAAAAATAATTATCACAGTGGATAGAAGAAGGCTAGAATGATCACGGTTGAGAAAACATGCCCCAAAGGCATTGCGATGAGTTAATATACCCACCTGGGGTCGGTAAATCAATCACGACCAATTAATTTCTACCCGAGTTCTTGCGAAATTTTTACCGCGAGCGAGAGCGCTAGCCCTAGAGTGAGATGGTGAGAATACCGAGAAGGAGGAGACGTGTAGATCGCATTAGAGAGTTCATGCAGGACCTAGTACATGGACCCTACATCAGTGGCCTCTCCATTCTAGTCAAATACACATTTAATGCACTTTTTAGGGTTTTTACTAGGGTAGGTATGGTAAAATTTAACGTATGCGTGTGGGCCTATGCGTTGGTTTGACGAGTACGCGCATGCGTCTACGTCAAAAAGGGATAGGTACGTATACGCACATCCGTCGAAAGCAGATACATGCGCGCGCACCCATTAGGAGGGAAACTAGTGGATGCACACGCACGCGTGTCAAACTAGGGGCATAGTCATAGGAAATAAGAGATAAAATATGCGGAATAATCCCTTACAGAATCGCAATAGGAGAAACTAATATGTAGAAAATATTACAGATCTCAAATAAAAGTGCAGAATAAATAACACAACACAGAAAGACAATATTTAACGTGGTTTGCCCAATTTGGGCTACGTCCACCAAGAATCACTTGCTCAGATTTTATTACAAGCCTCCACTCTCTCAATACAGTACCCAAATCCATTTGGAGCTATGCTCAACAAACTCTACAGAATTCACACCCGAATTCAAAGCACATCTGCAATGCATTTGCTTGTATATGTATCATATGCATAAGACCATATAAATGGACAATTGTTTAAGTAGTTTGATACAAAACCGTGGGTATCAAAACCATGGGCAAAAACCATGGGTATCAAAACCATGGGCAAAAAAACGTGGGTATCAAAACAATGGGTACCGAAAAAAACCATGGGCCAAAAAACAGCCCATAACGGTTACCCATTACCCATGGGTTAATAAACCACCCATGAAAATTTACTTCTGGGGCTTCACCCCCGAACCCCCTTGACCCACTCACCGACAAGAGGGACCGCCGTAAAAATATTCGAGTGTAACATATAGAAGGTGTACCACACTCTAACATGAAAATAGGCTCCACAAACATAACAATCTCCCACTTGGAGACTGATTTCCACTGAGCAAGCTTCTCAACCCTTTACTATTATCCACGAAGGCCAACCAAAGCTAAACATAGCTTTAGTTTATCCCTTGTGACCACCTTGGTCATCATGTCTGTAGGATTATGATTGGTATGAATCTTCTCCAACTTCAACTTATCTTCCTCCAAAGCTGTCCTGATGAAGTGATATCTCAACTGTATATGCTTCATCCTGGAGTGGAAAGCAGAGTTCTTAGCTAGGTGTATAACACTCTGACTATCACTAAGCAACTTACATTCCTCCTGCTTATGCCCCAACTCCTCAAGCAATTGTTGTAACCAAATCATCTCTTTGCTTGCCTCTGTGGCAGCAACATACTCAGCCTCCATGGTTGACAAAGCCACCAGCTTATATAGTCGTGAAATCCAGCTTACTGTTGTCCCACCTACAATGTAAATATAACATGTCATGCTCCTCCTGCTGTCTACATCTCCAGCCATGTCTGAATCTACATAACCACGTAAAGTGGTGTCTGATCCACTGTAGCATAAAACTGTCCCCATGGTCCCTCTCAAATACCGAAGAATCCACTTTACTGTTTGCTAATGCTCTTTACCTGAATCACTCATAAATCTACTCACAGCTCCTATTGCATGGGCAATATCAAGCCTAGTGCATACCATAGCATACATCAAACTACCAACTGCTGATGAGTAAGGTACCTTGGACATATGGTTTCTTTCCTACTTTGTCTTGGGACACTACTCCTTTGATAACTTAAAATGGCCTGCCAAAGGAGTCCTAACCGGTTTAACATCCTGCATGTTAAACCTATCCAATACCTTCGTAATGTACTCTTCCTGAGATAAAGTCAGCTTCCGTTCCTTCCTATCCCGAGTTATCCTCATACCAAGGATTTGTCTGGCAGCCCCCAAATCCTTCATATCAAAGGATTCACTTATCTATTTCTTGAGTACTTTTATTTCCTGCATGTTTTTACCTATAACCAGCATGTCATCAACTTACAAACATAGGATAATATAACTTCCATCCTCAAATTTCTTTGTATACATGTAATGGTCAGAATGACATCTGATATAACCTTGCTCCATCACGAAGCTATCAAACTTCTTATACCATTGACGTGGAACTTGTTTTAGGCCATACAAGCTCTTCTTCAGTTTGCACACCATCTCCTCTTTACCTTTGACTTCATATCTTTCTGGCTGCTACATATATAGCTCCTCCTCCAAATCAACATGTAGAAATGCAGTCTTTACATCTAACTATTCTAAGTGCAAGTCTTTTGTTTCCACTATTCCAAGAACAGTTCTGATAGAAGTCATTTTTACTACAGGAGAAAAAATCTCATCAAAATCTATACCTTGTTTCTGTGCAAACCCCTTGACCACCAACTGGGACTTATATCTTTTCTTTCCTCCTTATTCATCTTTAACCCTGTACACCCACTTGTTTTGCAATGCTCTTTTTCCTTCTGGTAGCTTCACCAAATCCCAAGTCTGGTTCTCTATGAGAGACATGCTCCTCATCCATGGCTTGCTCCCACTTCTTACTGGCATCTACCTACATTGCTTCATCAAATCTCTCTGGTTCTCCACTATCAGTGAGTAATAAATGATAAAGAGAAGAAGAAAAATGTTCAGGTTCTTTTCTTACCCTAGAAGACCTCCTCACTGTAGGAGTTTGGGGTTCCTGTTGAGTAGCTTCTTGAACTGATTCATGGGTCACTATCCCATTCGGAAGATTCTCGACCACTGTATATTCTTTCTTGGATTCTTCCCTATTTTCCTGCAACTGTTGCTTATACATGACTTTCTCATTAAAGACCACATCCCTAGACCGAATGATTTTCTTGTCCTTAATACTCCAACATTTAAATCCAAAGTCATCACCACCATAACCAATAAAAGTGCATTTTTCTAATTTAACCTCTAGCTTGGTCTTATCATCCTTGTCAATATGAACAAACACCTCACATCCAAAGACTCTAAGAAATGAGTAATCGACTTTCTTACCATACCAATCCTCCTCAGGTATGCCTCCATCCAAGGCACTTGAGGGTCATCTATTTATCAAGTACACAGTTGTGCTCACCGCTTCTACCCAAAAATAAAAAGGCAGTCTTGCATGTATCCTCATGCTCCTAGCACATTCCATTATTGTTCTGTTCATCCTTTCTGACACCCCATTCTACTGCGGGGTTCCTGGAACCATATTTTGCCTGCGGATTCCATTCTTAGAACAATAATCATCAAATTCATTGTTGTAATACTCCCCTCCATTATCTGACTTGAGACATTTTAACTTAAGACCTGTTTCATTCTCTATTAAGGCTTTTCATTTAACAAAAGTATCAAATACATCATATTTGTTTCTAATATAGTAAACCCAAACTTTCCTTGTTGCATCATCAATAAAAGTAACATAATAACTTGAACCCCCAAGAGATGATACCTGAGCCGGCCCCTGCACATTAGAATGTACAAGCTCTAACTTACTCTCTTTCTTCATAGGTACAACCTTGAGAAACCTTACTCGCTTCTGTTTTCCATGTATGTAGTTCTCACAGAAATCCAAACCTATTTTTGTATATCCAGGAAAATTATTCTTTATGATGTCCATGCCCTTATGGCTCATATGACTGAGCCTATAGTGCCATAATGTTGTATCTGCATCTGAAGCCACAAGATTACAATCATTAGTAGTATCAGTGGTTAAATACAAGGTTCTCAATCTTCTTACCTCTTGCCACCCACAAGAGCACCGTTGGTAACCTTCCAAGAGTCATCTGTAAATATCACAATACAACCATCACTTCCCAATTGCCTTGTCGATATCAAATTTCTCCTTAATGTAGGAACATGTCTGACATCCTTCAATAGCCATGTATTCCCATTCTGCATCTTAACCTGAACAGAACCTTTTCCAACTATACTGCAAGGCTCATCATAACCAAGAAAAATATGCCCAAAATCCCCTTGAACATAATCAACAAAATAATGCCTATGTGGAGTAGCATGAAAAGAATCCCTTGAATCTAAAACCCAAGATTTAATAATATTGTGCAAAGAAAGAATCAAAGCATCCTGACATACATTACCCGATGCCACATTTGCCTCCTTTTTTTCTTCTTGTTGTTTCTTATTGTCTTGAAGCTCCCAACAATCCTTCTTTGCATGCCCAGACTTTTCAAAGTTCCAACATACAATCTTGCTCTTGGATTTTGACCTTGCCCGATCTTTTGATTTTCCACGGTTTCCTCTATTCTTCTGTCTCCCTCTAGTTTCCACTGTCAAAGCATTCCTTGAAGTAGAATATTCCCCAAAGCTTTTTCTTCACATTTCCTCGCTTAGAATCACCCCTACAACATCCTCAAACTTCAACTTTGAGTTAATTGGAACCGAGTTGCTTACCACCATTACCAGGCTATTCCAACTTTCAGGTAAAGAGCATAGAATTAATAAATCCCTATCTTCTTCATAAAATTCTATTGTAACTGAAGCTAGCATATTCACAACCGTATTGAAATCATTTAAATGATCTGCTACTAAACTATTCTCAGACATCTTTATATTAAACAACTTTTTCATTAAAAATATCTTATTAGAGGCAGAGGGTTTTTCATACAACTTCCCTAATGCATCCATTAGATCTTTTGTAGTCTTTTTTTTTGAAACATTAAATAATACCGAAGATGCAAGACACAACCAGATCGTTCCAAGTGCCTTTCGATCCAACAAATCCCATTCCGCATCTGTAGACACCTATAATTATGCCCAAGCAATTTAAATACTTAAATTGTGCTAATTATCCCCTTTCTCGCAAATCAACGACATATCGTCAAAGGCACTCATTTTCCCTCATATCATCATTAATTAATTACACTAAGCTAATTAATTAAGTTGCCTATCCAACAAATACCCTAATTAACGACCTTCCGTTAATAAATCACCCCTTCTACCTAGACTAATTAATTATTATTAATTAATTAGCTTTCCCGTCCATTTAACCAATAAATCAATATTTAATTGATTTAATCCCCTTCTAATAGCCTAAATCACACTAATATTCCTCTAATTGGCTTCTATAAGCTTACACCTACCTATTAATTAATCACCTTTGATTAATTAAAATACCCCCCAACTCCCATGACTTGTTAAACATGTATTAAACCCTTCTAAAGTAAGGTTACCTTTAATAAAGCAACCTTATCCATTCCTAATCATGTTTTACCTTTATCCCACATTCATGAGAATGTGTTGAATCCTTTATCCTTTGGGCTATATAAATAGCCCTCCACCTACCTTTTTACTTACACCTAAACTTTCTAAGAGAGTAAATGCAAAGTATATAGCAAAGAGACTAAGAGCTTGCACCTTGCCCTTTTGAGAGTTCATCATCTTGAAGAGTTAAGCCTCTTTCTTAAAGTGCTTGGGTCATATGGGAGGTGTCAAAAGGGTCTTGTAGCCCAACTTTGATTAGCCCCCATTCCTAGGTTCTTGGAGCATTAAGGACAACTATTTTGATAGCCATGGAGCTTACTTAGGTCCATTCATTTATTTGTTGTTAGAGAATAGAGGAGTTTAGATATTTAGCATTGTTAGTTTCAAAGTTTGTATTGATGAATGCTAGCATCTAACCCTTGTTTAATTCTTATCATGATGGTGTTTATGCTTTGTTTTAGCTAAATTGTAGAACTATTTTAGGTGGTAGTTCTTGCTTCATTTGATTTAGCATTAAGCAAAGTATACATGCACACAGCATCTGTCATACTCGAGGGTTTGTTCACCTTCTCAGACAACGGAGCATAAAGATCCTTCTGATAAAGGTAATCTTCCATCTCCAAAGACTGAAATTCTACTTGTTGAATTTATCAACCCTATATCTTCCATCATCTGCCATAGCTCCCACTCAAGATAAAACTTTCCCTGCGATTCAACACTTCAGCAAACCAAAACCAGGCTCTGATACCAATTGATAGGAAATAAGAGATAAAAGATGTGGAATAATCCCTTACAGAATCGCAACAGTAGAAACTAATATGCATAAAATATTACAGATCTCAAATAAAAGTGTAGAATAAATAACACAACATAGAAAGACAGTATTTAACGTGGTTCAACCAATTTGGGCTACGTCCACCAAGAATCACTTGCTCAGATTTTATTACAAGCCTCCACTCTCTCAATACAATACCCAAATCCGTTTGGAGCTATGCTCAACAAACTATACAGAATTCACACCCGAATTCAAAGCACATCTACAATGTATTTACTTGTATATGTATTATATGCATAAGACCATATAAATAGACAATTGCTTAAGCAGTTTGATACAAAACCATGGGTATCAAAACCATGGGCAAAAACCGTGGGTATTAAAACCATGGGGAAAAAATCATGGGTATCAAAACAATGGGTACTGAAAAAAACCATGGGCCCAAAAACAACCCATAACGGCTACCCATTACCCATGGGTTAATAAACCACCCATGAAAATTTGCTTCAGGGGCTTCGCCCTCGAACTCCCTTGACCCACTCACCGACGAATGGGACCACCGTAAAAATACCCGAGTGTAACACATAGAAGGTGTACCACACTCTAACATGAAAATAGACTCCATAAACATAACACATAGGTGTTAGGGGGCTCGTCTGCGTCAAGCGAGGGCAAGGAAGGCACGCACATGCGCGTGTGCCAAGTCAGGCACATAAGCATCACACTAGGTGCGTATACGTTCTATGTGGCCTTCGGTGAATGAAGAAAGAATTGAGGGTGGAGTTATTAGTGGTGATGATAACGACAATGACGATGATGATGGTGGTGGGCCCGATGCATATAGGTATGTCAGGGGCAAGGGACAGGGTCCAGCATCGCAGTAGCCTCAGGGACAGGGCCCCAGGCCTAGGCTGAGACAGCCTTTCAGGGAAGTTGACATAGAGTTTCCCCTAGTAGGCATTCCAGCGGGGATTTACACCCCTCTGCAGCAGGTACTTCCAGAGCAGGGCCCACAACCTCATGCTACAGAGGGTGGCGGTGATGGTGGACAGGTGGTTGCCCTTCAGCAATCAACTGTAACACATAGAAGGTGTACCACACTCTAACATGAAAATAGGCTCCACAAACATAACACATAGGTGTTAGGGTCTCGTCTGCGTCAAGCGAGGGCAAGGAAGGCACGCACACGTACGTGTGCCAAGTCAGGCATGTAGGCATCACACTAGGTGCGTATGCGTTCTATGTGGCCTTCGGTGAATGAAGAAAGAATCGAGGGTGGAGTTATTAGTGGTGATAATAACGACGATGGTGATGATGGTGGTGGGCCCGATGCATACATGTATGTCAGGGGCAAGGGACATGGTCCAGCATCATAGTAGCCTCAGGGACAGGGCCCCAGGCCTAGGCCGAGACAGCCTTTCAGGGTAGTTGACATAGAGTTTCCCCTAGTAGGCATTCCAACGGGGATTTACACCCCTCTGCAGCAGGTACTTCTAGAGCAGGGCCCGCAACCTCATGCTACAGAGGGTGGCGGTGATGGTGGACAGTTGGTTGCCCTTCAGCAGAAGCCTTATAGCAGAGTGAGATCAGGCACAGGCTTAGGTGTAGATTTTGACCGTGGAGAGAGATCAGGCCAGGACACAAGCCACCTAGGGTAGCGATAGTACTCTATGACAGAGTTAGATTTGTGAGATGGCCGCACAAGGGGCTCAGATATTGAGCCTTTTACATCAGTCTCAGACTCAAGTACAGCTGGTTGTTGCTCAGAGGGACCATGCCTAGGCACAGTCACAGGGCTACATTAGACAGAGAGATCAGACACAAGCCCAGGTGCAGGCTATTACTGCAGATAGAGATCGAGAGGCCGCTACCTCTAGATAGGCTCAGGCTGATATTGGTAGGGTGATAGGTGAGCGCGATGCCGCCCTACAGGAAGCCATCGCTTCTGGAGATGCTTATTTGATACGGGATGCTATGAGATTTGGCAGCTAGGCCCGATACTATAGGACTGCTTATTTTAGGGAAGTCCCGGAAGAGCAACGAGTTGTTCCCTTTGATCAGTTAGATGAGAGCGCGACAGGCTCTAGGTCACAGTGATTAGGCCGTTCAGTTAGATCAATTCGGCAGCCCATTGCAGCACATCTAACTAGACAACAATCATCCAGATAGTAGGGTGGTACCCCTGGTCTAGGTCCATCACATCCACCTCTCTTCCATGCACCAAGTCATGGACCCGGGAGCCCTGATGAGGGCGAGAGCTGTGGTTGAGCTCTTTAATTTTCCTTTTGTACAGATGTATTTGTATGTATGCTTCTTATGAAGGCCAGTTCTTTCGTATAGTTGTATGTACCATTGTATTAATCATGCCTCTTGATGAAGGCTCGATTCTTTTTTATGCATTCCCTTTTTAGATGGCATATTGTATCGATGATGTACATTTTGAGCACTGACTTAGACAATTATACATGTATTATATGGACATTTTGATATATCATACTGTGATTGATTTATGATGTATGATTTTCGTTTCTTCTATGTATATGACATATCTTCGATTTGGAAATGTGTATGTTCCATGTTTTCATATTAATGATGTATATGTAGATAACACCACATGGTTTTTATATTTATGAGATGTTTCTGAGTTTTTATTCTAGCACTTGGGATGATATTAGATGATATTGGTGTGAGGGGGATATATTTGTGATTATGCACAACCCCTCTTGCCCCCATTGATGATACGATATGTGATGATTAGCTTAGCATACATGCATGATGTAATACTTAGCATTTTTGTATATATGATGTAGTGAATGATGTTAGAAATGTGATGAAATGATAGATGATAGATGTGATAACAAAAAACTGTGCAAAATATACAAGAAAAAGTTAACAAAACTAAACAAATATACACATACAAACAATACAACAAAATACAACTTAAACGAACACACGCAAATGCTAGCAAGAGACTAAAGTAGTACCCAATCTAAGCAAGTAAAATGAATTCTAATAGATGCACATACCAAGCAAAGAAACATACACTAATATTTTACAAGTATGAGAGTTCCTAAATGAATGCAATGTCATACACAATCAAATCAAACAAGATTCAATATAAGGTAAACAAATGAACTTATTCAAAGAACAAAAAATTCAACAGACTAAGTACATTAAGACTATACAAACCAACAACTAAAAGAAATCTAAATATTACTTTGTTTTTGCGGGACAACAATGATATATTTTCTAATGTTTTTGGGTTATCTCGAAAGATAAAATTTTCAAGGCTACGTTTTTATTGTTGTCTATGTTTCCCTAAGATAACATTGTAAAATGAATGTAGCTTTATCCTAGAAAAGGGAAATTTTCTATATGTTTAGGTTTTTGTGTATCCTTTTCCAAATGTTTTTGTATTTTCCAAGCTCATGTTCTGAAAGCAATGTACAAGAAAAAAGAAGTGTGGATGCCCCCAACGTGATGTGGGAATATACAAAAGGTAGAATGCCACGCGTTGTATATATGAGAAGGTGATAATGTCCATGTGCGCTCAGCCTCAGATGGGAGTATACATAGGTAATGTCCTTCATGCAGATATAAGAGCAAATAAACCAGATCATGATATGACAAAGGTGGCTTCAGTAGGATCCCTAGACCTAGCAAAGGAAGTCATATCTAGAAAATGGGGAGGGTTGCCCGTCCTGCTGTGACTTGCGTCCGAAAAATCTTCCTTGAGTGCCAAACACTGGTTTTCACTCAAAGACCTGCCCACTGTGCCACAATTACGCAGTTTTCACATGTGGATGACCTGCTTTTTCTTTACTGTTTTCTCAATTTTTAATTTTTTTGCCTTTTTTTTCTTTGTTTTTCAAATTTTTAGTTCTTATCTGATATTCTCGTCATGCTTAAGCGTAGAGCCGCTTGAGGTGCATGGCGTTCATAGATTTTGGAAGCTCTTCAGCGTCTGAATATGCAAGTTTGTAGGCTCTTGATCCATATTTTGCAATCACTACATAAGGACCTAGCTATTTATCCTCAAACTTTCCTTTCTTCTCTCTATCTTTGACAGTGTTCTTCTGATTTTATTTGAGAACTAGATCTCCTACATCAAATTCATGATGAATGATGTGTTTGTTGTATCCCCTGGACACTCTGTTCTGATAAACTTTTAGGTGATTGAGTGCTCTAATACACTTTTCATCGAATCGTTCTAACTCTGCTAGGCGAGCAACTCTATAGTCCTCATCTTTATCAAGATAGTCTCTGAGAGATATTCTCGGGGAGGGAAGCTCCACTTCCAAAGGTATGATGGCTTTAGTGCGATAAACAAGTGAATATGGGGTTGCACCCGTAGGAGTGCGGATGGAAGTACGATAGGCCCAGAGGATGGGATGTATCTGTAGATGCCAATTACAACCGGTTTTACTAACCATTTTCTCCATAATCCGCACAAGGGTTTTATTAGTAGCTTCCACCTGTCCATTACCTTGGGGGTAATAAGGGGTTGACCACTTGAGCTGGATATGGAAACATTGACATAAGGCTTTAACCATCTTGTTTTTGAAGGATTTACCATTATCAATGACAATGGCTGAAGGGATCCCGTAATGACATATGAGATGGTTCATGATGAATTATGAGATTTGTGCACCGGTAACATAGGTAAGAGGGACAACCTCTACCCATTTGGTAAAATATTCGGTGGCAGTGATGATGTGTGTATGACCGTCTGAGGAAGAAGGGTGGAGCTTCCCTATGAGATCCAGGCCCCATTTAGAGAAAGGCCAAGGCGATGCAATAGGCTGTAAGGCCTGTGCCAATGCATGTATCAAGTTTCCATATTTCTGGCATAGTTCACACTTCCTTACAAAGTTGTAGCAATTTGATTCAATGGTAGGCCAATAATAGCCTACTCTTAATAGCTTCTTAGCTAAGACTATGCTGCTGGTGTGCGCTCCACAAATACCACCATATAATTCCTTAATGGCGTGGATAGAATCAGCAAAATCCAAACAACAAAGCAGATTCCCATCATAGCCACGATGATAAAGGGTGCCTCCTAGGAGGGTATAACGGGCTATGCGGTGGATAAGGGATTTCTTTTCAGAATGAGTTATGTCAAGTGGAAAAATGCCATTTTGTAGGTATTGAAAGATTGTATCATACCAAGAGGATAAGGAACCAACAACTTCACATGCTAAACACAAATCTGACATATCATACACTGGCATCTATAGATGCTCTATGAGGAAAGGTATCTTACTTTCTTGACGGGGAATGCGTAACAAAGACCCAATAGTAGCCATAGCATTCGCAGATCTATTGCGTGACCTTGGATTTTGCTCAAATATGACTTGTGTGAAGTATTCCTTCAAGGTTTCAATCATATTTTTATATGGAATAAGCTTCTCATCTTTAACTTTGTACTCATCATTAACTTGTTTAATGATAAGTTGAGAATCTCCAATGAATCTTAGTTGTCAGATATTCCAAGTAATTGTTAGTTTGAGACCAGCAATGAGCGCCTCATACTATGCAATATTATTTGTGCACGGGAATCCCATCGGGAATGCTCTTGGTATGACATCACTTGTTGGAGTGATGAGAAGCACACTTGCTCCAGATCCATGGAAGGTAAAAGATCCATCAAAATGGACCGACCATTATATGGATTCTTCAATATACATCATAGATGCATCTGGCAGATCTAGGCACAAAGGTTCCATCCCTATGAGAGGTGCTTCTGCTAACTGATCATCCAATACCTGTCCTTTTAAAGACTTCTGATTCACAAAGTTGATATAAAATTCACTCAGGAGAATGATCCAATTAGCCATTCGGCCTGTGAGGGCAGGTTTGGATAAAAGGTACTTGAGAGGGTCAACTTTGGATATGATTTTGGTTTTATTGTTCAGGAGATAATGGCGAAGCTTTTCGAATGTGAAGACAACCACTAAGCAGGCCTTTTCTATTTTGGGATAGTTCAACTCATACACGATCAAGGTGCGAATGAGATAGTAAATTGCTCTCTCCTTATGGTCTAAGTTGTATTCGACAAGCAATGCACCAATATCAAACTGGGTAGCGGAAATGTATAAGAGGAGAGGTTCACCTGGGGTAGGTGGCATGAGTACAGGTGAGCTGGTCAAGTATTATTTGAGTAGTGCAAAGGCCTTTTGACAGTCAGGTCCCTAATTGAATGTGACATCTTTCTTGAGCAAATGGGTAAAGGGGTGGCACTTATCTGCAAGTTGTGAAATAAAGCAGCGGATTGCCTAGATTTTCCCTTGTAGACTCCTTAGCTGTTTGAGACTGGTAGGGGGTGGAATTTCTATGATAGTCGTAACCTTTGTAGGGTCCACTTCAATCCCTCTTTGTGAAACAATGAACCCTAGGAGCTTTCCTGATAAAACACCGAAGACACATTTCTTAGGTTTCAAGCGAACCTTATAGTTTCGTAGACGTTGAAAAATACGCCTCAGTACTTTAGGGTGTTCTTTTCTACTCTTGGATTTTGCTAGAATGTCATCAACATAGTCTTCCATGATGTCACTTATCATATCATGGAAGATAACAGTCAAGGCACGCTGATAAGTAGCCCTCGCGTTCTTGAGCCCGAAAGGCATGACTTTCTAACAAAATGTCCCCCAAAGGGTGATGAATGTTGTTTTATGTTGATCTTCTTCTGCAATCCGTATCTGGTTATAGCATGAGAATCCATCCATTAAGGACAACATTTTATAACCAGCAGTGGAATCAACTATCATGTCAATGTTAGGTAGGGTAAAGTCATCTTTAGGACATGCTTTGTTAATGTCATGGAAATTAGTGCAGATTCTGATGCCAATAGGCTTTTTCTGTATCGGGACTATGTTAGAGATCCATTCAGAATAGTCAAAAGGTTTAATAAAGTTAGTAGCTAATAGCTTTTCTAATTCTTCTTTGACCAAGAGCACCACCTTAGGATGCATATTTCTCAACTTTTGCTTGATTGGTTTGGCATCTGGGTGCACAATGAGGTTGTGCACGACTAGCTCTGGGTCCAAACTAGGCATATCTGCATATGTCCATGTGAATATGTCTGCGTATTCTTTTAAGAGCTCTACAAAGATCTTTTGTTCCTGAGCTGAGAGTGAAGCTCCCAACTTTATTACTCTAGGTTGCTCTTCTAAGCCAATGTTGACGTTGATTGTCTCCTCAACAAGCATTTTAGAAGCATCTTCCATCTATGTAGGATCAGGAGGAAGAGTAAGATCGACCTCCTGTGGTAGCTCATTATCATTTGTAAATGGATAAATCACTTCATCTTTAGACTCTTCATTTTGTTCATCTATGATTTTTTCAAAGAGTTTGTCACTGTGAGATTTTCGTTTATCCTATTTGCCTGGTTTCTCAGAAGTGGTTATACTTTTACTTACAGTCTTTTTATTCAAACGTCCACACATCTCTTCTTCTTCCCCAAAGTACACATAGGTGTCTAGTTGAATCGCAAATCCTTTCTTGTGGTCTTTAGCCAGAATAGAATCCCTGAGTCCCATGAACTCTGCAAATGCCTCATCATTTTCAAAGAAATCTAGGGGCACGAGAAGTTGTTGATCCCAATCTATAAGTTCAGGATATACAAGGGATACTTGAAATTTGTCTAAGGGGATGGATTCAGATAAGGTAAGGACCATTGAATCTGGGAATAGGCTTGTGGAAGCAAGATCCTTGTAAAGGCTACATTGAGAATCTGCATCGCTATTAGAATGAGATGAAACATCCTCACGTTCAAAAAAGGTGGCATTATTCTCATAGGGTAGAGTATTATGAGGTCTTATCCCAAGGCCATGTTTATCAAATTTAAAATGAGGGATGGGAATAGGCTCTAACCAGCCTTGTGCATTAATGCCACATCCAAACCCACTATAGCCCATGAAAAAAAATCATGCAATGACCTTTGATGTGGTGAGGTGCTTGATGGTATGAAGCCATGGTGCCTTCTGGCACCCTGTTGGTAGGATCCTCTAACATTTTCTCCTCAGATAGGAGACCACTATGGAAAAAAATTTCCAATGGTTTAGGACATTGCTCACCCCTTATCCTGGGGGATACTGATAAGTTTGATATTAGCAAAGCCTGTTCAAGAGTAAATGGCTTACTTGGGCCATACTTTGCCGACGTTGCCTCCCATGAAGAGAATGGGTTAACTAATGAAGGAAAGCCTTGATTGTAAGGCGTGAGGGACTCTGAATCTATTTGTTTTTTCATAGCTTTTGTTTGTAAGGGGACAACTACATCCGCATAAGGACACTCATACCTTGCACGAGAAAAATTGTGCAATGCTTGTTAGGTTGTGGAGCTTGTTTTCATGTGTGAAAGTGTTGAATACTGTACACTAAGAGTACTGTACACTTTTCATGTATCCTCGCCGGGTTTATGGGATGGATTTATGACATATCGGGAAACGTGCTCTTCTCATATGGGTGAGATTTTTGACCCATAGGTTTATGGGACGGGTTTTTCCCATGGTTTTGATACCCACGGTTTTGTAAAACTGCTTAAGCAGTTGTCTATTTATATGGTTTTATGCATATGATAGAGAGATGAAGAACATTGCAGATGTGCTTTGAGTTCAACTGAGAATTCTGTAGAGTTTGTTGAGCATAGCTCCAAACGGATCTGGGTATTGTATTGAGAGAGCGGTGGCTTGTAATAAAATCTGAGCAAGTGATTCTTGGTGGACATAGCCCAAATTGGGTGAACCACGTTAAATACTATCTCTTTGTGTTGTGTTATTTTATTCTACAATTTTATTTGAGATCTGTAATAATTTCTGCATATTAGTTTCTACTATTGTGATTTTGTGAGGGATTATTCGGCATATTTTATCCCTTATTTTCTAACAATTGGTATCAGAGCCTGGTTTGGTTTGCTGAAGTGTTGAATCGCAGGGAAAAATTTTATCTTGAGTGGGAGCTATGGCAGATGATGGAAGATCTAGGGTTGATAAATTCAATGGGTGAAATTTTAGTCTTTGGAAGATGCAGATGGAAGATTACCTTTATCAGAAGGATCTATATACTTCGCTGTCTGAGAAGGTGAACAAACCCTCGAGTATGACAAATGCGGAATGGGATTTGTTGGATCGGAAGGCACTTGGAATGATTCGGTTGTGTCTTGCATCTTCAGTATTATTTAATGTTTCAAAGGAAAAGACGACAAAAGATCTAATGGATGCATTAGGGAAGTTGTATGAAAAACCCTCTACCTCTAACAAGATATTTTTAATGAAAAAGTTGTTTAATATAAAGATGTCTGAGAATAGTTTAGTAGCAAATCATTTAAATGATTTCAATACGGTAGTGAATATGCTAGCTTCGGTTACAATAGAATTTGATGAAGAAGTTAGGGCTTTATTAATTCTGTGCTCTTTACCTGAGAGTTGGAATAGCCTGGTAATGGCGGTAAGTAACTCGAAGTTCCAGCTAATTCGAAGTTGAAGTTTGAGGATGTTGTAGGGGTGATTCTAAGTGAGGAAATGTGAAGAAAAAGCTCTGGGGAATCTTCTACTTCAGGGAATGCTTTGATAGTGGAAACTAGAGGGAGACAGAAGAATAGAGGAAACCGTGGAAAATCAAAAGATTGGGCAAGGTCAAAATCCAAGAAGCAAGATTGTATGATGGAATTGTGGAAAGCCTGGGCATGCAAAGAAGGGACTGTTGGGAGCTTCGGGATAAGAAGAAACAACAAAAAGAAAACAAGGAGGCAAATATGGCAACGGGTAATGTATGTCAGGATGCTTTGATTCTTTCTTTGCACAATATTACTGAATCTTGGGTTTTAGATTCAGGGGCTTCTTTCCATGCTTCTCCACATAGGCATTATTTTGTTGATTATGTTCAAGGAGATTTTGGGCATGTTTTTCTTGGTGATGATGAGCCTTGCAGCATAGTTGAAAAAGGTTCTATGTTCAGGTTAAGATGCAGAATGGGAATACTTGGCTATTGAAGGATGTCAGACATGTGCCTACATTAAGACGAAATTTGATATCGGCAGGGTAGTTGGGAAGTGATGGTTGTACTGTGATATTTACAGCAGACTCTTGGAAGGTTACCAAGGGTGCTCTTGTGGTGGTAAGAGGTAAGAAGGTTGGAACCTTGTATTTAACCACTTGATAGTACTAATGATTGTAATCTTGTGGCTTCAGATGCAGATACAACATTATGGCACTATAGGCTCAGTCATATGAGCCATAAGGGCATGAACATCATAAAGAAGAATTTGCCTAGATATACAGAAACAGGTTTGGAATTCTATGTGAGAACTGCATATATGGGAAACAAAAGCGAGTAAGGTTTCTCAAGGTTGGACCTACAAAGAAAGAGAGTAAGTTAGAGCTGGTGCATTCTGATGTGTGGGGGCCAACTCAGGTATCATCTCTTGGGGGTTCAAGTTATTATGTTACTTTTATTGATGATGCAACAAGGAAAGTTTGGGTTTATTGTATTAGAAACAAATCTGATGTATTTGACACTTTTGTTAAATGGAAAGCCTTGGTAGAGAATGAAACAGGTCTTAAGCTAAAATGTCTTAGGTCAGATAATGGAGGGGAATATTGCAGCAATGAATTGATGATTACTGTTCTAAGAATGGAATCCGCAGACAAAAGACGGTTCCAGGAACTCCGCAGCAGAATGGGGTATCAGAAAGGATCAACATAACAATAATGGAACGTGCTAGGAGCATGAGGTTACATGCAGGACTACCTCTTTATTTTTGGGCAGAAGCGGTGAGCACAACTGTGTACTTGATAAACAGAGGACCCTCATGTGCCTTGGATGGAGGCATACCTGAGGAGGCTTGGTATGGTAAGAAAGTTGATTATTCATTTCTTAGAGTCTTTGGATGTGAGGTGTTTGTTCACATAGATAAGGATGATAGGACTAAGCTAGAGGCTAAATCAGAAAAATGTATTTTCATTGGTTATGGTGGTGATGAATTTGGATATAAATGTTGGAGTATTAAGGACAAGAAAATCATTCGATCTAGGGATGTGGTCTTTAATGAGAAAGTCATGTATAAGCAGCAGTTGCAGGAAAACAGGGAAGAATCCAAGAAAGAATATGCAGCGGTAGAGGATCTTCCAGATGGGAAAGTGACACATGAATTAGTTCAGGACCCCCCTCAACAGGAACCCCAAACTCCTATATTGAGGAGGTCTTCTAGGGTAAGAAGAGAACCTGAACGTTTTTCTCCTTCTCTTTATTATTTATTACTCACTGATAGTGCAGAACCATAGAGCTTTGATGAAGCAATGCAGGTAGATGCCAGGAAGAAGTGGGAGCAAGCCATGAATGAGGAGCATCAGGCTCTCATGGAGAAACAGACATGGGATTTGGTAAAGCTACTCGAAGGAAAAAGAGCATTGAAAAATAAGTGGGTGTTTAGAGTCAAAGAGGAAGAAGGAGGCAAGAAAAGATACAAGGCCCAGTTGGTGGTCAAGGGGTTTGCACAGAAAAAAGGTATAGATTTTGATGAGATTTTTTCTCCTGTAGTAAAAATGACTTCTGATCAGAACTATTCTTGGAATAGTGGCAGCAGAAGACTTGCACTTAGAACAAGTTAGATGTAAATACTGCATTTCTCCATGGCGATTTGGAGGAGGAGCTATATATGCAGCAGCCATTGAAGGATATGAAGTCAAAGGTAAAGAGGAGATGGTGTGCAAACTGAAGAAGAGCTTGTATGGCCTGAAACAAGCTCCACGTCAATGGTATAAGAAATTTGATAGCTTCATGATGGAGCAAGGTTATATCAGATGTCATTCTGACCATTGTGTGTATACAAAGAAATTTGAGGATGGAAGTTATATTATCCTGTGTTTGTATGTTGATGACATGCTGGTTGCAGGTAAAAACATGCAGGAAATAAAAGTACTCAAGAAGCAGCTAAGTGAATCATTTTCTATGAAGGATTTGGGTGCAGCCAAATAAATCCTTGGTATGAGGATATCTCGGGATAGGAAGGAATGGAAGTTGATTTTATCTCAGGAAGAGTACATTAAGAAGGTCTTGGAGAGGTTTAATATGCAGGATGCTAAACCGGTTGGGACTCCTTTGGCAGGCCATTTCAAGTTATCAAAGGAGCAGTGTCCCAAGACAGAGCATGAAAGAAACCATATGTCCAAGGTACCTTACTCATTAGCAGTTGGTAGTTTGATGTATGCTATGGTGTGCACTAGGCCTGATATTGCCCATGCAGTGGGAGCTGTGAGTAGATTTATGAGTGACCCAGGTAAAGAGCATTGGCAAGTAGTAAAGTGGATCCTTCGGTATTTAAGAGGGACCATGGGGACAGTTTTGTGCTATAGTGGATCAAACACCACTTTACTGTGGTTATATAGATTCAGATATGGTTGGAGATGTAAACATCAGGAGGAGCACGACAGGTTATGTTTACACTGTAGGTGGGACAACAGTGAGTTGGATTTCATGACTACAGAAACTGGTGGCTTTGTCAACCACAGAGGCTGAGTATGTTGCTGCCACAGAGGCAAGCAAAGAGATGATTTGGTTACAACAATTGCTTGAGGAGTTGGGGCATAAGCAGGAGGAATTTAAGCTGTATAGTGATAGTCAGAGTGCTATACACCTAGCTAAGAACTCTGCTTTCCACTCTAGGACAAAGCATATACAGTTAAGGTACCATTTTATCAGGACAACTTTGGAGGAAGAGAAGTTGAAGTTGGAGAAGATTCATACTAGTCAAAATCCTGCAGATATGATGACCAAGGTGGTCACAAGGGAAAAACTAAAGTTGTGTTCAACTTTGGTTGGTCTTCACAGAAACTAGTGAAGGGTTGAGAAGCTTGCTCAGAGGAAAACTAGTCTCCAAGTGGGAGTTTGTTAGGTTGTGGAGCTTGTTTTCATGTGTGAAAGTGTTGAAGACTGTACACTAAGAGTACTGTACACTTTTCATGTATCCTCACTGGGGTTTGGGGCCGAGCCGACAGCCCCTTTGTTAGGCGTAAATTTTTATTTTTTTGGCCTCAAAAAATGCACCCGACATATCGGGAAACGTGCTTTTCTCATATGGGCGAGTTTTTTGACCCATAGGTTTATGTTACATATTTGCCCATGGTTTTGATACCCACGGTTTTGTAAAACTGCTTAAGCAATTGTTTATTTATATGGTCTTATGCATATGATAGATGTACAATGCAAGATATATTGCAGATGTGTTTTGAATTCGGCTGTGAATTCTGTAGAGTTTGTTGAGCATAGCTCCAAACGGATCTGGGTATTGTATTGAGAGAGCGGTGGCTTGTAATAAAATCTGAGAAAGTGATTCTTGGTGGACGTAGCCCAAATTGGGTGAACCACGTTAAATACTGTCTCTTTGTGTTGTGTTATTTTATTCTGCAATTTTATTTGAGATCTGTAATAATTTCTAGCATATTAGTTTCTACTGTTGCGATTATGTGAGGGATTATTCCACATATTTTATCCCTTATTTCCTAACAAAATCCTCTAGAATGTGTGAATGGTAATACGGGTCAACAAGGCCAGAAAGGTAACCAATAAAAATGACCTAATTGTGGTCGATAACTTGATGCACTGAGTTAAAAAATTCGTTGGTACAACATCATTCCATGGCAAGGATCATCAAGTGCGCCCCAGGAGCATATTAATTACCAAAAAACAAAATCTGGTCAACAACATGAGTAAACAGTTTGTGACAAAAATAATAACAAGTGGAAGAAGAAACCAACTTCAACAAGGAAATGTAGCCGAACATGAAGTATCAATTTGATGATGATGACTTCCTATCATTCTGCATAAGTCAAATGAAGTGATCCAATTCTTAGCAAGGCAAATTTGGTATGTCGAATCAAGGTAGCAAATTGACACATGATAGCTCCAAGAAAGATTGGTTCTTCACAATGATTTAGACCACATCCACCAAAAATCATGTACTCTTTGGGTGATGATACATTACACCATTGAAGGCATTGGTTCCATTTCACTACCACGTGGGCATCATAATTGTAAAATTAAAGATGTTCTTTATGTCCCCGGTTTAACAAAAAATATGTTATCCGTGAGTCGATTATTAGATCATAATCTAAAAGTGATATGATCATTTGATTGCATAGGCAGTAAAAATCATGTGCCTGAAGGTTTGTGAGATCTACAGTCTGTTGAAAGCTCAAAAATTGTTGCAAAAGTTTCGAATGTGGGAAGAATGTATTCTTAGTTGGCATTAGATTTTCAATGAAATCGATTATAGCACTATCCTAGCCAAGTGTTTACTGTAGACTACTCAATTAAATGGTATAACTGACCTTCCTGAGGGTTCAGGTCCCCGCATTCATGGTCTGACTCCAGTGGGCACGTCTTGTCCCTACTCACCTAGCATCTTTCCTAAAATTTGAATAAATCTCATCCATCTACTCACCTTAGATGGGCTAATTGATTATCAAATGAGGGAATCCATGTGGACTATCATTTGATAGGGTAGAATCACGGGCATTATCTCCCATGTCTCAATTTTATTCAATTTATGAGTATTGCCCATGATACCCCTCCGACACCCCTTTCTTTTAAATTGCAAAAGTTATGAAAATCTATCATCTGTACCTACCCATTTTTTCATTTGAATCGTGTTACCCCACTCCACCTAATAAGTCTACAACCATTGGGCCTTTCGTGTCGATGACATCATACCTCTGTAATGGCTCAGGTTACTCTACCCAACCTATCGGTTACTCATGTAACCCCAATCTAACCTCACGGTCCAAGTTATAATATTCATGGATCTTTGAACCAACCCAGTCTTTCAAGGACCCGAAAACCTCTAGAAGGGGACAAAAGTACCATTATGTAAGTTTGAGGTCAAGGACAACCATTTTGCCATTGTCTAGATTGTTTTAGGAAGGTAGACAAGGAGTGTTAAGGGAGTAAATGTATTTTCCATTGTAGGCATTATCCTGCCACCCTGATGTCCATTTCATCTCCATATCAGATTTACAAGCTAAGTCCCCTCGTCATTGTACAGTTACTTGTCATTTTATATTCCATTATTTCTGCAATGATATCTACTGTTCATAATCTATTGCTTATTCTTGTTAGACACGGGGGTTAGACATCCTCCATAGGGAGTTAACATCCTCTTGGAACTGGGATTATCTGGGAAATCCCCACATATTGTATCTTAATCACATCTGTTTCAGTTTTGCAGATCTATCTTCTTTGTATCACACATCTATCTTCTCTGCACCCATAGATCCACATTTGTATATGAGGTTCTAAGCCCTCCATCATTCAAAGTTGCTGGTGGCTTCCAATATCGGCATTCACCTGCGTGAGAATGAGGTTTCCTGTACAACATTTGGCACGCCCGATAGGACCAAATCTTAGATCTAGTCGTTTTGTTTCTTATTTTACTCATCTTGTCTAACTTGCTTGTTTGCAAAATATTAGTATTCAATGATTTCAATTTAGAACGGTCACTCGTTGAAGCCACCAGGAGCTATGTGCTCTTCTTGTTTTTTGTTGAGTTCTACCGGCATGGGAAATGAATCCAGAAATTAACCTTATTGCTTGGTTGTGTTTTCAAGTTTGATTGCGCAATTTACTATTCTCCTAGTGGTCGTCACGTGATATAATTTGTGAACATTTCGTTTGTAAGCTCACTCGTTTACATGATTTAATGTTGATACCGCCATGTGGTATCCTTATTACATTTAAGGGTCTTTGTCATCGCCGAGGTAAGTGGTTGTGTTGATTTGGAAAGGTTTGTTATTCAGCTATCTAATTTTATTTGTATTCCTATTCACCAATAATAATTCTTATTTATCGTTCTTCCTATTTATTGTTGTTGCTATTTAAAAAAATAAAAAAATAAAAATAATTAAAACAATTAAAAATAAAATTAATAATTATTATTAAACAATATTAAATTAAATTATTAAAAAAAAACTTTTAGAATCCTAACTAAGACATCTCCACTCCCCTCGGCTTCAACCCATCCACCATCTCATTCTTCTCCTCTCCTCGACTACTCCTCACTCCATATCCAATCCTGACTCCCATCGCCAAGCTCTTCATCTCACCGCATCCTGCGATCACCAAATCCATCCCACTTCCCACCAAGTCCACATTCCCAACTCGGTCGACCCTGAGTTCTTACCTCTATCCACATCTCTCGTGGTCTCCACTTTTCCGGCTCTCCCCCGAGCTACCTGACCAATCCATCTCCCCTCATTACCGAGCCACACTCACACCAAGCCCTATCTGATTGACCCACCAAAAAATCTGCCACCTACTTGTCACATAGCTAACTCCCTGCCCCTTCCTTATCCAAGTCATTTGACTCGCTCCATCCCTAATCCTGAATCCTATCGAGATACTTCTCACTGCCCCCACTACTGACACCACCCTGCGAACCGCGCTCCCATCTCCTTCTCTTCTGCGAACTATCTCCTCAACTTGCTTCCTATCTCGACTCACCCAATTCCTAGCTCCCAACATCGAGTCCCTACTAGCACCCACACACCCACACAATCCAAGTTGCTCCCTCTCCTTTGCAAGTAAACAACAAAAAAAACACTATTTGGTGCATGCCCATGTGTAGTTTCTCCAATATGTCATTTCCTATGAGGTATTTGGGCACTACTAGGGTGTAATTGTGGACTGTAAATCAGCCATTGTCTACCTAGCTTAGGCCATATGGCCACACCTGCACTCTGCCCACCTCCCCACAACACCCTCGAGCTCCTTTGAGCTCTCCCAGACTACTCAAATTCATCCCAGGTAGAGTGAACATGAATATCCCTGCATACTTAGAAATACTCCAATGCGTGATGCTTTCAACTATTCCCAACCAGTTTCAAAATCACGCAAGCGTTGTAAGTAGCGACTGTACAGTCTTTTTCCAGCGACTGGCTTACAATTCTTTAAACAGTTCTTGCAAAAAACTCCTGCAAGCCAATTATACATTTCTCATTTAGATTTTCAAACATGTGAAAAGACATGGAAATGTGTAGTAAGGCCCACCAACCCATTCCCCTTCTCATCTACCAACCACTCTATTTCTAATATATGTCGACCAATTGATCATTGTTCAATCCAAAATCAACTAATCGACTCGTTGAGAAAAATTATTTGACTTTCTACACCATGTATTTTGTCTTTTAGAAAATCGATAATGATCTAAGTTATTTATTTTGTCCATAATGCTCTCTTGTTCAGAAAGTCTTTCATTTATCTTGTCCTTTGCTCCTTTTGATCTAGCTTTTCTCGTCAATCTATAGTTTATATTATTCATATTGTTATTGTTTGCGTCAAATTGCTTATACTGTGTTTATTAATCTTATAGCTAGCTTTTGTAGCTCTTTATTTTATTCTAATTGAATAATATGTCGAATACATTTAATCATTTCGAGTGCCAACAGTTTATCGTAGTACAATGGTTTGTTCGATTTATAGGATTTCCTATTTATCATTTATTTCATAGTATAAATTAATTATTTCTTAATTTAGATTACTTGTTTCATAATTTAAATTCACTATTTTTATTGTTTTATACTCTTTGTATACACATGACTTATGACATTTGCATCATTTTTCTTAACCATATTAACTGATTACATGCTATTTGATTTTGTAGGTAAGTCTACAAACTTACAACGAGCACCAACATTACGATGTCAAAGACAATTATTAAACAACAACAAAAAGAAACAACAAACATGCCTAAAAATTCTTTCTCCACATCCCTCTTCTAGTTGTGAACGGTTCACTTTTAAGGTCACTAGACATTTTGAGTCCGTGATTAATACCTCCAAACATGTGTAATCAAATAACAAGGAAAAACATTCTCCAGGGTTTTCTCATTTTTTTTTTCTATTTTCTCTCTCTGCATTGTAATTTCCCTTTCCCGAGTGATTATCTGCATCGAACGTCACATTTCGTTTTGGTTTAAAAAGAATTTTTCTTTTCTGCATCCTGCCTGATCACATAGCCTTAATAAGGGGTCTAAATCTCTACATCACTCATTATCACACACCCGCCTGAGACTTCACGAATGAAATTACTAGTATAATTCAGATTATCAGCAACAATAGAACACCACATAATACAATATTTCAGAATAATGGTCTCAATATGCAATTAGAATAGCTTTGCCACTTCGAGGGGGCAACCTCCAAACCATATAATAAGACTCAAATGCTCAAATGATAATGAAATACTACCTAAAATCCCCTATATATACTATTCATATGTTATGGCCATCACCTAGGCCGACCTATTAAGCATGAGAAAGTATAAATGATATAATAAAATGATATGGTAAGCCACAAGTCGGCTACTCATATCCTAATACAAGCAATAGGTTAAGGGCGTAGCATGCCCTTCCCTGTCAAACCAACGTTGTCCTCAACGTTGAATAATCTTGGATGTTGCTGCAAAAAACCTTCATCCTCCCAGGTTGCATCTTCTATGCTTAGATTCTTCCACTTGATCAGATATTCCTTAATGTCTCTGGTTCTCAGCCTCTTAGTATGTGTTTGCAGAATCTTCTCTGGCTCCAAAATGATTCTTCCTTCCTCATCAAGTTCTAGTAACTCTATCTGGGCTTCAAATTTCTTTCCAATAACCTTCTTCAGGCATGAAACATGGAATACTGGGTGTATGTGTGAAGATGGAGGCAACTCTAGTTTATAAGCAACACTGCCAATTTTCTGTAGAACCTGATAAGGGCCATAATATTTAGGAGCAAGTTTTTTGTCCTTTTTTTATTGCTTTAGAGACATCTGTTTGTAAGGATGGAGATGTACAAAAACCCAGTCACCAATTTCAAAATGTCTTTCACTACGATGTTGATCTGCTTGTTGTTTCATCCTGTTTTGTGCTAATGCTAAATTCTCCTTCAAACTAGCCAAAACCTGTTGTTGATGTTGAATGTGTTCCTCAACATCTCTGACCTTAGTTTGCACCCTCAAGGAGGAAGTGATAGAAGGTGGATGGTAACCATATAATGCTAAAAATGGGGTCATTTGAGAAGAGGTATGAAAAGATGTGTTATACCACCATTCTGCAAGTGGTAGCCATTTAATCCACCTTTCCTGCTTATCTGATACAAAACAACGTAGATACCCCTCTAAGCATTTGTTGACCACTTCTGTTTGCCCATCAGTTTGAGGATGATAAGATGAACTGTGAGCTAGCTGAGTACCCAAACATGAAAATAATTCCGTCCAAAAATTACTTGTGAAAATAGGATCACGATCACTTACAATTATCTTTGGGGTTCCATGTAGCCTTTGAAATGTCTCCAAAAAAATAGTTGTGACTGTACTAGCTACAAATGGATGTGATAGGGCACAAAAATGGGCATATTTTGTGAGCCTATCCACAATCACGAAAATAACATTCTTACCCTCTGAACAAGGAAATCCGGTGATGAAATCCATGGAGACCTCCTCCCATCTCTGGCTAGGAATTGGTAAGGGTTGCAACAGACCTGGTGTCTTAATTGTTTCCCCTTTATTCTGTTGGCACACTAAACACTCTGATACAAACTTTTTTACATCCCCCTTGAGTCCTTCCCAAAATAATTCTATTTTTATTCTATGATATGTCTTCAAAAACCTAGAGTGTCCTCCAACAGGCGAGGCATGTAGCTCTACAAGAATCTTATGCTTCAACTCAGAATATTTACTCAAGTATAACCTATCCTTGTACCATAGGGCATTACCTTTCCACTCAAATTTGTTAGATGTCATAGATCCTTGCTTGATATTTTGTATTAGAGATTGTGTATCCTTGTCTTTGATCCCATTCCAATCTTGCTTCATCCACCCAATCGGCCGTCAACATGGACATTCCGCATAGTAAGGCATCTACAGATGTATCCCTTCTGGAAAACGCATCAACTACTACATTTTCTTTACCCTTTTTGTATATGATTTCAAAATCATAACCCAACATTTTTGTTACCCACTTTTTTTGTTCCTCAAATGATAACCTTTGCTCCAAAAATTATTTGAGACTATCATGATCAATTTTTACCTTGAAGTGTCTACCCATGAGATAGGGCCTCCATTGCTTGACCGCATGAAGAATAGCCATCATTTCTTTCTCATAGACAGGTTTGAGCAGATATTTTCCTTTGAATTGGTGACTCTCAAATGCAATTGGTCTTCCTTCTTGCATTAGAACTACTCCCAATCCTGATCCTGAAGCGTCACATTCAACAATGAAGGTTTTTGAGAAGTTGGGAGTAGCCAAAACTGGGGTGCTGCACAAGGCTTCCTTCAGCTGCTCAAAGGATTTAGTGGCTAATTCTATCCAATGGAAGGCATCCTTCTTTAGCAATGCAGTGAGTGGGGTTGCTATTCTACCATATCCCCACACAAATATTCTGTAGTACCCTGTTAGTCCTAGGAACCCACGAAGATTTTTGAGAGTTTTGGGCCTTGGCCATTCCACCATAGCTTTGATCTTCTGAGGATCAACTTTGATGCCTTCATGGGATACAATGTGACCCAAGTACTCTACCTCTTGTACACCAAAAGAACATTTAGATGGCTTTGCATAGAGAGTATGTTTCTCCAAAACTTCCAACACTTTATTTACATGTTGTAAGTGTTCTTCCCATGTCTTACTGTAAATCAATATGTCATCAAAGAAAAATAATACAAATTTCCTTAAAAATGGCCGAAAACATAGTGTTCATCAAGCTTTGAAAGGTTGAAGGCACATTTGTAAGACCAAAAGGCATTACCAAAAACTCATAATGGCCCTCATGAGTCCTGAAAGCCATTTTATGAACATCTTCCTCTTTTATTCTAATTTGATGGTACCCCGAACGAAGATCTAATTTTGTGAAATAAATAGCACCATGCAATTCATCAAGTAAATCATCAATTACTAGAATAGGAAACTTATCTTTGATGGTGTACTTGTTGAGTTCTCGATAATCTGGACACATCCTCCATGTTTCATCCTTATTATGTACTATGACCACTGGTGAATAATATGCACTCTGGCTAGGCCTGATGATACCTGCCTTCAACATTTCCTGAACCATTTTCTCGATCTCACTTTTCTGGGAATATGGGTATCTGTATGGTCTGATGTTAGGTGTTTGTCTCCCTGGAATCAACTGAATGGCATGATCATGATCCCTAACTAGTGGTAGTCCCTTTGGAATTGCATCAAAAATAGATGAGTGAGCATCAACAATCTTCTGAAGATTGGGTGGCATTGAAGACTCTGTATTTTGTACTTCTATGGAAAATAACTTTGCTATAAATCCATCTACTCCTTTTCTAAGAACCTTTTGCATCTGATGAGAGATAATAATCTGTGGAGACTTAGCTACCATCCCATTCAATTGTATTTTCCTTCCATCTGAATGAAATCACATGAACAATTCTTGGAAATTCATCTCTATAGTACCTAAGGTTGTGAGCCATTGGACACCCAAAACAATATTTTCCCCTCCCATAGAAATAACAAACATAGGTGAGTCTAACATGTAGTCTCCCATGGAAATCTTGATACTATGGCACTTTCCTATGCACTTGACTGTCCCACCATCCGCAATCATAACTTGCATTTTTGGAGCTGGGTAAATAAAACAATTGAGGCACACAGCTAACTTACTATTTATGAAGTTATGAGTACTCCCCGAGTCAATCAACACTGTCACCTTCTGTTTTTTGAGATAGCCAATAACCTTGAGTGTTTGAGGAGTACTAATACCTAACAATGCATGGCAAGAAATTATAGGTTGGTGATCCTCTACTTCCTCTTCTATTGGTTCCTTAGCCTCTCCTATAATTTCAGCATCCTCATCATCCTCATTACCTCCATCAATATAGAACAACTTCTTCTCAGCACATTTGTGTCCCGGTCCATATTTGCTATCACAGTTAAAAACATAATCCTTTTGCTCTCTTTTCTTCCATTTGTTTAGGAGTCAGTCTAATTGGCCTAGAAAATGAAGGGGAAGAGATACTACGGTCTTTGGTGTTAATGAAAGGTGGCCTCCTACTACAAAGAACTTTTTCCTCTGCTTGACGTGCCATGATAATAGAATCAGAAAGCTTGAGTGGATTAAACATACGTACCTCATGCTTGATGTGGTCCTTAAGACCCCCAAGAAATAGGTCATTTAGATTCTCTTCTAGAATATTCTCCACCCTTAAGGATAGGTTCTAGAATTGATGCACATAATCTTTGACTGATCTTGTTTTCGTAACTTTGCTAATTGACTAAAGTAGTTCTCTGAAACACTGGAACTATAGTGCAATTGCAACTCCTTGGTAAAAACTGTCCAAGTGACACCGAGACCATTCTTCTGCCTCTGAGCACATAACCATCGATACCAAATGAATTGGTCTGGTTCAAGATACAGGGATGCCAATGTCACCTTTTGTCCTGATGGTGTTTGATGTAGCTCAAATAAGTTCTCCATTTGATTTATCCAATTCAGGGGATCTTTACTATAAAATTTGTGCATATCCACTTTCGACATCATGTTCCGTGGTTGCGAATAAGTTGGATTCTGATTGGGCTGGAAAAGTGATCCAACATGGTTATTTTGTCCATGATTTTGAACTGAAGATCATCCTTGGTTGATATGGGATGGATTTGGGCCATACTGTTTACCCTTTACATGTTGCATGATATCATCCAACCGATGATTGATTTGGGTTATGTCTCCTTTAGAGGCCATCTCAGATTGTACATTTCGCAGCTCATACTCAAGTTGGCTCACCTTATGATCAACTGAAGTAAACCCTAGTGCTAAGGAATCTGTATTTACCCCTTCTGAATCCATCTCTTCAATCACTATCCCATCTTTATCTGGGGTTTTACCCTGTGTAACCGGATTCTTTTTTGCTCTTGTGGAAGGCCCCGCCATGATATCAAACCTTAGGGTTTAGGGTTTCGATACAAATTAGAGAAGATACTAATACTATTTTTTCTGATATTTAAAAATGAAAACTTGAAAAAAATCCACAAGAGAAGATACCTTAAATTTGTAATAATGCAAAATAAATCAAAAATTGAAATTTTCAGGGTACTTTAAATTTTTCAAAACTCTGGTAAAAATATCTCCCACCAATTCGCTCTGGTTCAAAATATATTGCAGAAAAAAAAAATTAGGGTTTTTGCCCTAATTTTGGCCCAATCGCAGCTCTGATACCACTTGTAATGAAATTACTAGTATAATCCAGATTATGAGCAGAAATAGAACACCAAATAACACAATATTTCAGAATAATGATCTCAATATGCAATTATAATAGCTTTGCCACTTCGAGGGGGCAACCTCCAAACCATATAATAAGACTCAAATGCTCAAATGATAATGAACTACTACCTACAATCCCCTATATATACTATTCATATGTTATGGCCATCACCAAGGCTGACTTATCAAGCATGAGAAAGCATAAATGATATAATAAAATGATATGGTAAGCCACAATTTGGCTACTCATATCCTAATATAAGCAATAGGTTAAGGCGTAGCAAAAGTATCTCTTCATAATAAATCTAGAAGAGGGACTTTAAAAGGTCTCGAGACCTCTTAGACACTTAAAAATCACATCTTTCATCTTGTTTATGTTATGTACCTTGAGAATATCCTTGATTAAAATCAACATCTACTCTTGGTAGAATCCTATTGTTAATTCTTGGTTCCCATATCCTACCTTGTATTCTTTCCTGCATTCTAGAATCTTGAAAAATTTTATATTTCTTGAAAGGCCATAGCCATCAGTAGAAACATGTCCAATATTATTGTAATTGAAGCACATAAATCCACTCCTGCACCTGTAACCTTCATTATCCCAATTCTAACTAGAAGGTTCATATAGGTAGTACCTAACAGTATGACCTTTGTCATGACAGTAGTAGCATATCAAATTATTTGATAGCTCATTACTACTATCCCTTGATGGATATTAATCTTCTATAAACCTCCTATACTATTTATCCCTATGTCAAAATCCATGGTAATTTAAATAATAACCATTAATTGATATTTTATAAGTTGAAGAATTAGGATGACTTATTGACTTTGTCTTCACATTTTCTTTGGAACCTTTCTCATTTTTCTCTTCTTTGATGCTTGTTACTTTAATATCTTTCTTGAAAAAATTTCTTATTTCATCACCTCTTTTTCTCTGAGGTATTCTTTAAATGCCAAACCTATATTTTCACATGCGTACCTTTGATTTCGAAGAAGATCATCAAGGTATTGTGTGCTCTTCTCAAATATATATAAATAATTATCTCTTTTGAATGCATCAAAAAATTATACCTTAAGAATAATCACCACTTATTCCTTGGATCGCAAGCTTAGTGTCATGGAGCTTATCTACATATCTAGCCTGTTATAAGTCTCATCAACTTTCTATGTCATATCCCAATGTTTCTCCTCTAGGTCATTAATCTTTACCTCATATTCCTTGACTTGAGATCTCATCTTCTTATTTTCTTTCTCGTCATTCTTTAGCTTAGTCTAAACACACACTAATTTAGTGTTAAATTCATCTTTATTCTTATTCTTCTTCAAAGTCCATGGAAGAATCTAATATGAAGTCACCCAATAGTCTAGCACTATAAAACCTCATTTACAGACCTCATTACCTCCTTGGTTATGAAAAATACCGAATCTTCAACATATTCAAGCTCTAATTTAGATTCAGAATCTGAAACACCATCATAACTATTTTCTTCAGATGAACATGCCTCTTCCTTTGAGTAGAAAATATTCTTGAACTTTTTTTTGGTGACAAATTTTTTGAAATTCTTCTTCTCTTTACCATACTTGTGATTTTTCTTTTTATGATCATCTTCATGATCTCAGTCACTTTATTTTTCATTCCTATGAGGGAACTTAGAAAAAAATGACCTACTTCACCACAATTGAAAAATTTAAAAGGAATCTTACCTTTATACTTTCTAGATCCAACCTTCAATCTTCTAGTAACCATTGCAAAAAGTTCTTCATCATCAATCTTAGGAGCATAAAAATCATCCTTAAACTTCTTTCCCTTGGTCTTCATCTTAGATTTGAAATTAATTTCCTTCTTAGATGGTTTATAGTCAACAATCCTCATTTCATATTCATTCAAGTTTCCATGCAATTCATCCATTATGAAGAGACTTAAATCCTTGACTTCCTCAATGGAAGACACTTTAGAGTCAAATTTAGGAGTTAAATACATTAACACCTTTTTTACCACAACTTATTCCTTTAATTATTCACCTAGACCTTTCATGGTGTTGACAACCTTGTCAAATAGAAGAAAATATGCAGTAATGGACTCTTCTTTACTCATCTTTAAGCCTTCAAACTGATTTTTGAAAGTTTTGATCTTAGTTATTCTTACCTTGGAATCTCCTTCATAAAGGACCTAAAGTTTCTCCCATATTTATTTTTCTAATGTGCAATACATAACTTTAACAATTTAATGTTCAACTATTCCATACATGATTTCATTCATATCCTTGAGGACGTCACTAATAGTCTTCTTATCTGCATCAATTGTTGGGTGTAATCTTTTATTTTATAAACTATCCATAAGTGCACTTACCCATCACTGAGCAAGAATTAAGTGCTCTCTTGAAGGGCACAAGGGTACTAGGTCACTCTTTTATGGAAGCTTTGTCAAAGAGTTAGCATGACAAGCACACACATAGATATATTCAAAATACATAATAACAATGAAGTGATAAACCATAAACAAATCTAGATCATAACCATATGCAAGAATAGAATAACTTATACAATAATCAAGATTAGGTTTACATATAATAACTAGTCACAGATGTGTCAAAAAACAATATCTAACAACAAAGATCCATTGTATTAATTACTGTAAAACACAAAAGATGAATACATACATAGTAATGTCACCATAAGCCATGCATGCTCATAAACCAACAACATAACTCTCAAAACATGGATGGATCCCTAAATCATACAAATCAATACATATATATAGGGGTGGGGATTTTCCCTTCACTGCTTATACACCCTCAAAATAGACTGCATTCTAAGAATAGCCATGTGTTGTTTACATGAAAAATAAGAGAGTATACAAGCTATTCTAACAATAGATCAGCTATAGATAATTTTAGTTCTACCTCTATTATTAGCTCAAATTAATGCATGATGCATGTCCATCTACTTGTCCCAAAATAGCCTTGCGTGGCTTCCAATTTTTCATAAATTAGTTAGAACTACTAGTTCCCTGCTCCAAAAATAGACACCTCCTTCATGGATTATTCTCTTGCATGTTTCCTATACCATCTCTCATACTTAGAATCATGCCCCAAAATTAGCTAAGTGTCATGTCTGTCCATTGTTCTTCTTACGTGTATTCCTTTCCAACTTTAGTGTGCAAACTCTATCCTCCTTGTGCACATGTCCTCATTTGTGTTTCTTCTATAATGACTCCTACATGTGAAAACCTTTGTTCTAAGGGACTTAGTAAAATTTCCATGCTCAAAATTACCCCACACTAAATATGTTGTCCGTATGTGACAACATTTGGTTTTCTCAAACATTGAATAAAGAATCCTGCAAGAATTAAAGAATAAACAAATGTATAGTTTTTGCGAGAGAATGAATGAATTGATTCTATAATTGATCCGTAAAATTCCAACTATTTTGGAAATCTACGAATCACACAACTATGTTGTTCTACTTCAAACTTTGGAAAATGAAAGATTTTCGTGAAAAATTAGAGCTTCGTGACTAATTATCTAATGCTATAGAAAGGAAATTGTAGAGGAGGAAATAATTCAAAAATTCAACAAACAATTTTATCTTGGAAACTCCTAATGGAGGAAAACCAATCGAGAAGGGAAATTGATATTTCTTCCCTCTTTTATTAGTCTAATATAGACAATTATAGATTTAAAATAACTACATTATTCAAGCGCAAAAGCTAGGCATGTCCATTTGACCTACTTCCTCCTTAGACGAATTACCGTACGTCGTTCTATCAATTTGGTATATGTTGGTACACAAATTGATTCTCCCTCAGAAGATGAGCAGCATCACAGACTTGACAGGAAGCTTAGAGACAAGTAGATCATGTGGTGTGTCATTTTGTAGCGGGGGAAGAAATGCAACTTGTTCTTTATCACTCAGATGTGGAGAAATGGATAGCACCCTTAAGAGGATTTGATCTATCCTCACTACTTTATGGTTGTGTCTTTCAACCAGGGTGAGAGGACTCTTTTGTAGCCTGTTGTTTGTGGAGGAGATGGAGATATCCTTCTTTGCAAAGTTATTAAGAAGACCCTGAAGAAAATATGATCAATACAACAAAAATCTAATTCTCACGAGTTATCACCCTAAATAATGGAGATATATTCTAATAAAAGTTCATAATACTAAAGACAATGAAAACCTGATTGCTTCTACATGTTTTGGTAATAGAAATTATGCATTTGTACAAACAAAAAACAAACAGGGGTAGTATGGGTAGGATTGGTTGTTTTTTAATGAATTTTGGTGGGAGGTGAGGCAAAGTGGAGTTTGATTCTCCAGATCTTTGAGAACTTTTACAAAAATGGAAGGCTTGATCAACAGAATGCTTCATAACAGCTAAAATGTTCCTTTAGCCAGAAGGTGTGCTTCAATGGAGGCCCAAATCAGCATGTTTTCACACAAACTTTAAGAATCGAAAATGAAGACTCAAATCGAAAAACTTAACTGAACATTATCAACCTTTGTTTTATCACACCTAAGATACCCTCAAAGGCTAACAAACAACCTTATCATCATGCTAAGAGTAAAGTGATTTTAAATTTGTTTATTTCACTATGAAATGAAAGCTCTTCTGATAAATGCAATTGTAAATGCCACCAAACTATCACGAGAATAAGATCTTGTGTGATTCACAAAGATTTCAATGTAAGATTGCAATGGGAACAAGAAAAATTATTTGTAGACATTCAAAAATGAAGCAAACACAATTTGTCCCAAAATCAACACAGATTAACTCAAATTGGATTAAATTCATCAGCAGGGGAAAGTTCCTGGAACAATCTCAGAGCTTGTCAATGGTTGTACACTTGCAATCACATTGACATGATCAAATTTAACACAAAAGAAATAAATGAGTTCCATAGATGGTTTCTTAGAAATATAGGCTCTATCAAACTTTTCTCTTAGGAAAATAACTCCCGACCTCTGACACTCCAACCATTTGCATGAAAAGTTCATGTAATTTATAACATTTAATCTACAACAGAGTTTCCCCCCCAAAAACAAAAACATTGAAAGCACCATTGCTTGTTGCGATTTTGATCGTGATTCCTAGAATCAGATTTGCAAAAAAGTTGTTAGGTGCTTAGAGGGAAAATATTTTCAAATATTTCTAGCATTCAATTCTTCACCTAGTAAGTCATTCTTCACTTCACGCGCCAACTAATTCCTCCTCTAATATGTTGAATCCGGTTTCTTGCGTGCCAAGGAAAGATTGGAAATTCATATCAATTCCAATAGTCATAGCACGTCTTAATGGTAAAAGATGTTTTCAGATTTTCCCCACCAAATCAAGATATCAACTAGTTTCTTGTGTGCCAAGGAAAATCAGATTGAATCCAACAGTCAAATTACAGCTTAATGGTAAAAGACATTTTTTATATCTTCCCCACCAAACCAGGGTATCAAATTAATTTTCCTCTTCATTTGGAGTGTATGAGACACCAAGAAATGATAAAAACCCATAAAAATTTGCATCCCCAGGAGCTTTGGAGAAAAATGGCGAAAAAATCAAATACAGATGCACAGTGACCGTCGATTTCCCTTTTGAATTTGGACTGTCCATGTGGGAGATCCGAGTTAAGATGGGCCTGGGGGTTCCTTTTTACCTTTAACATCTTTTGGAAAAAATGCAAAAATTCTCATTTTGCTCCGCCCCTTCACCTTTGAAAAATGGGCTTGACATGTGTCCCAATGTGGGTCTCAGAGGAAACATGGCTCGATTATGCTATTTTACCTCTTTTTTGGAAAAAGGAAAAATTTCCAACTTTTCCCTACTGCTCCGCATCTCTACCGTTGACTGAAGCAAATTTTGACTATTCTCTGTCGGGCTTGCGAGTCACTTTGATGACTTTAATCTTTTAAACAATAAGGGGCAAAAAATCCAAGTTGCCTCTGATGGCCCGCCTCCCTGCCTTTTGACTTTTCAAAATTCCACGCATCTCAATGGTGCATCTTGAGATGGTCCTGAAAGTAGAGACCCCAAACAAGCGCGGGCTCAACACGTGTCTCATTCCGACAGAGTCTGTTAAAAGTTTGGAATTTCAATGGAAGACGCCATGTGTCTAAGGTCTGGGACAATCTCCTTCGGTCGTTGAAAAGTCCAAGCAAAAAGGCAGAGTGAGTGGAAGCCTCCAAGTGTCCTCCTGGCACTTCTTCAAAATAAAATTCAAGGGCCAGTCCCTAAACATGTGCGGCCCCTCCACGTGTCTTAGGCATTTTAGGACGTTACTTGAAAAGTCTAAGGAAGGCCCGACAGAAACCTCCACGTGCCTTTATGGTGCAACTTCAAGATGGTCCCCAAGAGCGAAGAATTTGAATGAGCGCGGGCCCACCATGTGTCCCAGGCCTTAGAAAATTTCTTTTAAAAGTTTAAGTATAGAGCGGAACCAATGGAAGCCTCCACCTGTCCCTCTGTCACAATTGTTAAGGTGGGACCCTGAGGCATATTTTCAAATAAGTGTCAGCCCACCATGTGTCCATGGCCCACCAAAATTGTACCAGCTGCATAAAAATTTGTCTAAGTTCGGGCAAAGCAGCGGAATCCTCTACATGTCCTCTCGACGCAACTCCAAGGCCAAACCAAAAGGTGAATTTTCAAACGAGCATCGTTCCTCCACATGGAAAAGTTTTGGGTCGAAGCAAGGCATATATTTTTTAGAGTGCCCCGCTGAGCTGCATCCAACCAAAAAGAGCCACGTTTCCACTGATGCAGAGATTTAAAATTGACGGGAGAAACACACCCGTCAAGCCGTAAAAATGCAGGGAAACCACTGTTTGAGCCCATAGATGAAATTTTCTTCAAGGACAGAGAATTTGGAAGTGTTGTAAGGTTCAAACATGACCCTCCAAGCTACATTCAATCATGTTTCCTCGGAAAAAAAATGGCAGGGACAACAACACATGACTACAAAAAATGGAAGGGAAGGAACAACCTGGGTTTTACGACCAAGTAACAGACTCTTTCATATGGTCAGAGGAACAAAAACAAATTTTGGGCGTTTAAGTGATCTTCGACCAAGGAAGGGACTAATCATGGCGACCAAATGGAGGATAGAGTCTTCAAGGACCAACACGGGGAGATAAAAAATGTGACAAAGGCCGCAAACTGAGGGATTTCAAAGACAAATGAGGTGAGACTAATTCGAGTACCAACATTATATAGACATATAAACACTTATGCAGTTTAATAATCTAGGATACAACTTTTTTGTGGACCACGTAAGTGTAAACTATTAAGTCACTATAGTAACCCTGGGTTAGGGAGAATTGTTTAACCTTTTTTTTTGTCGTAAATCTTACTAATTGACTTCTACAGTTTGTTTTTTTTGTCAGTATGTAGCCAAAATTTCCTAATCCTGAGTGTATGCAAAAAAATCTATAAACACATCCCACTAATCCAACCATTACTAGGAATCATATCAACCACTAGACTTGCTATAATTAGTAAACATTTCTCGCAAGAACTTGCCATTTTAAACTAATGCAACCAAACCAAAACCTAGGCGCCAATACTTCACATACCCTGACCATAAGTACAACTTTAGTTAACCTAAATATTTTAACATATTTTGAAAAGTTTTTTTAAAAAAAAATTGCCCCCGTGTTTTTTAGGGTAGTAATATATTTCGGATAGAAATTGAACATGTCTTATATAATAACCATCCGGCTACTAAATAACTAAAACTTGTTACCAAATTACTAAACTTCCTTTACGTGTGTAATGCACATCCATTACTATTTACATACAATGTTGTTGTTTATATTGGTCTGTTGTTTACTCTGATTTTTGTTACTCATATTGTTGTACTTTCTTTGCCCTTCAACCCCTTTTACCACATATAAAATACATGCATATGTAGCTTGGAAAGTACTTGTTATACTTTGATAGCGGTGTCTTTTCTCCCAACACCGTATGCTTCTAATATACAATTTCTTTCCAATCCCCATGCAAGTGCTTTAAAGATGGCAAGCAATTTTGATAACATAGCAGTATGTATTAACAATGATTGTAGCCGCAAACAACACATGTTATCAGAATGTGTAGAAGACCACTACAAATGAGCCACACCTGTAGACGACAAAAAAATTTATGCAATGCTACTCACACAGAAAAAATTAGAACACGCACAACATGCACTGCAACAAGCATCCATTGCGAGCGAGGATACCGTACAAATCCTCAAGGAACGAGCCTACGCACAATACTACAACACCATGCCTTAAAAAACCAGCTGCAAGAAACGTACAAGCCTGAAAGCTTCACATGTACAAACCAACAACTTTTATGCGAGCTAATATATGTACCCATCGTAATAGCTAATGTGAAACAAAGGTCATTTTGTAATTAACACCCATATGGTTTTGTTCACAAACCATATATAAAATGAATATATTTGTGAATAATAGAGTAACAAAGAAAAGTGTTCATCCTAATTGCTTATAATGCACAATTTATTAGAATTTGAACACGTTTTACCTATCAAATCCCAACTTCAAATACCATATAAAACTTACTTTAGTGGCTTTCACAAAAACAAGGTACATTTACCTATCTTGGAACACCTACATTGTTTGAATACACGCATACCTTGATGGCTACCTAACCCTTTTACATCCCCAAACAAAACTTGCCCAACTAGCTTACCGGGCTCAATTTACTATATCTGGAGGGAGAGGGTTCAAAGAGGATTCCATATTGAGGGGTAAAATCAAATATAGATGTTTCATATCAATAGACGATGGTCTCGGTCACTTCCAAGGTGATGTGATAATCTAGATATAGGGTTCTGACCATGGTGAATGAATGGTCGCACATAATTACTGTTTCATATGCATACATGCAGCCCAACCTCTGCGCTCATCTTTGCTACAAAACTATGTTCATTACATAATCATTAGAAAAACATATCAAACTACGAAACTATCACCAGCAGCTGGTTACGTAACAACCCTAAAACAAATCTACCAATAACGAACACAACTACAATGCCCAAACTGCAAGGCTACCTCCAACTGCACTACTACCTACGTAGCCTTGGGAAAGGACCCCATCTCCGAGCACCATAAGTTGCATCTGTTACACAACCACATAGACTGCTAACTAGGACTCCAAATCAGCACGGTGGATTCCTGTTTGTTTTATGAATCTTAAAATGTAATTTTTAAACCTGTTGACATTTTGTATGACACGTGTAAATAGAATTCCATGCATACTATTAGAAATGACTGAATATAAATATCAAACCCATCACCGCTGCTTTTAAAATGTAATGACAACACGTATTTGAGTGGGAAGCTGCGCATTTGAGGTGACAGTAATGTACAGTAGTAGCTATTAAATTGGTAACATGTGGATTAATATCTCCACCGACTCACCATTATTTGCCACCACCGTCCCTGTAATGGTGCATTCAACCCCCAGAAACTGTGCTCATTCACTCGTAGTTTTCATATGCAATGCAGCAAATAGGTCCAATTTTCTACAAGTTCTTGGATTTTCTTTCAATCTTCAATCTTGTTTGGTGTGCCACCCATTATAATGGTGAACACATACATCTTTGTGAATAAGCGGAAGGTAGAGAAGTCAAGGTAGAAGATCCAACCATATGGGAGTTAATTTGGTAAGTGAATGATTTATTTTACTTTCCTGATTGTGTTTTGGCTTTGGAGAAGATTATCTCATAACCTCGGTGATTGAACTACTGTATCTATACTCAGATAAACTCAATGTATTTTATGGTCATCTTTTAAGTTAACTGAATATTTTCTTCAATACTGTAGGAGTTTTTCCTTCTGAACTGGGTAATTATAGCATGCATAAAAAATCCTTTGATTTCATTATTATTTTTCCTAATAGTGTTTACCTGGATGCTATAAATAGTTGATGGCTGTGTGTCCACTGAACACATCCTGTGGTATTGACTAGATGGAAGCAATTGGGTTTGCACAGCACTTGGGTATTGCTTTAGAGGTCAATGTATTCAATCCAGTCTTGGGTGTTTTGGGGTGTAGGATTTTAATAGGGCCTTACTATTGATGCTATGATTTATTGGTCATTTGATTTAGAGATCTTTGATCATATTCTGAACTTTTGAAACTGTTGTGAATGTGTGTAGGAGTCTATTGAGTTCTTGTTTTTCGTGTAATGTTTTAGCATGCAACATAGACCAAAATTTTATTTCATTAAGTTTGCAAGAGTGCTTAGAATTTCTAAGAACAGATGATGGTTAGAGAGTCCACGTTGATCCTTTAAAAGTAAAGTTTTTAGAAGGAACGTTTTGACTGCATGTCAATCTGCCTTATCCTAAAAACACTCTCAGGACTACTTTGTTGACTGAGTATAGGGGATCATTTTGTCTTTTGCCTTGTATGTGCATCTTTTATAATTTTTGGGGAGCCAAGATATCAACATTCAAGATTAAAATCTTTTGAAATTTTTGAATGAAGGTACACAAAGCCTCTCACTATAAGTTATATGGTTCCTTTGTTGTATAAATTTTATGCCCTGTTGAATTTCATAAACTGTAAATTTATTAACGGATTGTTGTTGCAGGGTAGAAAAGAATAACAATGTCAGTGATACGTGAATGAGTATGAAGACCACAAATTTATTTGCAGGTAAGGTCATATGTGACCTTACTAAGGCAATGATCTGTTTATCTTAATCCAAAATGTTTTGTCTACAATTGTTTGTCTGTGAGATGATTGAGTTATATTCCAGTTTTATATGGTATATTTTATTTGCATGCCTTAATTATGTTTACAAATGCTGGCAAGGACCCATAAAATGGGAGACAACATAAAAAATACATAAATGGATAGTCCTTATTTCACACACAAGAAAACATATATTGTTTTATATTCATTTCGATAGACTTCCAAAAATTTACGGTAAATCTGACTTCCAAAGGATTAAAGTCAGTATAACATTTATCAAAATCATATATACATATTCGACAAAATCTGCCAAAACTTACTAAATGGGCAGCTTTTTAGAAATTCATTCTAATATTGGACAAAATTTGTAAAGCCAAACTTAACCGCTGGACCAAAATCCTGGAAATGGTCGAGACTGCTCTTCCTCATGACTCTCTGATGTGCTAGCATTCATAGATTGGAGAACATGAGGTAGCATAGTAGGAGGCTTACCTGGAACATCTGTCAAAGTTCTTGAAAGTTGGCCAATTTGACCAAACAATGCTTGCTCTAATTTTCCTGAATATGTCTCTTTGTTTGAAGGAGAAGATGGGCAACTGGATTGGTTATTGATAATGGAAGAAAAAGCAGGCATGAATGTGTTATACATGTCCAACAAAATGTGATGTTGATCAGGAAGGGGATTAGAGGGACTACTCAAATGTCTATTTTGTCGATCAGGCTCCTTCTGTGCTTGTTGCCATTCCTTCATCCTTTTATCATGTTCTTTTGACAGTCTGGCTTGTTCCCTTTTCAACTCCTCATTTTTTCGCTGCAACTTGTCTTCTTCTTTTTTCTACCTTTTCAATTCTCTTTCAATTTTAAGTTGCCCCTTCTTTTCTTTTTCTACCAACATGTGGGCTTTCCTTTCTTTTGCCTGCTCCCTTCTCTTTGCCTTCAAATCTTCAATTTCTCTTTTTCTTGCTTCTTGATCTTGAAGTAAATGCAAGTATTCATCAGAGGTAAGTATTTGGGATTGCCTACCAATTCTAATTGCACCATCACTTAGCCGCACAGGGTTGTTGTGAACCCTCTCAATTGGTAGCTTTAAGAATTTACTTACTGATTGGTTGTCATTTTGGGTGCAGACCACCTCTTCAGTGTCTTGTGTGGCTATGAAATCAACAACTTCGAAGTTACCTTTATCCATATGCTGTGTGGATAAATTTGGGGCATCTAATTGGGATGCATCACGTGCCTCCCACTCCAAATTATCAGCATAATAGTGTACCACCTCACTTGGAAGAGGCGGGGGAGGGGATGGCATTGAAAGAGAAACTTCCTCATTGTTGAAATCAATTTGCATGTTGAGATTTATGGCCCCTTCTTTAACCCATTGAGGTGGGCTGAGCTGTGTTGGCAAAGTCAAGATATCATCAACATCTGTGGCTTCTTGTGTTTGGCTCACATGAGTTGTTGAACTAATGTGATCATCTTCTTCATTGATTGTATGTGGCTGATTTAAATCTTTAGGCATGCCAAAAAATTCTGTCTCAACATGCACTTCCTTTGTTTTCTGTGCATCCTCATTATCTGACACATTATTCCTAATTTCTTCTAAACATCATTCTACATCTCCATCTTCTATTCCTGCCATCCTCAATATGTTTTCAACAGCTGCCACCTCGTCTTCTTCAACATGAAAGGCTTCACTTGGCCTCATATCATTAGAAACAACATTACGATCAAGTGGCCATATACCTGTCCTATGAAAACCTGCTTTGATGTTTTTAGGAGTAAGTGCGAGTTGGAAAGCTTGACTGCTAAGTGTTGCCAATTCTGTCCTCCTGATTTCAAGACCTGAGTTCTTTTCCATCCATTTGGACCTCATTGATTTGAAGTAGTTCTTGAATGGAGAGAAAACACTAACATCTAATGGCTGAAGTTTGTGACTGGTATGAGCTGGCAAAGTCACAAGGTCAATTCCTAGATTTCTAGCTTCTTGGATTGTGCCAAAAGCTACATGGCTGCCATGACCATCAAATATTAGAAGATGCCTATTTGTTGGTGAAACTCCGCCGGGCACAGATCTTGCAAAATGATGCAGCCAATTCAAAAACAACTCCTTTGTCATCCACGCATGTGGTTGCGCTGCCATGCATGCTCCAGGTTCACATCCAGCTATATAGTTTTTAAGTTGTCTCTTTGCCTTAAAAAGATAAAATCCAGGAATGCTTTGTCCTGCTGCATTAACACAACATAATACAATAATCCATTCTCTACTTTTTGACATAATGTGTGGAACACTTCTACAACCTAATTTAGCAATCACACGCATGCCACAATTCCTTCCTGCTTGTACACCAGTTTCATCACAATTCCATATTTTATTGGGCCCATATTGATTTGTTGTATACATTTTTTGCAAGTTATCATAGAAAGCAACAACAATTCTTGGTCGTAACATGACTGCTCTATCTCTATCAAGGCCCTCCGCAGTTCTTATTGTCAAATCGGGATGGCGCCTACGGAACCCATACCACCATGATTTTCCTGGTAGACCATCATTGAATGGATTTGGTCTGCTTTGACATATATGAGCTACATAGGCCTTTAAGTGAATGACTTCAAGACCATGGCCAAGTTCAGCCATATCTTTGCACCATGTCACAATTTCCTGCTCTTCATTCTCTGTCAGAATTGTTGGAGGTCCCATCCTCTTAGTGGTTCTTTTTCCATACAACCAATCAGTCACGTTTGTGGCAGGGATACCCCACTTAGATGTTGCTTTTCTTGTTGTCATTCCATTCTCCTCCACATCCCTCATGGCAGCCTTCATGTCTGCTTCTGTCCATTGTCCTCTTATGTATACTTTCTTTGTTATAGTAGACCCTCCAGTTACTTCAACATTTGGGTTCATACTAGTGTTGAATTCAGGTTCATGTGTAATTGTGATATTCTCATCAACAAATTGTTCTTTTCCTTTTGATGAATTACTCCTTTGAGTGGAAGATGTATTTTTCTGAGGTTGTAATTGAGCAGCGTTATCCATGCCTGAATCTTGTGATTTGGCTCTTGAAGGATTATTCTTTCTGTTGGAAGAGGTGGTTTTTTGAGCTTGTGTCCAGCTATTTTATCTTCATCAAAAGACAGATTTGTAAACTTTGCCCTTCTTTGCAAGTTGCTTCTCAACCTTCTCACTGGTCTTTTGGATGTCTGCTTTGCACGTGCCATTATGAAATACAAGGAACTTTGTAGTCTGCATTAGTCTTTTGTTAGCATATTTGGATGCACTATGTATATGGAGGTAAATTTAACACCTTATGAATGTGTACATCTAATACTATGCATGTAGAATTTTAGAGGCTGCGAAAGAAGTAGTGGCTAGTTCGGAAAATAAATAAATTTTTATTTTGAATATTGGAAAAGCAATGGCTATTTCAGAAAATCAAAGAAATCGCTATTTCTGGATTTTATCTTTTTACGGCAAAGAGAAACACAAAAATCATTACTTCTACATATTCCTATACATTTCAAAAAATGTGTTCAAAATTTAAGAAAATTATGATTTATTTAGCACAAAAAATCATATTTGGAGGAACAAGTGAACATTAAATTAATTATGCACACGAGTGAGTTTAAATTTGTAGATAGAGTATAAACAACATGAATTTGCAATAACGAAGTTGTTCATTCTTGCAAATTTAATGATGTTTGTAAACTATCTACATATTCAGACTTCCTAATGTTCATAACAAATTTAATGGTTAACTGTGAGATCTAAAAATGTTTAGAGAAAAAAAGAGACAATTTTTAAAAATAGTGCTTAATACAAAAGGTAAACAACTATTGCACCTGGAAATTTCAGAAATATTTTACTATTTTGTATTTGTGCAGCAAGAAAATCAGTGATTTGGAAGTACTCTGTTCTTCTGTATCTATCTGTGCAGCAAGAAAATTGATGATGGAAAAGTGTTCTTCTGTATCTGTGCAGCAAGAAAATTGATGATGGAAAAGTGCAGCAAGAAAATTGATGATGGAAAAGTGCAGCAAGAAAGTAACAAAGATGCATACGACTCATCATCTCAATTTATAGATTTTACTGCTTTGTATTTTTCTTTGGTATATCTGGCATTGGATTCTATTGGATGAGAGGGGTTGGCACAGATTGATTGAGAAATAAAGAAATTTGAGCGGTTGGATTTAAATCTCTTGTTGATCAATGGATTTGTATTAAAGTGGATGTGAGATATTTTGGTGGGAATTGGGAATTTGGGAGGGAAATGTATCATTTTTATTTTAAAATTTTTGAATTACAGTTGTTTTATTGAATGTTGTTTTTTGAAATCTGCTAAAAATCTGTAATAATGGTGACTTTTTCTTGTAAATGGTGAGCCTTAATGACTTTTTTATGTTTGCAGGTACCCCTATTAATTGTAGAAAAGGCAGTGGAGGTTGGATAAATATGGATGAACAATGTTTGCTCAAGGATGTGTGTATTGATAAGGAATGGATGTATAATTGTGCAAAAAATAATAATATTTGTACATGTTGAAGCCCATCAACAATGTAAATGGGGTCAGAATAGTAATGGAGATGATATTATTATATTCATGTGGGAGTTTCTAAACTTTAAATGTGACCCTCAAGTTGTAGGGAATGACATTTATTTATGTTTATAAATTAGAACATTTGCACATGTTAAAATTGGCAAAGAATAAGGAAATCACGTACAGTTTTATGTGCTTTTTTGGTTGAGTATTTGGATAACTATGTATACACAATAATATTTAATTGTGCCAAAATAGTCTCGGTCAAAGGCCCCTGCTCGGAGATGGGGTCCTTTCCCAAAACTTAGAAGGGCAAAAAAAACCCAAATACCGTACACCCACAAGTAAGCTTTTATCTTATTTTGGGCTGTGAGAGGAAGTCTTCCTTTCCCAGACAGCATATCCCTCTCCAGAAGTCACGATTACAAAATCTTGCGGAGGCATGTATTTTCCAACATCATACCTTGCCCCGATTTTACAGATAACCCTTTCGTCAATGCTCGCCATGTACAGGTCCGTCTCCGCCACAATAATCCTGCACCCGCTGTTAGCCCTTATGTTGTTCCTCTTCCGTATGCCCGTCAGGTTTCGAATCGCCGCCTTCAAATTCCCGTCCTGGAAATGATCATAAAACTGCACAGACACCGAAAACCTCCCATTAATGAAAATGATTCCACCAGAGCTCAATTCTAAATTTCTAACCCTAACTCTACACAATTTGTGGCTGTCTTACAATGGTGGGGATTCCAGGGTGCGTGAGAATGTAGGCGTAGCCCTGGAGCAATTTATCGGAAGGAAAGGGCCACAACTTCTGCGTAGAGCCGGTGTCGTGGTTGTCGATGAAAGTGACGGCCTTTTCCGGCAGGAGGCCGATCATGCCCGAGGGTTTACCGCTCGAGTCCCTCATACGCCACAGTTCATTATACTTGACGGCCTGCAGCAGAATTCCTTTGGTTGTAAAGTCAAATGCGGCGGATCGGCCACCGGTGGAATGAACCCAATCAACGAGCCTCTGGCGATGAGCGTTCTCCTCTCCAAAAGAGAGGCCGTCCCAGATTTCTCCCACGGCGAACGCGGGGCTGGTGTTTTGCACGTACAGGCCGAGCAGGTCGCCGGAATATCCCTTGGCGAAGTCGAATCTCCAGCCGTCAAAGCCGATGTCTGATCTGAGCCAGTTCATCCAGTCTGAGAGCTCTTTTTGCACTCGAGGGTTTGTGTGGTCCAGGTCGGGAGCCGCTTCGTAGTCGTCGCCCGTGTCAGCATTACCGGAGCCGCAGGTCGGGTAAGGCTTGTCGTTGGGAGGAACGGCCCATACGCCCCAGTCCAGGCGGTCGTCGTCCGTTCCGCCCTCGAAAATGCACCAGTTTCCCTTGTCGTCCTGCTTAGATCCCGTCCTGTGGTTAATCACCATGTCGGCCACACATCGCACTCCATTCTGACGGAACGCCTCCACCGCCTGCTTGAGCTACTCTAAGCTTCCATATTTAGACGAGTCCAGGTCATACAGCTTCCCCGGCAGATAGCCTGAAGTTGAACAGAACAAATAACATGTTCAGATCGGATGCTCGTTTCCGGCAGTAGCTGTATGGCATGCCTTACCTTGAGGAGCGACGGATTGACTCGGTGGAGGAAACCAGACGTCTGTTACGCCCGCGTCCGCCACATCTTTGGCACTGCTTTTCAGCACGTTGTACCAGGAAGGACTCTTCCATGACTCCCAGTTGAAACCCTAACCATTGATCCGCTCATGGTTAGTCAATGAAAATAAAGATAAAAATTCATGTAAGTTTGAAGTAGGGCAGACCTGACCTGAAATAAGACAGTAGTGAGGGGGTCGGGTTGCGGTTTGAGAGGCGTCTTTGCGTACGACTGCACAATCATCAAGGATATAATTAGTAACTTCGCCATGGAGAGTGCTGAATGAGAAATTGCAGGTGCTTTGTAAACGTAGTAGGAGAGGTGTATTGTAAACCTAATTGGAGAGGACAAGTTAAATAGAGAAAAAGTGTATTTGGAAAATAAAAATAAACATGACGGTTCAAAGATGAGAGGAAATTTCATGGTAACAATTTTTTTCGAAAATTTTAAATGTTAAATTTGATATTCTTTATAATGATTATATTTGATTTTAATTTTAACAATTATATGACATAGAATTTGGAGTCTTTTTTTTGGGAACTTTTTTTTTTCCCCAATGATACTATGGTGTACTTAATTGATGTCATTTGTTACTGGGGCACTAGGAAAATTGGCAAAGAATGTAATGTCATTATTAATCATTGTGGGAGGTGAAAAATCCAAGATAAAAATTTATAGATTTATATCTCTTATCATATGGATATATTTGAAATACCAATATTAGTATATAAACAAAATCAATAATATAAATGTATCTAATGAGCTGTAACTTAATTGAAATTGTACTTAAAAATATTTAAATTCAAAAGGATATGAGATAAGATTCGGTTTCATTCTCAAACGACTTTTCTTGGTAAAAGGAGAACTTTAAGTGACAATTAAATGGGTCTCAAATTTAATGTTGAAATTGTTCTATGATATTTAAATAAGTGTTAAATTTAAACTCACAAATAAATGTGAACAACTTAGAACATTACAATTCACCAGCATCATACTACTATTGTAGAGTGTTGATCGATATAATCATAATTCCATTAAGAATGTGTGATACTAGCACAATGAACTCAATTTTACATATGAACAAAATAGAAAAGAAAGTATGTCTAGACATAGACAAACAAAGGGGAAAATGAACACAACTCTTATGGAAATAGACACACCTACAGAAAATTAGAAAGGGACAGATAAAAAAATGAATGGACTGTTTTTTAGTTTTTGGGTGTAATTTTTTATTCAAGATATAACCAAAATAGAGAATATATCTATTATCACTATAGAAGTAACAAAGTAGTATCAAGATCTAAGTACAACTCTTAGGAGAATCATTGTAATTCAAATTAGAATTAGTCATTACAGTAAAAACAATAAAAAGAGGCAATCTCATCAATAGAGGTCTCATTGAACCTCCATTGCCAAAGATTCATTTTCTTACTTTAGCATAATAGTGTCAAACAAATCATCAGTTGAGAAGAAATAATGCATGGTTTGAGACTCGCATCCCTTTAAAGACCCACCATGAAGAACACGTCCCTTAGAAACATATCCCTCTAAATAGCCACCAACAAGGACATGTCCCTTATTGTGAAGAGTTTCTGGAGCCTCCCCAATCGTGGCAATAGAAATCAAGAGGTCAAAATGAATGAATGGGAGATTTTAATAGCATTCACTAGACCAAACTATCTATTAGAATAAATATAGTAATAAGTGAATTCCATGCAAGGACAACCATTTGAAACGAAGGTTGTCTCATAAGCTTGTGAAATATGTATTCATAAATTGATGTTGGATAAACACATCAGACCAAAAATGATTTTTTTATTTTTTTTTATTTTTAAATACCTAATTTTAAAAAAAAATTCATAAATTTAACATATTGACCTTCTATATGAGATTTTGTTGCCTGAAACAGGCACCTTATAGACTTCAATAACAACTCAAATGTTAACTTACTAAAAGAACATAAAAAACATAAAGACTCATTAGTGGTCAAGAACAATAGTGGAGGAAGAGTTGAGCAGGTCGGAGAACACATAGATGAAACAAAACAACAAGTGGGTGAACAAACGGGGCATTAGCATACAAGAATGCTTGAACACCAACGAGGAAATAAATATGTAAGAGAACAATTTCGGGTAACCATGTGGAAAAGAAACTTCGAGGAAAAAGAATATTATTTCAAAGAACTTAATCCCACATGTGATCATGATCAAACAACTTAGATATATTCAAGATGAATTCAAGTGGAAGGTAACAATGTTTATAACTCAACATCAAACTAATTCTTGATCATTTTTTTTCAAGGATAGTCTCTTCAAGCAAATCAACCATATTGTCCACTTTCAAGTTTCCGCATTTGATTTATGAGAAAGAACATATGGATTGAGACATACGTGCATGATTAGTTGGGATATTAGTTTAAACGAATTATCAAAGCTTAAAACAAATAACTTAAAAATTGTGAATGAGAGGTTTAGAATTGATATGTGGAGAAATAAAGTAGGAAATGAAAACATTATTTGACAACGTTCCATTTGACTTATGAACATTGTGAAAATGCATACTATAATGTCCCATTTTCCACACTAGTCACTATGAAGGCCTTGGGCCCATTCCACCTTTTGTGGGCTTCAAGAAAGGAAATCAAGTGATGTGAACATTGTCATAATTGTAAGTGATTGTATTTTACTTATTTATTTGATTGTTAATTATGGCTTGGAGTGATTCTATTAGGTGATAGATGAATGACAGAGCAAAAAAGAAGCTTCTATCTTCTCCTTCATTAAGTTCGGTCTTCTTGAGAGCTATAATGGAGATAGAGAAATAATCTTTCCCTTTTTATGAATTTGGTCTTCTCAAGTGAAGATTTAAAGTGCACTTCCCCCCTTCATTAAGAGGTCGTTCATGAAGATTAATCTTCTAATTCATTCTTGGCACCGAAGAAGGGTACTTAAGAGGTTTGAATGGAGGAGGAGGGGGATCATTATCATTCATCATTTTGACATTTACTTGGATTAGGAGCTAGTGTATCTTCTCTTATTTCCATTGACGGACAAAACCCCTTCCTTAGTTACCTATTAAGGACATAAACCTTCAATAGGATCACACTTGGGGACAAAACCCCTCTTGTGTGCTTTGGTGGCTTCATTTAGGAGACACATAGTGACTTCATTGGTAGATTTATGGAACAATAAGGTTTTATATCCATGCATAGGGCACTTTTACTCCAACTAGGGAACTTTCAAGGGTGTTGGCATCGTTCCTCCACTTGATCTACCCACATGAGGAGTTCATATCACTTTTGAAGGGGTTTTGTGGTTGGAAAATTGTGGTTTCACTTTTATTTGATAGTTGATCTCTCCAAGATCATTTTGAGAATTTATTTGTGTTGAAACTTCAAGTATTGATGGAATTATGAATTTTTGAAGTTTCAATTGTGTTTGCACTTGAATTGTGTGTGTGTGTGTGTGTGTGTGTGTGTGTGTGTGTGTGTGTGTGTGTGTGTGTGTGTGTGTGTTTTGTGGTTGGAAAATTTATTTGTGTTGAAACTCCAAGTATTATGGAATTATGAATTTTTGAAGTTTTAGTTGTGTTTGCACTTGAATATATATATATATATATATATATATATATCCAAATTTCATCTTGCTCGACTTATGAAGTGTTTGGGATATTTATATATTGATTTTTAGTCGATATTACATGAGAATATTGTCTTGAAAATCCCATATCGTTGCCCTATGAAATAGAAAATCAAGTTCATCACTAGGGCTGAGTGGTGATATTGTTGGTTGCCATGTGAATTCTTTTTCTTCCATAAATATTCAAATTTTGAAAGAGCACGTGCGGATCCCACAAACAATCTTCGTTCATATTATTTTGTAATTACAAAGGAGGGCTATTAAATAGCCAAGAATGTAGTACAACAACATCCTATAAAATACCTGAATAATATAGAATAATAACAAACCCGTATTGATATATTGTTATACATTTGTTATAACAATATATCGACTAGCGTATTGACTTAATTTACATTAACTAATTACCGTCGTAATTACTAACTGTGAATAAATATTCACATTACAATATTAATAATGTGAACACTACTATTATTTCCTAACATTCACCCCCTTAGTGTGAATATTATTAATTCCAAATATTCATCCCCCTTAATGTGAACACGGGGAAAAACCATATTTCAAAGAAGTTGAACCACCTCCTAAAAGCACTGCTTAGAGCAGGTACAAACTCCATAGATTATCTCTTTACCCTCGTAAAGGCATAGTATAAAGCCGTATTATGTAGGAATTCTCCCTTCGTCTTTGGGTTCCTATGGGACTTTCCCTTCCTCCCTGGGTGCCCGAATTTTGAATCTCTACGATCCACAAACTTCACACTAGCTGGATAACCATCTCTTGAGTCTACCTCGAAATCTTCTCCTGCTCCCCAAAAGCGAGTCTTCTGAAAACATGAATCTTCCCTGAAATTCTAGAAATGGGGTTTATTCAGGACACCAGACCACTGAAAAAATAGGAACTTTGAAACACATAACAACTTGTGCATCTTTGATTTGTCAGTTAAAGCTGCCAAAATAGTTTGTGCATCTTTGATTTGTCTGATTAAAGGGACTTATCTCTCCATGGAATAACACATTTTTATGGTCTTTGTCAAGGTAAGCACAAGATCATCTGCAACTTTAGCTGGCATGACATTGTCAGAAGCACCTAAATCTAAAATGCAATTTCTTAACTTGAAACCATTAAGCAATAAGGCAACATAGAAAGGTTCAACTCTTTTAGAAGATGACGAGGGTTTAACAATTGCAGTCTTATTCTAGGGAGGAGTATTATTGGGCTTAGGCAAAAGGCCCTTTGATGCATTGGATTGTCCTGGTGACTACACATACTTAACTAGCCTATTTAACTGCTCAAGATGGGCTCTCAAGTATTCAACTTCTGACATTTGAACTCTAGTTTTCTTGGCATGATCAATAATGTCAAAAGAAGGTATAGATTCAGATACCTGAGCTACTTTCTATGGTTGAGATGAAGAACTCACATTCTTATTTTTGGGGGCTAAGGAAGAAGGTAAAGGGTTGCCCCTTCTTTGTTCATCAGCTAATGCCTTAGCTTTGGCAAGTTTGTGATCTTGTAAGTACTGCATATGTATGACCATGATTTCTTTCAAGAAGCTCTTCATAGTCATGTTTAGATTTGTAGTTTAGGTAATTAATGTTGGAGTCACCAGCAGAACCTACAAAATCATCATTCTCGAGCTGATCAGTGTCAGCTTCCTAGTGTTTTTCATTCATCTCCACGTTGTTTCTGGGAGTAGCTTCAATTGCTAATATTTGGGAACCAACAATGCATTTCCGGTTGTTGTTGTTGAAATTTCGAGTAGGGGTAGTATTGTTGTCCTGAGCCATTTGAGCCATTTGTTTCTTCATCTGGGACATCTCATTTGCTAACTTTTGTAATAGTGAATCAGAAGTAGTAGCAGAGGATGAAATTTCAGCTCTAGAAGAGTTGCTCTTTATCTTTCCATCCATGATGATGTCATCTTCAATTTCAACTTCCATGTCTTGAGCTACTAACAAGTCAGCAGGACATGCTTTTCGCAGTTGATATCTTACTTCAGGAAGTAAAAAATTGATGGAGAATACCTTTTGATTCTCATCATTCATAGAAGAAAAATCCAAAATTTTGTACAACAATCTTTGGAATTTTGCAATAAAATCCCGCATGTGCTCATGTGGCTCCTTCTTTAACTAAGTCAGTTGAGTTATCAAGGTATTGGAATCTTCGGCTGCCTTCAACCTTTTCAGGAATGCATCCTGCATAGTAGCCCAGTTGGTTATGGTGCCAGGAGCTAGCCGGTAGAACCATTCTCCAACCAAGTCATGCAAAGTCTTTATGAAAATCCAGACAAACACATCTTCATGTTCTACGACGAGCACTCCACAGGATATAAAGAAAAAAACCAAGTGATCATTTGGATTTTGCTTTCCGTCTCCAAAGAATTTCTGTATTGTTGAAAACCTATGTAGTCATGAGATAAATCTCCCTCATTTACCAGTGAGGCTCCCGTGTCAAAATTGTCAATAAAAATATGCTAGTATCTATATGGGGGTTTTACTTTAACTATTCAGCTCATGAACCGTAGCTGTATATTTCTGCAGTAAGTAAGCAGCTATTTAAGAAAGGAAATATTTATAGAAGAAGGAAATAAGAAAACATAGGGAAGAAATGGGGAAGATGTGCAACCCAATCAATAGATAACAGAGTTGATTGCATGCACATAGAAGAAACCAATAGATATCAACACACAAAATTATAAGCAAAGGCAACTTCAGATCTAGATTTAAAATAAGACAAAGTTTATTAGAAGATCTAAGATAGAAAGCTAGAAACAAAATTCACCATGACACAAAGTTCTCCGGAAACCTGCTCCTTTATATTCCTTTGCTTCAAGTGGCTATCAGGGGTTTCAGCAAAAAGTCTGGAACACAAGAATGCTGCTTACAAATTCTAATGATTAACCTGAAGGTTCTTCCTCTACTTATAGAATGTAAAGGGGCAATTACAAGTCAGAAGCTTTTAGTTGAACTGGCACATGTGGAAGTGGGAAAATAAACAACTGGCAATCTCCCTCCTCGAATTCTTCTTTGCATGACATGTATGATTTGCAACTGAAGATAGAACCTTCTATGTCTGCCACCTATTTCCAAGTAGTTGACGTCTTCAAGTAATGACTTTTAAACCAATCACTTAAGTTGTATAAATTAATTGATCGCTCAATTATTTTATCGGGGGAAATAAGAGAAAGAAGAAGAAAGAGGAAAGCTACAGTCTTGTCCTTTTTCATATTCTGCATGTAGCTGATTCTTTTGCCTTTGATTCTCACCATACTGGACATGGGAGTAGCTGGATCTGGAAGTAACCTGGATCTGGAAGCGAGCTAGATTTGGAAGCGGCCTTCGCCTTGTCTTCCCTTAAGCTTTTGTAGTTCTTCTCCTGTACATGCATCAGTGCAATGTCTGCCATAAATAACTCATCATTTTTATTTTTAATTACATATGAGGAATAAAAATTTTTGGAAAGCACTCTGGGTGAATGCAACTTCAATGAAGGCTTCAATTGAAATATTGGGAGCACATGCACAAGATCCTGGAAGAAATTTTCCATGCATTGACTTCTACACAGGCTGCGTCAGAAACAAGAGGATGAATTTTTTGCCAGAAGCCTTTGCAATTATGAGATCTGGATCTGGATCTGTGCCTCTGATGTCAGCAAATCTGGAAGTAATGCATGATTCCGCTGAGTTTTCTCATTCATCCCACTTTGCCATGGCTGGAGTAATATTTTTCTGAACAATTCTTTTCCTCTTTATTCGGCCGGAATTCTTCACAACTGGTGTAGATCTGGATAATTCTTCAGATTCAGAGGATATGTTCAATGTATTGGACATTGATTTAAGCTCCCTTTCTCTTATAAAATCACCTGTGGTGAATTCCTACAATTAATTCAGACAAAGATGGCAACAGGAACATGAACAGTGGATTTTAATCATAAAAATCTGCATATATCAAGCCTGCTGCCCCAAATTTTGATGTTTTATTTGCATGCAAAGCAAACATGAATTTTACCAACTTCACCTGAGCACCTGTATCACTTATGCAAACAATTATCCAGACACAAATCAACCTCCTTCAACCTGTGCACCAAAATTGGAAGCTTCCAACATTAATTACACTTCTAAGCAAAAATCCTCTTCAAATGGGGCACACTTTTTGTCTGGGCTGCACTTCTTTACTTTTGAATTAATTAATTCATCCTTATTGCAGCCCCTGCTTATATAATCCTCATAATTCTATAATTAATTAATGCCTTTCCTAGTCCTGGCAATTAATTAATTATTTAATAAGCTTTACTCTTCAAATGGGGTGCCTATTTTGTGCATGCTCATGGCTGCCATTAAATAAATTAAATTTATTTAATTTTAGACTTCTGCTTCCAGTTAACTCAAGCCTCACAGTATGCTTTGACCTTAGCCACTGAAAATAGAAATTAATTAAATCATTTAATACTTTAAAAAGTATTATTTCTCTCCCAAATGGGGCACACTTTTTGACATGAAGGGGCTGCATTGAATAAATAATATTTATTTAATTTTAGAACTATCTATTTCCAACTTCCCTTTGTCTATTTTCCTTTGTTGACTTTTCCACAAGCTTGGGTGCCAAAATTGGAGAAGGAATTATTTAAATTATTTAATTTAAGGCTGCCTTTCCTTCCCTAAAGGGGTCACACTTTTTGTCATAAGAGATTTTTATTTTTAAAAGTCAATTGACAATGGGATTATTTACCTTGCAAGGCAGCCCTAAAAATCCCACGATTCACTTAAGTTGTTTAACTTTCATAATGAGATTATTTACCCTGCAAAGCAGGTAATAAAATCCCATTCATGCCTTAAGTGATTTTTCTTTTATTTCACAATGGGAATTTTTACCCTGCAAGGTAGGTAAGAAATTCCCGCCTGCTTGCTGCCTCTAATTTTTCCATTGTGACTTAAGTGACGTTGCTTCCATGGGAAAAAGTACCCTGCTATGTAGGTACAAAATTCCTACCTTCCTGCTACTTCCAAAAATCTCATGATTCACTTCAAACCCTCTTTTTCTAAAAATGTGGCCAGCCCAGAAGATACTTTTTGGTGTACGACTTCGTCTTTTCCAAGAGAACTAGACCTCTGATGGTGAATTCCTTCTGACACAACGTGCATAGGTGATCTCCAGATACTCCAGGCCAAGAATTGGGCCAAACTGGAAAAGGAATTGATCCATAGAAATTTCACAAAAAATGAAATGGGAAAACACAAAAAACACAAAATGTTTCTAGAAGTCACAAATAAAGCCCAAGATTCATTTCTGGTTTAAACCCTAATTATATATGGGAATAATAATATGTATGATCACAACAGGGTTAAATCGAAGCACAAATTGCCTCAAACGGGGCTTAAAATAATTAAATACAAATTTCCCGCAGACAAACCCCAACGACTGAATAAAACAATTTTAGGCATCTGGGTATTTGGCGAAAATGACTTATATGGCTCCTTGGGAATATCTTGACACAATACAAGAATTTTTTGGCAATAAAAACACAAAATGACCCATTATTTAAAAATATGATTTTTTTAAACATGGGATAGTCTTAGATTTCAGGGTGAAATCTGGGGACACCAGTGCTCATGTGGCTCGTTCTTCAACTGAGTCAGTTGAGTTATCAAGGTATTCGAATCTTCAGCTGCCTTCAACCTTTTTAGGAATGCATCCCACACAGTAGCCCATTTGGTTATGGTGCTAAGAGCTAGCCGGTAGAACCATTCTCCAACCAAGTCATGCAAAGTCTTTATGAAAAACTAGACAAACACATCTTCATGTTCTACGATGAGCACTCCATAGGATATAAAGAACAAAACCAAGTGATCATTTGGATTCTGCTTTCCGTTTCCAAAGAATTTTGGAAAATTCTTTTTCATCCCTTTAGGTAGATCATGCACAGGAGGATTCAGATTCAGAGGTCCGAAAGCTATGCCCCATGGAATAGGTGTTGTAGGGACAAGTGGCTAATTCTGCATCATGAAAGGAGCACGTCTTCTTTGAGAATATACTGGGTGAATAATCCTAGTTGTTGGATTGTGCTGGACACTATTCAGATTTGGAGGAAGATGATTGAAACTGAATTGCTCCTGGAATCTATAAAAATGATCAGTCCTTCCTTGAGCTCTGCTAGACCACGTGAATGGACGTTTTGCCATAATGAACTTATATTATAAAAGGGAACTAGAAAGAAAAAGCTTTGGTATGATAATTTGTGTTGTTCCCCAGTGGAGTAGCAAAAAACTATTGGCTAGATTTTCTACATAGCTAAAAACCTAGGCAGTCATGAGATAAATCTCCCTCATTTAACGGTGAGGCTCCCGTGTAATATGTTTATGAATTTAGTGGGTATGAATCTTAATAACTATTTTTGGGGTTTTACTTTAATCAAAAAGCTCATGAACCATAGCTAAATAATTCTGCAGCAAGTAAGCAGTTGTTTATGAAGTATTTGTAGAAGGGGGAAATAATGGAATTTGGGAAAGAAGAAAGGAAGATATGTAATTTAACCAATAGTTTACAGAGTTGGTTTCATACACATGGATTAAATAAACAAGTAGATCTCACAATATTTAGAAGTAAAGAAAAAGAAAAGATTTTAATATAAGTATCAGATAACAAAAAATTTATCTAAAGATCCACACACAAGTAAGAAGCAAATGCACCGTGGACACAAAGTTCTCTGGAAATCTGCCTTTATTCAATTCCTCAGCTTTCACAAAAATGAAATCGAGGGTTGCAACACAAAGTCTGGAACTCAAGAATTTTGATTAAAAAATTGTGATCATGATCCTTTAACCCGTAGTCTCCTCCTTTATTTATAGTGTATAGAGGGCAATTACAAATAGGAAAGCAATAACTGAACTGACACATGCAGAAGCTATAAAGAAAAAAATTGGAAATTTTTTCCTTGAAATTTCTCTCCTCATAACATGCATCTGAAGACTAAATCAAAGTTTTGCATCTCTACCACTATTCTCAATTAAAGACCTTTTCTAATGTCTAGAAATAATGGCTTTTAACCAATTACTGTAGTTTTACAATTTTGTCCAAGAAATAAGAATAAGAGAGGGAAGGGAAGAAGAAAGAAAATATGTCGGCCGTCATACTCTAGGATTTTTCTTTGTTTTGAAACTGAATATACTTTTCAAACATGTGACTCAATCTCTTCCCATATGTTGTTGGCATCTTGCATGTTAATTACAATCACTTTTGGCCATGCCGGAAGCTTAAGGAAATAATTAATAAATTGTGCATCCAAGCTGATTAATGTATTCCCTGCAGCATCTCAGATTGTCCTAGAAAGAGGATGATAAGACCTTGCATAGTCCAAAACAAACTATGGAAATTGAGTTGTGACTGGAAACATTGAAGCTTGAATGATCTCGTTGCTTTTTATTACTCGCATAAGAGATGATCTACCAATGGCCTTGGATCTTTCAATCAAAGCAGTGATAGGTCTCATGGCCCATGTCTGTATCATTGATTTCGCTAAGCCTGAAAGTCATGCATGAGTCTTCTGACCCTTCTCTTTCATCATGCCTAGAATAATCTTTGTCTGAAGAGTTCTTTTTCTTTTCTTTTTTCCAGAATCCCTTGTAATTGGATCAATTTGTGTAGATCTTGCAATTTGTTCTTATTCAAAAGATATATCCAATGTATCTGACATTGATTTGGACTTCTTTTCACTAATATGAGCACCTGTGATGAATACCTATAATTAATACAAACAAATATGGAGTCCATGACATGAATAATTGATTTTTATCACCAAAATCTACATATAAAGCCTACTTCCCTAAAATTTGAGGCTTTGCTTGCATGCAAAACAATAAAAAATATTATTTCATTCACCTGGACACTTATACCAACATGCGGATACTTGGAATAATAAAAACAAAGCTATTCCAACCATAGGCACAAAAACTAGAAGCTTCCCTACAGTGGAAAATATTGTTTAATGCAAAACCCTCCTTCCCTTGGCGCCAAAATCCTTCCAGGCTGCAAGCTCCATCAAAAAGAATTAATTGCTTTTCCCTTATGGTGTCCCATGCTTATATAGCTATGTGCATGCTATTTCTAATAATTGCATTTCCCTATTTTTGGCAATTAATTAATTAAAAGCCATGCTTCTTCTTCCAATTTGGGCGCCCAAGTCTGCATGCTTCTGCTTGCTTTTTTTATGAATTTATTTTATTTACTTTTAGCATGCATCCTTGACTTCTCTTTAGCTCATCCACTTGCCTTAAATTTCCTTCTATTTATGGCACCAAAATTGACTAGAAATAATTATGCCGAAGGTATTACCCCTATGGGAAAGGGTTTTGTAGACATTCATGGGACTGTGTAAAATTTGATGGCCTTTAGGATGGGGTCATGGTCTTGGCAATTGTTGAACACCCAAATTGCCTTTTTGAGCTCATCCTTCAAGGTGGTATCCAGCGCCTCATATTCTATTATTTTCCGCGCTACTGCAGTCTTATTCATCTTTCACAATGTAGCTAGTTCTTCCTCAGAATGCCTCTTCATCAAATTCCACATCATGAATGATTGGAGTCTCTACATTGTGTGCACCCTTCTTTTCGGACTCCTCTTCTTCATTGTCTTCATGGGTCACCAACTTTCACCTTCTCCTCACTGGAGGGGGCTTCTTCTCTGTACTTGGCTTGGGTGGAGTGACCCTTAGTGATATTCTCACAGGTTCTAAGGTTCTTGTGCCGCTATCTTGCCCCTTATGCATTATCTTCAACTTTCTTCTGTGGCCTTGATCCAACACAATGATATCTTCTTTCCCTGCCTCTTCCTCCTCATCCTTAGTCTTTTCTTCTTCTTCTTCTTGCCTTAGAGGGGTATCCTAGTGCGTCCTCTTTATGCCAATCGTATGCTTACCTTGAGGCGATAGTGGGAGTGGAAGATCTTCATCATCCACATCCTTTCCATTGAATACTCTAGGATTTAACTAGACATATACTCTTGTTGCTTCCTTTTTTCCCACCGCTAGAGTCTAAGGAGTGATATCAATGTCATCGGACTCCATTGTTTCTACATATGTTGTCTTACCTAGATATACATATGTTTTGCACAAAGTATGGTAGTATGCATCTACCTTGTTCGCATCAAATCTCAACTTTCGCACGTTATATAACCTATTTACCGAGTCTTGGAAATTCCTTGCTGTGAAGGCGAAAGGAAATTTTCACCACGAGCTCTTCTCTCCAGTTTTCATGTAAAATTTACCCAGGGAGAAATGATGATAGACTGCAAACTATGCTTGACCATCTAGAACTGCATGAAACTCCCTTGACATTCTCCACTTGTGCTCAAATTCCTCGTGCATTCATTTGTACCATCTGTCCACCCTGATTTTGTAGGCATTAGTAATCACATTGCAGGTATATTCTGTGAACTTATTTGTGGGGGAAATATCTTCCATAGGGTACTTCCACGTATTGTTGTTTGGCCCATCTGGAAGTCTAATTCCCAAAAATACGATGGTCAAGAGGATGGCTCCCCAAGTTATCTTCTCCCCTATGTGATTTTCTTCAATAATTCCTTCAACAATGAAGGAGGCGATGTTGTATGTGGTCTTACCTATCATCTTCTACGTGACATGGAGCCATAATTTTTTTACTTGGGTCCACATTTTAGATGCGCCAACTTACAACTCACCAGGTGTGCAGAAAATCTCACAGTTTATCTTCACAATATCCATCATGCGACCTCCTTGTTGGTAGTTGAGTGCAACTGTAGTGATTGTTACTCCTACATCATCCTCAAGATCAGGCTGAATCTCCACGCCTGAACTACACAGTCCTATAACTCTCTCAACCAATAGCATAGTGATGCGCAACCTTCTGTCTGCAAAATAGAAGTAATCTTCTTGAATGTGTAACCACTGATAGAGGTACTCAAGTTTTCCAAAATAGGTTAGTTTATATAGATGAAGGAATCCTACGCTTTCCAGGTCCTTCTGTACCTGGTCATCATGAATCATTTTTCCATGCGTGATATTTTCAGCCATGTTCGTTATTACTTCCTTCTCTATCTCGAGCTCATTGTCCTCCGAGCGATGGTTGAAATCACTAACCTTTCACTTAGTTAGATGTGATTCCCATGATTTCCTGACGATGAATTCTCCTGGGTATTGCATTTCTGAGAACCATTCCTCGGGTGCTTCTTTTGTCATGAGATTCTTTCCCTTTCCCTTGTTCTTCAGTGATGCAGTGGTTGCTTTATTGGGTGCCATTATTCTAAGTACCACCTCAAGCTTGAAATTTTAGACTCTATGTGGTTATGGTGTGCCCTAATTTCTTAAATCTCCTTACCCAAATTTCATGCTTCATCATTGAGCATTCACTTCTCTCTCAAATCCCTCCACTCCTTGCTTCACATCGTACTTTGGTTCACCCTCCGAACCTGCATGCCCTAGCTCTAAACTGGGAACCTTTGCGAATTTTTTTACTCCAAACTTTTTTTTTTCCTTCCAATATAGAGTATGTTGGTTTTGTAGATGTTATTATAGTTGATAACTTGAGTGATAACACTTCAACATATGAGGCTTCAAACTATCAGTGAAATGTAGTCCTGCTATGATTTGCAAGTTTTCCATGTCATGATCTTTACTCATATGTAATTAGTTTCACTTAGTTCACCACTAAAATAGGCTTTATGACAATAATGGCGTGTGGGGGTTAAATTTCATGACCACCTATGTTTGAAAAAAAAATTAAGTGATGGAAATTTTGTAATATTGCCCTTCAAAAATACAAAATAGTGTTATGTATAGACCACTAATAAAAAAGTTAAAATATTAATATTTGTTTATTTAAATTTTTGAATATATATTTATATATATTGTATATAAACCTATATAAAAATGATAGTATTATTTTAAATCTTCAAGGCAGACGTGACAATTTTTCCAAAAAAATCAAGTATTTTACAACTAAAATTAAAAAACATGTAAACAATCATCAACTTTAGCCCCTGGTGGTATGATATGAATATGAAATAATTTTAGAGAAACCCACACATTGATTTTATTCAAAGGACCCCACCCAAACAGTAGATATATCAACATCCATTAAGTGTATCTTTCTTTCATAAGGTAAATAATATATGATATAAAAGTGATTCTAAAATATCAACCACTATATAACCGACCCACCCTTGACCCCTACTATTGGTTGATTGCTCTCTCCCTTCGCATATACATATAAACACACAAATGAATAAAATATTTTAGTGACATCCATGAGACCAAGCACCCTATGTGAATCTATGGGAATGGGGAGGACATACCCAGTTCCTCTACCCTCTAAATAGATGCATAAGGATGGGAAAGTCACAACATAGATTAATAAAAAACCTAAGAGTAGCTAAAATACTACATAATTGGAGAGAAATAAATAAATACCTAAGAGTTAATTGAAATATGATATTAGAACATACAAACATAATGGGAAAAAGATATATTAAAGAATCAAAACATAATTGAAGTGAAACAACTAACTATAGACAATGAGAGTGTTTTTACATTTAGAAATGTACTAAACCAACCACATCACATTACAAACACACAATTCGTTTTAAATTAATAATGTATATTCAATAATGTAAAAGAGGTTATTTAAATTATAAAAAGATGTAAAACAATAAAGTATTTTGGAATTAATGTTCATAAGATAATATTTAATTTATCATAAATCTTTAGATGGTTTTTAGTGGAAATATGTGGAAAATGAGACTTGAAGGAAAGACGAACAACTTCTATAAAAACTAAACTTTGAAATTGAGTTGACTAGTTTTGTTGAAATTTGACAAAATTATTAGAAATATGAAATTTTTGAAAAATGGCCATGTCTAGGCTAAAGAGGATTTGATGATGTGAACATGTTCTTTATCTACAAATTTTTGTCTCAATTTGTCATGTTCTATCATGAATCACTAGGAATTTCATCTCCTTTTTCTAGACCCTAATCCACACTCAACTTCGTGTAAAATCCCATAAAAAGGAAGAATGTTAATGGGGACATGTGTTAGACCTCAAATAACATGAAACACCTTATGATTTGAAAAAATGCTTGTATTGAACTCGATACAAGCAAGAAACCAATCTAGTGTATGCAAGTGTTCCACCCCCTCTTTTTTCAATACGTGAAACAAATAGTATATGCTATAATACATCTCTAAATACTCAAATTGGAATTTTTGATTTGAATATGCTTCAAAAATAGAACATGTTGTGCTATTAAGACTTCAATATCACTCTTGCATAAAGAAATAAACATATATGTGATCATTTGTTTGCCCTAAATTCACTAAAGAACATTTGTATTTATAGAATTATTGAAGTCAAAGTATCTTGCCTTATTGACACACAAAGTGACACACACCAAGAAGGAAAACAAAACCAAAAGAGTCAAAAAACACAATAGAAAAAAATTAGAGGTAAAAAAGGATGATAAATGAGATGAGACCATTTTCATAGAAATGTGACCCAATTCATGAGTATGAAAATGGTCAATGCCTCATATTAGGGGGGGGGGGAGATATGGAGATAGAGAAAATAAAAATAAATGGAGAACCATGGGTCACAAGAAATATAAAATGAAAAATACATGGACAAACAAGATTGACATGGGGAGAAAACTAAGAAGAACACACATGAGAGACAAAAAATGGTTGATGACACAAAAAAGACAAGTTGAAAGGAAACAACACAAGGGGAAACATGATAATAAATTCCTAACTTGGACAAGTAATTAATAAACACATAAATACAATATTACCGAAGCAATTAACTACTCTCATAAGTTAAAATTAGGTGTCTACGTAATGCTTCACTTTGATGTGTGTGTACATACATATCAAAGTAAAGAAAAACAATCCCTTACTTAGAAATGATTTTTTGTTGTTATCACCTCACCATCTATTGAGAGTTCTTAAAGCTAGTGTATATAAAATAGTTATATGAAAATCAAAATAAGAGGAGCGGTTACTTTGTACTCCTTAGAATCTCATACAAATGATTTTTGCACCTACATCTGGAAACTTGTGCTACTATAAACATATAGAAACAAGTGCATGACAATGTGTCCACACACACACACACACACATAAAATAAAGAAACTATTGAAATATATGAAAGAAAAAGATAAGAAAAAATACACTTGGATGTTGAACCTAATAGGAATGCCTCTAGAGTTTGTGGTAAATTTCAATCTAACTTGGGGTTTCTCGTGATGAGACCAAAGTACCTCTATATCTAACCTAGGTACTTCACACATCAGCTTGATTAAGAAGTGAATTTAAATAATGTGTTGTATAAATTTCCTAAGTTACACCCTTTTAAATTATAGAACCATGCACAATGTAAATCTTGACATGGCATGTGGGTCCCCTTTATAGGATTTTGGGACCGTATATGTGATTTAACCTAAGTTATTATGGTTAGATAAATAACTCATGGTTATGGGGAACCATGATGGGTTATATTCTTGGCCCATGGTTTTTGTACACATTGTATTATAATACAATTGTGATAATTACCTACTCATGTGCTTACATATAGTTTAACATCCAATAAAATAGAGAATAATTGAGAAATACATTTGTCACATCCCACAATTTCGGTTTGTTTCGTCGTAAGGATAAGTCAAAAGATATGGAGTGGTTAAAGATATATAGGTAATAAGCTCTATTACGTAGTTGGGTATACAACTACAGGTGCGTATGTATATCCTAAAAAAGGATATACACACTTACACATAATTACATGCACAACTGCACAATAGTGCTTGTCACCCAACGTTTGTAAAATACTTAACATTTATGACTTATTATTATTTTTCTTTGATGTTTGAATGTGATTTCCATGTTGAGTTGATGATTGTGATGATGGTAAATATAGCTTGAAATGTTGTACTTGTAATGGATATTTTAGTGCACCTTGTTATGTTGTGTGTTATGGGTTACTTACCTTGCATTGCTCGGTGTGTAATGATCTTAATTCTTGGATACATTTCTTGGTTGTTGTACCTTTTATTGATATTATGGCATAACCTGCTTGCTGGAAAAACATGGGCTATAATTGTGATGTAATTATACATAGCTGTAAAATATTATTTCGTTATGCAAAAATAACGATAAATGATAGAATTTACAAACTCCTTTTGATACCATAACGATCATTGATCGTACAACTATGAGAGGGTATTCAACTGGAATAGGTAAAAGTTTGGATTATCAAGGAAAATGTAAAGGTTGTCTAGGTAATTATTATTATCAATAAGAAAAATTCAATTTGTTATATTGCAAGAAAAATGTTAAATTGGCGATGTAATCTTGGCTGGTTTATTAGCTTTTTTATAACTTGATCATAGCATATGATATCATATTTATTGAATTGGTGGATTTTATTTTACATTAGGATCGTAAATTTTTTTGTTTTAGACCCATCGTAACGCCAAGTAAAGTGGTTATTAATTTGAGTTTGACTATGTTGGTCTTAGACCTTGCAGCAAAATAAAGATTGTTAGTTGTTTCAAAAGTCTATTGGCCATGTCTTGGGCATATGCTATGATTTCTTGGTTAACATTAAAACATGTCATAGACCTTATTGTACAATCTGTAGAGTTATTTTTGTGTGATGATGATCACCATGCATATTGATTTACATTGTATTATTTTTAATTGGTCTTCGAACGTTTGATACATACTCCGTTAATGGGGAATGATCGAATTGTGATAACAACAATATGTGGTCATGGACCCTACATGAATGACATTATTTTTTCATTTCGTTGTTGTCAAACCTATATCTAAGATCTGGACCTAATATGGTCTTAGACCATAGTTGATGGCAAGATATTAAGGGATAAAACACAAATCTTAGAACATGATTAATGACATAAATATATATCTATTATTATGGTCATCGACCATACTTCATAACAAGTGGGTTATATTGATTATGGATTTGTTGGTCAACTGGCCATTCCATAATGAGAATAGGAAGTTTGGTTGATCAAACATACAATAAAGCAAAATTTTAAAAGGTTGTATTTTGATCTTCGACCGTTCATTTTAAGCATCACCGCCAATATTTGATGGAAGTAATTTGTAAATTTAAGACACCCATTACGTGGCAGGGAAAAAATTAATGCATTCAATGCATTTATGTACCTAGAAAATATCGAAGCTTCTTTGGGAAGATACCAAGTTAACATGCTTAGCATTCCATTTTTATTATTCTTTCTTGTAACTTTGAGCTCTTCTGCCATTTGAGATCCTCTTCTAAGAAAATATGTGCATGAGGTTTTTTTGTGGCAGTTGGTTGAGAAAATTATGGGATCTATTTGCGGCCTCTCTGCTATATTTAGTTTTTTGTTTTGGGGTGCATGGGTGTTTTTTAAAATTCATATTTAACCTAAATGGAAGAAGGTTTATTTGGGTTCAAACTCATGAATTGTTGCTTTGACTCGGGTGCTTTGTTGGAAATAAAATAGTGAAGAAAAAGTTACAAACATTTGTTGCTTCTTCATGTAGGAAGCTTGTGAATAAAAGGCATGGATTGTTTTTCTCCTTTCCTTCACTTCTTATTTCGTTATAATGATTCAATTAGAAACAATTTCTATGAGTTATGGGTATTAAAGTTTACCTATGAGTTCCTATAGTAAAATCTAATCAAAATATTATTTACAGAATGTTTGATAAAAACTTGTGAATAAGATATTGTTGGATTTCTACTTTCAGTTATTCAAACTCATTAAGAGCACTTGGGCAGTTGTTTGGGGCTAACGAACAAGTTCTCAGTGAAACCCATTTTGGGTATAGTTTAAATATGAGGTTTTCTTCCTAAAAATTAACAGTTTGAGAACATGGAAACCTAAGGATTATTCTTTGTCATAGGTGTGTATGCTTATTTTATTGTTGAACAATTTGTTAGTTTCACTTTCACTAAATGATGGTTGTTTCGGTTAATAGATCCTTAGATTATATGATCTATTGGTAGGTAGTGTATATCGTGTCTCTAGAATTTGTTAAAATGTCTAAAAGATAATGTTTAGTCTATCTGAGTATGTGTCGATCTTTTTAGGATGGTTTCTCTATCTTAATAAGGAAAATTGAACCAAAATCTAGGGAGTTTCGGGTCAACCCATTTCTGGGTGCTGTCAGTATTCTAGTTTTCTTAGTTGTGTGTGTGTAACTCGATGTTATTTTCTCTAAACTGTTCATGTTATTGGAAATGGTATCAAGTATGTGATTTCAAATGTTAATATAAGTACTTATCAGTGTTCGGTAAAATTGAGGTAATCTAATACTGTTGTTTGACAAAATTAATGTAATTTCTATATCATTGTTTGATAAAACTAAGGTTTACTAAGACTACTATTTAAGAAATTCAAGTATTTTTATTATCATTGTTGACAAGGTTTAAGCATCAATTATTGACATTATTTGTATAGGTTAAGGTTTTTAATACTGATCTTATTTGATATAATTCAACTGAAAACTTACCACTGTTGAAAAGGTCATGATGGTAATTCAAAGCATTGATTGATGTGTTCAATATATTTATTAATATCCTTGATTGAGTTGAAACATGGAATTACTTCTATTGCTCTGATGTTGTGGATAGAATGGTAGGGTGAAGGTAGTTGTGGAAATATGTTGACTTTTGTGACTTGATTTAATTATGAGAAATATTTTTCATTTTGAGTTATTGTAATGTAAATATGACAAGTATAAGCTATGACAACCTTGATTGCTAATAGTAAGATTGTACTAACCCTATTTGATCAAGTGTATAACTATAATGCACTATCAGTTAATTATCAAGTATGAGTTACTTCTTAAGGTATGGGATGGTAAAGTATATAATGGGGATTACTACGTTAATCTTATTATTTTTGTATACTTGTTACTATCTGGAAAATAATATGCTGTAATTACAGAGATGATATATATATATATTCATTGTAACACAATAAATAACAAAGGTGATGAGAATGACAATTCATGCTTGTTCATATTGAATTGACCATTTTTATTGTCTCCCTCTCCTACAGATGACGGAGTTGAGAAATATTTCGCAGATGACTAAATAAATTTTACGCATGTTTAACATGCATGTTTATGATGATTAAGTTGATTCATTGTATTGAATGCATGGTATTTTGTAAAGTGAAAGTTATACTTCGTTGTTATATTAAAGAAGGAAAGATAGTTTATCCTGTTATAAATAAAGTATTATCTTTGATAATCCATATTGTACTTGTAATCATTGTTATTTTAATAATGATGATGTTGATGTTTAAATTGTATTATTATGTATGACATTTGAATGCTGATTTGAAATAGTATGTTGTTATTTAAACTGATTGGAAAATGTTACCATTAATGATGATTAGTCATTAAGATGAGATTTAAGCTTACAAGTATGAAAAGATGGTGAGATAAATGTACCTATGATACTTTTAATAATGCAAAGACATTTAATTAGGTACGATAAAATATACTAACAAAGAAAACAATTATACGATAAGTGATATATGTGACAATGTCGTATTATACCTATACATATATGCTGCAATAACACAGTAAGTTATCTTAAATCATAATAAAAATAATAAGGAATTTACATTCTAATTAATCCGTAATGCTATAGTAATATATTATGATACCATAACCTAATTTCAATTAACAAACATGAGTGGATGCAATAAAATCATCGCTGCGATTAATGAAGATTTGGCGTAAACCAATTATCTTGTAATTGAACCAATATTATAGTTATGATCTTTGTAATGAACGATACTTATTCATCCAACCTTAGATGGCTATGATAAGTCAATGATTACTTAATGATGCAAGTCATTAAGTGAACATTTCCTTTTCATAGGGACCTAGGGTAGACCTATTAAGATCCAAGCCTTACGAATATTGTGACTATATCTAATAGTTGAGTCTCACTAAGACACGAGAGTTGTCTAACCTGCATGTCAGGTACACCTTGGTACCAACTTAGGTTGGCTACGGGGAAGGAAATGATTACGTAATGATGCAAGTCATTACGTAAACATTTTCTTTCCCCTAGACAACCTAAGTTGACACGGATGTTTCCTTCCATGTATGTCAAACATGACTTGTGCCTTGTGTGTGACCTTATAATCTAAATATCTTGATTAACTGATTCAAATCCAAATAAATGAGTGATAATGGTATGGTGAAAGGAAGAATTTTTTATGATGAGTGTGCTGTCATGAAATTGAGCATGCTAGTCATTTTTCTCAAAATTTGGCCAGAGTAGTGTAAGTTGCTGATTACACTGTCAAGTTCACCAAGTTCCTAAACTAAGATGTGAGATTCCAGATGGGATTCAATTGATTGAATCTCGGGTAGGAACTTAGGAACTATACTTGATTATCGATACCTTTTTAAGGTAACCAAATGTATACCTTGTATACACAATCGTGAAGAAGTGAACTATGTGGGATCAGGTAGATCTAATTTACCCATACAACTCTGCCATGGTTTTGATGTTATCAGATGGAATGAATTTAAAATTAATGTTGGATTTAAATGTTGTGTATTTAAATCAGTGAAGGCATAAAGTTAATATGGGAAATTAAAAAAAGTCCCTTAATTTGGAGCATCGATAAAGTAAATTGTTACATTTTGGTATTAAAGCTGAAAGTTACAACTCTTAGACTTAGTGGGTCCCTACGCTAACTTGAACTTAATTCTTTTCTAATAGAGTAAGATGGTTAGGACAAGAGGAAACATTGTTAATAACCAACATATAGGTGTCGAAGTAGCCATAATGTAGAAATTGGATGAAATATTCATTGTCCTTTAGGAAATGTGCAATCATATGGATGTTCTTGAACAACATGTGATAGGTAATGACAGTGACAATAATGAGCAACCCAAGGGGCCACCTAATCCTGAAAACAATAATTTCATTGTTTATGATGCTGTAAATCTAATTCAACCACTAAATGTAAAAGCTTGCTTAGCAGCTGAGATGTCAAAAGACATAAAGCGCATTAGTCCTCCTAAGTTTGATGAGACAACACTGGGTGACAGGGATGAGAATTGGCTCAATTAAATGGAAAAGTACTTTAAAATATGGGATTTCTCAGAGGAAACAAAGGCTATTTGGGGATCTTATCAGATGGGGGATTTCTCAAATGAGGCATCCTCTTGGTGTGACATTCGCAAGGTTGAACTAGGAGTTATTGCAATTGATATAACTTGGGATCAATTTAAGTATTATTTTAGACAACGTTGGTTACCACAACTGTACTATCATTAGAAAATTTCTGAATTTTAGAATTTTGTCCAAGGTAAATTAACAGTAACCGAATATTGGGATAAGTTTACAAAACTTCTTAAGTATGTACCATAGTATCAGACGGATGGAAAATTTTGGATATATAAATTGATTATGGTACTTTACCTGGTGATAGGGGTGAAGTTGATGTCCATGGTCCTCCTACCATGGAAGCATTGTTCAAAAATTCCATTAGGAAGGATTATAAGATCCAAGCCATTTCTACTCACAGGGATGAGAAGTGAAAGATGATTTATAATTTTCCTTCATCATTGTCACTTGGGAAGACATGGGGAAAGAAGGTTTAAAACAAAACTCAAAATAATGGAAATAACACTGCCACAAAATTTAAAAGAAATGAACAAGAAAATGTCATTGGTAAGAATGATAGGTTTGAAAGGAAAAGACCTTTCGCTGGTTGTTTCAAGTGTGGTGGTAGTGACCACTACGCCAGAGATTGTCCTTTGAGGAACAAGGAAAAAAATCCACAGCAAAGGATTCAAGATCCAATTGCAAACCGGAAGGTTGGAACAAAGGCAACCCTTGAAGAAGTGAAGGGTTATGGATCCGGAAACTGTCATGGTGAAACCTGTTAGACTGTTGGAAAATTCTAAAAGAAGTAAAAATAATAGGTTTTCCTGATTATTTGAATGTTAAAGACAATGTTTTTGATTGAATCATACTAATTTTTTTCATTTATTATGACATACTTGATATTATTTTATATTCCGGTTACTGAAATGATTGTGATTATGTCATATTTCAGACAATTTGACAATAATTGAATGAATAAAAGGTTGTTATAGCCAATAAATTCAAATTCAAACTTGGAAAATTGCATTTTTTTAATGAAAATGTTGACTATTCTCCTTAGCTATTAGATATAATTATGTGTTTTATTATTCTAATTGTTATTAATGAGTAAAAATCATTGGGACGATGAATCATTAAGGGGGAAGAATGTCACATCCCGTAATTTTGGTTTGTTTCATCGTAAGGATAAGTCAAAAGATGTAGAGTGGTTGATGAGAGTTGGGGAATAAGCCTAGTTGTGTAGCTAGGTATGTAGCTACATGTGTGTATGCATATCCTGAAAAAGATATACACACTTACCTGTAGTTGCATGCGCAACTGCACAACAATGCTTGTCACCCAACATTCGTAAAGCACTTAAAATTTATGAATTATTCTTTTTTTTCTTTGATGTTTGAATGTGCTTTCCATGCTGACTTGATGATTGTGATAATGGTAAATATAGCTTGAAATGTTATACCTGTAATGGATATTTTAGTGCACCTTGTTATGTTGTGTGTTATGGGCTACTTACCTTGCATTGCTCAGTGTGTAATGATCTTGATTCTTAGATATATTTCTTGTTTTTTGTACATTTTATTGATGTTATGATATAACCTGCATGCTAGAAAAACATGGGCTATAATTATGATGTAATTATACATAGCTGTAAAATATTACTTCATTATGCAAAAATAACGATAAATGATAGAAGTTACTAACTCCTTTTGATACTATGACGATCATTGATCGTACAACTGTGAGAGGGTCTTTAACTGGAATAGGTAAAATTTTGGATTATTAAGGCAAAATTAAAGGTTGTGTAGGTAATTATTATTATCAGCAAGGAAAATTCAATCTGTTATATTGCAAGAAAAGTGTTAAATTGGCTATACAATCTTGGCTGGTTTATTAGTTGCTTATAACTTGATCATAACATATGATGTCCTATTTGTTGAATTGGTGGATTTCATTTTACATTAGGATAGTAACTTGTTTTTTTTTATACCCATCATAACACCAAGTAAAGTGTTTATTGATTCGAGTTTGACTATATTGGTCTTAGACCTTGCATCAAAATAAATATTATTGGTTGTTTTAAAAGTATATTGGCCATGTCTTGGGCATATGTTATCATTTCTTGGTTAACATTAAAAAAGTTCATAGACCTTATTGTACAAGCCGTCAAGTTATTATTGTATGATGATGATCACCATGCATATTGCTTTACATTGTATTATTTTTAGTTGGTCTTCGATCGATCGATACATACTTCGTTAATGGTGAATGATTGAATTGCTATAACGACAATATGAGGTCATGGACCTTGCATGAATGAAATTATTTAGTCATTTCCTTGTTTTCAAACCTATATCTAAGATTTGGACCTAACATGGTCTTAGACCATAGTTGATGGCAACATATTAAGGATAAATAAAAAATCTTAAAGCATGATTAGTGACATAAATATATATATATATATATATATATATATATATATATATATATATATATATATATATATATATATATATATATATATATATATATATATATATATATATATATATATATATATATATATATATATATATATCTATTATTATAGTCATCGACCATACTTCATAACAAATGGGTTATATTCATTATGGTTTTGTTGGTCAACCCACCATGTAATAAGCAGAATAGGGAGTTTGGTTGATCAACCATGCAATAAAGATTTTTTTTAAAAGGTTGTATTTTGATCTTCGATTGTTCATTTTAAGCATCATCGTCAATCTTTGAAGGAAGTAATTTACAAATTTAAAACAACCACTACATGGCAGGGTAAAAAATTAATGCATTCAATGGATTTGCATCCCTCGAAAATATCAAAGCTTCTTTGAGAAGCTACCGAGTTAGCATGCTTACATTCTATTTTTATTATTTTTTCTTGCAACTTTGAGCTCTTCCACCATTCGAGCTCCTCTTCTAAGAAAATATGTGCATGAGGTTTTTTTTTTGTAGTTGGTTGAGAAATTTTTGGGAGATATTTGTGGCCTCTCTACTATATTTAGTTTGTTATTTTTAGGCGCATGGGAGGTTTTTTAAATTCCTATTTAACCCGAATGGGAGGATGGTTATTTGGGTTCGAACTCATGAATCGCTGCTTTGATTTGGGTGCTTTGCTAAAAAGAAAATAATGAAGAAAACAAGTCAAACATTTTCTATTTCTTCATGTAGGAAGCTTGCAAATAAAAGGCATGGATTATTTTTTCTCCTTTCCTTCTCTATTTATTTCGTTATAATGATTTAGTTAGAAACAATTTCTATGAGTTACTGGGTATTTAAAGTTTACCGGTGAGTTCCAATAGTAAAATCTAATCAAACTACTATTTAAGAAATGTTTGATAAAAACTTGTGAATAATATATTGTTGGATTTCTACTTTCAGTAATTCAAACTCATTAAGAGCACTTGGGCAGTCATTTGAGGCTAACGAATAAGTTCTCATTGAAACCCATTTTGGGTATAGTTTAAATATGAGGTTTTCTTCCTCAAAATTAACAGTTTGAGAACATGGAAACCTAGGGATTATTTATTTTCATGGGTGTGTGTGGCAATTTTATTGTTGAAAAATTTATTGGTTTTTCTTTCACTAGGTGATGGTTGTTTCGGTTAATAGATCCTTAAATTCTATGATCTATTGGTAGGTAGTATCAATCGTGTCTCTGGAATTTGTTAAAATGTCTAAGAGATAATATTCAGTCTATCTAAGAATGTGTCAATCTTGTTAGGATGATTTTTGTAACTTAATAATGAAAACATAACCAAAATATGGGGAGTTTCGGGTCAACCCATTTTTGGGTGCTGTCGTTATTCTAGTTTTATTGGTTGTGTGTGTGTACCTAGAGGTGATTTTCTCTAAACTGTTCATGTTATTGGAAATGGTGTCGGGTATGTGATTTCAAAGGTTAATATAAGTACTTATCATTGTTCGGTAAAATTGAGGTATTCTGATGCCACTGTTTGACAAAATTAACGTAATTTCCTTATCATTGTTTAATAAAATTAAGGTTTACTAATACTACTGTTTGAGGAATTCATGCATTTTTATTATCATTGTTGACAAGGTTTAAGCATCAGTTATTAGTATTGTTTGTATAGGTTAAGGTTTTTAATACTGATGTTATTTGATATAATTCAGTTGAAAACTTACCACTGTTGAAAATTTCATGATGGTAATTTAAAGCATTAATTGATGTGTTCAATATATTTATAAATATCCTTGATTTAGTTGAAATAGGGCATTACCTCTATTCCTCTGTTGTTGTGGATAAAACGGTAGGGTGAAGGTAGCTGTGGAAATATGTTGACTTCTATGAGTTGCTTTACTTATGAGAAATGTGTTTCATTTTTATTTATTCTAATATAAAGATGACAAGTATAATCTATGCTAACCTTGATTGCTAATAGTAAGATTACTAACCCTATTTGATCAAATGTATAACTATAATGCACTATCCATTAATTATCAAGTATGAGTTACTTCTTAAGGTGTGGGATGGTAAAGTATATAATGGGGATTACTACGTTAATCTCATTATTTTTGTATACTTGTGACTATCTGAAAAAGAATATGTTGTAATTACAGAGATGTTATATATATATATCCATTGTAACACAATAAATAACAAAGGCGATGAGAATGATAATTCATGCTAGTTCATACTGAACTAACCATTTTTACCATCTCCCTCTCATACAGATAACAGAGTTTAGAAATATTTCGCGGTTGACTAAAGAAATTTTATGCATGTTTATGATGATTAAGTTGATTCACTGTATTGTATGCATGACATTTTGTAAAGCGAAAGTTATACTTCATTGTTATATTAAAGAAGGAAAGGCAATTTAGCATGTTATAAATAAAGTATTATCTTTGATAATCCATATTGTACTTGTAATCATTATTATTTTAACAATGATGATGTTTATGTTTAAATTGTATTATTATGTATGGAATTTGAATGCCGATTTGTAGCAGTATGTTATTATTTAAACTAATTGGAAAATGTTACCATTAATGATGATTAGTCATTAAGATGAGATTTAAGTTTACTAGTATGAAAAGATAATGAGATAAATGTACCTATTATACTTCTAATAATGTGAATACATTTAATTAGGTACGATAAAATGTACTAACAAAGAAAAAAATTATATGATAAGTGATATATGCGACAATGTTGTATTATACATATACATGCCTGCTGCGATAACGTAGTAAGCTATCTTAAATCATAATAAAGATAATAATGAGTTTACATTCTAATTACTCTATAATTATATCATTATCTATTATGATACCATAACCTAAGTTCAATTAATAGACATGATTGGATGTGATAAACGCATCGCTGCCACTAATAAAGATATGTCGTAAACCAATTATCTTGTTATTGAACCAATATTACAGTTACGATGTTCGTAACAAACGAGAATTATCTGAAAAACCTTAGATGGCTACGATAAGTCAATGATCACTTAATGACACAAGTCATTAAGTGAACATTTACTTTTCAAAGGGTCCTAGGGTAGACCTATTAAGATCCGAGCCTTACGAATATCGTGATTGTATCTAATAGTTGAGTCTTGCTAAGACACGATAGTTGTCTAACCTACACATCATGTACACCTCACTACCAACTTAAGTTGGCTACGAGGAAGGAAATTATTACCTAATGATGTAATTCATTACATAAACATTTTCTTTTCCCCTAGACAACCTAAGTTAGCACGGATGTGTCCTTCCATGTATTTCGGAAAGGACTTGTGCTTTGTGCATGACCTTATAATCTAAATGTCTTGATTAAATTATTCAAATCTAGATAACTGAGTGATAATGGTACGATGAAAGGACGAGTTTCCGATGATGAGTGTGCCATCATGCTAGTCATGTCTCTAAAAATTTGGCCAAAGTAGTGTAATCTGTTGGTTACACTGTCAGATTCATCGAGTTCCTAAACTAAGGTGTGAGATGACAAATGGGATTCAATTGACTGAGTCATAGGTAGACACTTAGGAAATATAATTGATTAATGATACCTATTTAAGGTAACCAAATGTATACCTTGTATACACACTCGTGAAGGAGTGAACTATGGGGGATCAGGTAGATCTAATTGACCCATATAGCTGCACATGGTTTTGAAGTTATCAGAGGGATTAAATTTAAAATTAATGTTGGATTTAAATGTTTTGCATTTAAATCAGTGAAGGCCTAAAGTTCATATTGGAAATTTAAAAAATCCCTTAATTTTAAGTATTGATAAAGAAAACTTTTACAACGTTATTGTATGGTAAAACTAGTGAATTAATAGAACAAGGAAGATAAGTTATTTCGTTGGGTTTTTTTCCCAAAATGGGTTTTTTTAGATAAATCTTGTGTAATATGTTGTCTTGTTTAGGTCATTTTTTTTGTTTTTGGTTTATCCAAAAGATTATGTGAAGTATTGCTTCTATCATATGTATTAATCATTTAAAATTCTCTCCATTTGGTATTAGAGCTAGGTTCTAGCTTTGTGTGAAGAGTTAGAGTTTTTGAACCTTGTTGATAAGTTTTTCTTTGAGTGGGAGTTTTTTGTTAGAGAATATTTTCAAGTAGAGGAAAATGAATGAAGGGATAAGGATTGAGATTGGAAATTTTAATGGCTATCATTTTAAGTAATAGAACCTCAAGATGGAATAAATTCTTGTGGATAAATATTAGTGGATTGTTATGTCTGGAATTGTGTTTGTGGGTATGAGGGTAGATGATTGGAAAAAATCGATAGGAAGGTGAAGAGTTCTATAAGATTATGTCTTTTAGATTCAATTTTTTTGTTCATGTGTCAACAAAGAAAACCATGCATACATTATGGGATAATTCAAGGACTTTGTATCCTACAAAGTCTCTAGTGAAGAAATTGATCCTATGAAAGATGTTATATTCAATGAGAATGAATGATGTCAAGTCCACTGCAAAACATTTGAATTTATTTAATATTTTGGTAATTTAATTTATTTATTTTGATATTAAAATAAAATAAGAGGATTAATGTATTATTACTATGTTATGTTCTTTACTCTAATCTTAGGATAATTTAGTTATATCTATTGCAACTACTATGATAAAGTATTACTTGAGGATGTAGTTGCAACTTTATCGTCAAAATAAATGAGACAAAAACCCATTGTGAATTATCAATCTAAGGATATTTTGTTTGTGAGAGGACATACCCAAGAGAGAAAAAATAAAAAGTAAGGAAAGTAAAATTCCATAAATAAATTGAAAACTACTAAAAGTAATAAGAGGGAATACTGAAACTGTGGTAAAATGAGGTATTTCAATAAAGAATTTAGATATACAATGGCCAAAAAGGGAAAGTAATTTGACGACACTAGATCTTTAAATATGAAATCGTCTATTGATGAATTAGAATATTTTATCTTGGTAATGTGTATCTTGCATACATGTGATGGTACATGGTTTATTGATTCAGGTGGTTATTTTCATATGACTCCTCGTCAAAAGTGGTGATGTGATTATGAAAAGATCAATTCATGTGAAGTATTATTTGGAGAAAACTCAACATATAAGATCATAGGTCACAGAATATTCATGTTGAGCTTCATAGATGGAAGAATTAAAACCCTCCTTAGTGTTTTGTATATTCCAAGTTCAACCAAAAACCTAATATATGTGTGTAAGATGAATGATGCAGGTGTGCAAGTATTCTATACTAAGGATAGTTGTATGATTATTTGAGGAGTGATGGTATTAGTAAGGGGAATTCATACAAGAACATTATTCAAGATTGAGGAAAGTACTACGAGTGATGAGTTGAATAACTTTATAGAACCCAAGGATTAAAACACTATAAATTTAATTCCTACATCTCCTACAAATAAAGCGATGCCATGGAATCAAAGGATGAGAAATTTTGGAGAGAAACACCTTTATGCATTAAAAACTAAAGGTAAGGTTGAAAGAATTTCTTATTATCCTTTAGATTTTGAATTTTGTGATAATTGTGTGTTTAGAAAAAAACTAGAGTAATATTTCCTAGAAATGCTACAAGATCAGTAGGAATTTTATATTTAATAAATAGTGATGTGTTTGGACCAATGAAATTTCAATCACTAGGAAAATCTCTTTATTATTTCATGTTTATAGATGATTTCTTTTGGACATTGTGTCTTGTTATTGTCATTGATTTCAAGTAACATTGATGCCAAAGGGAGTTAGAGGTGACATAGATGTTAGTATGAGGTGTCAATAAAAGTGAAGGATGAAGGTTAATTGGTAGTGAAGTTATTTGTTGTTATGGTGTGTCATTTTGGTGAAGTTGTTATGGTGTCTTGGTGCATTTTCAAGGTCTAAAACATGGTTAAAGCAAGCCAGGTCTAGTGTATGAGCTCCATATGTTGGTATGATGAATAAAAAAGGTCAATATGATGTGTTAGAAGTGTTAATGAGTCTGTAAGAGGGATATCAAGCCATTTCAAGAGAAACATATGTTGAGATAAGTCATTCTAGGTCTTGTTCTTGACCTAGTGCAAGCAAGATGGTATGGTAGCATGAGAAATGAAGCAAAAAAAGTTTGTGTGATCATGTGAGGTGTGTATTGGCATGGAATAGTAGGTGTATAAGACGTCAAAGGTCATAATTCATGTATATGATGGATTTTCTAGGTCCTTTGAAGCAAGAAATGATAAGAAAAGGCATGTAGGCATGAGAAAGTCATGATGTCTGGAGATTTTCAAGTGGGTGCAGGAATGGATAAGAATTTGAGAACATAAAGGAGGTTCATATTATGTTATGTGTAAATTTTCAGGTCCAAGTGATGAATATTTTACAAGATATTGAGTTTTGTTTCCAAAATCGGGTTTCCAAAGGTGAGTTTTTGAGCTAAAAGTTGACTTTCAGATTCTCGTTGGGGAGTCTGTGCTTTGGATGAGGACCTAAGATCCTAGGGTTAGTTTAGTAGGTCATTATGAACATTTTACAATAACAATAAGGTTACTTAATAGTCACGTTTTTATGAACAATCGTTAAGAAGTTAAACTACTTTTTAACCCTCTTAAAACCCTAGCTTTGGAGCGACTTGGGAGAAAATCATTGTATATGTTCAAAATTGATTCTTTTTTAAAATTTAATGATTTGAGGTTGTATAATACTTTTTAATGTTTCCATTGATGTATTTTAGAGCTTGTGATAATATGTGGGACCCACACAAAAATACAAGTTTCTAGAGTTTTTTAGTTTGTGCAAAAGTTATATGTTTCGCCTATTAACTACTTTATCATTTATTCAATAATGGGAGTTTTGCTACATGTCCTTGATGATTTTAGATCATGGTTATGGTCCTATGTGGTCAAGTGTGCCCTATTTATGAGGACTAGTTTTTAGGTAGTTTTGGGGCAGTGGAGAAGTCTGAGAACAAAACATTTTTGGAGGTGCCACAGGTGGATTTAGGACTTGGTTTGAATTTTTCAATGATCTTGACATTAAGAGATTTCCAATGGAATATCATACTTGTGTTTTTGTTGAGTTATGATCAAGTTATGACCTGTTCTTAGAAGGCTAATTTTTAGGGTGATTGATTGTGCATGTTCTCATGAGGGTTTCATGGTGTGATGATTGTTATGAGTTGTTTTCATGATTGATTGATATTTTTGAGGGTTTAGAAAACATGTCTAAGTGTGTGGCATGATTTGGTGAATTTTTTTCTCTTTTTCCCTCCATGGTTGGCAAGTTACTTGTATTGGTGTTTTAGGGCTTGTTGTGTCCTAATGGGGGTCTAGAAGGTTCTTGGTGATAATGGTGATCTAATTGGTCTTATGAATGATTTTTTAATGATGTTTTAAGGGTTTTTACTATACGAAATCTGACCTAAATGTTTTATGACCAAGTTAATGGTATAAAGGCAGATTAGAAAGCTCATTTGAACTAGTTGTGAGAGCTAGAGAAGTGCGACCTAGAGGGGAGTTCTTGGAGCTGTTAGATGACTTTGTGACCATAATGAGAGGGAAAGGATGATGCTATGATATTATAGAATGTGATCAAGTATGTGAGAGCTATGGAAAATGATCAAATCATCTTGAAGAAGAAACATGTGTTAAAGGAAGGCTAGAAAGGTGTTTTGAGAAAGATAGAGAGGAGAGCGAGCTTTATGGTGTCATATTCAATTGTAACAACAAAAAATCGGTGGTGAAAAATACATGTTGGTGGATGAGTTGGTGCTTGCTCATATTTGGGAGTTGTATCCTCCTTGTAGGATTGGTGTCCTACTAAATTAGGTGTTAGTGCTTCTTGTAGGATTGGTGTCCTACTAAACTAGGAGTTGGTGCCTCACTAAACAAATATCTTGTGATGTGTAATATTCATGAGAGTCCTTATTTTTGAGTAATATAAGAAGAGGTTCAGTGGGTTTTCTTCCCCTTGATGGTTTCCCACTTTATATCATGTGTTCTTGTGTACTCTCTTGCTTCATGTTCACGTCGATGTATGTTTCATGTTGATAAGATCACATTATTACATGATTGAATGGTTAATGGTTCACACATGTTAAGTAAAATTGAATGAAAGTTTTTATAGGAATGATTCACCCCCCATTCCTAGTGCTTATAACAATTGGTATTAAAGAAATGTCCTTGTGAAGAAATTCTAACAACTTGGAGGAGATCCTTGAAACACAACCATTAGAAAATCATTCAATGTTGAAACAACATTGTAGACACCAATTTTTTGTATTTCTACCCTTAATTCTGCATTTTCTCTCTGTTGGCATTTTTTACACACATACCTATCTTCCCATCCCCTCTTCCCTCCTAAATTCAATTTATCCCTTTAATCATTATTTCCCACCTTAATTCCTCCTTAATCACACTCTTAAGTAATCATCTTTAATAATCCCTAATCATCCTTAACTAATTCTAAATATCCATCTAATCCATTTATCCTTTCTAAGTATCCCTATTTACCATCCCTAGGCCCTTATTTAATAAATTCTACTTCCCTTTGCCTTTATTTATTATTTTCCACCTCCCACATATCCATTTAGTCATCATAAGCAACCCTAACTTGTCCTCACCTCTTGAAACCTTGATTCCACCTCATAAAGGCCCATTGCCTCAAGCTCGCCACTCTGGTACCACCCAAATGGATGGATCCATGTGATTGGAGGCAACCCATCTAGGTCATTGTCGACCCTATAAATCCGCCGTTACCCCTCCTTTTTCTACGATGCAATTTTGGATACTTCGGGATTTCTTGTGATCTTTAATTTTTTTGTTGCTCTCTTTTACAGCTAACATCATCATCTTGGAGATATTGTGCTTTATTATTAGAGATTTGAAGTCTTTTCTCTACCTTGCATGTGTTAGATCAACCCTTGTCATCATCATCACCATTCCCTCAATCATCCCCCATCAATTTTGTAGGTTCTTTCTCCATTTCAGAGTACTATCACTACATCAGATGCCTTCAATTTCATTTTACAGATCAACATTTCCACCTATCCTCATCCATTGAACCCTAGATCTCTCCAAGTCATCGTCGAACCTACCCAGTTGTCATCGACCCAACCTATGTCCATTTTTTATCTATCTTTTACCCATTCTGTCATCTGCTTCTATGATTCCACAATATTTTATATTTTAGATATTTTCATCCTTCATGTTTTGCCACCTTTGATTTGTTCTGTTAGCTCCAGTCACCAGCGATTCATTTAGGCTATCATTGACCAGATCAGGGTTCATTACATCCACCATCATATTTCATAATTTTCTAACATAATTTCTATCAAATCTAGCTCCAGGTCTCTTACAGGTTCCTATTTTTCATCTTAGCCTCATCATCAGCTTCGGATTTGCCTCCAAGGTCTTCAAATCTACATTTTCTGTCACTATTTCATTTGGTTTCCTCCAATCGTCGTCAACTAGGCCCTGTAGTCTCGGGTCTCCATCGACTTGCACAGGTTTGGTTTTTTTACTTATATCAAATATACATCTTACCATCTTTATTACATTTCAGGTTTCTATTTCAATTCAGTTGTATGCTATATCCAATTTATCAATCATTATTTTACATATCTTTTATAAAAATGTGGGTTGACATCCATCCTAAGAAGTTTTCACTTCTTGGGACCAATATTTTTGGGAAACCCACCCATTTATCTACTAATTCATTTTCTGTTGAGTTATCTTTGTTGTGCAGGTCACCCAGCTTGCTGCTAGGAGGATCTCTTATTTGTGCATGTATCCATCATTATCCCATCTAGAGGTACCTTAAACTCTCTCATACTTGGATTTTCTTGTTTTATTTTTATCATTTCACTAATTTTAAACATGTACAAGGAATTTTGTTCAACATTATGGCATGCCTGGTAGGACCACCCTTCTTTGGCGAGTCTTTTTATTTGTCCTTAATTTCTATTTTCTTCTATCCTTCTTCTACTAACCTCTCAAGAAGGAGTGTTGTTTGCTTGCTTGTGTGTATTGGTTGCTTTGTTTGGATTTTCTTGCTTTCTTTAAAATTAAAAAATAATAAAAAGGAAAAGCATTGTCCAAGTATTCATGTTTTTATCTATTTTCTCCTTTTGCATTGTTCTTTCCTTTCTTTCTTGATTTCCCTCATCTAACATAACACTTCATTTTGGGATCTAAAAATAACCTTCATATTTGCTTTGGCAATATAGTCCAATAAGGAGGTTAAATCTTTGCATACACCTTTATAACACACATCCAAAACACAGGCATCAAAACTACACATTTAAACATTTCCTCCCAGGTGGAACTATTGGGATTTCATCACCCAATAGGAAGGCCACAATGGTGTTCTGGTCACATTGATTGTTTTTTGGCTATCAGTATATTGGCTAAGCACCCAAATACCTTATCATTGTGTGACCGTGAATTGAAGGGGTAGGCCCCAATACCAAGCCCATACTAGTAGCGATAACAGATTCATGTCTCATGTACCTTTGGGTATATCGAGGAATCCATCCAAAACTACCTGAAACCATCCATAGTTTGGAATTTTTCTAGGATCCCTTCAAGCCCATTTTTCATTTCTTTTCACATCTTTAATAATCAAGATAATCAAAACTCTATTATGCAATTTGTTTGAGATAATTAAAAAATCAGTGTAATTTTGTTTTATTGTTTGTTTCATGCCAGTTATTACACACTTCCATGTAAGACTAATGGAACCAAACATGTCATCCAAAGACATTCCTGATTCCACTATTATTTCCCAACAAACTTCTGACCTTTCTATCATTACCTCCACCCCTTTGGTCACCTCTTATGTAACTACCCAACTGATGATTCCCATTTCATCTCTTGAAGATTCTCAAATCATCCAACCTAACACCCATGTTGAACCAACCCCTTTCTTTGTCATCATTCCATCCCATCTAGAATAACAACACCCCCTTCTTCGACCTCTATTAAATATTTTGGGCCTCCTATCATCCCTCCTGGGTGTACATAATTCCAAGAGATTCTCGATGCTAATCCAATTTCCCTTCATGGCTATCTTCTTCGTAAGTCTTCCAATATCCCCATAGATGGACCCCCTCTGCAACAAATTTACTCTTATCATTCCCATAATGAATCCACTCAAGTCCTCATGTACTCACAACTTGTCGTATTCTTCCCTATAGCTAGGTATGAACTTGTCATGGCTCAACATGAGCTTGATCCTCGTCAACCTTCTTCATCAATCCCTCATAATCACCAAACCACTCAAATGGTGGTCCCCATTCCCCTTAATTTTCCTCGTGTTAACAATACTATCACCTCTTCTATCCCCATCACCTCATCATTCACCATGGTTATTAGTGCCCCTATCCAATCATCACAAGAGCCTCACTTGCTTCCTCCTCCACCTGAACAACCTAATCAACCTTTTACCCTTACTTCCACTTCCCATGTCCATAAAAATGTGATCAATTCATAACCCCATCATTCAGAATAAACCTAAACCCATCAAGTTCCTCCTCGAGGTGTTTTTCACTACATACTTCCCAATCAATAAATTCTGGCATTCCAACCACCCATTACTTACATCCTAAATCATCTTATATCAAACTAATAAAATGTACCTATCACTCAAAAACCAACTCAATTTAGTTAATCTTATCACATCCCCATCTCCTAACAACAACCTTTATCTAAACCCATTCAGTCGCAACCCTTCAATTACATTCCCCGTTATCAACCACTTCCTCCAACGCCTACTCATCCTCAAACGTATCAACCTTATCAACAACCTAACCCATCTACTTTATAGCATCGTATCTCTTCCTTAACTTCTCAACCCCATCCATATAATGATCCATGTAGGCATTACTGAGTAGAATGGATAATCTTGAAGTCGTTACCTTGGGATCCAAGACCAAATTATCCTATGACTAAATTTGTAACAAACCTATCAATCCTTTGGTCCCCGTAAAACCTTATCCTCCACACTAGGAATTTTCAAAATTATCTAAATTAAATAGCAAGGAGGGCCCAAAACAACACCTTCATGCCTTTAGGCACACATGTTACCTTATTTCTCATGATCATGACCTTATGATTCATATATTCCCCATGTGATTGGCTAGTCCCACATTGGATTAGTAAAACGACATCCCACAACATTTATTATTTTCTTCACCCAACTCACACAATTATTTCTAGATCTCTTTTCAATAAATATTGCACATAAGATCACTATCAAAGATCTATACACCATTATAAAATATGATGAAAAATATATCGCATATTTTGTCGCACGATGGCGTGACATAATCAACCAACTATCATTTTCCCTTTCACAGACTTAATTAATTGAACTTTTCTCATGGTCTTGTGTGAAGAATATTTCCTCTACTCTTCAAATATAATAATTTAAAACCTTTGAAGAGGCATTTACCATGTCTCGCAAACTTAAAATTCACACCCTTGAGCAAGGCCATCTCAAACTTCGATAAAATAAACCCAAGTCTAAATTCACTAAATCTGCCATGCATGGTGACAAATCTAAGAACGCCGCTAATGCCATCATGGTTAAATCTTCATCCACATCCACTTCTCACATGAAGCCTCCACAAGAGATCCTAGACTTCCGCCTAACTATAACCCCCTTGTGGAATATTATAGTGTAATATTCGACAAGTTATGGTGGTCCATCTTATTTGACTTCCTCCTATACCAACCCTTTAATGAATCACGACCCAAACTGATCCGAAAATATTAGATTATTACTACCTGATCTCGGACCCTTGTAGGCTTTAATTATTCACCGATAATTACTCCTTTTAAGTAATCAATTTAAAATAATGCAAGACAATAATGACAATTGTACACAGATTGATTGCGGAGTTCGGCAAATTTCCTACGTCTCCGGGTTCGTGGTCAAACCCTGCCACTAGTCAAAACTTGTAAGTTACAATAGTACTTTCACAAGATAACCTAATGGAAACTATTTAAACTGGCCTTAGAAGAATAACCAGACCTTTGGACGACAAGGCTGAAAAATAGCACCCGACTTCCACCTTCCTGGCGTACAATCTCCTTCGGCTTCGATCGGGCCTTCCCGATGCTATCAATGCGACGCTAGCACTCCGGCCGACAATCCAGGATTTGCAAGTAATTTGTAATGGCTCAATGGGCCTATTGGGTAGTTTTATAATTTACTCCCAATCACAAATATTTCATCTACTATTGCCTAAAATAATAGGCCAATAGATAATACTTGTTGACACATCCCACAAATAGCTTAACAAATAATAAGCTCGGGTTGTGTTTGTCCACAACAAGCTTAACAATAATAAGCTTGAGTTGTGTGTGTCCATTACAATGAACTAGGTACCCTATTTATAAAATTTTAGGGCCCTCAAAATATGCATTGCATATTAGCCTTAGTCTATTTTAGCCTCACCCGTAGCATAGTTGATGGGATTAAATCCCAAATTGGGCGGATGTATTTTAAATAGGATAAAAATCCCATAAGGAGTGGCTTGTTTAGTTAAGTGGGTATATCCCACATTAGGCGGCTGAATAATGTTTAAGGCTTTAAATAGCCTTCCCACGCATATGTTAGAAGTGGTCAAAGGGCCATAAGAAGTCATAACTGCCCCAATTTCATTTGGTTTCTCCAATCGTCTGTCAAACTAGGCCATGTTAGTCTCGGTCTCCATCGACTCAACAGGTTTGGTTTTTTTTTTACTTATATCAAAATAGTTAAATCTTACCATCTTTATTACATTTCAGGTTTCTATTTGAATTCAGTTGTTATTGCTATACCAAAATTTATCAATTCATTATTTACATATCTTTTATAAAAATGGGGGTGACATCCATACTAAGGAAGTTTCCACTTCTTGGGACATAGTTTTGGGAAACCCACCCATTATCTATAATCATTTTCTGTTGAGTTATCTTTGTTGTGCAGGTCACCCAGCTTGCTGCTAGGAGGATCTCTTATTTGTGCATGTATCCATCATTATCCCATCTAGAGGTACCCTTAAACTCTCTCATACTTGGATTTCTGTTTATTTTTATCATTTCACTAATTTTAAACATGTACAAGGAATTTTGTTCAACATTATGGCATGCTGGTAGGACCACCCTTCTTTGGCGAGTCTTTTTATTTGTCCTTATTTTCTATTTTCTTCTATCCTTCTTCTACTAACCTCTCAAGAAGGAGTGTTGTTTGCTTGCTGTGTGTAATTGGTTGCTTTGTTTGGATTTTTCTGCTTTCTTTTAAAATTAAAAAATAATTAAAAAGGAAAAGCATTGTCCAAGTATTCATGTTTTATCTATTTTCTCCTTTTGCATTGTTCTTTCCTTTTCTTCTTGATTTCCCTCATCTAACATAACACTTCATTTGGGATCTAAAAATAACCTTTCATATTTGCTTTGGCCAATATAGTCCACTAAGGAGGTTAAATCCTTTGCATACACCTTTATAACACACATCCAAAACACAGGCATCAAAACTACACATTTAACCATTCCTCCAGGTGGAACTATTGGGATTTCATCACCCAATAGGAAGCGCACAATGGTTGTTCTGGTCACATTGATTGTTTTTTGGCCTTATCAGTATATTGGCTAAGCACCCCAAATACCTTACTCATTGTGTGACCGTTTGAATTGAAGGGGTTGGCCCCAATTACCAAGCCCATACTAGTAGCGATCAACAGATCATGTCTCATGTACTTGGGTATATCGAGGAAATCCATCCAAAACTACCTGAAACCCATCCATAGTTTGGAATTTTTCCTAGGATCCCTTCAAGCCCATTTTTTTCATTTCTTTTTCACATCTTTAATAATCAGATAATCAAAACTCTATTATGCAATTTTGTTTGAGATAATTAAAAAATCAGTGTAATTTTGTTTTATGTTGTTGTTCATGCCAGTTATTACACACTTCCATGTAAGACTAATGGAACCAAACATGTCCATCCAAAGACATTCCGTGATTCCACTTATTATTTCCCAACAAACTTCTGACCTTTCTATCATTACCTCCACCCATTTGGTCACCTCTTATGTAACTACCCAAACTGATGATTCCCATTTCATCTTCTTGAAGATTCTCAATCATCCAACCTAACACCCATGTTGAACCAACCCCTTTCTTTGTCATCATTCCATCCCATCTAGAATAACAACACCCCCCCTTCTTCGACCTCTATTAAATATTTTGGGCCTCCTATCATCCCTCCGGGTTGTACATAATTCCAAGAGATTCTCGATGCTAATCCAATTTCCCTTCATGGCTATCTTCTTCGTAAGTCTTCCAATATCCCCATAGATGGACCCCCCTTCTGCAACAAATTTACTCTTATCATTCCCATAATGAATCCACTCAAGTCCTCATGTACTCACAACTTGTCGGTATTCTTCCCTATAGCAGAGGTATGAAATGTCATGGCTCAACATGAGCTTGATCTCGTCAACCTTCTCACAAGTCCCTCATAATCACAAACCACTCAACAATGGGGTCCCCATTCCCCCTTAATTTTCCTCGTGTAACAATCCTATCACTTTCTATCCCCATCACCTCATCATTTCACATGTTATAGTGCCCATCCAAATCAATAAAGGGAGCCTCACTTGCTTCTCCTCCACCTGAAAATGAACAACTAATTCAACTTTTACCCTTACTTTTCCACTTCCATGGTCATAAAAATGTATCAATTCATAACCCCCATCATTAGAAAATAAACTAAACCATCAAGTTCCTTCATCGCGGTGATTTTTCATAATCCTTCCCAATCAATAAATTTCTGGCATTCCAACCACCCATTATTACTTACATCCTAAGCATCTATATCAAACTAATAAAATGTACCGATCACTCCCCCCCAAAACCAACCCAAGTTAGTTAATCTTATCACATCCCCTACTCCTAACAACAACCTTTATCTAAACCCATTCAGTCGCAACCCTTCAATTACATTCCCCGTTATCAACCACTTCCTCCAACGCCTACTCATCCTCAAACGTATCAACCTTATCAACAACCTAACCCATCTACTTTATATGCATCGTAATCTCTTCCTTTAACTTCTCAACCCCATCCATATAATGATCCCATGTAGGCATTACTGAGTAGAATGGATAATCTTGAAGTCGTTACCTTGGGATCCAAGACCAAATTATCCTATGACTAAATTTGTAACAAACCTATCAATCCTTTGGTCCCCGTAAAACCTTATCCTCCACACTAGGAATTTTCAAAATTATCTAAATTAAATAGCAAGGAGGGCCCAAAACAACACCCTCATGCCTTTAGGCACACATGTTACCTTATTTCTCATGATCATGACCTTATGATTCAATATATTCCCATGTGATTTGGCTAGTCCCACATTGGATTAGTTAAAACGACATCCCACAACATTTATTATTTTCTTCACCCCAACTCACACAATTATTTCTAGATCTCTTTTCAATAAATATTGCACATAAGATCACTATCAAAGATCTATACACCATTATAAAATATGATGAAAAATATATCGCATATTTTGTCGCACGATGGCGTGACATTAATCAAACCAACTATCATTTTCCCCTTCACAGACTTAATTAATTGAACTTTTCTCATGTCTTGTGTGAAGAATATTTCCTCTACTCTTCAAATATAATAATTTAAAACCTTTGAAGAGGCATTTACCATGTCTCGCAAACTTAAAATTCACACCCTTGAGCAAGGCCATCTCAAACTTCGATAAAATAAACCCAAGTCTAAATTCACTAAATCTGCCATGCATGGTGACAAATCTAAGAACGCCGCTAATGCCATCATGGTTAAATCTTCATCCACATCCACTTCTCACATGAAGCCTCCACAAAGAGATCCTAGACTTCCTCCTAACTATAACCCCCTTGTGGAATATTATAGTGTAATATTCGACAAGTTAATGGTGGTCCATCTTATTTGACTTCCTCCTATCCAACCCTTTAATGAATCACGACCCAAACTGATCCGAAAATAATTAGATTATTACTACCTGATCTCGGACCCTTGTAGGCTTTAATTATTCACCGATAATTTACTCCTTTTAAGTAATCAATTTAAAATAATGCAAGACAATAATGACAATTGTACACAGATTGATTGCGGAGTTCGGCAATTTCCTACGTCTCCGGGTTCGTGGTCAAACCCTGCCACTAGTCAAAACTTGTAAGTTACAATAGTACTTTCACAAGATAACCTAATGGAAACTATTTAAACTTGCTTAGAAGAATAACCAGACCTTTGGACGACAAGGCTGAAAAATAGCACCCGACTTCCACCTTCCTGGCGTACAATCTCCTTCGGCTTCGATCGGCCTTCCCGATGCTATCAATGCGACGCTAGCACTCCGGCCGACAATCCAGGATTTGCAAGTAATTTGTATGGCTCAATGGGCCTATTGGGTAGTTTATAATTTACTCCCAATCACAAATATTTCATCTACTATTGCCTAAAATAATAGGCCAATAGATAATACTTGTTGACACATCCCACAAATAAGCTTAACAAATAATAAGCTCGGGTTGTGTGTGTCCACAACAAGCTTAACAAATAATAAGCTTGAGTTGTGTGTGTCCATTACAATGAACTAGGTACCCTATTTATAAAATTTTAGGGCCCTCAAAATATGCATTGCATATTATCCTTAGTCTATTTTAGCCTCACCCGTAGCATAGTTGATGGGATTAAATCCCAAATTGGGCGGATGTATTTTTAAATAGGATAAAAATCCCATAAGGAGTGGCTTGTTTAGTTAAGTGGGTATATCCCACATTAGGCGGCTGAATAATGTTTAAGGCTTTAAATAGCCTTCCCACGCATATGTTAGAAGTGGTCAAAGGGCCATAAGAAGTATAACTGCCCCCATCTCCATGTGGATTTGGTACCACGCATGGCTTAGCCCAACAACTGCTTCATCCTTCCATCCACGTGGTCATAGCCTATGTTGGCGGTTAATAATACTAATGTATAAACATTAATATGTATATATGTGGCATTTGTAAGTGGACTTACCAAGTAAATATAATTTTGACCCATGTAATGTGGTATGAAAATAATTAACTCGGTCAATAGTATATATTCCACTTGTCGTCTCCCGATAGGAAAATTGAGTGAATTCGACGAGTGGTGGCAAGCCATGTGGTGGCTTGTGGACCCACCACGTTGGTGATAATACCATAGTCCACACGGCGGCCAGGCTCCCCTCCGTAATAAAAGTTGAGCCTCTTGTTCCCATGCACCATTTTTATGCTCGTCGAAGATCGGTGATCGAAAACCAATAAACAACTCCCTTTTGCCTTTTCGCCACGTGTTGCAGTGCCATTGGTCCAAGATTGACTAGTTGACCATAGTTGACTTTCCTGCTATCTGAACTTTGACCGAACATATCTAGAGCTCCCGATGTCTGTTTTGTCACGTTCTCATAGTCGTTGGAAAGCTCTCGAGATGATATTTTACACTGACACCATTTAGGGATGTTCAAGGAAATTTTAAAAATGATCCCTTGATCACACCTCCCCACTGAGAAAAGCTTTTTATCCCAAAAAGCTTCCATACTGTCCTGAATCTGAAAAACTCTGCTGCCACCATTCGGAAGTGCTACTGTAGTAGACCCTTGGGTCTTCTCCTCTGCAACCTTCTCACTTCGACAACTCTTCTCTGATCTTGGGACCTGTGGGTTATGGGCACACGACACTTCTGCTGTGCCACTTTGATATCTGAAGAAGACCTCCACGCCTTCACTTTTTGGTGCTAAGTTTTTGAATGAAACCTCAACGCTCCTTCTGTGCGGTGCTAAGCTTCTTGATATCTGACAATAAGGATCTTCTTTGACTCTATAACATAGTTCTTGGCTCCGAGTTGATTCCGCAGAATCCAAACTAGTTTGAAGGAACTCCATGTTACGTAGAGCTTTGATTGATCTGATGTCGGTGATGGACAATGCCTTGTCCCTTTACAGACCTCAACGCCTCCGATGCATGATGCTAAGCCTCTTTCAAGACCTCGAGCCTCCGATGCACGATGCTAAGTCTATTACAAACCTCAACGCCTCTGATGCATGATGCTAAGCCTCTTTCAAGACCTCAAGCCTCCAATGCATGACTACTAAGTCTCTGTAGACGTCAACACCTCCGATGCATGATGCTAAGCCTCTTTCAAGACCTCGAGCCTCCAATGCATGATGATAAGTCTGTTACAGACCTCAATGCTTCTGATGCATGATGTTAAGCCTCTTTCAAGACCTCGAGCCTCCGATGCATGATGCTAAGTCTCTATAGACCTCAACGCCTCCGATGCATGATGCTAAGCCTCTTTCAATACCTTGAGCCTCCAATGCACGATGCTAAGTCTATTGATCAGCTACCATTCGAATGTGTGGTCGCAATGCCTTGACACCGAATGACATTCCAAGCTGATCTTTTGAGAGCTCCTCTTGTTGACATACTAATATCAGGTACCATTCTATTGCACGGTCGCAATGCCTCTACACAAAATGAAGTTTCAACCCGACGCCAATGCCAATGGTGATTCAGCTACCATTCTACTGCACGGTCACAATGCCTCTACACAGAATGAAGTTCTGAGTTGATCTCTGAGAACTCTATTGTCTGCACAAATGGCAGATCAATATCCAAGCCTTATATGAGTCAATTCCTGTATCCAAGTTGTAACAGGTACTCACAAGCTGATTAGGAGATATGTTTGGAGCATTAATCAAATTTTCTAAGTAAGAAAATCCACCAAGTATTGTAAACCTTTCTCTCAGCATTTCCTCACAATATCTTATCTCCAAACTTAATACTGCATACGATCCATCAATTTGAATTATGCAATATATAATTGAAAAATTGTTGACTTACCCATTTTAAAGGACTTTCACTTTCAGGTATTACCTGGTCCTGGGTTGACTTGTCAACTGGTGGTTGAGTAGAAACTACCTTTGCCTTTGCAATAGGCCTCCATTCCATCTTTGGCTTGCCATTACTCTGATGGCGAGATGGATGTAGTTTCCAGCAATTTTCCACCTGGTGCCCATTCCTCTGGTAATGAGCACAAAAATTCCTCTTAATCTCCTTCTTCTGGGATGAGGAACTCTTTCTGCCATTTCTCGACTCTGTAGGACAAGATTGGTCTTTCTGATTTGCCATGTTCCTGACAAACAGCATCAACTTCTTCACCAGTGTCCTTCTCTTCCAGCATATGGCCATTGAATGATTATGTAATCCACAAAAAGTACATGGAAAAGAATTCCACATCTTCTGAAAATCATAACCATACTTCTTAAGTTGAAAAAATGGATCAGAAGTTTTACTGTGCTTATGATTATGGTAAGAAACTGGAGGTGGAATCTCATCACCTCTTTGCTGATTTCTCTTACCACATCTTTCTTGTGACAACAAAGCACAACTTTCTTGCTCAGAATCTTCTTGCAGGACTAGTGGGGTATTCACTTTGCTTTCGGAAGCTTGTCTCCCATAAGTGTTCTTGGAGCATTCTCCAATTTCCATTCCCACACTAGGATAACCCAAACTTGCAAAACGAGGACGATCCTCGAACTGTATTGGGTTAGCAATACCTTGGCCATTTTTACCAAGGCCTCTTTCATCAAATCCCATTTTATCTAGTAACTTGGATCCAATGCCTCTAGTATGCTTTTCAAATAAACCAAAGACTTCATTACCTGAATCTGAAACTGAATGGGAGGAAGAAGAAGATTCCCGTGGTGAACAACTTACAGTGCAATCATCTGCCATGGCCTCTGCATCTGAAGTTGAAGGTATTTCCTTCCTTTGATCACCACATTGCAACCTTGCCAAGAGCTCATCCTTGGTTTCCAGTTCCAATTTCAAACGAGCATTCTCCTCTTCCAGGGAGGAATACATTGATCACAGGACATAATTCTCTTCCTGGATCTGGTGATTATAACATTCAATTTCATCGAGCTTCACCTGTTTAGACATCTTGCCCATAGTGCACTTGTGCCCTGTTCACACAAACTGAACCAACTGCACCAACTTGAAGCAATCACTCTGTTAATCAGATTTACTGAAAAACAAATATGGAGCTAAACCAGCTCTGATACCAAACATGATCCGAAAATAATCAGATTATTACTACCTGATCTCGGACCCTTGTAGGCTTTAATTATTTGCTGATAATTTACTCCTTTTAAGTAATCAATTTAAAATAATGTAAGACAATAATGACACTTACACACAGATTGATTACGCAGTTCGGAAATTGCCTACGTCTCCGGGTTCATGGTCGAACCGTTCCACTAGTCAAAACTTGTAAGTTACAATAGTACTTTCACAAGATAACCTAATGGAAACTATTTAAACTTGCTTAGAAGAATAACCAAACCTTCGGACGACAAGGCTGAAAAATAGCACCCGACTTCCACCTTTTTGGCGTACAATGTCCTTCGGCTTCGATTGGCCTTCCCGACGCTATCAATGCGACGCTAGCACTTCGGTCGACAATCCAAGATTTGCAAGTAATTGGTGTGGCTCAATGGGCCTATTGGGTAGTTTATAATTTACTCCCAATCACAAATATTTCATCTACTATTGCCTAAAATAATAGGCCAATAGACAATACCTATTGACACATCCCACAAATAACCTTAACAAATAATAAGCTCGGGTTGTGTGTGTCCACAACAAGCTTAACAAATAATAAGCTTGAGTTGTGTGTGTCCATTACAATGAACTAGGTACCCTATTTATACAATTTTAGGGCCCTCAAAATATGCATTGCATATTATCCTTAGGCTATTTTAGCCTCACCCGTAGCATAGTTGATGGGATTAAATCCCAAATTGGGTGGATGTATTTTTAAATAGGATAAAAATCCCATAAGGAGCGGCTTGATTAGTTAAGTGGGTATATCCCACATTAATATATAGCGGTTTGGCATATACATGTGTGGCATTTGGAAAGTGGACTTACCAAGTAAATATAATTTCAGACCCCTGTAATGTGGTATGGAAATAATTAACTCGGTAAATAGCATATAGCCCACTTGTCATCTCCCGATAGGCAAATCGAGTGAATTCGACGAGTGGTGGCAAGCCACGTGGTGGCTTGTGGACCCACCACATCGGCGATAATACCATAGTCCACACGGCGGCCGGGCTCCCCTCCGTAATAAAAGTTGAGCCTCTTGTTCCCGTGCACCATTTTTTATGACTCATACAAAGACTCGGTGATCGAAAACCAACAAACAACTCCCTTTTTCCTTTTCGCCACGTGTCGCAATGCCATTGGTCCAATATTGACCAGTTGACCAGAGTTGACTTTCCCGCTGTCTGAACTTTGACCGAACATATCTAGAGCTCCCGATGTCTGTTTTCCACATTCTCATAGTCATTGGAAAGCTCTCGAGATGATCTTCTGCACTAAAACCATTTAGGGATGTTTAGGGAACTTTTGAAAATTATCCCCTAATCACAAACCAACATGATATTGTGAGCAGCATTACTATAAGTATCATCAATTCCATGGTCATGACATTGAGAGGTGTCATAATTTTAAATATCTCATCGAAAAACTTATAGAATCTAGTTACCTCCAAGTGGATAACCCTAATGCACCTCCTAATAAACCCTTAGACTTTTTTAAACAACCTTTTCCCAATTATCTGCCAAATAATAAAACTCCACCCCCCACATCAAAGACACCTAATTCCCAACAAATAAATAATATAAACCAAGTATCAACACAATCACCTATTCCCATCATCTCGTCATGCATTATAGCCACTCCTATCTCAGACTCTTCTCCCACACTAACAAGTTCATCGACGTCTACATTTATGCCTACACTTATTATATCTACATCGACTATGTCCAATACTACCCCATCCACAACAATCCTAATTATACCCACTTCCCCATCCATACCTAACACATCCTCACCTACCACATATATCCCTTCACCTATATCTACTCCAACATCCACCTTAACATCTCCATCATATACATTCCATACATCTACACCCTACTTCTACATCAATCACATCTACTACTATGACCATACCCACATCAACATCCAAATCTATGACCACATCAACACCATCCCTAGAATCATCTACCATGTAGACATCCACACTTATTGTGCCTCCAAGTGATACTCTCACCCCATCTTACAACTTCAATCATTCCTACACAAACAAATCCTAAGCCTACATAGATCTACAAGCCCCTCTTAGATCTCGTCAACCACAACATACAAAAACCATTTCTACCTTCAATATCCACCTCTACAACGTAACTCTACATTACCTAGTCTCTACCTCTGTAGATCCCTCTAATTGAAATTGTTATCATTCCTGCCAAAGGTAAATTCTCAAAACCAAAGTCAAAGAATGTTGGCATGCCCATTCAAAAAGTCCCTCATGCACATGCACACAAAAAGTTAGAGTCTACCTTCTCCCAAGACTAATCCTCCTACAGCAACCTAATGTTAGATCATCACTCTTAGGAGCATCTACGATCTAGCTTAGGGCTTCAACCCCTTCATCCATAGACCCCCCATTATAAACACACCTAAATCGAAGCAATCCCATCCTCCCTCTAGATCTGATTTCTCTTCCAAAATCACCCACATCTTCAATTTCTCAAAGCAGAATCCAAACCATCTAAGTCACCAGTCAATCAAAACTAAAACCAACACACATGACCAGCCATCTTCTTCTTCTAAGTCCAAGACAGACATCAAAGGCTCCTTATAAAATCCTCCTCAAAGTAAACCTTTCCCTCTTACCATCATCCACCATTATTAAAATTGCTCCATCTGCAACCTCTTCTCCAACCACGCCTGTTGGCTCTTACACAAAAATACCTTTCAACGCCTACTTCAAGCATGTGTAATTAGCCTTCCCACCTATTAAACCTTTCGATCTGACATGGATTCCAAGACCTTCATGGTTTGAATTCTAATCTCATTTGTGCATACCATTCATGCACCATGACATGATACCAAACATTGCAAGGCTCTCTAAAATGTTATCTATAATATTATTGATAAAGATGATCTTCTCATTGAAGGGGATCACCCTCTTCCATCTACCAATATCTTCTTATTCATCTCAAACCTTCATCCACCAGGAGCTATTGAAATCTCCTCATTTAACCAAGAATTTTGTTGCATCATCCCTCCTCTAACCACGACCTCTCCCAAAGAAAGTCCTCCTCTCTTCATCAATGTTGTTTGGATCATGTCACCCATTCTCACCCCCATGAATTCCAACTGCCTACTCAATAAAATCAAAAGTCATTGTCACTTCTCCCTCTAACAAACCTACTCTTTCCCTCTTCTTCATCAAAATCCAAAGTGTTTATCTTAGCCACCCTTGTAAGCCTGCTACTATTCAACATAGTGTTATGAAAGAACTCCACCAGGGTCTAGTTAATATGTCACTTAATGAGCTCATCCAAAGCTCCCTAGATCATAGACAAGCCATCATTGAATCTCTCAAGCGTATCCCTACTCCTACCGATGAAGCATAGCCATTTGCATCTATTTTTGGAGCACTTTCTTCTTCCACCTCCATATATTTTGATAATACTGAAACTTTTGACATATCACCCAAAGAGCACGACCTTCCCCTTTTCAACATGGTGTGTATCAATGACACATTCATTCATCATTCTATGATAGAAAATGGAGGTAGCATAAACATCATCTCATCTCTTACCTTTGATCAACTTAAGCTCCTTGATTCCATTGTTACCCAGTCACCTCACATTTCTTCGCACATTCAATGATGTTGTTGCCACTGCTTTGGGCATAGTTATTCTTCCTATCCATGTCAAAGTTAAAAACTCATTCGATGAGATATTATATATCATAGAAGGGGAGTTTTAATACAATATCCTCCCTGAATGACCATGGATTTTTTCCATGTGTTGCATTCCTTCAACCCTTCATCAACGCATCAAGTATGAATGTGAGGGGAAGATAGTAACTCTCCCTGCAAAAATTCCTCCATTCAAAGCATGTCACATGACTTATTGACCTAACAACGTGCTCATCCCCAAACAAGATTCTTTTGAAGCATGTACTAGCTCATTCGTCTCCGCATCCAAGCTTCCCAATGATGAATCCTTAGATAAAGTGATGGAACCGACTCACACCATGAAGGAGTATCACCTTCTCACACTTAACACTCTTCACACACCTCATATAATTGACAGACTCGATAAAGCTCCAATGTATCAACCTGACATTTGGGATGTCATTCCCTTCGATCCACCCCATCTTCACTCCAATTTCATCTATGGTGGTATCGACCACCCTTCCTCCCACATTGACTGCTCAATCCACACATCAAACCATACACCAATGAATTTGACTTTCTTTACAAAGAAATCCTTTAGCCTACACTTATCTCCATCACTACACCTGGAAAGGATTTGGAATGGGGTCATTATGAATAGGGCATGCACGACCTTGCCATTGATCAATCTCCTAAACCCCATGAAAATTTTGGATTGGCTATTTAAAGAAAAATCTACCGACCCTCTCCCTCCATGTCTTTGGATCTCATGGAAATTGATCCTCCATCTTCTCCATCCCATGAGGTTATGGATATGGATGAAACTGTGTCTATCACTCATCTATACTTTTTTTTAAATCTCCACCATCACCTTGGGACCGGTCACTTATCAGTGTGAAGGTGAAACTATGTCCCTCCCTCTTCAATTTCCAGATATGATAGAGGAAGACTCCTCTACCATTGACATTCTTCAATGCAACAACAATGATGATTCCATCCTTTCTTACATGGGGGTAGAATATTCCTATCTTCATAAGACCTTACCACCAGACACATCCACCCTTCTTAATGAATCCACCATCGAAATCAACATAGGGGCTCCATAAGAGCCCTGCATCCTCAAAGTGGATCAATACTTTAATCCTCAGGAGCTTGAATCCTTCACCACATTCCTTTGTTGAAATAGCCAAGAATTTGCATGGTTGTACTCCAACATGCTAGGCCTCAATCCTTCCATTATTTTCCATAACATCATTACCTTTCCCAATGTTAATCCAATTAAGTAGAAGCTTCACCACATGCACCCTCAAGTTTCCCTCCTTGTCAAAGAGGAGATGCAATGCCTTCTTTTAGCTAATTTTTTCATCCCTATCGACTATCTACAATGGGTTTCTAATATCGTGCCCATTTCCAAAGCCCCTGGAAATATCTGCATATGCACTGAATTTTGAGATCTAAACCTCGCTTGACCTAAATACGATTTTCCTCTTCCTAACATCGATTAACTCGTGGATCTTACCATAGGCCATAAGACACTTTATCTTATGGATGATTTTTCTCGGTACAATTAGATCCTCATTGCACTAGAATACCAACATAAGACTTAATTCATCACTCATTGGGGTAATTTATGCTATTGTGTTATGCCTTCAGTTTGAAAAATGTTGGAGCCACCTATCATCGAGTCATGCCTTACATCTTTCATGATCTTATCCATAAGACTGTAGAGGACTACGTTGGTGACCTCTTGGGTAAATCCAAACATCAACATGATCACAAATCCATCCTTGAATTCCTTTTTGATAACCTCATCAATTTCTTCCTCCATATCAATCCAACTGTGTGTTTGGAGTGCTAATTGGAAAATTACTTGGTTTTATCATATCTATCAGGGGTATTTAAGTTGACCCCACTAAAATTAAAGAAATCCTTAAGATACCCACTCCTTCTAATATAAAGAAGCTTCACAGTCTTCATGGTTGACTTCAATTAGTTCACCATTTCATCTTGTAACTCTCTAACTATTGCCAAGCCTTTCACCATATCCTCTGTAAAGACATTAACTTCAAGTGGGATCATAATTGTAAAAAATCCTTCGAGGATCTCAAGCGATATCTTTTATCCCTGCCTGTGCTTATGCCTCCACATGAGAGGGAGACTTTTTTATCTCTATGTATCTGTCATCGACCATGCTTTGGGTGTCATGTTAGTGCACCACAATGCCCAGGGTATGGAGCAAGCCGTCTATTACATCAGGTGTACTCTTCACGATTATGAGAATCGCTACACAAAAGCTGAAAAGATTTGTGTTGTGCTCTTTTATTTGCTACCTCCAAGATTCATCATTATCTTATCAGTCATAAAACCTATTTCATCATCAAACTTCATCTTCTTCAGACCTTACATTCTAAGTATTATCGTAATGATCGCATCACTCAATGGCTCATGCTCATGATCAAGTTTGAACTAGATTTCATTTTTCAAAAATCTATCGAGGGAAAGACTATCGCAGATCAATTAGCTGATGGCCCTCTTCCTAATGTTTTCCTTCCTCATGAGTAATTTCCAGACGAATCTATACACACTATTGATCAGGAGTTCTCTCCTCTCAAGATGACACTCTTCTTTAATGGATCTAAGTGTTGACAAGGGGGAGGAAGTGACATAATTATCATTCCTCCTTGGAATACTCCCACCCCCCTCACTTATAAGCTTAATTTTGAATGTAAGGAAAATATGGCTGAGTATGAAGCTCTCATCTTAGGTCTTCAAACCATTATCTTACTTGGCATCAAAATCCTTGATATCTACGGGGATTATCAACTCAACATTAATATGGTCAAATGCATCTATCAATGTAAAAAGAAGATCCTTCAAAAGTATAAAGACATTGTTGACTTCATTCTCAATACATTTTATTTCTACACCCTCCAAACCATCCCTCAGTCATCTAATCATTTTGTAGAAACTATGACATCTCTCGTATCTCTTATTCCTTGTACTACGGAAGAATCTAAACTCTCCATTATTGTTTAATGCATTGACAAACCAACTCACCATAGTGAGCTCCCTGGCGTTAATCTTATTGAATCTAATCCTTCTGATCTTTGGTATTCTCAAATATTTGACTACCTTTCTCAATTCATCATCCCCTCTGACCTATCTAAAAATGGTAGGAGGTCCTTTCTTCAACGTGCTAACCACTATGTTATTCTTGATGACATCATATACAGTTGTGGCTTCAATCACATCTTGTTTCATTATATTAAGTCTCATGAATCCACTCAAGATATCTAAGAAGTCCATGATGGTATATGTGGTGGAAATTTTAGTTGTTTAAATTTTGCCAAACACGTCCTTCATATGGGTTATTATTGGCCTTCCCTTAATCAATAATACTGTGAGTATGTTAAGAAATGCGTCAAATTCCAGTAACATTCCAATCTTATCCACATTCCTAGTCAAGCCTTGCATCCGACTAAGGATCTTTGGCCTTTTTCACAATGGGGACTTGACCTCATTGGCCTCATCAATCCGCATTCCTCTCAACGCCATCATTCTATCATCACCGCAACTGTGTATTTCACCAAATAGGTGAACACAATTCCACTCACATCAACTAAAGATAACCAGATCGTTAATTTCATATATCGGCATATCATTTTCCACTTCAATGTTCCCCACAAAATCATCAAGGACAATAGAAAGTCCTTAAAAAAATATTAACAAGATTTACAAATAATTCAATATTAATCTTAGCTTCTCATCACTATACTATCCTCAAGCTAATGGCCAAGCCGAATCCTCCGCAACATCCTTACCAAGACTATTGATAAAGTAGGTCATAATTGGGACCTTCACATCCCCTTCGCTCTTTGGGCCTATAGGTCTAGCATCTGCACCTCTATGTGAGCCACTCCTTTCTCTTTAGTCTATGACTATGAGGTCTTCCTTCCCTTTGAATTCCAAATCCCATCTTCGTGTGTTTCTCTTTAGTAATTTGTCTCTAACAAATATTATCGCCAAGAGCATCTAACACAACTTGAATTATTAGACAAGCATCACCTTCTCTCTCTTGAACATCATCATGTCTACCAAGAGCGCATCAAACATGCTTATAACAAACATCTCAAGGAATGTGACTTTAACATTGATGACCTTGTCCTTAAAGAAAATTAGAATGTCACTACTCTAGAAAGGAGCTAACATGGAAAGTTTTCTCCCAACTGGATTGGAAGATATATTATTATGCATAAGTACGGGTATGGAGCGTATCATTTGGCCTCTATCGATGGTAAAAAAAAAATGGAACCTCTTAATGCACTACACTTACGACCTTTCTATTGTTAACATACTTACCAACATAACCTTAGTCATCTCAGTGGTCATACATCCATCATTTAGCCTCTTCCATCTTTCATCGTAATGATTTGGAATTATGTGGTCTACCATCACTTTCCTATCTATGACCTTGAATATGGGCACCATGGCTTTTCTCATAGCATATTCCTTAAGGAAAATTTCCTCCTTCTAGGTAGGAAACCCATGATCATTACATCTACTTCCTTCTTATTTACCTACTGGAACCACAGTAAGGGTCCGCAGGTGTCACTTGTACATTCATTATCACCTCTTGAGTGGTCTACCTAGTTATCCTCAGCTCTTCCATAAAAATTCAAAATTCCTAGATGATCATCTTAAAATCTATCTAACTGAAAGAAAATATAATGCTCCCTAGAAGGACGGTTCATAAAAATAAATATCAACAATATAGACTAATCCCTTGAAGGACAACTATCATACATCCCACCATTTATAAAAGAAATAATCTAAAAATTTAAAGTCAAAAAGCAAAAAACAAATTGTAGACCACTCCCTTGAAGGATGGCTACCATCTCATATCATGGAAGTGAAGGCTTCCCACATTGATCAAACTTCCTTTTACTCAAAAGCAAAAGCATAAAGTTCAAAATAACGCATACTAAGAAATCTTCCTGCATCGATCAAATTTCTCATTCATGGAAAACTTCCCACATTGATCAGTTTGCACCATATTGCTCAAAGCTAGGGCATAGACCTAGGAATACCCACCTAAGGAGAACCTATTTTCCCACGTATGAGTTACTTTTAAACCCATTTTTCATTTCAAAATTAGGTCTATAATTTCATCTCTCATACTTTCCCTCATGACCCGTAGGATTACTAACTACAACTAGTTATGTGTTAACACTTGCTATTGGTTGCAAGTGCATTACCTTGATGGGCTCCTTTTCTTATTTACCTCCAATCCAGTTCAAATCATTGACTCTTCGTGCACTCCTTACTACAATGGAGTGTAATTTTACCTCTTTTTGGTCACCTTATTTTGAGACGAATCCTTTTCTCTTGCATTTAATTTTCTCATGTCATTCATTCTCTATTTATCAGACTCAACCCAATCCTATTCATATCGTAGTCTCCATATTCTAACCATCTCATCCATAACTATGTATATATTTCTAAATCCATTATCAATTTCTAAGTAACATATACCATATTTATATCACAAATGTGTATGCCATATCGTCTATATCTAACATATTTCTAAACCTGCCGCATCATTTGCATCCATCATCTATGTCATAATCATGTCTATAAACCATCTATCCATTTTCCATCACATCTACCATGTCTAATAAAACAATCCATATTTTATTCTAATTTCAAAACTATCAACTGACATCATAATCACATACATAATCATCATACCACATCTAAATCCAACCTAAGCATAATCATCACCCAACATGCAAATCTAACATACCATCATCAAATCCATCAATTAACACATGACACATGATAAACCAAGAAAATTATATATATATATATATATCATCATCATCATCATCAAAATACATCCATACATCCATGCAAGCCACTAAGGGCCCTGTCTCAAAGTTGATATAGCATCAAAATATGTAAATTGTAAATCTAATAATCTCAAATCTTGCCCCCTAGGGTATATTCCTGCACGAATCTCTGGCCATTAACTCCTCCGTCATGTCCTAGATCTCGTCGTGGCTGTGACATGTTGGTCATGATACCAGACGGTGTCGGTCATGTTGTGCCCTCCACCCCTCGTTGCTTTACCATATACGTTGCATATCTCGACACTCGTGGCAGTCTAGATGTCATTATTCACTCATAATAGTGCACCTTCACTGCTAATGCTTGGTAGTGCTATAAGGGAACAGTACTTGGAGGCTCTATATGTCTAGCTCCCTAAGACATCGGTGGTTCCCCGTTCTCAGAATCTATTGTTAATATCAGCATGAGGTCTCCAAATCTTTCCCTGTAGGCCTCTCTCTATCTCCTATATCTATCCCTCTGTTGGATGGCCTGATCCCTCTCTTGGCATAATCCTATCACCACCTGGTGTGCTCCATCCATCTCCTGTCAGGATGTGTCACACTCTGCGCGTAAGCAATCCATCTCTACTATCGCCCCTCCATCTCCACCCTCATCACCTCCAGGTGCTATATCCTCCTCTCCAACTGGAACCGCCTCCTCCTCATCTAGTCCCACCTCGGCCCTCTCCTCCACCACCTAACTGGTCATCCAATTAGAAAATATCCAAACTACTCAATCAGTGGTCCCCATCCCCCCTAATTAACCTTGCGTTAACACTATTATAACCTCTTTTATCCCCATCACCTCATCATAAACCATGGTTATTAGTGCCCCTATCCAATCATCAAAAGAGTCTCACTTTCTTCCTCCTTCACCCATGTCGATAAAAATGTGATCACTTTACAACCCCATCATTCAGAATCAACCCAAACCCATCAACCTCCTCCTCGAGGTGTTTTTCGCTACATACTTCCCAATAAATAAATTTAGGCATCCCAACCACCCACTACTTGCATCCTAACTCATCCTATATCAAACTAATCAAATGTCCCTATCACTCAACAACCAACTCAATCTCATCAATCTTATCAAATCCCCATCTCCTAACAATAACCTTTATCTCAACCCATTCAATTGCAACCCTTCAATTACATTCCCCCTTATACACCACTTCCTCCAATGCCTACTCATCCTCAAACGTATCAACCTTATCAAAAACCTAACCCAACTACTTTATATGCATCAGAATCTCATCCTTTAACTTCTCAACCCCATCCATATAATGATCCCATGCATGCATTATTGAGTAGAATGGATAATCTTGAAGTCGCTACCTTGGGATCTAAGATGAAATTCTCCCATGACTAAATTTGTAACAAACCTATCAATCCTTCAGTCCCCGTAAAACCTTATCCTCCACATTAGGAATTGCCAAAATTATCTAAATTCAATAGTAAGGAGAACACAAAACAACACCTTCTACCTTTAGGCACACATGTTACCTTATTTCTCATTATCAAGACCTTATGCTTCATATATTCCCTATGTGATTGGCTAGTCCCACATTGGATTGGTAAAATGACATCCCACAACATTCATTATTTTCCTTCACCCAACAAATACAATTATTTCTAGAGGACTTTTTAATCAATATTACGTTTAACATCACTATCACAAACCTCTATGCCATTCGACAATATGATGAAAAGTATATCACATATTTTGTCACATGATGGCATGGCATAATCAACCAACTATCATTTTCCCTTTCACAGATTGAATTAATCAAACCTTTCTCACGGTCTTGTGTGAGGAATATTTCATCTACTCTTCAAATACAATAATTTCAAAACTTTGAAGAGGTGTTTACCATGGCTCATAAACTTGAATTTTGTGCCCTTGAGCAAGGCGATCTCAAACTTCAATAAAATAAACCCAATTCCGAATTCACTAAATCTGCCATGCATGGTGAAAAATCTAAGAATGCTACTAATGCCATCATGGTTCAATATTCCTCCACATCCACTTCTCACACGGAGCCTCCACAAAGATAGCCTAGACTTCCTCGTAACTATACCTCCCTTGGGGGATATTATAATACAATATTTAAAATTTTTATGGTGGTCCATCTTATTAGACTTCCTCCTATCCGACCCTTTGATGAATCATGACCCAAACCAAGTCCATGGTCATAACAAGTCCATGGTATCGTGAGGAGAATTACTGTAAGTATCATCAAGTCCATGGTCATAACATTGAGAGGTGTCACAATTTTAAATATCTCATCCAAAAACTTAAAGACTCTGGTTATCTCCAAGTGGATAACCCTAATGCACCTCCTAATGAACCATTAGACATTTTTAAACAACCTTTTCCCAATCATCCGCAAAATAATCAAACTCTACCCCTAAATCACAGACACCTAATTCCCACACAATTAATACTATAAACCAAGTATCAACACCATCACCTTCCCCATCATCTCTTCATCCATTTCATCCCCACCTATCTCAAACTCTTCTCCCACAATCATAACTTCATCGACATCTACATCTATCCCTACACTTATTATATCTACATCGACTATGTCCACTACTATCCCATCCACAAAAATCCTAATTAAACCCACTTCCCCATACATACCTAACACATCCTCACCTATCATAAATAGCCCTTCACCTATATCTATTGTAACATCCACCTTAACATATTTATCTTACATTCCTACATCTACACCCACTTCCACATTAATCACATCTACTACTATGACTATACCCAAATCAACATCTGAATCTATGGCCACATATACTACAGAGACATCACACATAACTACAAATGAGACTCTCACCTCACTTACAAGTCCAATCATTCCTACACTAACAAATCCTAAACCTATACGATCTACAACATCTCTTGATCTCCTCAAGCGCATCATACAATAGCCACATCCACCTTCAATATCCACATCTACAACACAATCTAATATACCTAGCTTTGTCTCCGCAAATTCCCCAATTGAAATCGTCATCATTCCTCCCAAAGGTAAATCCTCGCAACCAAATTCTAAGAATCTTGGCATTCCCATTCAAAAATCCCTTACGCACCCACACAAAAATTTGGAGCTCCCTCCTCTCAAGACTAATCCTCCTAAACAATCTATTGTCACATTATCACTCTTAGGAGCATCTCCTTCCATTTTAGGGCTTGCACCTTCATCCAAGACCCCCATTATAAACACATCTAAGTCAAAACAATCTAATCCTTCCTCCAAATCTGATCACTCTTCAAAATCATCCACATCCCCAATTTTCAAATCAGAATCTAAGCCATCTAAGTCACCAATCATCAAAACTAAAACCACGATACGATCACCATCTTCTCCTTCCAAGTCCAAGATAGAATTGAAGGATCCTAAAAATCCTCATTGAAGCAAACCATCCCTCTTACCCTCATCTTCCATTCTCAAAGCCATTCAATCTATAGCCTCTTCATCAAAAACCCCCATCGGTTCTTACACATATATCTTCCAATGCCTACTTCAGGCATCTAATATCACCCTCCCACCTATCAAACCTTTCAATCCATGTGGTCCAAGACTTTCATGGTTCAATTCTAACCTCATTTGTACATACCATCATGCTCCAGGACATGACACCAAACACTGTAAGGCCCTTTAGATTATTATCCATAATCTTATCGATGAGGATGATCTTCTCGTTGAAGGGATCACCCTATTCCATCTACCAATTCTTCTTCCTCATCTCAACCCTCATCCACAAGGATCTCTAAATCTCTGCATTCATCCAAGACTATCATTGTCATCTCTCCTCTAACCACAACCTATCCCTAATAAGGTCATCCTCAATTTTTTAATGTGGTTCAAATTACGTCATGTTCTCACCCCCATGACTTCCAACCACCTACTCAATCAAAATCTAAAGTCATTGTCACCGCTGCCTCTAGTGAGAATACTCTATTCCCTCTTTCATCAAAACCTAATGTGTCTATTTGAGCCGCCCCTTAGCCTGCAAATATTAAACAAAGTTTTATGAAACAAATTTTATCAACTCAAGCTCCCTAATTCTATTGTCACTCAATCGCTCGCACTTCTTTGCGCATTCAATGATGTTGTCCCTACTTTGGGCACAATTATTCTTCCTATCCGCATTAGTGAAAAAATCCTCCATGAGGTCTTATATATCATAGAAGGGGAGTTATAATACAATATCCTCCTTGGAAAACCATGGATTTGCACCATGTGTTGCATTCCTTCCACCCTTTATCGACACATGAAGTATGAACATGAGGGGAAGATATTAACTCTCCCCACAAACATTCCTCTATTTAAAGCACGTCACATGACTTATTGACCTAACGAAGTGCTCATCCCTAAACAATATTCTTTTGAAGCATCTACTAGCTCATCTATCTCCACATCCAAGCTTCCTGATGATGACTCTATAGACATAATGATGGAACATATCTCACTGAGGGAGTATCACCTTCTCATGCTTAACGCTCTTCCCATACCTCATAGACTTGACAGACATGATAAAGATCCAATGTATCAACCTAACATTGGGATTTTCATTCCCATAGATCCACCCCATATTTTTTCCAATTCCATCTATGGTGGTAATGATCACCCTTTCCCCCACATTAATACTCAACCACACACCAAACCATATACCAATGGATTCAACTTTATTTATATAAATTCCTTTTCTTGCACTTATATCCATCACCTCACCTATAAAGGATTTGAAATTGGGTGTTATGAACATGGCATGCATGACCTCGTCATTGATCAATCTCACAAGCACCATGAAAAGTTTAGATTGGGTTATAAGGAAAAATCTACCGACCCTCTCCCTCCATATTTGGATCTCATGGACATTAAACCTTCATCTTCTCCATCCCATGAGGTTATGGATACAGACGATGTCGTATCCATCTCCTCTATTTTTTTTTAAAATCTCCACCATTGCCTTGGGAATAGTCATTTATCAGTGTGAAGGTGAAACTAGGTCCCTCCCTTTTAAATTTATAGAAATGATAGAAAAAGATTCCCCTATCATTGACATTCTTCAATGCATCGAAAATGATTCCATCCTTTCTTATATGGGGGCAGAGGATTCCTATCTTTACAAGACCTTACCGCAACACACATCCACCCTTCTTAATGAATCCACCATTGACATCAACATAGGGACTCCATAAAATCCCCACATCCTCAAAGTGGGTCAATCCATTGATCCGTAGTAGCTCAAGTCTTTCACTGCTTTCCTTTCTTGACATAGCCAAGAATTTTCATGGTCGTACTCCAACATGTTAGGCCTCAATCCTTCCATTGTTGTCCATAACATCGTTACCTTTCCTAATGCTAAGCCAATTAAGTATAAGCTTCACCGCATGCACCCTTGAGTTACCCTCCTTGTCAAAGAGGAGCTGCAATGCCTTCTTTTAGATAATTTCATCATCCCTATCGACTGTCCGCAATTGGATTACGATATCGTGCCCATTTCCAAATCCCCTGGAAAGCTCCGCATCTACACTAAATTTCGAGATCTATACCTCGCTTTCCCTAAATACGATTTTCCTCTTCCCAACATCGATCACCTTGTGGATCTTGGCACAGGCCATGAGACACTTTATCTTATGGATGATTTTTCTCGGTATAATTAGATCCTCATTGCACTGGAATACCAATATAAGACTTACTTCATCACTCATTGGGGGACTTTCTGCTTTCGTGTTATGCCCTTCAGTTTTAAAAACGCCGGAGCTACCTATTAGCAAGTCATGACTTACATCTTTCACGATCTTATCCATAAGACTGTCGAGGACTACGTTGATGACCTATTGGGTAAATCCAAGCATCAACATGATCACCTTTCCATCCTTGAAGTCCTTTTTGAGCACCTAATTCATTTCTTCCTCCATCTCAATCTGACTAAGTGTGTGTTTGGATTGTTCTTTGGAAAAATCCTTGGTTTTATCATATCTATTAGGGGTATTGAAGTTGACCCCACTAAAATTAAAGCCATCCTTAAGATACCCCCTCCTTATAATCTAAGGAAATTTCATAGTCTTTAGGGCCTACTTCAATCAGTTCACCATTTCATCTCACAACTCTTTGACCGTTGTCAACCCTTTCACCATCTTGTCCGTATAGACATCGACTTCAAGTGGGATCATAATTGAGAAAAATACTTCGAGGATCTCAAGCGATATACTTTTTCCCCACCTATGGTTACACCTCCACATGAGAGGGATCCTTTTTATCTCTATGTATCTACCACTGATCATGCTTTGGGTGTCAACTTAGTGCACCGCAATAACCAGAGTATGGAGTAAGATGTCTATTACATTAGGCGTACCCTTCACGGGTATGATAATCGCTATACTGAAGCTGAAAATTTATGTTGTGCTCTTTTATTTGCTACCTCCAAGCTTCATCATTATATTATTAGTCATAAAACCTTTTTCGTCACCAAATTTCATCTTCTTCAGACCTTACATTCTAAGTATTATCATAATGATTGCATCACTCGATGGCTTATGCTCATGAACGAGTTTGAACCAGATTTCATTTTTCAAAAATCTATCAAGGGCCAAACTATCATAGATCACTTAGTTGATGGCCCTCTTCCTACTTATTTCCTTCCTCACGAGTGATTTCCAGATGAATCTATACACACTATTGATCAGGAGTTCTCTCCCCTTAAAATGACACTCTTCTTTGATGGATCTAAGTGTCAAAGAGGGGGAGGCACTAGCGTCATTATTATTCCTCCATAGGACACTCCCATTCATATTACCTATAAGAGTAATTTTGAATATAAGGAAAATATGGCTCAGTATGAAGCTCTCATCTTAGGTCTTCAAACTGCTATCTTACTTGGCATCAAAATCCTTGATATCTACGGGGATTATCAACTCAACATTAATACGGTCAAATGCATCTATCAATGTAAAAATAAGATCATTCAAAAGTATAAAGACATTATCGACTTCATTCTTAGAGAATTCCATTTCTACACCCTTCAAATCATCCCTCAGTCATCTAATCACTTTGTAGAAACTATGACATCTCTCATATCTCTTATCCCTTGTACTACGGAAGAATTTAAACTCTCCATTATTGTTTAATGAATTGACAAACCAGCTCACCTTAGTGAGCTCCCTGGTGTTAATATTTTCAAATCTAATCCTTTTGATCTTTGGTATTCTCAAATATTTGACTACCTTTCTCAATCCATCATCCCCTCTGACCTATCCAAAAATGGTAGGAGGTCCTTTCTGCAACGTGCCAACTGCTATGTTATCCTTGATGACATCATCTACAGCAGTGGCTTCGATCACATCTTGCTTCATTATATTAAGTCTCATGAATCCACTCGAGATATCTAAGAAGTCCACGATGGTATCTGTGGTGGAAATTTTAGTTTTTTGAATGTCGCCAAACATGTCCTCTATATGGGTTATTATTCATCTTCCGTTAATCAAGATTACTATGAGTATGTTAAGAAATGCATCAAATGCCAACAACATTCCAATCTTATCCACATTCCTAGTCAAACCTTGCAGTCAGATCATGATCTTTGGCCTTTTTCACAATGGGGGCTTGACCTCATTAGCCTCATCAATTCGTGTTCCTCTCAATGCCATCATTCTATCATCAATGCAACTGAGTATTTCACGAAATGGGTGGAATAAATTCCACTCGTATAAACTAAAGTGAATGAGATCGTTAATTTCATATACCGGCATATCATTTTACACTTCGGTGTTCCCCACAAAATCATCACAATCAATAGGAATTCCTTCAAAAAAAAGTATCTTAATAAGCTTTGTGAATAATTTGATATTAATCTTAGCTTCTCATCACCATACTATCCTAGAGCTAATGAATAAGCTGAAGCCTCCGCAACATCCTTGCCAAGACTTTTGATAAAGCATGTTGTAATTGGGACCTTCACATCCCCTTCACTCTTTGGGCCAATAGGACTAACATACGCACCTCTATGGGAACTACTCCTTTCTTTTTAGTCTATGACTGTGAGGTTTTCCTTCCCTTTGGATTCCAAATCCCATCTCTGTGTGTTTCTCTTCATGAATTTTTCTCTGACGAAGATTATCGCCAAGAGCATCTAACACAACTTGAATTGTTAGACAAGTGTCACCTTCTCACTTTTGAACATCATAATATCTACCAAGAGCAGATCAAACATGCTTATAAAAAAGCATATCAAGGAATGCAAATTTAACATCGGTGACATTGTCCATAAAGAAAATCAGAATGTCACTACTCTAGAAAGGAGCCAATGTGGAAATTTTTCTCCCATCTGAATTGGACCATATATTATCATGATAAGTACGGGTATGGAGCCTATCATTTGGCCTCTCTTGATTATAAACCAAAAATGGAACCTATTAACGCACTACACTTGCGACCTTTCTATTGTTAACATACTTACCAACATAACCTTAGTCATCTCATTGGTCATACATCCATCATTTAGCCTCTTCCATCTTTCATCGTAATAATTTGGAATTATGTGGTCTACCATCACTTTCCTATCTATAACCTTGAATATGGGCACCATGGCTCTACTCATAGAGTATTCCTTATGCAAAAGTTACTCCTTCTAGGTAAGAACCCCATGATCATTACATCCACTTCATTCTTATTTACCTATTGGAACCATGCTAAGGGTCCACAGGTGTCACTTGTACATTCATCATCAAATCTTGAGTGGTCTACCTAGATATCTCCAGCTCTTCCATAAAAAGTCAAAATTCCTGGATGCTCATCTTAAAATCTATCTTATCTGAAAGAAAATAGAATGATCCCTAGAAGGACAACTATTTATAAAAATAAATATCAATAGTATAGACTGATCCCTTGAAGGAAAACTATCATACATCCCACCATTTATAAAAGAAAAAATATAAAAATATAAAGTCAAAAAGCAAAAAACAAGATGTAGACCACTCCCTCGAAGGATGGCTACTATCTCATATCATGGCAACGAATGCTTCCTGCATTGAGAAACCTTCCTTTTACTCAAAATCAAATCATAAAGTTCAAAATAATGCATACTAAGAAATCTTCCCGCATCGATCAACTTTCTCATTCATGGAAAACTTCCCGCTCTGATTAGTTTGCACCATACTACTTAGAGTAGGGGCATAGACCTAGGAATACCCACCTAAGGAGAACCTATTTTCCCACGTATGAGTTACATTTAAACCCCTTTTTCATGTCTAAATTAGGTCTATAAGTTCATCTCCCATACTTTCCCTCATGACCCTTGGGATTACTAACTACCGCTAGCTATGTGCTAACACCTGCTATTGGTTGCAAGTGCATTGCCTTGATTGACTCCTCTTCTTTTTTACCTCCAATCCAGTTCAAATCATTGAATATTTGTGTACTTATTGATACAATGGGGTTTCATTCATCTATTTTTGGTCACCTTCTTTTAAGTTGAATCCTTTTCTCTGGCATCTAATTTTCTCATGTCATTCATTTGATATTTAGCGGTCTCAACCAAATCCTATTCATATCATACTCTCACTAGTCTAACAATATCATCCATGACTATGTGTGTGTGTGTGTGTGTGTGTGTGTGTGTGTATATACACACACACACATAGTCATGGATGATATATATCTAATCAATTTCTAAGTAACATCTAATATATTTATATCAAAAATGTGTATGTCATATCGTCTATATCTAACATCTTTCTAAACCCATCACATCATTTACATCCATCATCTATGTCATAATCATGTCTAACAACTATCTATCCATTTTCCATCACATCTACCATTTCCAATAAAACAATCCATATTTTATTCTAATTTCAAAACTATCAAATCACATCATAATCACATCCATAATCATCATACAACATGCAAATCATCATCAAATACATCAATTAACACATGACACATGATAAACGACGACAAAATTATATATATATATATATATATATATATCATCATCAAAATACATCCATATATCTATGACAAGCCACTAAGGGTCGTGTCTCAAAGTTGATATATCATCGAAATATGTAAATTGTACATCCAATAATCTCAAATCTTTCCCCCTGGTGCAGGTGTCTGCATGAATACCTGGCCAATATCTTCTCCATCAGGGTCTAGATCTCCTCACAGCTGTGACATGCTAGTTGTGCTCCTAGACAACACCAGTCATGCTATGCCCCCCACTCCTTGTTGCTTTGGCATATACATTGTGTATATTGGCACGTGTGGTAGTATAGATGTCACTTTGTGCTCATAATAGTGTGCCTTTGCAGCTACTGACTGGTAGTGCTATAAGGGAACAATACTCGGTGAGTCCATATTTCCAGCTCCTTATGATGCCCTTGGTGCTCCGCTCTTAGAATCTGTTGTTAATATCGGCATTAGGTCTCCAAATCTTACCATGTAGGCATCTCCATGTCTCCTATATCTACCCCTCTAGGCATAATCCTATCACCACTTGGTACGCTGCATCCCTCTCCTATCAGGCTATGTCACACTCCACGCATAAGCATAACATCTCTATTATCTCCCCTCCATCTCCACCCTCATCACCTCCAGGTGCTATATCCTCCTCTCCAACTAGAACCTCATCCTCCTCATCTAGTCCCACCTCAGACCTCTCCTCCGCCACATGGGATACACACGACGTGGTCATTCACTTAGAAAATATGAATCTAAATCCTATATCATCATCCTCATCCCAAGGCACTCCTGCCTCATCTAATGGATTGACCATCACAAGACTAGGAAGATCTCTCTCTACCTCATCCTGTCTGTACCTAATCGGCTCCTCGGGTATTCTCTACACTACCCAAAACTATCACATAACTCATGGAAACTATAATACCTCCACCATCCCATGCCTCCATCCTTAGACCCATCTAATCCTCCTCATACCCACCAACTCTGCATCTACTCTAGTCCATGTGGAAAAATCACGGTATGGCCACCATCTGACCAGATCCACATCCAACTCTATCAATCTCTTTGTATAACACTCCTCTCCTCTCTCCCTTGTCTTTGTGAGCCTGGTTGGCTCTCCATCTCAAGAATATTGCTAATAACTTAATATGGTCCCCCTACCATCCATGGAAGTCTTGGTGGCCTGATCACTGCAATATGCTCGTAGGCCTAGTAATGTTATATAAACCCCACATCTAGTCCTAACTTCTTATCGGTCACATACATCCATAGCTCATGATAAACTTGTGCTAACAAGGCAGGCCCAAAAGAAAACAACCTCCTCTGATTTATAATATCAACAAGCACCCCTACAAGTGCCGATAGAAATATCACTCGTCTGGAATCTGGGAGCACATAATAAGAAATAGTCATCATAGTAATTCATATCAATCTAATCCTCACCACTCCATGTTCATATCTAGTCTCATAATGAAATTTCCCAAATGTAAAATTAATCATTGGGGCATCGGCTCAAAATAGACGTGTTAATACATGCATTCTACTGTCAGTAGTGATCGGTACCAAGGGCTCACCCTGTATCGACAACCTCAAAATGATGTATACATCCTCTAGAGTGAAAGTCATCTCACCTGTCCTGAACCAAAATGTGCTAGTACACACATCCCTTATGTCTACGAATGCAATAATCAAACCCACATCCTTTGGAATCCTCTGGTAATGACATAATATACCCAACTCTATTGCGGCCAAGTGGTCCCACTCTTCATCAGTCACATCTCCTCTAATTTTATCATATAAATATGACACTTTGTCTCTAAGATATATGGTGTCTCTGGCTTGGAAAACCCATCAAACAAGAAATCATTAGTCTCCATGCAGACATCTTTTAACATCCAAAATCCACAGTCACCTATGTTACCCTAGGTCGACACCGAATCAGATTAGGTTGATACCTTTTATCTTGGGTCACCACCTTAACAAGCCTTGTCGACAACGACCACCCTTGACACCGACCTCACAAATAAAACAAATGTAAAAAATAATAAAAATGCTTAAGAACTAGGCTAAGGTTTAGGCGTTTACCATTCTACGATTCCTTTTGCGCTTCCTAGATTCTCCACTGGCCTCCATATCACTCAAGTTATTAACTCTCTTTTATACTCAAAGCTCTCGATCATCACTTCGCGTGGTGCAAATGAGCTTAGTCGACCGACTTGGGCAGTTATATAGCCCACCAACCATGATCGCTGCCGACCCCCTTGGGTCACAGTTGCTTCATCCCTAGTCACCGTTGACCCGGCCATATTTTTCAATCCTTTAGCTAACTCATCCTCAATCTTGTCTTCTTGTCAATTAATCCTTCCTTTCAAATTATCTTTTCTTCCACTCTCCTTCCTTGTGTGTCACCCATAGCACATTGTTGTTTGTCTTGAATCGCTTGCCTATTTTTTGCATCTTGCTGTTGTGGCCATTGCTCCCTATTGGGGCACCATTCTTTTAATCTTTCCATCCTCATCCTACCCAAATGCATATCTATTTTATTCCTTATCTCTATAGGATATCACATAATCCCGCTCCGTGCCTCATTAAACCCTTGTCTTGATCGTTCTCAAAATTTTTTACACATATTTAATGTCTTCCTTTGACCCATTGGTCCCACGGATTGCACATCCATTTGAACTGATTCCCTTTGGATACCATCCTTTTGGGAGTGGTTTTTACCAATTCACAAGTTTGTAGGACATTTCTGTCATCTCCATTGAGGCCATACTTTATTCCCTACTGAAGTGATTCCAAAATCACTACCATATTTTTGTTTATTTTTGTTTTCATTTCTTATATCCTAGGGCATCTTCTATCCTCATCTTCTTTTTCTCATAATTTCCAATCTTTCTTCCTTCATCTATCTCTTTCAAATCCGTGATTGATTCTCCTTCATGTCATCAATCCCTAGTTTGAGGGGGATCACCTCAACCATCAAATTTTCATCCCTTCTCATTTTTGTCTCATGGCTTGCCAAACGTAAACCAATCGACAAAAAGGGGAAAATATAGATATCAATTTTTGGTATTGCTACCCTTCATTCTGCATTCGCTCTCCATCGTAATTTTCTACATACATACCTATCTTCTCATCCCCTATTTCCCACCTTAATTCCTCCTTAATCACAGTCTCAATTAATCATCCTTAATCATCCCTAATCATCCTTAATTAATTCTTAATCTTCATCTAATCCATTTAAAATTTTGAAGTATCCCTATTTATCATCCCTAGGCCCTCATTTAATAAATTCACCTCCCCTTTGCCTTTATTTAATAGTTTCCACCTCCCACCTACCCATTTATTCATTCTAAGCAACCTTAACTCGTCCTCACCTCTTGAAACCTTGATCCCACCTCATAGGGGCTCATTTCCTCAAGCTCACCACTCTTCCACCACCCAAATAGATATATCCCAAAAATCAGTGGCGATCCATCTGGGTTGTTGTCGACCTTATGAAGCCGCCCCTACCCGTCCTTTTTCTAGGATGCAATTTTGGATACTTCAGGATTTCTTGTGATCTTTCCTTCACTTGTTGCTCTCTTTTGTAGTTGTCATCATCATCTTAGAGATTGAGTGCTTCATTATTATATATTTGGAGTATTTTCTCTCACTTACATGCTTGGATCCACCCTTTTCATTATCATCACCATTCACTCAATCATCCCCCATCAATTTTGTAGGTTCTTTGTCCATTTTAGAGTTTTGAAACTACATCAACTACCTTCAATTTCATTTTACAGATTATCATTTCCACCTATCCTCATCCACCAAACCCTAAATCTCTCCAGGTCGCCATCAACCCTACCCATTCACTTTCGACCCAACTTGTGTGTATTTCGTTATCTGCCTTTTACCCATTATGTCATTTGCTTCTCTGATCCCATAGTCTTTAATTTTTGAGATATCTTCATCCTTCTCGTTCTTCCACATCAGATCTATTCTATCAGCTCTAGTCACCGCCGATTTAGTCAGGTTATCATCAACTAGATCAAATTTCATCGCATCCACCATCAGATTTCATAATTTTCTTGCATCCTTTTTGTCAAATCTAGTTCTAGGTCTCTTACAGGTTCTTGCATTTATTCTCATCCTCATCATCAGCTTTAGATCTACCTCTAAGGTCTTTAGATATTCATTTTCTGTTGTTGTTTCACTTGGTCTGCTCTAGTCATCGTCTACCTATACAGGTTTGGTTTTCTTTTCTTCTAAAACAGATCTACATCTTACCATCTTTATTGCATTTCATGTTTCTATTTCATTTCAGTTATATGTTGCATCTAATTTATCGATCATTATTTTACTTATATTTTATCAAAAACGTGGGTTTACATCCATCCTAATAATTTTCACTTCTTAGGACCAACATTTTCGGGAAAGCCACCCATCTATCTACTAATCCATTTTCTGTTGAGTTCTCTTTATTGTGTAGGTCACCCAACTTGTTGTGAGGAGGATCTCTTATTTACGCCTGTATCCATCATCATCCCAGCTAGAGGTATCTTAAACCCTCTCATACTTGGATTTTCTTATTTTCTTGTTATCATTTCACTAATATGAAACAAGTACGAGGAAATTTGTTCATTAAACATTAATTTGTTTAAGAAAGAGTAAAAAAATTTCAGAGTCTTTGGTCCATAGTTTGCAAAATCAGATCATTTGTATGGAGGTTGAGCATGATAAAGCCATCAAAGTATTGGAATCTCAAGTTGAAGCTCTCAAAGGAAAATAAGAAGAATGTAATAAAATCAAATATGAAGCGGAAGCCCTAAAATCCAAAGAAGAAGATTTTCTCAGGTATGAAAAAGAGGTGAGGTTCTTGAAAATAGAGTCAGAAAAATCATCTGGTAGGTTGAAGACATATGAAAGGTTGGAGAAGAGTTATGAGGCTCTAGATGACATCTTGAATAGTCAAAGATCAACTAGTGAAAAAACAGGTCTAGGCTTCAGAGGAGATCACATAAAGAGTCGTGAAGATAACAAGGTTGGTCGAAGTACCTATGAAGGCATGAAGGAGACCAAGAAGAATGATTTAAAGAGGTCTAACTCTATTAGAAAACCAAATACAATGAGTTATGGTCATTCTTTCAATGGTTATTGTTATACTACTATAGTTAATTTTGCATTTAATATAGTAATTTGGCAATTAATATATAATTCTTATATGGTTATGTTTATATAACCATCTATATTGTTTTTATTAAACATACATGAGGTTGTTGTAATTATTGTTATATTGTTTTAACAATATTTTTGTCTGTATTGTTTCCCGGTTGTACCTGTGAAACTTAATTCTTTGTTTGTACTTGGCTGTGCAATATCTATAAATATTGCAACCCATTCTTTGTAATGTTGATTTCCTACATATCAATAAAATAATGAGGCTTCCATCCCTCTTCTAAAATTACATTTGGTACCAGAGCTGGTTGATCTGGACCTATGAGCAGGTAAGGTTGGAGAGAGAGAGAACAAACAAGATTGAGGAGCTTGGAGAACCATTTGCATCAATTGAGAGCCTATGTAGCCTCCTGCAACTTCCCAGCCCCATCCTTGCCTCCCCAAAACCTCCTGTTTGATCTCTAGGTAAATAAAAAGCAAATTTTTTTCCTTGGTGCCATCTGCACCAGGAAAATTTGCTACCTAGAAGTTAATCAGATTCACAAAACTAAAAAAAAAATTACTTTTGCCCCTAATCACGGGTTTTACCTCTAAATCTAGAGGACTGCTTAGTTACAGATAATATTATCTGTATTACCAAATTTGGAGGTCTGTGTCTCCAAGAGCCTCCCACCGGGCCAGTTTCAAGCCCCTAGACAAGTCATTCCTTGGGCTGGTTGTTGGATAATTTTCTTTCATTGGAGACCGAGTTACACTATTTTTCTAAGCTTTGTTATGCATTGTTGATCGAGCCCACAAAGCAATCAAAATGAGTGCATTGATGAGAGAGAGCTGATATTCCTCATGACCGAGTTACTTTTGGTAGCCATCAAGTTGTATTAACCTTGCCAAGTTAACACTGGCCAAGTTGTACATTGCATTGGAAAGCTAGCAAGTCGTTTAGGTACATTGGGCCGAGCCAAAATCTAATCGACTGAGCTATACACCTTGCACACAAATGTCAAATCTGTTTTGAGCATTGAGCCAAGAAGCATCGAGACAAGCATCGAGACAAGCATCGATGAGTTGCAAATGTATTTGGTTGAATACTATTTGGGCGAGTTCTAAAGTAAGCTGAGCTACACCTCCACATAGACATCCAAACATAGCTCATGTATACAAAATGCACAATGGTGAGAAACTTGACCTATAAATAAAAAATGACAGACTATCCAATCCAAAATAGATGCAATGGACATTTGTAAACATGCCTATAAAAAATCGATCTACCAAACATGCAGACAGTGAGCAAACGTTGAAACAAAAGTGGAGAAAATCCAAAAAGTGGAGACAATAAACAAAATGGTGGTGATAGTAATAACAATGAAGGAGGATAAACAAAGGCAGTCTCACATCTATTTTTTGTGCATGCAAAAACCCTAATCCCTCTCCCTCTCACCGCCAATCACGTGGAGTCTCCCAGCCACATCAACCTGATCCAAAAGGTTAGTCGATATTTTTTTATATAAATTTTTAATCCTCCATTTCATGTGCCAAGCGCATTGTTTGCTATGTTGGATAGGGGATGAGTCTTGGGGCTAAGAGGTTATGTGGTTGACCCCCATCCACAATAAAAAAAATTTATATATTGAAATTTAGCCCCCCCGCTAACTTTGGAGGTAAAGATAGCAGAAAATATCCACTAAAGCCCTTAGCAACAACTAAACAAGCCACTAAATTTAGCGAGAAAACCCTAATTAGGCTAAAAAATTATTTTCTCCTAATTGTCTTATTTTTTGATTTTGAGTAACTTTTTCCAAAGGAGGGGTACCTGAAAAATGCATTTTGAGCCATTTTTTGCAGTTTTTTGCTCAGAAATCCATATTGATCTCCAGAGGCCACCAGGGCCCCAATTTTTTTTTTTTTTTCCTGTCATTCAAATTTCAAATTTTTGGATGTAATTACATATTTCAGTGTATTGTACTAATGTGTAGGTTTCCATATTCAACTGTAAAATATTGTAACTACTTTAAAACTGATAGATATTTGTACTAAAAAATATTAAAATTTGGCTCTGTATCACTCACGAGATCTTCAAATCTCATTCACAGCATTTGGTATAAACAATGCCTTTGGGAAGCGTTTATGGGTAAAGCCTTTGTGACTACTACTGTACTTAACATCTAATATAGCTGCAACAACATCATCTGGGCATCGACCCTTTAAATCGACGGGGAGTAATAAGGACACAATGCACACACTTTGAGCCCTCCCATCCATCTGTGAATGATTGCACGAACTTAAATCTGGACTGAGAAATTATCTGAGTATATAGCAAAGTTACGCATGCGTATGAGGATATTTCTTTGAGCCGGTGTCAATAATCACACAAACCCCTTTCAGTACTATCTTGGTACCATGTATCAAATTATTTCACGTATGTTAACGCCTCTTTCATGTACTACCGAGTATATCAAAAGGGTGATCTTCTTCCACGTACCACTAGGTATATCAGAAGGGCGTATATAGAAAGGTTTGGTATATCAGATTGGGTATATAGATTGGGAGACCATATACCTGGAGTGATAAGAGCCTTACCCTTTGTTAGTTGATTCTGAAAAATGGGCACCAATGCCCCCAAATTCTTTCTTCCAGATTCACAACTTCTTAGAGGAAATAACTATGCAGCATGGAAGACAAAAATCAAGACACAACTTGAGTTTGAAGAGATTTGGACTATTGTGAATGGTACTGTAACCAGATCAACAACTGATACAACACAACAGAGACAGTTTGATAGATCTGATCAGAAGGCCAAGCTGATAATCTTATTTGTAGTGTCTCAATGACATGCAACCCCACATTCATGATGCCAAATCAGCCAAAGAAGCATGGGATAAGTTGAGCACAGTGTACGAGGCCAAGAACAAGAATGTAATATTGAATTTGCAGAGTCAGTTACACACACTGAAGTTCAAACAAAATGAGAAAATAGAAGCTTTCTTAAGAAGAGTTACAGAATTAAGGGCTTCACTTCTAGCCCTAGGAGAGGAGGTCACTGATGAAACTCTCATTCCCATTTTTCTGAGAGCACTCCCTCCTTCATACCACATTTTTGTGACAACACTCAACTTGTAAGATCAGACAGTGAGTTTTGACAAGCTGGTAAACCTACTGCAACAAGAGGAAGCAATGTACAATAAAGATGATGAAGAGGAGAAAACACTTTCTTCTCATCATAAATGGAAAGGAAAAGGAAAAGGAAAACCTCATTCCTATCAAAAGTCCCAAAATCAGAATCAACATCAAGGGGACAAACAACAAAAGAAGAAATGTCCTATCTGCAAAAGAGGACATGAGTTGAAATATTGTTGGTATAATAATTATAAGAAAGGTTCATCAAGCAACTCTGGACCTCAACACCAACAATCTCACAAGGGACATTCTAACTACAATCAAGGGCAAAAAAAGGGGAACTGGAAAAGAAAACCCCATCAACAAGGAAATATTGTTGAGCAAGAAGAACATTCAGATACTGAAGACTACTTGTACACTGCTCGATCAAGTGAACCCTCCATGTCATCTAGTGATGTCTGGTATGTTGATTTGGGAGCCACTTGACACATGACCAGCCACAGAGACTGGTTTACTTTAATGAGGGACACACCTTCAAAAAACCATGTTTCGTTAGGTGATGATTCTTTGTACACAGTTCAGGGGATTGGGAACATTTCTCTACCCCTTAGTTCATGCAACTGTAGATTATCAGATGTACTATATGTCCCTGGGTTAACTAAAAATCTAATTTCAGTCAGTCAACTCCTAGATCACAACTTGAAAATTGACTTTGATAGTCATTCCAACAAGAAAATGTGTTTAATTTGAGACAAATCATGAGGCTCAAAAATAGTTGCAAAAGCCTCCAATGTGGGATTCATGTTCTAGCTTGATTTTGTCCACAGAGATGATCAAGAACTTGTGGCTAAGAACTCTACCTCTACACAGTTGTGGCATCGGAGACTTGGTCATATCAGTTTCAAGTATCTCGAAACACTTTTTCGACACAATATGGTAAAAGGATTACCATCTCTCTAGAAGGATACAAACAAGTGTCCTCACTACCTAAAGGAAAACAACACAGAGCTTCATTCTAGAAGAGTACTTATCGAGCTCATGGTAAGCTTGATCTGGTTCATACTGATATTTGTCAGTTGATGCAACCGAGTCATTCTGGATTTCAGTACTTCATGCTTTGTGTTGATGACTATTCGAGAAAAATGTGGATATTTTGTCTTCGTAAGAAAAGTGAAGCTTTTGAAAAACTTTCAAGAAGTTCAAAGTGGAATGTTGAGAATGAAACTGGTCATCACATCAAGAACTCTCCACTCAGATCGAGGGGGGGAATTCACCAGTGATAATTTCAAATCCTACCTACAAGCTCACGGGATTCGTCAAAAATGCCTCCTCCACACACACTGTAGCAGAATGGTGTTGTTGAGAGAAGAAATCGTACTATCATGGAAATGGTGTGATGCATGATCGATGATTTTGGACTAATGAGGACATTCTGGGTAGAAGCAACAAAAACAACAGTTTATTTGTTGAACAGAGTGCCCACAGTTTCTCTTGATGGAGTAACACCACATGAAGCATGGTCAAAGTGGAAACCATCTGTTGCACACCTCAGAGTATTCAGGTGTAAAGAAATTATGCACATACCCAAGTAGAATAGAAAGAAATTGGATATGAAATCACAAAAAATCATCTTCATTGGCTACAGTGAAGAGACTCTTGGGTACAAATTGATGGATCCGAAGACTAGGAAAGTCTACACCAATAGAGATGTTGAGTTTTTTGAGAAAAAGGAAGTAGAGACTCCTCCTCCAGACTCACCTGATGTAGATTTTTCACCTATTGTAAAAACAGAAGTTGATGTTCCCACAGATGATGAAAGTGATGATGGGGATGATGGTGATGATCAGATAGAACCACAACCCATGGGAGTAGTTCAACGTATGCCCAAGTGGTATACTAACATGATACAAGATGCAAAATTGGATGCTCCACCAGATACATCCACCACTGGACCACAGAATCATAGTAAAGAATGAGAAGAAGTAAAATTTTCTTTGATGAGTAGAGTTATTGAATCTGATGATCCATCTACAGTCTAGGAATCCCTATAGTCAAAATCTTGGAAAAATGTCATGGATGTTGAGTATAACGCAGTGATTAAAAATAATACTTGGTAGCTTGTCGATCTTCCACCAGGGAAGAAACCCATTGGATGCAGATGGATATTCAAAATAAAGTACAAAGTAGATGGGACCATAGACAAGTATAAAGAAAGACTTGTAACAAAGGGGTACACACAAAAAGAAGGCATTGACTACGAGAAGACAATTGCTCCCATAACTAATATCAAAATGATCAGGATGATCTTTGCTCTAGCTTGCACAGTTTGGTTGGAAATTCCATCAGATGGATGTAAAAAGTGCCTTTCTAAATGGATATTTACAAGAAGAAGTCTACATGACTCAACCTGAGGGATATGTTGTACCTGGTCAAGAAGCAAAGGTATGTAGACTCAGGAAATATCTGTATGGCCTTAAACATGCACCCAAGGGCTTGGTACATCAAAATTTATGAGCATCTCGTACAACATGGATTCGTCAAAAATCCATACGATCCCAATCTCTACCTCAAAAATCAAAGGGGGGAGATTGTGATTGTTGTTGTTTATGTCGATGATCTAGTCATCACTGGAAGTTCAGTGAGGATGATCGATGCAATGAAGAAATATCTTAACCGATCATTCGACATGACAGATCTCAGGCTGATGCACTATTGTCTTGGATTGGAAGTATGGAAAAAAGAGAATCACATATTTGTTTCTCAGTTGAAGTATACCAAGACAACACTTGAGAAATTTAGGATGATGGATTGCACACCTATTGCTACACCTATGGAGAACAGATTGCAGTTATCTCATTCAGATCCATCTCCTGTGGTAAATGCAACTCTCTATCAACAGTTGATTGGGAGTCTCATTTACCTAACCTACACTAGACCAGATATCAGCTTTGCAGTGAGCTATCTATCCAGGTTCATGTAGGAACCCAAAGTTTTTCATTGGAAGGCAAGCAAGGTGAATCTTGAGATATCTCAAGGGAACAGTGGATCTTGGTCTAGAATACAAGAAGAACAACAACTTCTTCTTGTCTAGATATTCAGATTCAGATCATGCAGGAAACATTGATGACAGAAAATCCACTTCAGGGTTTGTGTTCTTTATGGGATCTAGACCAATATCATGGGGAAGTAAGAAACAACACTTTGTTTCTCACTCTTCCACAGAAGTCGAGTATCATGTTGCAGGTGAAGGTGTCTGTGAAGTGATATGGCTACGTCGCATAATTGAAGGACTTGGAATACCACAGGACAAACAGACCACCTTGTATGTTGACAATGAAGGTGTTCTCAAACTTGTTCGCAATCCAATTTTTCATGAAAGAACAAAGCACATTGAAGTACAAGTACATTTCATACACGAGCATGTCTTGAAACACAATATACAACTTCAGTTTTGTCCAACAGCTAAACAACGAGCAGATATCTTCACAAAGTCACTTGCACGTGAAAAATTTGAGTTGTTCAGAGAATTCCTCTCCTCATCCCTTGAGGCAATGAAAAATTAAGGGGGGGAATGTTAGGTAAAACATATTTTACTATAGTTAATTTTGCATTTACTATAGTAATTTGGTAAGTAATATATAATTCTTATATGGTTATGTTTATATAACCATCTATATTGTTTTTTATTAAACATACATGAGGTTGTTGTAATTATTGTTATATTGTTTTAACAATATTTTTGTCTGTATTATTTCCCGTTGTACTTGTGAAACTTAATTCTTTGTTTGTACTTGGTTGTACAAATCTATAAATATTACAACCCATTCTTTGTAATGTTAATTTGCTACATATCAATAAAATAACGAGGCTTCCGTCCCTCTTCTAAAATTACAAGTGCTACTCATGCTGTGAATATGGAATTAAGGCTATGGATTGTGGTTGACTTAAGCTCATATCAATTAAGAGGCAAGAATAGTGGTATGTGCTATAACTGTCATAAACCTGCTTAGATAACAAGATTTTGTCATTTTGAGTCCTCCATACAAAACAAGAAGTTTGATGTATCTAAACATGGTAAGAATGTTCAAGGCAAGAATTTTTTTGTCAAGAAGTATGCCAAAGAAGAACCAAGCACAATGTCCTTGATAATTTTTTACATACCCCCTTTTTTTTTAAAGTTATTTAGAGACTTCCCTATTTCCATTACCTCATACTTGCATTACATTTATGATGAGTCAGACAGGGGCGGCTTGATATTTATGCATTATTTATCATATTTAACACTAAGTGGTTTCATGGCATTCTTTACTATGTCAGCTGCCTTTTATGGAATTGATATATATGTCATTTTGTTTACCAAACTAGATAGTGTGATTTTAGCAATGGAAATTAAGTTTCATTTTGTGATATATATTTTTGGTTTCAAAGATCACATTATGATATATTTATTCTTTCCATTTTGGAAATGATTTTTTGAAGGAGACCTAAGGGAGATGTGTTAGTTTTGAAATGATCATTTCTTGTGTAAGTTTGTTGAATGGTTGCCGCTTCGCATATCTTAACAAATCACATGACCAGATTTCTCTCATGTTGATAAAGATCGTTAAAGGTGACATAAATATGATCATGTGGTCTGATATTCTACCTTTCTTGAATTTTTTATATTATTCTAATAGGGGATCACATATTTTATAAGTTGATATTAGCTTGTATGGATGTTAAGAATTGTTTGGATGGCATTAGTTAGTTAAGGGGTGATAGATTGAAGCATTTACCATATTATGTGACCCTTGCTCGAACCATAGTGTATGTTTGATTTCTACGGCATCAATATTCATAGAGTGAGGTGGCAGTTGGGTAATGGTAAGATTGTAGTGGTGAACTAAATGAGGTATGTGTACATTGAATTGTCGCATTAATGGCATTAAACTATGGATAATTTGGAGTTTTTGGTTTTTTTTTCTTTTGTGATTTGTGCCTTGTGGAGAAATATGGTCTCGGTGCTCGCCTAGTTTTGGTGCTTCATGGTGTTGTTAGTTACTTTGGTCATTCATTTGAACCCCTCTATCATGAGCAAACATGTGTTGGAAGTTTACAGGTATGGAGATCTTATTTCAAGAAATAGTTATTCCATCTGGGACAATTCTATTTACTTTACATGCATGCAAATATGAAGTCTGTGAATTCGTATCACCATTAACTTTTACAGTGAGATCCGTGGAAGTTTAATCACATTTGGGTCTTTATTCTCATTACCCATTTGTCAAAATTTCTATTTTTAATAGATAGTGAAGTGGGTGAGGTTTTCATGGAATAAAGAAGCATTTTTTGGGCCATTGTTTGATTTTTGAGTACATGTAGTTGGTTTCACAACCAGTTTGAGCTTAGATGTTAAAAATAAAATGGAAAGAACATGCAAACATTAGTTCATTTATCTTTGGCGAGCTTGATATGATTTTGTGTTATTCTTTATTTCGAAGCTATGTTCGAAGGTAGTGTCATATTGAATACATTTCTCATTTGGGTCAAAATGAAAGCTCCCAGTCTTGGTAAGAATAATATGGTCTATCAGTTCATATTTGAGTCATTTCATTCTCTTGCAACATAGTTTTGAGTTCATGGTATAAAAACCAAGAAGTGGTATAATCGGAATGGTAATGATAAATACAACTAAGGAAGTGATGACTAGTTTTTAATGAAATGTTGCTCTATACCTGGCCAATTAACATACAATCCGTTTGATTATTTGGTATAAGTTCAATACATAGAAGTGAAAATCAAGTCTAACCTTTGTTGAAAATTGTGTTGGGTGTATGAAAATGTCATTGTGATTGAAAGTGCTTCCATTTATGGACTATATGAAAGGACTTTCCCAATTCGTATTTCATTTGAAATATAACATGCAAAGTATATGGGAATGTTTTAAAGCCCCATTTTATTTCTCAGTTGAGATGATATTCGTTTCTACAACATGAGTTTTATTTGAAGAAGATAAAACATGGAGTGGATAATTTGAATAAGTTGTGGGCTATATTTGATGACATATGGTGGTGGATTATAATATTTATGTATATGTGTGGTTAGATGATAACAAAAAGCTTGGATTCATGGTATTTGATGATGATTATTCTCTGATTATGATGGTGGATTTATTTAAGTGATCAGAATACTTTATGGATGTGTTTGTATTTTATTTAGTGCATTTATATTAAAGTGGGCCCATGTCCTATGTCTCATACCTCATACTTTTAATGTCATGTTTATTAAAAGTTGGTTACCCGAGTCCTTTCACTTACATTCAAATAAAATATTATAAAGTTTTATTTAAAAACATTAAGTAATATTTTATTGTTCAAATTCATTATTTGGAGCCCAACCGGTTATAAGTGATTTGGCACAAGGGAAGATTATAAAAGGACTTGAAGGATATAGTTTTGATGATGAGAAATCATGTATTGTAGCAATTATGTGAATCTTATTTCATAAGAAATATTTCTGTGCAAATGGTTTTTTGAGATAGGTGATCTTACAAATACTATGATGACATTGTTTTGAGGTTTGAGTATGAATTTATGATACAATAGGTATATCCAGTTTTAATATTGTTTTTTTAATTATCTAATTTAATTATTTTGTATCTCATCTAAGTTGATTGCATATTTTAATTTGTCATATCCAAAGAAATCCGTGAGTGACATCTTCATTCCAAACTTTGTGATAAATGCAGATTGATAGCCATGTTGGCATTAATTTGAACCATGACTCTTGTTAGACGTCATTTTGGAAATCATTGTATAGTTCATAAATACAATTATGTTTATGTTCTATATATTTATCTTTAATTTCATCTCACAAATTGTGTAAATGTGTTATATTTGTGAATAACGTGTTTATGTTTATTTCTTTAGTTCACTGTTTTGTTTTATCTCTAAGATAAGTACATCATTCAATAAGAAAATTATGAGTAAGAGATCATCAAATCATCACTTATAATTTTTACCTTTTCAAGAGGTTGTCTAATCAATAGGCTTCACTCTGTCAGATAAAGGTTATAATATTTCTTACCAAAGGAATCAATTTCGTCAATAAGTGATCAATCATTTTATATGAAATACAATGGAAAATTCTCAAAATATTTGAATGATCTCATTATCATACCTGATTTAATAATTTGTGGTCTTGTCGCGTCTTTTCTTGTGTGTTCTTTTGTTTTTTTGTTTTTGTCTTGTATATCCCCTTTGCTATTAAGAGATAAAAAGTTTCCTAGAATCTTAGGTTAGTTCATGATTAACCTATACTTGAACTACCCACGCTTAAGCCATTCTTAAGTCCCATCATGATTAAACTAGTTTGATTCCATCTTGACCATTTGCATTAGATGAAAGGGTTGATTAGTTGGTGGAGACTCTAATGGGGAATATCATTTCTATTTCTCATATTTAAGTGGATTTCCCCTAACTATCCACTTCTTCATTTCTAAATTCTATCCGCATAGTATATTTCTTCTAATTATCTACTCTCTATTATATTTCAAATGACCATTAGGGGTTTTTCTCCTCTTGATCAGATTGGTTTTATCAGTGGGAATACTCAATTAGATGTCAATTTTGACATCTGAACTGCACTTTGGGATTCTTTTGCCACTGTTGCACTATTTGTACAACCTAGTGAGGTTCTTAACAACGAAGAAGGCAAAAACCCTTGATATTCAAAGGCTCATAAGGTCTAATATCCAAAATCAGCGAGACATCATAGAAAAGTCTAAACAATTTAAAAATGAAAGAGAAGTATATTTGAAATTTGAGAATAAATATAAAGCCTTGCCTTTAGATATTGTTGATGATAGTAAAATTATTTAATTGTTTTTGTTAAATTAGTTTTTTTTAACCTATGTTGTTTTATTTCTGATTTCTTTAACATGGAGGTTGAGGTAGAAAGAGAAAGAAGACCAAGTCCAAATCAAAAGAGAAATAGAATACTTGGTTTTGAATGTAATAAAGATAACGTGACTGATGATGAAGCTTATGATAATGATGAGGATAAAATTAGTCCTTAGCTTAAAGGTAATCCCATTGACATTGGAAGGAACCCTCTAAAGCTGCCATCATTAAAGGGCATTCAACTTCCTAAGTTTTCAAGTGAGTATGGATATTCTTTGGAAGATCATCTTGACTCTTTCAAATTAATATGTGATGTCATAGGAGTAACTAATGAAAAAACTTCTTTAAGAATCTTTTCACAAAAATTAGAAGGAAGAGGGTATAAAACTTTCATTAGCCCACCTTCTAAATATCTCACTAAATGGTTTGACATAGAAGATTAGCTTAAAGATTGCTCTGGGAAAGACAAAGATGAGTTTGAATTGGTTAATGAACTCTCCAATATGACCATGGATTCCGGTGAAACAATTTATCACTTTACCATTCGTTTCACCAAACTAAGACAAAAGATACCTGCAAAAGTAAGACCTCCTAAAAATCTTGCAAGGTTGTATTATTGTAATGCTTTACCATCAAAGTATAGGCTGGTTTTAGAAGATAAGGATATTTATGATTTTAAGGAGACTCTTAACCCATGTTTGGTATATGAAAAGAAGTTAAAGATGATTGGTTTTAAAAATAAATCATCATCTAACACTTTTGTAGAAAATACAAAGATTTTGAATGTCATTTAGAGTTTGGGTAATGAGATGGTCGTTGTTAAAAGACAGTTAAATGATCAACCATTATCTTCAAAAGTTACATTTGCAGGGTCAGGTAAGGTTAAAATGAACCATGGAAAGTTAATACTGAACCTAAAGAGATGTATTATGGAGTGTGTGAATTATACCATGATCTTGAGACAAGTAAAGTTGATGAAAAAGTTAGGAAGTTTGTTAAGGGTAATAATATTTTGGAAATGTGTAGTTTTTTTTATTCTCATGTGAATGCAGTTCAAATTCGATCTAAGGATTATGCCAAAAATGATGGTCAAAAAGGTAAAAATGTAGATGAATCTAAAGAAAGATAGAAATATGATCATCATGATAAAACAAAACCACTAGATAAGTCAGGTAAACCTACTTTTGAGGAGGTTCCATCTGGATTGAATAATGCTCAATATCAAACCTATAAAGGTAAATCATTCACAAAATCATCTATATTTCCTTCCGAGTATGATATTGTGGCTGACATGAAAAACTATAGAAGTAATTTAAACATGTTTGAGATTCTTAGTTTACCTAGTCAATTTGAGAAATTAGAAGCTTCTCATAAAAACATATTTGAACCAAAACCATTAGTTGGTGTCCAAGAAGATCAATCTGATAGTGAGGAAGATAATGAAGAATATCAAGTATTGAATCATTCCAGTTTTACACCTAATTACATTCCACCTTTTTATGTGTTAGTTAAAATCCAAAAAAAAATCATTCACAATTGTATTCTAAACACTAGAGAACCAAATAATATCATGCCTAGATCTATTGCCGATCAATTAGGCATTCTTTATGAACATGACAATAGAAAGCTAACTGGTTTTGACACTCATAAAACTAGATGTTGTGGTAAATTCAAGGACATGATCATTAAGATATATCAAGATGAAAGAGTAAGATTTATTGGAAATGTGAATATTTTAGATATTCCTGTTAACTATGCTATGTTTCTTGGAAGAGATTGATCACAAGCTACATGGGATTCTATTGGAAAGGATCTTACTTGGGAACTAATTGGAAATGCAATAACATTTATTCAAAGAGAGGAATGGTCTAGGACACCAATTGAAAGAATTTCATCATGAATTTATTTTGTATAAATCGGTATGGGAAATTATGGTTTGAATACTTTAGACATTAATTCCTTTGATGATGAAGATTATCAACATGCTAGATTATTAACTTCTGATGATATTTGGCTTATGTGTTTTGATGGGGCATCCTCACAATTCAGAAATGGATCTGGTGTGGTTATCAAATCACCCATAGGTAGACAATTCAATTACGCTTTTTAGCTCTCATTTGAAACAATAAATAACACTGCTAAATGTGAAGCCTTGTGTTTGTGATTACAAAAAGATTTAAGTTTAAATATCAAGAATATAGAAATGTTTGGAGACTAAGAACTGATATTAAGACAAGTAAAAAATATTTACAAGACTAATCAAACCCGTCTTCATCGTTATACTCAAAAGGTTTGGTATCTAATTGAACAATTTTAAGATTTTAACATCAATCATGTTTTCAGGGAATTCAATTCTAGAGCTGATAAACTTGTTGTTTTTTTATTCTAATCCCAAGTATGTTGATCAGATTGATTGCATGTTCAAATAAATATACAAGCCTAGGATACTTGATTTAGAAACTAATTGACTTGTTTTCTCTTGTGATGAGCATATTGATACATTTTTGAAGGGAAATTACTTTGATTCAGATGAGTATGTGCTTAATTATGGTGATTATTTACAGTTGTCCAGTAATATACTACTTGTTGGTTTGGTAAGTTAAAATCCATGTTTTATCCACATGATCAACCTAAGATTTCGTCATATGTTGAACCATCTAGGAGGATCGTAGGTGAAACTATTGTTGTCAATTTAAGTATAGAAGAAGAGCCAAAGTTTTTCTATCTTGGTGCTTGTTTGAATAAAAAAGAGAAAGACGCTTTCATAAAGTTGTTAAGAGAATTCATTGATGCGTTGGCCTACTAATACAAGGATTTAAAGGGATATGACACTAGAATCATTAAACATGAAATTCCCATAAAACCTGAAATAAAGAATGTTTTTTAGAAACCTAGGAGAGTATGTCCCTTATTGGAAGACACCATCAATAAGGAGCTTGAGAAAATTCTTGAAGGTGGTGTCATATACCCTTAAGATATTCTGAATGGGTTGCCAATTTAGTACATGTATGAAAGAAAAATGGAGACGTCCATCTTTGTGTTGACTTTAGATATTTAAATCGTGCAAGTACTAAAGATAACTTCCCTTTGCCAAATATTGATCAAATCTTACAACAGGTCGCCGGTTATGAAATGATGTCTCTTTTAGATGAATTTTCATGTTATAATCATATATTTGTGAATCTAGTTGATTGACATAAAACCACCTTTACTACAAGGAAAGGTACATTTTCTTACAACTGTATGCCTTTTGGTTTAATTAATGTGGGTGCCACTTTTCAAAGAGTAATGCATGTTGTTTTTGATTATTTTATTAGAGTAATTATCTAGGTTTATCTTGATGATTTGACGGTGTACTCTATAAAAAGGAAGAAACATTTGGACCATTTAGGAGAAATCTTCATTCGTTGCTGCAAATGTGGTATTTCTCTAAATCCAATGAAATTTGTTTTTGGAGTTACTGAGGGAAAATTATTAGGTCATATTATCACAAAAATGGTATCTCCATTGACCCAGAAAGAATTAAGGCAATTAAAAAATTGCAACCTCCTAAAAAAGAGTCAGGTTTACGTTCATTATTTGGAAAGATTAATTTTGTGCATAAATTTATGTCTAACTTTTATGATAAAGCTGCTCCATTACAAATTTTTCTAAAAAAGAATCATGGTTTCTCATGGAATTCTCTTGTTGATTTCAAAAATGCTATTGCCTCTACACTTGTTTTGGCAAAACATGACTTATCAAAGCCATTTTTTCTATATTTGAATGCAAATGATAAATCTATGGGTGTTTTCATAACTCAATATTTCAAAGGAAATGATGAAAAACCCATTACATATTTTAGTCAAACCCTCAAAGATGCTGAAGTCGGGTATCCTTTAACTGAAAAATTTATTTTCACATTAGTCTCAGTCTTGGGAAAATACAAATATTTGCTAATGGGAAATAAAATTATCGTGTGTTCTAACATCCCTATATTGGCATATTTACTTAAACAACCTGCAATTGATGGAAGACTTGCTAAGTAGATTGTAAAAATCCAACAATTTGACTTAGAATTAGAAACTTGTAAGACCATTAAAGATAATGAACTAGCTAAAAATTTAGCTGAGAATGTTGATTCTGATGTCAATGTTGTTATTTTAGTAGTTGACAATGTCTCACATGTTGTCCCTCACTTTCAGACTATGACATGTGCAAATTTAATATCCAAATTCAACATAAACTAAGTCATGCAAGAGTGGGATTGTTTGGTATCCCAAGACGATTGGTATCATGATCTGATCAGGGGATCTTTTTGAAAACGTTCCCTAAACATCCCTAAATGGTGTCAGTGCAGTAGATCATCTCGAGAGCTTTCCAACGACTATGAGAACGTGAAAAACGGACATCGGGAGCTCTAGATATGTCTGGTCAAAGTTTGGTCAACAGGAAAGTCAACTCTAGTCAACTGGTCAATTTGGACCGAATCGCACTGTGACACGTGGCTTGCCAACACTCGTCAAATTCGCTCGATTTGCCTATCCGGAGATAACAAGTGGACTACAGAATTATTTCTATTTCACCATAGTATGGGTCAAAATAATATTAATTTGATAAGGTCACTTTTTAAATGCCACATGTATATATTAATGTGTATACATTAATATGAACCACCAAATCAAATGCAAATGCTTTTGCCACGTGGAAGAAGGAAATTGAAGCGGTGGAGATGGGGCGGTTAAGTCTGCCACTACATTGGCGCGTGGAAAGGCTTAAATAAAGCCTAAGCTTTTAATCCACCGATCCTTATGGTATTTTAACCCATTTTAAAATATAGCCGCGCCAAACTATGGGATTCTTATCCCTCATTAAAAAGTGTTGACCGCTCCATATGGGTTTAAATTCCCCTAAATATGCACGGGTAAGGCTAAGGTTAAAACTAGCCTTAGGAATACATTTTATCCCATTAAAACAAATGCAAAACAAACTCCGCCCAAAATGATGGCCGCTGGGATTTGATCCCCCGACCTCACCGCTCCAAGCCTAATCCTCCAACCAACTCGCCTAGGGGCTTGGGCACACTATAAAATGGGGCGCTTCATGTTATACTGGAGGTACAGGTCTGTGTAAAGGAGCTTAAGGACCAGATTGTAGAGAACGCCATTTTTGAAGGCCATGCACTCAGATTGGGAATTCAGAGTAAAAAGATGAAATGTAGATAATTCTGAGACGATTCCAACGTTGTAAGGTTTGATCTTTTTTGATGATTTTTAACCTATTTTTTGAAGCTTTGAATGCAGATTTTAACAGGGATCTTCAAGACAACTAGTTGGAAAACACGAACTTCAATGCACTTCTAGTCTGAATTGTGACTTGGTGTAAACATGAAAAGTGTTCAGAATTTAGATATGATCTCAGAAATATGATTTGTTTTCATAGAATTTTTTTAAAGGTGTTACTTTACGTGATTCATCACTCTCATCGTGATCGTCTCATTTTTGTGATCGTTCCAGTCTTTGTTTCGTCCATTTCAGACGAAAACTCCTCCCACGAGGTCTTGAAATGCATTAATAATTAATTAATTTATTAGCCTTTATTCGATAAAATCATTTTTTATTAAATTTGGGGTTTTTAATTAAATAACTATTAATATAATAATTATTAAAAGTAATTCGACAAATTTTTTTAATTTTATTGTCGGGGAAGTAAGCTTGTGCTTCCAACTGTTGGGAATGCCAAATTGGCTTCCCAAACCCGGATTTCCCCTTTCCTAGAAAATTTATTTTAATTTCCCGCTTGTGGGATTTTCTCCACTAATTACCAAATCAATGAATTGGAAAATGGGAAAGCAATCTCCCGATTTCCCACATGGGGAAATTGAACGGAGATTGCCAACCCACTTTGCCATTCCCGTTGGCAATTGGCCGTTGCTTTCCCCATTCCCCTGGTAATTAATTCCACTACTCAGGAAGAAGGGAAGTTGGATTAATCCTCATAAATTCCTCCGTCGAACTCATTGGAAAGAATTGTGTGAAGCTTTCCAATTGCTTCTTATTTCTTCTGAAGGAACATAGTAATATTTTATCACATCCCTCAACGAATCATCATGCATTCACAAAGCTAGATATTGAAGAGGCTCTCCACCTGAAGGAAAAATAATACAGCTTCCACCCAGTCCAAAAGACCACGTAGGAGCAATTTAAATATCAGCACATTTTTTATGAAGGAGAACAGTCCTAACAAGTTCCCACGTAGCCAGAGGACAATCTAAAATAGAGAGGAAGAGATCCACACATTTCTCTAAAATCTGCCCATAGCTAGCAGAAGGAGATCTCCACGCATGCACATGTAGTCATAAGAATAAAATAAAACAAAAACAAGTTTCCACGTGCTGGAGGTTGGAGGAAAGAGATAGCAAGAAGACAAAGGTCTGCGCAGGTTTCAAAGGAGAGGATAGTCTAAAATATAAAAGAAAGCATTTTTCACGCATTCATCAAGAGGTACAGTCCAGCCAAGAACTAAACATCATTTTTCATGCCATAGTAAAAGCCAACATACCACGCATGAGGTAAAAGAAGAAACTTTGTTTTATGCATCAAGAAAAATAAATTTCCCACGCATGAGCAAAGGACCACACACAACAAGAAAAGAATAGTCCAAGAAAGAATACCACTCACCCACCAGGTCTGTCCATGCTGGGAGAAGAAAGGAAGTTTCCATGCAGGTTAAGAAAGGTTATTTTAGAAGATCTTCATGCAGTCAAAGTCTATAGCAAAAAGCAGTTTTAGACGCTTAGAAAGGAAGAAAAGAAGACCCACGTTTGCATAAGAAAGAGACAGTAAAAGCTAGAATACCACACATTTTTCAGAAGGAGAAATCCACGCATTGGTAAAGGGGGACAACAAAGTAATAAGGAGAAGCATATATTTTCAATGCATTTTCCTAGAGTAAGGAACAACGGAAGACAAGACCACTGTTTCAATGCCTGGAGAAATGACAACAAAAATAAGAACTCACGTGCAGGAGGATTAAAGGAAAACAACAGATGTATAAAGATAAATAAATAAAAGATTTGCCCATGCATTCACCAAATCAGGCCAAAACACCTATGCATGTGAGAGAAAGGAAAAGTGGATTTCAACGCATGCAGGTGAAAGCATAAGCCAAAATCTCCACGCATTCCCAGAATCAGGCCAGTTTTTTTAAAAAATATATATAATAAAAAAATTGTAACTCGGGATTTATTATTATTATTATTAAAATGAATCACATTGTTCTTACACTGATGAAGGTTTCGCAGACTGAGACCCGACCCCATTTGCATTGTTTTACGTGCCTAAGTCCTTTTTCTGTGAAATTCATAATGGCTGAAAAATCTAACAAATCTGTAGGAAGATCTAGGAAGCCAGTGGAGAAATCAAACAAGTCCTCATCAAGTATGTATTCCAAGGAATCATCCCTCCTAGTTCCATTAAGTCTGTATATGACAATATCACTGATACAAATCTAGGTCACATCAATGTGCAACAATCTGCGAATGTGTGAAAATTGAAGGCAAAACCATATTCTCGGATAGGCTTTACCATAGTGGTCTACCCAAAGTAGCAAAATTTACTGTCTTGGTGCAATTTATGGAGCTGGTTATCGCTTGCATGGAGCATTATGATCTCGAAAGATGAGGAATTTTTAAAGATAACTGTGAGCCTTTCCTCTTAATCACACTAGAGCATATTGAGGAATTACTCGACATACCTGACTTTCCTGAGAATGCAGATATCAATCGCCAGCCAGCACAAGAATTTTGGGATGAAGAACCCCTTAGGTGGAGCAAGATGGTTACTAACAACTAGTTTGTAACCAAAATGCCTCGAATTGACAGGCTTACCAAATAATTGTACCACATTGAGTTCATGAAAGAAATCGTAGACATGATTACTCTCCTAATTCAAGTTTTCAATCTACCCTCTGCTAGGATTTTCCACTCATGGATGTATCAGTTTTTTTGTATTATCCTTTCCAACAAAGAGTTTGTGGATTAGGCCACCACCATCAGTAACACCCTTCACAAACAATTGATAGAAGTTAAGATGACTGGATGCTTCTACATGACATCGTATCTTACTTAATCAATAGTAAGAAGAAAGCTATTTTCGGGACTTGAAACAAGAGGAGTCATGGGGCCGTCAAATATTGTTTTTCATTATTACCCTCTACTTAGTTTCAAAAATATCTCTCAGCATTTTAGAAGAGTCAACAATGCATTCACCTTCTACATGATTCAGAACCTAAATTAGAATACGGAGGAAAGATTTTCTAAAGAAGCCATGAGTTTCATTTCCCAATGGGGAACCTGGTTTATTCAATTTTCATCATTTTCCTACATTCGCATGAGTGGCTTTGCTGGTACCCCATGGAAAATTCCTACGTACGTCAGTGACAGATGGGCATTAATGGAGCTTGCGCAACAACTATTCCAAGTTCATTGTCTTCTTAGTGATAGGCACCATTTAGGAATTCATTTCCCAATTCAAATTGGGGAATATCAATTTCCAAATATTTTCAGTGCACAACTCATGGAAAAAGAGTTCGCTGTCATCACAATTCATCCATATGTGAAGAGAGCCCAATTTGATATCAATGGATATATGTAGAATATTCTTGGAGCAAAGTATCAACATAACCCTACCATGAAATATTTATGGGTTGCTTGTTTAGATGAACATGAAGTAAGAAGACGAGAGTCTTCTCACCTAACACTTGCTCAGATCAAGGCCTTCAGCATCAAGAACCATCCCGATTCATTCATAAATGATGATGAAGATGTCATTAATCCCTCATATGATGCAGTTGCTTTTACCCCATTGCCTCGAATTGACTGGACCAAAAGAGATGAATTTTCTCTTGATAGCAAGAATCAACCGATTCTTGAAAGAATCAAATCTTGGTATGATAGAGAAATTGCCAAGTTATAATCAATTCAAGATCATGCTTCAGGATCACAAAAATTTCCAACACAAGGAGGCCTTCATTCAACCAAAGCCTCTTCTCGATCAACCTCTATACCATCCAATCATACACAACAAGCAAGAAAGGAGTGGTTGCCAAAATCCACTTCACCAAGTAATGTGTCACGAGGAGAAAAATTTAAAGATCCTAACCCCGAAGAAGGAAGAGAGCGTGTATCAGGATTTTCTACCTCGATTATAGATTCTTCTACCCACATTGTTAATAGTACTCGGAAGCTCGTGGAAAATGATCCTCAGCCATGCTTCTAACAAGCGTCCACTTAGGTGCAGGTAATTCAAATATCAAACACTTCGGAGCATGTAGTTCATGAAGGGATTTCCCAAAATCTCCCGAATAATCAGGAGGTGGTCATTGAGGTTGTTTCTCCTCAAATCGAGGTCGTAGATAGGATTCAAACAAGATCTCATGATGTCGAGAATAATGAGAATATTGATTTGAGCTCTAGGATTTTGTGTGCAGAAATAGTGCCTGATACTCTTTCTTGGGTTGATTATGAGGTTAAGAAAAGGAAGAGGGTTGTCAAGGCAATTAACATTGATTTTGATGCCCTTTTCAAACTTTCAAATGACATCATTCTAAAGAAGCCTAAGGTGATTTCTCGAATAATGGTGGATAATGAAGGAAATAGATTTGTAGATCTCGCCATCCCACAAGTTGATAAGGAGCGTGATGCCATGACACCTGCTGATTATGAAGTTTCCAGACTTGGACTTGGGAGGTCTACATTAGAAAGTGACATGGCAATGGATCAAGATTCAATTGATATCGTGCTAAAGAGACTTGAGAAATATAATTCTCAGAAATCTCAGCTCAAGGCCGAAAAGAATCAATTGGTGGAATATGTTCAACATTTGATAAATCCCATATCATCCACTTTCTCGGTAACTGATGCAGTGGCTGCCCCTGATGAAGAAACTCTCAATTTGTCAAAAGAAATAAACGCATTAGGCCATGTCACTAAAACTTGTCTTTCAGAGTCTCTCGTTTTAGGCCAAGGGATGTTCAAGACCACGGTCAAGCTTCATGAAGATATCAGTGCGTATCTTGATCCAATTCTTTCTTTCAAAGAAAATTTTGTTTCTAATATATCAAATTTGGATGAGATATTGTCCAATTTACAGGAGATGACAAGTATGGAATCCTCAGTTTTTGCCATTGAAGGAATTCTCGAATTTGAACATCGAGGGACACATTTTCTTTGGTTTTTTCATCTGAAATCAAGGAAGATGCTTCTCGAGGATTCTATGATCCATTATGAGAGCATGTGCAATGAAGCCTTCACTTCACTCTCCTTGATTCAGGAATTCATAGCTAAGATTCCTTGCAACCTCGTAAATGAGCATAATCAAAGGGGTTCATTAGAGCAAGTGGAAGAGAAATTTTCACAATTATCTAAGGACATGTAGACTCCCGCCAACAATTTCTCGTCAGTTTCAATGGAGCAGTGCATCAAATTAAACAACTTATTTGAGAACACTCAATCCAAAATTGTTAATTTAAATGATATGCCAAGTAGGATTCTTGAATTGCAGGTATTTTGTGAGGCTATTCTTCGACCAAATGAACCTCCAAAAGAAGAAAAAATGTTTGAAACTTTGGGAAGGTTTAGATCTTTTCAATTGGAAAAAGTGACATATCCTAATTTCATCGGACATTCAATGGGATAATTTTCTTGATATTTAACGAAGTGGGAGGGTCCATTTCTCATACGCTTGAGATAGGCGGACCCCATTTCAATGGATAAGGCATTGGTTATTATTGTATATTTTAAAAGGTGTTGTTATTTACTTTCGGGAAACTATGGATATTTTAAGTAATTTCTATTTTTGGTTGTCTTTAATAAAGTTGGTGGAAAAAGTCAAAGGTCACTTAAGTGCCTTCTTTAATGATCATGTAAAACCCTAACTACTTTGTAACAAACTTTTGGGTTATAAAAGGAAGTGAGAGGCTCATTTGTAAAGGTGACTTTGAGAGAGGAGAAGAAATACTTTTGTGTGCAAGATTTGTTTCAAGAAGAAACTTTGTGTTCTTTTGTGAAAACATTTTGGAGTTAATGAATTATGAACTTTGTGTTTCATTCATTGCCTCTTGTAACATTTGATGTTCTTATGTTCATTAGATGTTAGGTGTTTGAATATTGCATGAAAATATTATCTTTGATAATATTGTCAACGTTATTAATCTGTTGTTCTAGTTCACAATGATCAAGCTCTGATTATCCACTTGCTCATGTGTGTTCCCTTTTACACATTCTTATTTGGCTAACTCAAACTCCATTTTATTTGTGTTGGTTATTCACCTTTCTTCTTCATGCAATATTAGGCTCTATTTTTACCTAACTCTTGCATGTTCTTTCAGTTCATTCCATTCCACTCCTTTCCTTCTTTCCATTCCATCTCCCTCATTCACTTTTCTTTCCATTGATGTTCCAAAACACCCCCCACATACAATTTTGAATGTACAGATGTAAATACAGTTTTGGTTTTCAATAAAGGCAGTCTCACCTTCATTGAGGAGGGACTTCATTCCCCCACTGTTGCATGTCATTTACATGCATGCAAATCCATATGCTAATAGTTTTTGGTGACTCTACTGGGGAATTCAGGAATCATTAACCAGTGCTTGGTTAAATCTTTATGACTATCCCCTCTACACCAACTCTAGTTCTTCAACCGAACCTTGTACCCGATGAATATTTTCAAGGAGACATTGCTACCAACCTTCGAACAGTAGCTTGGGAAAACCGTAAAATCTTGAAGCAATTTTTAGCTGTTGATAGAGCCATTGACAGATAAATCTACATTGAATACCTTAGGAGAAGAGCACCCACACATGTGGCCAGAAGACCTCCTAGACACGTGTTGATCGTTGTTCACTGACGCAGGCCTCTTCCACCAAGGTAATAATTTGTTTGACTATTACAAGTAACCCACCTATCTTGCAATCGAATCTTCTTTTTGCAGATACTCAAGAAGACATATCATCAGATTTAAGGCAAGCTATTTGGGAAAAGTGCACGAATAAATAACATTTTCATCTCGCTGCATCAGTACTAGATAATGAAGAAGAGGAAGCCGCGAGAGTTGCTAGAGCTATTCAGGTGCAAATAGCTCAAGAAAGGAATTGATGGCATGTTCCTCAGATGTGTTGATAAAGAGAAACAACCTATCTTGTTGGAAGCTTTCCAAAATCATGCTTGCGGTGGTCATTTCTCTGGTCCAGTGATGGCTCATAAAATTCTGTGAGCACATTATTATTGGCCCACTATGTTTTCTGATGCTCAAAAATGGGTGACAAAACGCGAAGCTTGTCAACAATTTGTTGGAAGACCAAAGTTGGTAGCTTTACCTTTGAAGCTAGTTGTCATTGAAGAACCCTTTCAACAATGGGGTTTAGATTTCATCGGGGTTTTGAATCCTAATTCTAGTGCTAGTCATACTCATGTGCTCACCGCAATTGACTACTTTACAAAGTGGATAGAAGTGTTATCCCGTAAAATTGGCAAGGGAAATTTTACAGATAACCATACCGAAATTTTGTTATGATCCCTCGTCGGGGATCCCTTGTGTTCGGAACGTTGCAAAATCCCTTCCCGGGAAATCTGGTTTTCCGAACTTAGTTGTTTTTGGTCTTTTTGGCCGAGCGCATAGAATGACTATGCAACATCAACTTTTGATGCACCCCCTTTAAAGCCTTTGGCGCATCCTTTCTTGTGTCAGCAGTCATTTTGATGCGCCTCTCTATGTTGAGGCTTCCCTACGTGCGCCAAGGCGCATGCGCCTTCCTGTCGATAGAACTTTTGTTGCGCCTCTTTTTGGTGCGCCAAAGGCGCACATATTACTCTGTTAACACAACTTCCGTGCGCCGTAGGTGCACATATCTTTATGTTGACAAGTCTTTCGGTGCGCCAAAGGGCGCATGTTTTCTCATGTCGACACTGCTTTTCATGCGCCACTTAAAAGGTTGGTGGCGCATTTATTGCCGCCTCGCCTATAAATAGGCGCGTCTACGCTGTCATTGTCACCGATGCAAAACACGTGATTTTTCTCTAAGCTTGTCAGCACACCTGCCCCATCACTTTCGAATTGATTTGTGGACCCGTTCTCACGCTTTCTCATTGTTTATATCTAGGTAAGTGGCCTTCTGCCCTTCGTGCGTTTTGTTTTGTGATTTTTGGCTATTTGTGGGTGTGTTTTGGATTGAAAAGAAAGATAAAATTCATCAATTTTCTTCCTTCCCCCCTGCTGTCTTTCCACATTTCCTCCTCCTCTTTCCAGATCTGCTGGTAGAGGAAGCTCTGTCCTAAAAAATAATAGCTTGGAACCCCTTTTGGTATAGCACCTCTTCATATCCCACAATGAAACTTGCAAAGAGAGCTTAGCCATATGTGGAAACCCCTCTGAGAAAAATTTGAACCTAAAAGAGAAAGGAAAACTGTATTTTCCTTTGGCGCATTGGCACTCCATGTAGCATAAAAAACAGTCGCGCCCTTGGCGCGTCTGTCACCCATGTTACACAAAGAGCAGCCGCGCCAATGGCGCGCATTCCCTACCTGCTACATCATAAAAAGATGTGCCCTCATGACGCACTTCCCTCGCATGCTGCAAATGCTTCCCACGCGCCCCTTGGCACATCAAACTTGGATGCAACATAAAGAATCCCTGCGCCCATGTAACGTCTCTTTCTATGCGCCAAATGCAAAGCTATACAAGGCGCAGACGCGTCCCTCATTGCAGCAACATTGTGTCATGCGGACCCTCCATGCGCCGCACCAGTTCCCTTAAGCGCGCAAAATGCACATGTTACATAAACCCTATATGCACCCTTTGGCGCACCGATGTTCTGTGCAACATGAAAAACACATGCGCCTCGGGCGCATCCTGTTCCCGTGCAACACAAAAATTTCATGCGCCTTTTACAAAATACATCCATATGGTGCGGGCGCACTTGTCCTTACAGCAACACAAAATGCATCCTACAGTGTCTACACGCCATGCGCCCTTTGGCGCTGATTTAACCCTTGCAATAGTCTTTTCTTGTGCGCCTTACCTATTTAGCTCTGCAAACTGCGATATCCATGCGCCATGCACCCCGAGGCCTTTAAATTGCCAACTCTTTCTTCTGCCAGCATTTCAATGGAAAATCAAGCAGCTGACACGGCTTTCTATGATTGGGTTTCACGTCTTATTCTTGCAGATCAACAGCTCAGCTCAGAAGAACATATGTCAACATCAAGCAAGAGACCTGCCAAATCCAAAGGCAAGGCCAAGCTCACACAGGAAGAAATGAAATATAAATATCAGAGGGTCAGAATGCCCGACTCCCAGGCCGAGTGTGACCTGGACATCAGAGATTCAGAATTGGGGCATATTGATATGGAGCAGTTCTGGGTCAGGACTCAGAAGCTTACAAGAATTCCATGGATGGACAAGCTGATAGGCAGTGCCCTGCACTTCGCTGGAGGAATCCCAGTCAGCGCCGTGAATAATGAATTCATGATGGTGGTTGCCCGGTGCTATAATAAAGACACAAGGTGTGTCGTAAATGAGAAGGGCGAGGTCGTAATCAACCTCATTGCCCGCCACTTTGAGATAATACTCGGCATTCCTCATCACCGACACTTTGTGGCCATCAGCCAAGGAGATTGCATCAAGGCATGGGACGACAATGAAGATCAGTGCATGCAGCTAATGAACGAGGTCTATCTGAAGAATAAAAAGGTAGTAACCCGTTGGCCACAAATCATTCACCGCAATGATTTTTCAGAGGAGCTCAGCGACACTATCACGTTCCTGAGTAGAGTCTTTGGGTTTCCTGATGCCCACTTTTTCCATAAATGGATGCTGCGGTACTTAGAGACTATGAACAAGAATGTGCCCGATCAACGCTTTTGCTGGGCAGAAATAATAAGCAGCACGATCTCTGAGCAGCTACAACAATTTACCACAACTAGGAGATTCTACATGAATTCCTATGTTGTTTACGCTGCAGCTTCAGAAAGGGACTACCCAGCCCTGATGCGGAGTGGGGTTTGGCCCTAGGTCAAAATTTATGAATACTATCCAAAATTGAAGCTGGAAAATAGCATCCCCCAATTTACAAAGATTAACGATGCATTTTTCTACCTCATCATCTGCCTGTTGAGGCCAAATATGACCTACGGTCACACCACCAAGAGTATAGTGACAGCCACTGAGAAATGGGGCCCCTGTTCACCCAATTCCCCATGTTCACTTATCTGAGGGCAGCTAACTTCCTGGGAGAGCCAACTAGACTGCCAAGGTATGCTGGACCCAAGTTGATTCTGCTAGAGCTGTCAAGACAACTAGTCACCTACCATGAAAAGTGCCAAAAAAGAAAGAAGGGTGGAACTCCTTTCCCCCTCACAGTGGGTAGATATACGTGTCTAACTCACCACAAGGCAAAAGACATGTTTGCAGAGCTGGAGCTGCTCAATTTGAAACATGACTTCCCAGCTAGACCCACCTTCGACCCGAGGAACTGTCTGCCGAGGGCTAAGCTCGATCCAATCCACGTCCCTCAGATCGAGGATATCTACATCGACCTATATCATGAGGTGGAACTCAGGAGGAAGGACCATTCTTGTTTGGCCTTGGCAGAAATCATCCAGTATGGGGTAGCCATCGTCCCCAAAGGCTTCCAAACTACTGAGGAGGAAGTGGATCAATTATATCTTGATACAGGTGGGGACGATTGGCCTTTTGCGGCGATTGATAGAAACAAAGCACCTTAGACAATTGAGGAAAGGGTCAAGGAAAATCTACGCAGAACAAAGCATTGGTGCCGAATGAACGGAATCATCTACCTCGGAGTCGATTTCACAACCTCTCCGTTGGGTAACGCACCTCCTAGATCAAAACAGTAGCCTAAAGGCAAGGGTAAAAACAAAGAGGGTGAATCCATCAGCACTCAGGAAGAAGCTCCTGAATGTCCTCCTTCCGCTGCACCAGAACAGGTTGAAACTCTGGCTTCTCCAGAGAAAGAAGCAGAAGAGGATGTTCCAATAGGCCCATCCACTCAAGATGTCAGCACTGCTACAACAATTGAGGTCCCTTTTGTCCCTTCTAATTCTCCTCCTTCCCCTCCTTGAGTGACTCAAGCGACCATTCCTTTGGTCGCGTCCTCTCCCCCTTCTTCTACTGTTCCTTCCACTTCTTCGTCCATCTTCTCTTCTCTTACGAATTTGTCCCCCTCCATTTCTTCCCTCATCTCTGAGCTCCCTTCCCTTCCTATGTCTTCCTCTCCTGCAGTATCTCTTCCTCCCGTGAGCACTTCTTCGGCCTCCCTCTCGATGCCGCCTCCAAGTGTCTCCACTTTTTTCCCTTCTACTACTGCAGCTGTCCCCTTCTCTGTTTCTGGCCCTTCTCCCATAAGTCCAGCCTGGATCTCCCAGCACTTAAGTCAGCAGAAAAGGAAAGTTCCCATCGCTCCGATGGACTTTTCCGTAATCTCGTCCAAAGGGGCAAAGAGACAGAATCCTGTCACACGCTTCTCTCAGAGTGCTTCGGGAGAGAGGGTGATGGAGATCACATACCCTAATCCCCTCAAGGATAAAAAGGATCTGTCTCTGACAGATTATACAGTGACCCAAGTCACAATGGGTATGTCTTCTGAGAGCCTTCAAGGAGAAGCCTTATCTGCAGTTGACGCCCTCTGCAAGAAGCTTCAAGAAACAAAAGAAGAGAAAAGGCTACTGAAAGAGCAAAATAAACATCTGCTCCAAGCCTTACAAAAGATGAGCAGTGCACCTCCCACAACTGCCACCGAGACTCCTGAGCCTCTGAGCTAGGATAAAATTAATGAATATGCAAAGATTGGTGAGCAGGGCATGGCAGTTTCCGCTTGGAGGAGCCAGATCCTCAAAGACATTGAAAAAGTGATCGCCGAGTTCTCTGGTTTGTATTTGAACATCAACAAGGTGAATAAAGAGCTCCAAGCACTAGCAGGACCCATATCAGAAGAGCTGGACCATGCTAGGCTGCAACATGAGACCTTCCAACAAATGTTCGACTGTTCAGTCGAAGATCTGGTCAAGTTCGGTGTCTTCGGTCATCCCAGAGCCCTCAACAAAGTCATTTCCACTCTAGACTACCAGATGGATCAACTGGAGTTTGTCCTTGAAAAGATCGATAAGGTAAAGGAGGAAGCCCTGTACGCGATGCACCAAATGGAACAAATCGTTCTCAACATGTCACCAGGGTTACTTACTCCTTCCTTCACCTTAAGAAAAGTTGAGGAAACCATCCAGATCTTTAAAGAGATCGTGTCACGAGGGCTGGGGCCAGAGGTCTCTTTTGACGCAGAGTCCATTAATAACCTGCTGGCCTGTCGGGATTTCATCGGGTTCCTCATAGAAGTGGAGAAAGAGTATTCCAAAATCCCAGAGAAGCTCGAGGACAAGTGGGAGACTTGCGAGGCGATCAGTGAGTGACACAAGGATCCTTCCCAGGATCAACTAGGGCCCATGATCAGCAAGTTCATGGAATACCGCTCTCAATTCCACATCACGTCCCCTGAGTAGCAGCAAAAGCAAGCTACTCCCTTCCGGCCGCAGGATGACGATGATGAATAGTGGCTTCTTCTTCTTCTTCTTCTTCTCTCTCTTCTTCGACTTTCTTTTTGTGAATATCTAAAGTATGTTGGCACAAACGATGACATCATCCATGTTGCACCATGGGATGATGTCATCCATCAAGTTGTCAAAAGTTAACATGACTTTGAGATATTTTGTAAATATCTTTGTAAATAGGTGGTTGGCTCCTTTTTGCCTTCTTTTCTCTCCTACTTCTATAAATACCTCAATACTTGTTGTATTGAGAGGAGTGAATATCTTTTAGATGAAAAATAGAAGTGAGGAGAAAAGACTTTGAGCTTTTTGTAACAGAAGAAAACATTAATACAATATTTACACTTTGTGCTGAATACATGTGTTATGTGCATTAGATCTTTCTTATGTTTGATCTGTGTGTTTATTCTGTTGGATTTACTTCTGTTTTATTGTCATTTATTCATCAGTATTGCTTTGCTCATTTATGCAAGTAGGTTTGGCTCTGTTTACTACCAATCCCAAAACATAAACCTTCTGACCTTTCTGCTTTGGAATTCATTTCTTTTCTTCCTTCGGATATGATCTTTCTTGATCCTCTCTTTCATTCCTTTCTTTTTGCAGTTGGAAACACCCTACTGGGATGAGATCCCAAACCCCCGAAGGCAGAATATTGTGAGACTTGCACAGATTCCTGCTGGTAGAATAGCAATAAACCAGTTTCACTTTGCTGACTCAAAGAGGGGCTATGCCCTGCACACTGTTGGCTCGTCTATCCATAGATCTGCCCAAGCTAAAGATTTTCGGAGCAACAAGAAGCTATACCAGTGAAACAAACATCTACTATAATGATATGTGATTTCATCAAAAAAAAAAATTGGTTTGTTATGGAATTCCACACAAGATCGTGACGGACAATGCCTTGAATTTTTCTTCTGAAGAGATGATAGGTTTTTGTTATGGGTATGGGATATCTTTGTCTCATTCATCGGATTACTACCCTCAGGGAAATGGTCAGGCTAAATCCAGTAACAAAAACATCATTACTATTGTGTGCAAGTTAGTTGAAGAAAATTGAAGAACTTGGCACAAAAAGTTATATGATGCATTGTGGGTTGACCGCATAACTCCCAAAAGGACAATAAGGATGTCTCCATTTCAACTTTTGTATGGAACTGATGCTCAAATTCTCATCACACTGGAGTTACCAGCATTAAAATTATCCCAGGCAGTTGATGATGAATGCTTCGCCAATGTATTAGATAAAAGAGTCATGTTCCTAAGATAGCTTGAGGAATAAAGAAATCAAGTGGCAAACAGGATCGAGGAACATCAATCCAATGTAAAGAGGTTGTTTGACATGAAAACCAAAGAGATGTAATTCTAAATCAATGACTTGGTTCTTCTATGGGACAAGAGATGTGAACCAAAAGGAAAGCATGGGAAGTTTGATTCGTTGTGGCTAGGCCATTTCAAAATCAGACATTTCTGTGGAGATATCACCTATTACTTGGCATATCCTGATGGAACTCATTTGCCTTTTCCCTACAGTGGGTAATATCTCAAGCACCATCAAAATTGAAAACAGGTTGTTCCCCGTATGTACATAGGTAATTAGGGATTTTGGTTTGTTTCTTTTCCCCATTTTTCGGTCTCCTCTCTTGTGTCACGGCATTTTTGTGCCCCATCGTTTTGAGATCATGTTCATGAATATTTTGGTCTAGGTCCGTTGTTGCGTCCATGAAGTCCTTGTCCCCAATTAGAGCCAGCTGTTATCAGCCAATTTTGACTTCACAAAATTAAAAAAAATGGAAATTTTGAAATTTTTCAAAGGTGTTACTTTGTGTGATTCATCGCTCTAATCGCGATTGTCTCATTTTTGTGATCGTTCTAGTCTTCGTTTCGTCCATTTCGGGTGAAAACTCCTTCCGCCAGGTCTTGAAATGCATTAATAATTAATTAATTAATATTTAATTAATCTATTATCCTTTATTCGATAAAATCATTTTTATTAAATTTGGGGGTTTTAATTAAATAACTATTAATATAATAATTATTAAAAGTCATTCGACAATTTTTTTTTTTTATTGCCGGGGAAGTAAGCTTGTGCTTCCAACTATCGGGAATGCCAAATTAGCTTCCCGAACCTGGATTTCCCCTTTCCTAGAAAATTTATTTTAATTTCCTGCTCGTGGTATTTTCTCCACCAATTGTCAAATCAATGAATTGGAAAACGGGCAAGAAATCTCCCGATTTCCCACATGGGGAAATTGAATGGAGATTGCCAACCCACTTTGCCATTCCCGTTGGCAATTGGTCGTTGCTTTCCCCATTCCACCTAGCAATGAATTCCACTACCCGGGAAGAAAGGAAGTTGGATTAATCCTCATAAATTCCTCCGTCGAACTCATTGGAAATAGTCGTGTGAAGCTTTCCAATTCCTTCTTATTTCTTCTGAAGGAACAAAGTAATATTTTATCACATCCCTCAACGAATCATCATGCATTCACAAATCTAGATATTGAAGAGGCTCTCCACCTGAAGGAAAAATAAAAAAACTTCTACCCAGTCCAAAAGACCACACAGTAGCAGTTTACAAATCACCACATTTTTGTTGAAGGAGAACAGTCCTAACAAGTTCCCACGTAGCTAGAGGACAATCTAAAATAAAGAGGAAGAGATCCACGCATTTCTCTGAAATCTGCCCACAACTAGCAGAAAGAGGTCTCCACGCATGCACAGGTAGTCATAAGAATAAAATAAAACAAAAACAAGTTTCCACGTGCTGGAGGTTGGAGGAAAGAGACAACAAGAAGACAAATGTCTGCGCAGGTTTCAAAGGAGAGGACAATCTAAAATATAAAAGAAAGCATTTTTCACACATTTATCAAGCGGTACAGTCCATCCAAGAACTAAACATCATTTTCCACACCACAGTAAAAGCCAACATACCACACATGAGGTAAAAGAAGACACTTTGTTTTATGTATCAAGAAAAACAAATTTCCCACGCATGAGCAAAGAAGGACCACACATAGCAAGAAAAGAACAGTCCAAGAAAGAATACCACGCACCCACCAGGTCTGTCCACGCTGGGAGAAGAAAGGAAGTTTCCACGTAGGTTAAGGAAGGTTCTTTTAGAAGATATTCATGCTGTCAAATTCTACAGCTAAAGACAGTTTTAGATGCGTAGAAAGGAAGAAAAGAAGACCCACGTTTGCATAAGAAAGAGACAGTAAAAGCTAGAATACCATGCATTTTTCAAAAGGAGAAATCCACGCATTGGCAGAGGGGGACAACAAAGTAACAAGGAGAAAAGCATAGATTTTCTACGCATTTTCCTGGAGCAAGGAACAACTGAAGACAAGACCATCGTTTCAATGTCTAGAGAAAGGACACCAAAAATAAGAACTCATGTGCTTGAGGATTAGAGGAAAACAACATATGTATAAAGAAAAATAAATAAAAGCTTTGCCCATGCATTCACCAAATCAAGCCAAAACACCTATGCAGGTGAGAGAAAGGAAAAGAGGATTTCAATGCATGCAGGTGAAAGCATAAGCGAAAATCTCCATGTATTTCTAGAATCAGGCCAACACTTTTTAAAAATATAATAAAAAAATTGTAACTCGAGATTTATTATAATAATAATAATAATAATAATATCAAAATGAATCATATTGTTCTTACACTGACGGGGGTTTCGGAGACTGAGACCTGACCCCGTTTGCATTGTTTTGCATGCCTGAGTTCTTTTTCTATGAAATTCATAATGGCTGAAAAATCAAACAAATCTACAGGAAGATCTAGGAAGCCAGAGGAGAAATTGAACAAGTTCATGCTCACGTATGAATTCCAAGGAATCATTACTCCCAGTTCCATTAAGTTAGCATATGACAAGATCACTGATACAAATCTGGGTCACATCAATGTGCAATAATTCTACGAACAGGTGAAAGCTGAAGGCAAAACCATATTCTCGAATAGGCTTTACCATAGTGGTCTACCCCAAGCAGCAACATTTCCTATCTCAGTGCAATGTCCGGAGCTGGTTATCGCTTGCGCGGAGCATTATGATCCCGAAAGATGAGGAATTTTTAAAGATAACTGCAAGCCTTTCCTCTTAATCACACTGGAGCATATTGAGGAATTGCTCAGCATATCTGACTTTCCAGAGAATGCAAATATCACTCGCCAGTTAGCACAAGAATTTTGGGATGAAGAACCCCTTAGGTGGAGCAAGATGGTTAATAACAACTGGTTAGTAACCAAGAGGCCTCGAATTGACAGGATTCCCAAAGAACTGTACCGCATTGAGTTCGTGGAAGAAATCGGGGACATGATTACTCTCCTAAGTCGAGTTTTTGGTCTACCCTATGCTAGAATTTTCCACCCATGGATGTATCAGTTTATATGTATCATCCTTGCCAAGAAAGAGTTTGTGGATTGGGCCACCATCATCAGTAACACCATTCACAAAAAATTGATAGAAGTTAAGATGACTGGATGCTTCTACATGATAACGTATTTGACTTATGCAATAGCAAGAAGAAAGCTATTTTCGAGACTTAAAGCAAGAGGATTCATGGAGCCGTCAAATAGTGTTTTTCATTATTACCCTCAACTCAGATTCAAAAATAGCTCTCACCATTTTAGAAGAGTCAACGATGCATTCACCTTTTGCATGATTCGGAACCTAAATCGGAATATTGAGGAAAGATTTTATAAGGAAGCCATGAGTGTCATTTCCCAATGGGGAACCTAGTTTATTCAATTTTCATCATTTTCCTACATTCGCGTGAGTGGCTTTACTGGTACACTGTGGAAACTTCCTAAGTACGTTTGTGACAAATGGGCATTATTGGAGCTTGCGTGTCAAATATTCCAAGTTCACTGTCTTCTTAGTGACAAGCACCGTTCAGGAATTCATTTCCCAATTCAAATTGGGGAATATCAATGTCCAAATATTTTCAGTGCACAACTCATGGAAAAAGAGTTCACCCTCATCACAATTCATCCATATATGAAGAGATCCCAATTTTATATCAATGGATATATGCAGAAGATTCTTGGAGCAAATTATCAACATAACCCTACCATGGAAGATTTTTGGGCTTCCTGTTCCGACAAACATGAAGTAAGAAGACGAGAGTTTCCTCGCCTAACACTTGCTCAGATCAAGGCCTTCCGCATCAAGAACCCTCCCGATTCATTCATAAATGATGATGAAGATGTCATTGATCTCTCATATGATGCAGTTACTTTTACCCCATTGCCTCGAATGGACTGGACCAAAAGAGATGAATTTTCTCTTGATAGCAAGAATCAACCGATTCTTGAAAGAAGCATATCTTGGTATGATAGAAAACTTGCCAAGTTACAATCAATTCAAGATCATGCTTCAGGATCACACAAATTTCCAACACGATGAGGCCTTCATTCAACCAAAGCCTCTTCTCGATCAACCACTATACCATCTAATCATACACAACAAGCAAGAAAGGAGTGGTTTCCAAAATCCACTTCACCAAGTAACGTGTCACGAGGAGAAAAATTTAAAGATCCTAACCCTGAAGAAGAAGAGAGCATGTATCAAGATTTTCTACCTCAAGTAGAGATTCTTCTACCCACATTGTTAATAGTGCTTAGAAGCTCGTGGCAAACGATCCTCGGCCATGCTTCGAACAAGTGTCCACTCAAGTGCAGGTAATTCAAATATCAAACACTTCGGAGCATGTAGTTCATGAAGGGATTTCCCAAAATCTCTCGAATAATCAGGAGGTGGACATTGAGGTTGTTTCTCCTCAAATCGAGGTCATAGATAGGATTCAAGTAGGATCTCATGATGTCAAGAACAATGAGAATATTGATTTGAGCTATAGGATTTTGTATGCAGAAATAGTGCATGATACTCCTTCCTGGGTTGATTCTGAGGTTAAGAAAAGGAAGACCGTGGTTAAGCTTCATGAAGATGTCAGTGTGTATCTTGATCTAATAGCCACCGCTTCTCTTCATGGAACAACATGGACCCTGAAAAACAACCTACCGTTCTTGCGTTTTTAACCTAAATTGAGGAGATGCTTATCGCACAAGTTAATCCATTCATGCAAGTCACCCAAGTATGTGGCGGGCAATACAAATACTTAGGACACACCATAAGCTTCCCACAAAACATTACTTCAATAGCAAAGACCCTACCTCGCCGCCTTGGAGATTTAGACATAGTTCTCATACAAAGGGAAGGATCTAATTTTAAAAATTATGATTTCTACGTCAGTAGATATCATGTTTATGCAGCCTTGCAATATAAAATCCAACACGATCCCTATTACAAATATGTATTAATCAACGATGACGCCCTTTCCTCACTACCATCCGAGTCGTCAAATGTTTCCTCCACTCTCAACATAGCCACGATGGAACTTCCCCAAATGAAAACTTGCTCTACAACTCATGGTAGTGGTGTTCCCACTCACTTTGATGAAACATATGAACACTCGTCGTCTTTCGTGCCAACACCTCACAATACATGAACATAAGAAGAGGAAATCGAACAGTTCTTTCTCAACCACAATGGTAACACTCCATTTGCTATGCCATGGCCAGAGCTTGGGATTTCGCCAATAAATGAATACAATACAGAAGGCCTGTTCTCAATGGCTTTCCCAACTTTATTTCCGACAGGAAAAACAATGTGGCAACAACCCCACATTAAAGAAGTTCCAATGCATGAATACACTCTTCATTTGATGTGTTAACATGATGGGTGCTTTGGTTCCCACCCAAGATTTCGTTACTTCCTTCTAAACCTCATAATACGACACAGAAGCCAGTTCACAACAATAGTTTTTATGAAACAGAACATTGAATCTGGAATCCCTCCAACAATTAGAGAGCTGTGAAGACAACTACTGGAATGCCCCAAAGACAACCTCCCAGATACATTAATGCGCTTTGGATTGAGCCTTCGAGGGACACTTTCATTCTGGGTAAAAAGTAGAAGTGAGCTTTCAGATATGGTGGAACAATTGGGGACACCAACCTTATTCTTCACTCTAAGTGCTACAGACACTAAATGGCTAGATCTCCACAATATTATGCCTAGTGAATGCGCAACAGATCCTCAAGCCGCACAATGTTGGAGAACACGTAACATTGTCTCTAATCCTCATCGAGTATCAGCATACCTGCATCACAGATTCACAATATTTCGGGAAGAATTATTGTAGAAGGAACTTGGAGCAATAGAATTTTGGTACAGGTAATCAAATCTACTTATTTCAAAGTTTTTTCCAAACTACATATCTAATATTTATGTTCCCTTGTCTCGCAGGTATGAATGGCAACATAGAGGCTCCGCACATGTCCACGGTTTATTGTGGCTCGAGAATGCGCCAAAATTTGACGAAATGGACTGGGAGGATACAACAGTTATCGAGGCCACAAAACAATACTTTGATAAGTTCGTGTCTGCTTGGAACCCCCGACCGGCTTGCAACTACTTGGATTTTGTTCGCATGTCACTCCTAGACGACCCTTGCTTGCTAGATACAACACAAATTCTATCCACCTCCCCACATGCAGACCTTGAAGAACTGCTTAAACGAGTTCAGCGCCACACTAAATGTTTAGAGTAGACATGTCTGCGTGGAAAGCAATCACAGCTGTAGTGCAGGTACAATGCTCCCTGGGCCACGCAACGTACTTCTTCCTTGCACATTGAAAGTGATGGAAAAATCATGCTTATTGCAATATGGGTTGATGCAGGCCTCGTGAATGGTGCCATAGGAACAATCACCGACATTGTCTACGACGCATTAATGCAACCACCAGCATTACCTTTATTTGTTGTTGTAAAATTTGATAGATACAACAACCCATGTTGGGATCCCTCCAACCCATTACATATTCCCATACCCCCTATTTCGAGAGGGAATCGAAGACAGTTGCTGATTAAAATGGCATGGGGATTAACTACCCACAAGTCACAAGGACTTACTTTGCACAGAGCAACCGTCGACATTGGAACCACTAAAAGGCAGGGTCTGACATTCATAGCTTTCTCCAGAGTTCCCTCGCTTGCAAATATGCTCATTTCACCTACTTTTTCATTCGAGAGATACTCAAATATTGTGCACGTACCAGCACTCGGAGCAAAAAGAAAGGAGGAAGGAAGACTACTATCACTCAAGCCATCGTAAATACTACCCTCTTCTTTGATAGCACCTCCACTACTACTATACTCAACATTTCTTCTATCCAAAGTGACACTGTCGTTCAAGGGGTATCAAATGTAATCATGTTTATTGAAACTAAAATTGCCCACTAAAGGCTACCATTTGTGATATATATACTGCAAATGTATACATGTCTCATTATGTGTACGTATATCTTCATTTATTTGATGTTTTCAAATATGAAAAGCAACTTTAAATGTACGAATCTGTAACATAATTAAATGTACACATACAACATTTCAATGTAATGTTTCAACTAAATTCCTACACTACAACTACCAATCACACACGTTATCAATTGGACAATAAATGTTTTCCCAACAAAACACCAACTGAACAACCGATGCACAACTAACACAATAAAGCCAAATTAAAAACATACAACATCATCTAAAAAAAATTAACTATCGAAAACGGTATCAAATGTATTCATGTACGAATTTATAACGACTTTGAAATGTATAAACGACCTTAAAATTAAGTGGCCCATCTATATTTCTACACTTACGAAAAAAAAGCACTCCCCTAATCAACATCAACTACAAAAGTAAAAACTATACCTCTAAATCAAATAACATATACCATTCGGCGATCACATCTCATGAAACACAAGCAATTGCTAGTTAGTATATCACTATGGTATTAGTTTATGTGTGTTTATTTTATAAAAAACCAATACTATAAAGTGGATATTTAATTTATGAATGGTTAAAAATTTAAAATTATTGCATCAAATTAATGTTATATGCATTTAGTAGGAATAATAATTTACATAAACTCTAGAGTTACAGGAGGTTTTCTACAACTTTAAAAAAATTCTAGATACTTAATTAGTTTAAACACGAGGATTTCAGATTGGGTTATAAACAATTGGAGGTTGTCTCGTTTTTACATAGATGGGTCACTTTGCACACACAAGATTCAATATTTTCTATGCATAGATTAACTAAAGAGATTTAAATAACAATACAAGTTGATTTGGGAGGAAGATTAAAGTTTGGGTTCATTCTTTTCCTAATGATAATCCCAGTTAAAAATGAGATTATATTAACTACAATTGAACCCTTTTTACATGATGATAAAATGAAATGTACTTACAAATAACTTACGTCAGATTTATTATAGGAGATACTTGATTAATTTAATAATGTATGCTAGAATACTTATATGATATTCACCTTACACAAATGTACGTATAAATGTAAAACTTTAAAGACTAAAATATATTAAACCCAAAATAGACAATGAAATATGAATGGTCAAACTCGATTAAAACTTGAGGAAGCTTGTTCAGGCAATAACGGTTACATGTTAATATATGTTTTTTTTTGGGTCTTAATTATTACTCTTGTTGATGGAAAAGTAATTGCATGTGGATGCACTATTTATATAGCTTTATTACATCTTAGTGTAAATAATGTCACAATTTGATTTGAATTTATGTTTATGTTTTTTTTTTTTTTTTTTTTTGGGGTCTTGGGGGGGGGGGGTATTTATAGTTTTTAAAGACAAGTTTATACCATTTTATTAAATAAATTTACAATATTTTATTAAATAAATAATTTGATTATGATAACTTATAATTTTATTGCAAACCCTCTTCAACATGCTCCATCTAAAACAAGTAAATGTAGGTGACAAAATATCCCTCCATCTAGACTCAATGACATACTCTCCAATGCACTTAGGGGAGTGACAAAAATGAAGATGTGACAACTCTGTCAACTTTAGATGATGATAGACTCTCCCGCATTGTCCATGATAGGTATCGACAAAGAGTGAGAGGAGCCTTGAAATGACCATTTGCGTAACTAATATTGGCAATATTTTGGAGGATGTTCTGGGAAAGTATGTATTTTAATATGTTTTATTTAAGTGTCTTAATTATTTTTATTTCAACTTATCATTTTACTAGTTTTGCGAATTTCAATTTATGTATCTATTCATTTATAGTGATTGATTAAAATATGATGTATTCAACCATTCTAATTTTTTAGTTTTAGGTAAGAAAATAATTGTCAAGTGAGTGTGAAATATATTCAAATTATGTTGTCATATGGAGTGGAATGAAATCCCAGAAGAAAATCGCAAGAGGTTGATTAAATTAACGCGATTTTGGAAGTGCCCATGATAAAAGAGGGTTAATCCAAAAACTTGGAGCATAAGAGTTTAGGAAAGTGAAGAGACATATCAAGGTAATTTTATTGTGTAAAAAACAATTTAAAAACAAAAATCGTACTCTTTTACTAATTATTATATCTATAATTTGTAGCTTAAATACAAAGGGAACACTAATGCAGAGAAGAGACTTCTTAGACTTCCCAATTTACTTGAAGAAACTTGGAATAGCTTGTGTGACAAATGGCTCTGAGATGAGAATAATAAGGTTGTAGGTTAGTTAACCAAAATAATGATATATGAAAATTTGATTTTCTATTAATTTTTTTTTACAAATATTGTAATTAATGTGAGGAGGAAAAGTACCCAGTTACTAGGTTAGGAAGCGTGGGTGAGGAAAGGAGGACAAGTGACCCACCGAATAGGACAACACAACTTAGCAGAGTTAATAAAAAAACTTATAAGTTCAATATAAGTTATTGAACAATTATATTTTTGCTTATATAAATCATTAAAATGCACAATTTTATCATATCACTATTTTTACAGGAAGCATATTATAATCCACCTACAACAAAAAAGTGTGTGCGCAACATTACAATCAATGGGATGGGAAACAATTGGTTCATCAATTGGGCCAATGAGAATGGATTTGTCCCAATAAGACATGTTGTTTAATTAGTAGTGAATTACTTAAATTTTAAATCAAAACAATTTTAAAATTTTATCATTATATATTTGCAAGTTAAAAAATAATGGGTGTTAGAAAAGGAGGAAGGGGAACGACATCAATGGGACTAGAACGAGGACAAGGATGATGATGAGGACCGCAAAAGCGAGGAAGAGGATTAGCTAGGACCATATGTTTATTTTCTTTGTATTTTAGAAGGGAATTGCTCCCTTTTTGTCATTTGCAAATGTATATATATTATATATTATTGTATAAAAATAAATCAAAATTTATTGTAATCATTTGTATTCCAATTTAATATATGACGTGTTCCAATAAAATTATAATTTAAATCTTGTCTTTTCTAATTATCTATAACATTTTTTTAACTTTTCATATTCGAATAATATGATATGTTGATGAGTTTTAATAAATTTATTTCACTTTATACTAAGAATAATTAATATAATATACATATATCCATGTGTGTGTGTGTGTGTGTGTGTGTGTGTGTGTGTGTGTGTGTGTGTGTGTGTGTTGATATAAAACATAATATAATTATTGGTAGTTAAAAAAATTGAATGCAATTTGTGTTGTTTTTGCGTCACATAGAAGTGCCACAAAATGTAATGTTTTGTTGACTGTAGATGGCATAAAAGAGAAGCTAAAGTGGCGTCAAGGTGGCACTAAACTAACATTAAGGTGGTGCTAATGTGGACAATTTAAAATGTTTAGTCGCATAAAGGTAGCATCACCTTCCGCAACGTGATTTCTTCAAAGAAACACAACCAAAAATATCAAAACATGTCATTTTTAAACGTGAAATTGACCCCAAAAATGGCTTTATTCACACTTTGTATAGTAGTGGGTACATGCACTATTTATATGGCTTCATTGGATTGGAACATCTTGTAGGTAGATATATTATGGGGAAAGGTAAGGGGGTCCACTTGCACCCCTAAGGTCTGTCATTCTTAAAGATTCTTACACATAATAGCTTAAATGTTTAGCTAAAGGTTCAGTGCCAACAATTGGAATGATTGAGAAGCTGAAATTTAGAATAGATCGTTAGAGGATTTTTTTTGAAGCAATGGAGAAAATCCTAAGTTTAGTAATGGATCGAGAAAAATTGCATAAAATTTCAATATTGGCCATAGTGTTAATTTCTAGATTTCTTAGGATCCAACAATGCATTTGAGGAATTATATGTTCAAGAAATGAAGAGTTGTAAAACACATGGGGAATATGAGATTAGATCATGTCAACGCCAATATTTTACGATTATTTTTTTAAATGCAAACAATTGGAAGATGATCTTCCAATGTGAACTATGGGTCTTTATATATGTTAGTCTTTTTATGAAGTTATGACAAAATGGGTTCAAACCCACATAAGTGAGTCCAATGAAAACTCTAGTGTGGATCATATTGTATGCACTACCACGAGTTTTAGATTGATTTAAACAAAACATAAAATTTATTAGATTATTTGCATAATTTCAAGAATTTTAGTTGTACATGGTATTAAAAATTATGCTAGAAGTTGTCAAATGTATTACTCTTCAATGAGATATAAAGTGGGTTCAATAGAGTGAATATATATATTGTAGACACCTTATTTTGGTACAAGACTAGTTATTTGTTATGGTGTTATTGTATTTATGTGTTTATTGATTATTAATCTGGATTATACACTTCATGGTGCATGCTTTTTTTGTTTGTTCGAATTTAGACATGTTTCTTACATCTATTTGACTTTTAACATTTATCTCTTATCTATCCTCTATTCTTCTTTATATGTCGTCATTTCCTTTCACTTCATTATGTTTTCCCTTTCCTCCTTGGTTTTCTTGCCCCCTTTTCCCTTATTTTTTTGGTTCAGTTTTCTAGAACCTTAGAAGTATGGTCATGATATGCTAGAATGGTACCACTATGGATCTAGCAATGTTTTGTTAGCCCTTTTTACCCTTTTGGCTGCCATACGGCATGTGTCCTTGCTTTATCGGTCTTTCCTGCCCATGTGTGTCAACATACACGCCAATATGGTCATCATTTGAATTTGGGAAGTCTATAAATACATATGTGTATTGGTACATTTAGGATAGGTAAATACAAGTGAATAAGGAATAATAATGTTGTAAAAGCAAGGATTTCGGTTACTAGAAAATCATCCATATCTCACAAGAAAAGTTCAACGGCATTTGACATTTTACTTATTACATCAATTGGAAGAATAAGGTTTGGAGAACTTGCATTACATTAGACTTCCCGTTGAACTACACTATGCTTTGTGTGTTTTCAAATTGTTCAAAATCCTAGGGGTATGAAATTTATCAAGAGATAAAATAAGACCCCCTTAACTCACTACATTTTTTTGTTGTTTTGTAAGATGTTATAGGCATATTAGGGTTTCAAATAAGGAGAACATGTTCCTAACAACTCAAAGTGAATTTTGGAAAATCAAGCAAGGTTTTTAAAGCCCTGAAGTACACAAACAAGGTCATCAAATAAGCTTCAAAGTTGTTGGAATTTTTTATATCTACACTAGTACAATTTTGGATGTGATACTCAAGGAGTAATATGGTTCTAGTGGAAGTTTTATATTTTGGCCCATTTTTCCCATTTGTTTTGTCTTGCTATCTAGACCTATATTTCCACTCCTTATTTGAGATATATGTCCCAATAATTGTGATTAAAGTTGTATCATTATGAAATCCTAATTCTTCCAATTCTTTTTGTTGGTTTCTATAGAGTTACCTTTTAAGGATTCAAGTGCTTCACTTAGGTAGTGGAGGAAGAGGTCTCTTTCTGTGCATGTGAGCAAGTGAACACTACAAAAATGTAGTTATTCATATCAGCCATAGAATCCTCAGAATCTTCATCAGATGAGTGTTCAAAATACCTATTATTTACATATCCAACTTCTTATTCTCCTTCAGATTCTGATTTAACAATTTTATCTTCTTCATCTTCTCGAGTTCCTCATGTTGTATTAATAGTTGGATCCTCCAAGGAAATCCTTTGGAGTGCTCATGCAATCTTATTCTAGTTTTGGTTTTTATATGGTTCATGCTAGCCATTTGTTTCTTTAGTGTAGTTAGATCATTGACCAACTTTTGTAGCAATGAATCAATGCCTTGATATCAGGAACTCTCGAATTTTTTTTTTTAAATGGTTCTTGATCTTTCTTGACATAATAATATCATCTTCCATTTCAATACAAAGTTCTTGAGGATTATCAAAAGTAATCAGTTGAGTTCTGTGCAATATGAAACCAAATTCAGGAAACTAAGCATTTGTGAAGAACCTCTTTTGATTATCTGTAGTAGGATGGGCACCAGTAGGGATCTTATTAATCAACTTGTTGAATTTGGCCACAAATTATCTCATGTGTTGTTGTGGTTCCTTCTTCATTTGAGACAATTGAGAAATAAGGCCATGAGCATCTTCCATCGAATTGAACCTTGCTTCAAATATAGTTTTCATATCTTCTCGATTAGTGATTGAGCGGGATGGAAAATAGTACAACCATTTGGCAGTGACATATTGTAATGACTCTAAAAATAGTCGAACAACATCTTCACGCTCTACTCCAAGAATGCAAGATGTGATAAAGGCTATAATGTGCTCATCTGGATGTTGTTTTCCATCTTTGTAGTACTTGGGAAATATTTTTCTCTATCCTTTAGGTAATCCATGAAGTGGAGGAGTTAAAGTCAGCAGACCGGTGTTATATCCCCAAGGCACAGGTGCAGCCATCTCTAGAGGAATATTATTCACATATTGTGGAGAGATGAGAGATGCAATAGGAGTAACAATAGGTTCTTTAAATGGATGTTCGATATCTTGTCTTAGAATCCATATGAGATCAAGCATGAAATCAGGTTTGTCTTGCAACTCAAAATACATGATTATGAAAGCCTACAATGCCACTTTATTGGTCACCTATGGTGTGCCTTTTATCTTACAGTTTGATAAAATAAGATGAACCACTTAAGTGGAAAAATCAGGTTTCTAGATAGGCCAAAGGATATGATATACTCAAGTATAGGCATCAAGAATTTTTTTTGGGAATTTTTTTACTTTTTAGGATTTTAGAATATATGATTTTTAAGGATTTTGTGGATCAATATAGAATGCAAGACAACAAAATACGTCCCATGGTGGGCGCTAAAAACTATTGGCAAAAAATTTTGTCAAGGAAAAAATGGGTGATTCGTCAAATCTCTTTCGAGACTAAATTTCTTCGCTTCACGATGGGGTGGCTCCCATTTATTGAAATCTAGAAACAATGTACACTAAACTATCTCTCAGGGTGGTCGAAGACTGGAGAATGTGCATAAACACCCTTGTGACTGCAACAATATCTAAGAGAGAGGGAAAAAATAAAAAAGTTAGGGGATAAAAATGAGACGGGGAATTTTATTAATGAGTTGAAACCTAAATTTCATTAACTAAAATCTCAGAAAGCATTTCCAGTTTCAATAGGAGGAAAAGACAGCAAATAAAACATACAAGATTATATAAAGAACATGAAATAATAAAGATATATTGGCACAAAGTTCAAATGATGATATTTTCGTTCCATTTTCAATAAGGTACAAAGTACCTTTACGTCTTATTACAAATGCCAACATACATTCGACTGAGTGACAAGATGAGAATGGAGGAAAATATCAATGAAAGAAATAGAAGAATATAGCTTGCTAGAGAGAGCAAAAACTAATCCTTTCAAATGGAGAGAGTATTCTTATTTATAGTCAAAATAAGTGACTCTTCACATTCCCAGGTGAATCTTCAACTTAAAGTGAAATATCAATGAAGAAATAGAATCTTTAAGTGACTTAAGTCACTTTAACAAAAAATATTCATCAATAGAGAAATAGAATGTTAGAAAGAGAAAAGAAGAGAGATAAAGTGTGATCAAATGAAGATGATCCAAAATGAATTTCTTCTCTTTCTTCATTATGAGATGAATGTTGTAATTGAATAAGATATTATTTGGATGCTTCTATGATCAGAGCATGTATTTTCTTGGACTTAGAAATGATGTTCCACATCTTATTCAAACTGATAATATTTGGTCACATCTAGAAAGCTTTATTTTAACTCTTCATCTCTGTGAGCAATGATAGGCTGCACAAACGAATTATTTTTCACAAACATGAACTCTTGTCTCCTTCAAAAGAAAACACTTTTCCAATCATCACGAAACATGCACTCACATCATACATGCCCCATAATTGGTAAGAAAAATCACACCATGAAATCATTTGGATTTGACAATATTAAAGATTCATGAGAATCCTCAGTGACAACATAACAATCCTTTGAATGGAAACAATTCCTCTTTGTGAGATGGAATCAAGCACTAACCAAATGGAGTCTTCTTGAATAATATTATTTTCCTGTCACATGAATGAAGGATGGTAAGGAGGTTATAGAACCATGGTTTTCATGAAATTGTTTGAATGATCCAATTGGATGTTTCATGCTCAACAATCCTCTTGTACACTTTGAATCAGGTTAGAAAATGAGTTTTTCTTTCCTTTTCAGGTGTTTACATTGGTCCTTTATGATGCTTTTGGTTGTGACATGGATTTGGTCACCACATGAGCAATACTTATCCAAAATCACATGATACTTGATTCATTTGAAATATGTTGCCAAGAGGAAGAGATGTTCCAATTTTGAGACAATTCTCCTGTGGGATCAAGGGAAAGTGCAAAATCCAATGAAGAGGGAAGAATATTTTGAAAAAACTCAGTCATCCATATCTCCAAAAATACCCACCTCATCATGTAAGAGATATCTAAAATGAAATATTATTTTAAGAGGAACATTTTCTCCAAATTTCAGGTAATTTGGCTTGATGAGTCACTAGGAAAATACAAAAATATTTTTAGTTGTTCTAAGCACAAATGGAGTTTGTTGGATGAAAAATTGTTTCTTTAATAAAAAATAAACCAGGTTATGATATACCATTAAGTATATATATTCTTAAAGGTGTTTTCAAACGGATCACTTTGGCAAAGTTTCAAGATTTTTTTACCATGGAATCACTGATAATGAGCAAAAGAGTATTTTGGAAGCTAGGGCACAGATCTAGTTTTCATGGAGGTTGAAGGCATGAATGAAATATTTTATGTTTTTGAATTTATTTTTTCTCATATGTTTATTGGAATTCCATGGAGGGAAAATAAAATTTCAAAAAATGACTTAAGTGGAGGTGGGGTTTGGGCTTGGCAAATGCAAACTTGAAAATGCACCTCCCTTTGCAAGCTCCACTCCAAAAATGTGATCAAATAGAGTGAGGGCACACTTATTAAGTTCTTGTAACATTGTAAAATGCAACTATGCATGGAGGAGGCCAAAAATGTGCCCAAGGCCTTGGGGTTTACACTCCACAAATGCCCACCTTTTGATTCAAAGTTAATTTTTGCTTTTGGGATAGACCAATGGGGTGAAGGTGCACTTATGGAGGTGGGGAATCATAAAACACATTGAATTTTTTTTTCAACATTCCAAAAGGCCACCATGCTCCATAAGTGCGCCCAAGTCACTTAAGTTGCTGACATCAATAACTCAACGAAGAATTAGAACATGAAAAGAACTTTTTGGGTCCAAGACTAAAACTTGACATTTCCAGGGTGTATAATATATCATTTTTACTGTAAATGGACCAAAACATCTAATGGAGCCATTTATAAATATTGAAAATTCATTCTCTTTTAATTTTGAGCTAATTCACTCTTTTGGCATAAGAAGGCGTGATAGTGACCTAAGATATCGCAAGAGCTTGAGATGAGTATAAACAAAAATAACACATGGACCACAGAGGTAACTTAGTGATATTAAGTTTTATCATTTTTAGGCTCCTAAATCCATCCAAGGTTCTGAAAACCTTTTGTGTAAGTTCTCTCTTTCATAAAGTCTAAGGTACCTCAACATTTGAAAGGGTTCCATGTTTGGTGCTTCAAAAAAAAATTCTTGAACATAGTGGCATGTAGTAGACTCCAAAAAAAATCTAACGGCTATGGTATGGGATTCAAAAACCACCTTAGGCTCCTATACCCGTTGGCACATGATGACCCTTCTTTGATGACCAAAAACACATTTTCCTCAAAAAGTGCCGAAGGTGAATGTGCTCCCAAAAGTAGTCTGAATCTTCCAGAATATTCCCTAAACCATACTATCATGAAGTAAACTATGAGAAATTTATGATGACTATAATCTATAATTCTAAAACCACTTGGAATCTTCTGAACCCTTTCACACAAATTGATATTTGCAAAGAGGCAATTTTGAGAATTTGACCAACTTTCTCTAGAAATAAAAAAAAGTTTCATAGGGATGTCAAGTAAAATTCCTTGACATTTTACATGCCAACAACTAGATCATACTTGGGGGCTTGACTTTTCTTGAGTGAAGCACAAATGAGGCAAGAAGGAACACTAGAATTTCACAACCTCAAGTAGACCAATGCATTATCCATTGGGCAGAATGAACTCAAAGGGATATTGGAATGAAATGATTCAAAACACAAAGCATGAAAGAAACACACCACATGACAAGAAAAAACCTAAATCACCTATGGTAGCATGTGGGTAACAATTGTCTTTCACTACAATACTTGTTTTATTCCAGATGTCACCTATGCACAAGTAACACCAAATGATGTTTCTCTATAATCCATTGATTGGTTCAATAAAGTAAGACTCATTTCTCAACTACTTTGGAAAAATAAGAGCTCCAATAGGTCTCCATGTATCTGATAAAAATACTACTACATGATTCTTCTTGAGAAAATACGCATGATTCCTCTTGTAAGTGAAGATCTTTTGGAGTAACTCATTGTCTTTGTTGGTTTGAAATTTTGTTTTCGTTTTGTAATCCATTTCAAATTTGTCCATGCTTTTTATTTCTTATTTTTCACTTTACAACTTATACAAGATTGATTTTTGATCATATTAGGATCACCACATTCATAACTAGGATTTTTCTATTTGATGACCATTTGCTCTTTGTTTTTCATGCTCCACATGACCATTTTTTCTATGAGTTAGTTCTTGGTAGAGATTTCAAGACTTTCAAGACCATTGAAATTTTATTTTTGCTTCATGTTTACCAGTTTCTCCAAATATATCTCTTTCACACACACAAACTTATTCTCAATTTGTTGCTTGTTATGGTGTGACTCAAATGATGTTTCATCCTCTTGAAAGGAGAATGAACACAAATTTGGGGCTAGAATATAGAGATCATCACTCTCCTTGTGACATTTTTGGCTGCAATAGTCATCTCCATGATGGATATATATTATTCTTCAATGGAATCATCCTTGAGAGACTCAAAAACATTTTTATGTATACATCCATTGTTTAAATATTCCTCTTCTTCAAATGGAAAAGAGAAAACTCTATTTTCACAATCATATCCATTTGACAAGTCCTCATGCTAGATCTTGAGATGATCATTGGAAACTTGGGGCTCATATTTCCAAAAGTTATTGAATATCACTTTTTCTTCATGATCTGCATTACTCGTCATCTAGGGTTTGCTTTGTGGAAATTCAATATATCCATGATCCTCATTATTACCAAGCAGAGAACCTATATTCATGTTCAATGGGAAGCATACACTATTGAATTTGGGGTCCATCAAATGATCATGTTGTTTTTCAATGGACTCAGTAACATCTAGGTACTCCTCTGTCAATATGGGTAGCTCAACATATTCCTCCAAATTTATGACATATTTTCCATATATTGAATCTTGGTATAGAATGTTATCCCTTGGTTCGTCTTCCTTTTAAACAGTATATCTCATCTTCCTCTCAGGGAGAAGTTTCGTCATTTCACCCTTGACTAGCATGTTGGCACATGACCAATCCATTTATATATCTACGCTAACATCTTGATGAAATTTCTAGCTCAAAAACATCTCGTATGAAGTTGGCATGTATGCCACAAGTATGTCGATCTTGACCTTCTTATTAGGAAAAACTAAAAATGCTACTTGAGCATATTTGACCTGACCAATGATGGGTACTTATTTTATCTTCATAGAGTAACAATGGCCAAAAACATAGATGAGATTGAGACCAAGGGCCTTGGAAAATTTTGTGGTCATGACGTTACATAGGCATTAAAGTCAATGATATAGTTACTCAATTTATACTCATTGATTAACAAAGAGAGGTAGAAGGGTTTTACTTTCTCAAAAGTGGAGGATGTTGAAGTAAGAAGGTTTTGAGAGGGAGTGGTACTTGGAGCAAGAATTGGTTCTTTGATAGTGGGATTGTTGGAACCAAACTTTAAACTACTACCTTTGATAAATTGGAAAAGTTTATCAAATTGCTTGGGATGAGTTCTCAAATACTCGGACTTATAAATTTTGACTTTGACCTTCTACACATGGTCAATGATGTGAAAGGATGATGAGGTGGATACTTCATGAACAATGAAAACCTTTACATGAGTAGGAGATACATTCTTATGAACGAAAAAAGTAGAAGTAGAAACTGATTTGACCAAGGAAGAAGAAAAAGTATTATATAAAGGAGGAGATGTGGCTTTGGATGAGGTGGTCTAATATTTCTTCTTGGCTAACTCCATAGAAGAGATTAGTGGTGATCCTCTTTTTGTTATTGTTATCTATGAAGTCTCCTTTTGAGGATTCAAGTGCTTCCTTTAGGAAGTGGAGGAAAGAGGCCTCTTTCTATGCTTGTGAGCGAGTGAACACCACATAAGAGTAACTATTCATATCAGCCATGGAATCCTCAGAATATTCATCATATGAGTATTTAAAACACCCAATGTTTGCATATCTAAATTCTTCTTCCCCTACATATTCTAATTCAATATTTTCATCTTCTCAAGTTCCACATGCTACATTAACAGGAAAACCCTCAAAGGAAAGCCTTTGGGGTGCTCCAATAATCTGATTCTAGTTTTATTTTTGATATGGGACATGTTGAGCCATTTTCTTCTTCAGTGTAGTCATATCATTAACCAAATTTTGTAGCAATGAATCAATTCCTTAATCCTGGGAACTTTTGAATTTATTTTTTGTTGAATGGTTCTTAATCTTTCTTGACATGATAAGATCATCTTCCACTTTAATAAAGTGTTCTTGAGTATTATCCAATATATCTAGTTGATTTCTCTATGAGATGAACCCAAATTGAGGTAAATGAGCATTTGTGAAGAACCTATTTTAATTCTTTGCAATAGGACGAGCACTGGTAGGAATTTTATTAATCAACTTGTTGAAGTTGCCACAAATTATTGCACATTCTTCATTTGAGCCAATTAAGCAAGAAGGCATGAGCATATTTCTGCTAACTTGAACCTTGCTTTATATTTAACTTTCATATCTTCTCAATCAGTGATTGAGTGAGGTGGTAAATAGTAGAACCATTCTACAGTAGCATCTTGTAATGACTCTACGAATAGCCAAACAAAAACATCTTCATATTCCACTCCAAGAACACCATAATCCATGATAAAAGATACAATGTGCTTATCTGGATTTTGTTTTCCTTCTCCATAGAACTTGGGAAAATTCTTTATCATTCCTCTGGGCAGTTTCTAAAGTGGTGGAGTTAAAGCCAACAGACCAATGTTCTAACCCCAAGGTACCAACGCAACCATCTCTGGAGGGAGAGTGTTCAATGGTGGTGGATTTTCCAATGGGCCTTTAGGAGTTGGACTTGGGATCCATATGATATTGAGTATGAAATCATCTTCTTCTTGTAGTTAAAATACATGATTGTAAAAAAATAAAATGCCACTTACTTGGTCTCCTCTTGTGTACCTTCTATCTGTCAATATTCTCAAAAAGATGAATCAATCAAAAGGAAAAATGAATTTTCAGGTTGGCCAAGGGATGGGATTTAACATAACACTTTTTTTATTTATTTTTTTGTAGTATATGAATATTTTTTATTTTGTGGGAAAAGGGTACCAGACAATAGGTTTATTTGATCCCCAATGGATTAAAAAAAAATTGATGGTGAAATATTATTTCAAGGGACTAAATATTAATTTCATCAACACTTGTGAGACAAAGTCCCTCCTCTTGGGAATGGGGTGGATCCCATTTATTGAAATCTAGGGAAAAAAATGTACAATAAATTATCTCTCAGGGTGGTCAAAGACTGGAGAACGTGCATAAACACCATTGTTGTGCTTGTAACAATATCTAAGAGAGAGGGGGAATATTAAAAAGTGAGGGAAAAAATGAGATGGGGAATTGTATGGACAAGTGCACCAAGTTGGGGGGCCAAAAATGGGTCTTAACTGAACACATTTTTCTGACAAATAAAAAACTTCCAATTGTACAAGTTTTTTGAAATAGTTACACTCAAAATTGGAAGATGTTGTATAAATATGAATCGTAGCATTTTAAGTCTAGTTTCTAAGCTACTAAATTTTATTGAAAACAAATGAGTTTAAGTGGGTTAAATAAATAAAATACTAACAAGTGCTTATTTTTTTGTTAAAAAATATAATAGAGTGGCTTTCGTGCCCCCCACCCTTTTTTTTAGCACAATTTAGTATTTTTGAAAACCCTTTGGTAGAAAGATAGCTAGGAGCATCTAGTTTGTGCTAGTTTTTTTTTAAGATTTTTTTAGTGAGTATTTTTTTTTATGATTTTTCTAGTACAAAAATTTTGTGTTTTGAAAAATAACAGAGCTCTGCCCACGCCCCCCCTAACTACCTCAAAAATATCAAAAATTAGTTTTTTTTTAATATGTATAGAATTAGTCCTAGTTTGTGCTTAAATTTTTTTAATTCAATTTGAATGATTCAAAAAAAATATACACGACAAAAGATACACATGTTTAAACTTCAAAAAATAGCTATAATAAGGCATAGTTAGAAAATAAATAATATGGAAACCTTATATTTGTTAGAAAAATCGGAAATTTATATTTATACAAAGAAGAAACTCTACTTTACGTCATGGTATAATTTTTTTTAAACAAATCGATCATTTGAACTTGATTCATCATGGAGGAAGTTGGATTTTTGCATTTTCCTACAAAAACACGTGGTTTGTTGTGTTTGTGCAGGTCCATGCCTCAAGCTTGGGGATCCAAACCAGATCCCAAACCTTGAGGCATGTGTTAGAAAAGGGAAAAATCATAACGCGTATGCGTTATGATTTTTTTATATATTATGGTCCCCCAACGTTCCTTTCATCTATTTCATGGGATTTCTTCATCTGTTTTGTTTGGTCTGCAATTTTATGTACATTCTTACACGATTTTTTAGTAGTTCATTTTGTCCCAAACCCCACTAGTTGAATTTTTCTAATCATGGGAGATAAAAGTCGAGCTAAGGACAAAAGGAAAGTAAAGAACAACACACCAGAGCAATTGGAAGAGATGAGAATAAAGAAATTGAAGATAATGTAAAAACTTCATGCAGAGAAAGGTACATCTATTATATCAAATGTAACTAATGTATTAGAAAATGAGGATGAAATACATAATGAAAATGTAGAGAATAATGATTTTGCAATGAATAATAATATTGAATTGAATGATAATGTTGGTATGGATGAAGAAATTGATATGAATCCAATTGTTGAATGTTTACCTGAGAATCCAAATGTTAACCCTGAAATTTGTATGGAAACACTGAATGAAGAAAGTAACCTTGTTAACGAATCTTCACCTCTAAGAACACCTCCTTCCATTTTGTGAAGAAAACCAATTCAATTAATTGAAATTGATAAAAACATTATAAAACCAATGCCTAACAAAATGTCTAAAATAAATGTGAGAAGAAAAACTAGAGGAATTTGGGATAATTACTTCGAGAATTTAAATAACACACAAAGATGTCAATTATTTGTTACATTGATGAAATTAATTAAGATGAGACCTATACTGAAGACCCTGGGGTTAAGAACATCTAATGTTGTTGATCAAAATGCGTCAATTGTTGAAAACATACATAAATCATACCAAACTGTAGGTGGAAAAAGATGCACTAAAGATAGTAATGCTACACAGCGTGCACTTACTAATTGTATAGTAAGTGATAAAACATTTAATAAACTCTTGATTAGAAAAACAAGCAGTGCTTTGAAGTTAAATAGAAAAACACTAATGAAAGCAATAGAGAGACGTAAACATCTTGAGTCAGTCAATAACACAGACTATTGAGATTTATCTAGAAGACTTCCACGGAAAAATAAGAATACATTTGATATTCTAAAAGAATTAATTGTAAAATTTTGGAATGAGAACACAAGGGTATCACCGAATAGAAGAGATACAATAAAAATAAGAATAGGTATCATGAATTGTGTGCAAAATATTTATTAGATATGACTCAAACACAATTGTTCTCTAAGTTTAAGAATGAAAATCCACAAATTAACATTAGCCAAATATTATTTGAAATGAGCAAACCCTTTTATGTGAAAATCAATCACTCACGTACCACTTGTTATTGCAGACATCATGTTGAATTTTCAATGCATTATGATGTTTTTTGTCAAATATGTCGCATTTTGCATACTAACATCATGTTGCAGGAGTGTGGATTAAATGTCTCACCAAAATCTTCAAAGGAATTTATTTCGACAATATTTTGTGAAAAATGAACTAGACAATTTTTTATAACAAAGCATGTTTGGATGGATCGTGCAATATATGTGGTGGCTTGCCAAATCTGAAAAATTTGTATCCATGAGGAGAGTACAGATTCAATTGGAAAAGAATTGGTTGGTTTCAAAAAATATAAATCAATGGCATATCAATTAAAATATGGAAAATAATCTAAGAGGTGTGAGCTTGTTACAAAACAATTACCTATATCAGAATATATGGTCAAATTCAGAGAGTAAATTGTTTATGAGTATGCAAAGCACACACATAGAGTTCAATGTTTGGATGAACAATTCAAGTTAAGCAAGGACACATTCCCACTTGGTACTATTGTTTTAGTAGTTGACTTCGCAGAGAATTACACATTGTAGCCACAAATGGAGGTTCAGTCTCAATATTCTAACTCAGTGCAAGTTGTTATTTTCATACATATAACATTCATGCACTCTCTAGAAAGTACTGAGCAAGATCGAAAAATATTAAGAGAGTATCATTTCTACATCAGTGATGATCGGACACGTTCTACATAATATGTGCAAGGTGTTTCCATGTGTTTTACGTGAACTTGAATGAGAGGAACATTAGTTTCAATCAACATTACATTTGGTTGGACAACTGTACATCACAATTCAAGAATGCACGGATGTTTTATTGGCTAAGCAGGATGCATAAAGAAACAAATGTACAACACATGTGGATTTTTACTGAGGTAGGGCATGGCAAAGGAGAGCATGATGGTGCAGGAGCATGTGCAAAAAGAGTACTTGCAAGAGAAAAGTTAAAGTTTAAGGATGGTGCTAAATTTATAGATGCAAAAAACATTATTAAATGGTGTGTCAAGAACATGGGCCATGAATCTCAAGAGAGGTCAAAATTTCGTAAATATTTTTGGTCGATAAAGGAACAACATCTGGAAAACTTTGAAGATTGTATGACAGTTGCAGGATCAAGTGATATGCACTCATTCCATAGTTCAGATGCAAATGCTTGGACTATTTATACTAGGTGCATGGCTTGCTTTTGTATATCATGCATTGATTTTACGTGGAATGAATGTGAGTCACAACATTGGGTGGATGAATGGACTTGTAGACCTCTAATTCCAATTGACACACATCAAGTTCCACAAGCATTACAACTTGCAGTGTCTTCAGATCAAATGACAACATTACCTGACTTTGACCAAGTCTCTGATTTAGTGCAACAAGCTACACACACACACACACACACACACACATGTACATGTCATATTTTAGATTTATAAATTATTAAATGGTCAACTCTTAATGTATTTTAAATTTGACTTGAGTTTTACTTTGTGATGTAGGGCACGTTTTTGAAGTTATTGCGACAAAATTTAATGAAGATGGAACAAACTACTTCTTGTCTTGTTGTGTAGAGGTGATTTTTTTTTTACTTCCATAGTCATTGATATGAAGACCTTGAGTACCCCACAGGGTCAGTGGTAGTCACTGGAACTTGGCTTCAACGATATCCTATCAAAAAATCAAACACTTGGTTGTTTGAAGACTATGAAGTACATCAAAAGATACTTTACTATTCAGATTTGGTTCTTGTAACAAATATTAAATTGATCAAATATCGAGGTAGGCCATTAAACAAGAATTTATGGAAGGTTCGTGAATCAGAACATGAAGCAATTATTACTATTGTCAAGAGTAGAGTTGATCCTTGTGGTTCATTGGATTGAATTTACAAAGGTATGTTCTTTATGAATTTAATTTGAATATTTACTTTAATGATTTTGTTTAAATTTTGTATGATTTAAAATTGTATTTAATTTCTTACTAACATGTTTATGTAGGTTAGTGGTGCCAAAAAAGATTCCACCTTCACGTGATTGACACTATCAATAAAGAATTTATTATTCTTGAAGCCAAGTGAAGCTAAGATAAATTAAATATTAAAAAGGAACACCAAACATAAATTATCATTTCACCACCTATATTGTAAAAATATTTTATTACAATTCTTATTTCACCACCTATATTGTATGAACCACCTATATTATTCACGTGATTGGCAATGAACAACCTTACACTAACTCAAACTACATTATTTCGTGCGTTTGCAAACAATAAGACAATGAGAGCACTTAAAGGAGATGGAAAAAATTGACATAAGCTTTCGTAGAGGTTCCCTAGGTGGAGGTTTAGGATCTGACGGGACATCTCTACGTGCCACGAAGTCTGAGTAATCACTCGTCGAAGATATAGTGTGTTTTGATCTCATGGATATGTTAGCATATGGATTCGCATGCATGTAAATGACATACAACAGTGTGGGAACGAAGTCCCTCCTCAATGAAGGTGAGGTTGCCTTTCTTGAAAACCAAAACTGTATTTACATCTGTGCATTCAAAATTGTATGTGGGGGGTGTTTTGGAACATCAATGGAAAGAAAAGTGAATGAGGGAGATGGAATGGAAAGAAGGAAAGGAATAGAATGGAATGAACTGAAAGAACATGCAAAAGTTAGGTAAAAACAAAGCCTAATATTGCATGAAGAAGAAAGGTGAATAACCAACACAAATAAATGGAGTTTGAGTTAGCCAAACAAGAATGTGTAAAAGGGAACACACATGAGAAAATGGATAATCAGAGCTTGATCATTATTAACTAGAACAAAAGATTAATAGCGTTGACAATAAGATCAAAGATAATATTTGCATGCAAGATTCAAACACCTTACATCTAATGAACATAAGAACATCAAATGTTACAAGAGACAATGAATGAGACACAAAGTTTGTACTTCATTAACTCCAAAATGTTTTCACAAAAGAACACAATTTCTTCTTGAAACAAATCTTGCACACAAAAGTATTTCTTCTCCTCTCTCAAAGTCACCTTTACAGATGAGCCTCCCACTTCCTTTTATAATCCAAAAGTTGGTTACAAAGTAGTTAGGGTTTTACATGATCATTAAAGAAGGAACTTAAGTGACCTTTGACTTTTTCCACCAACTTTATTAAAGACAACCAAAAATAGAAATTACTTAAAATATCCATAGTTTCCCGAAAGCAAATAACAACACCTTTTAAAATATACAATAATAACCAGTGCCTTATCCATTGAAATGGGGTCCGCATATCTCAAGTGTATGAGAAATGAACCCTCCCACTTCGTTAAATATCAAGAAAATTATCCCCCTGAATGGCTGGTGAAATTAGGATCTGCCACTTTTGCCAGTTGAAAAGATCTAAACCTTCCCAAAGTTTCAAACATTTCTTCTTCTTCTGGAGGTTCATTTGGTCAAAGAATAGCCTCACAAAATACCTGCAATTCAAGAATCCTGCTTGGCATATCATTTAAATTAACAATTTTGGATTGAGCGTTCTCAAATAAGTTCTTTAATTTGATGCATCGCTCCATTGAAACTAACGAGAAATTGTTGGCAGGAGTGTACATGTCATTAAACAATTGTGAAAGTTGTGCTTCCACCTGCTCTAATGAACACCTTTGATTATGCTCATTTACGAGGTTGCAAGGAATCTCAGCTATGAATTCTTGAATCAAGGAGAGTGAAGTGAAGGCTTCATTGCACATGCTCTCATAATGGATCATAGAATCCTCAAGAAGCGTTTTCCTTGATTTCAGATGTAGACACCAAAGAAAACGTGTCCCTCGATGTTCAAATTTGAGAATTCCTTCAATGGCCAAAACTGAGGATTTCATACTTGTCATCTCCTATAAACTGGGCAATATCTCATCCAAATTTGATATATTAGAAACAAAAATATAATCAGCAGTATCATAATTAGTATCAAAAGGGTGTCAAAGGGAAGTGGGCACTACAAATACAACAATTTTCTTTTGAAGCAGGTAAAAAAGTGAAACATAGATATGAAATAAGAAACATAATGGTGATAGTTCAAAGTATAGAATGGGATGAGTGAGGGTGTAATGTTTGAAGGGACGGGTGGGTTAGAAATCCTTGAGTAAAGGTTATGGAGGAGTTGCACTATTTTTCACTTTCTATGAACCGAGGAGGACACATTTCAATCTGTTTTTTCTGTAATATGTCTCTTTTTTCAGTGAAAGTGTGAAGCAGTATTCGTTGCCGATGACATTACTTATAATTTCACTAGTCGCACCTTCATTTATAGACAATATATGGAGGTCACTAGCTACAACACCCATGATTAACTCAGTTGTCTCATCAAAAGTAGTAATTGATTGAAGATCTCCTATTGGGTCCCTTAGATCGATCCTCAGTGCATATCTATAATCATAGTTTTGAACTTGTCTGTTGCAACTCGAACATAACCATGAACCATTACCATTCTCTCTCACCTTTTTACTGCATTGTTTGTCACCTTTTGGAAGAGGACATGCTTTATAAAAGAAGTTGTCCATCTTGATATTTGTGATTTCTGCATGAACCATGGCCCATTCATTTCTCTCTGTGTTCCCCATATGTAGTACCTCCGAAATCGTTGTTAAAGAGATCAGGATCTTTGGAGGGCCCATACATTGGCTTGTGATAGAGGGTGCCGGAAGGGAGTAGTCATTGGAATCTACCCAGCTATGAAGTGTATTTGTTTCTAAAATTAGAGGGTTGACGTAACATTTGGTACTTGAAACAGTGTTGATTGAGTTCCCATTGAAACTGGAGACGCGAGAATCTTTTAGGCAAGGACTGGAAGAGGCGGTATAGAAAGCATGTCTTCATGTTCGTTGCTTATCTCATCTAAGTGTTGTCCCCATAATGTGACACTTACACTGAATCCCGACATGTCCTTTAATTGCAATATTCTCTTTGTTTTAGACTTGTCATGCTGACGTATTGTCGAGCATGGCGACATTGTAACAACAATGCCAATCAAATCAACTGTAGAACCTTCAGTGCTTGCAGGTAAGTCCTTGATTTTGGTGAAGTGAAAGTGATGGGAAGGTATTGTATCCTCATTTTTTATGAGTGGAGATATGGTTGAGGAAGGTTGCAGGAAAATATCCAAATCATCTTTCAAAAGGTTGTAACATATCTTTGCATCAGCAATCCTCACAATCCTCCCATTGGAAATTGTATATAGCTTCCCATTTTCAATCTGCTCATAGAATGCTTCCGCGGCCTCATTGAAACAGGTGATGTGGATTTCCCCTCCTTCCTGATCAACAAAATCATACCCAAACACGAAACCATTTCCCCTTGCATTATGATATTGGCAAAGGGTTGTTTTTGCTAGGGCACGACCCTCTACAGACCACATGCGCATAGATGTATTCAAAGCACTTATTTAACCCAGTTTGCACTTACATATGTTTGTAGCAACTAAATGTGTTCGAGAGCATTTGTTGGTAGTCGGATTGGAGCACTGATTACCAAATGTGTTTTGACAACATCAATTTCAACGATAAGAACAGTGCTGCAATAGAAAAGAAAAACGGGATAGAATTATCTAACTGAGCAACGAATGGAAAAAACAAACAGAAAGAAATTTTAATTAATATAGGGAGTTTATGTACATTGGTAATTGAGCAAGAGATGAAGCTTACAGTTCACTTTGGATCATTCTAACGAGGGATTTGTGTAAGCACACAATGGAGCCTTCTTGTATTGATTTGTCAGTTACACGACTTGTAAATTTGGAGGGTAGAAGTGTTGTCTGAAAATGTATACCATCTGAAAGGTCAACACGATGTTGGGCTCCCGTGTTGAGGATGGACCTTAGAGAGCACAAGTGCAATATTTGAAATGTGGGGTCAACATTGGAAATGCCTTCGTGTGTCAAATTTATTTCCATGGCAACTAAAAGATGCTCGAGATTGTGGGAATTCTTCAAATATATGGTGGAAAATGTAAACTTGTAGGGCAATCAATCATAAAATGAAGGATTTTTTCAGGAAAGCATGCATTTGTAAAGAATGAGAACCTTTAAAGTTGGCTTCCTTATTATTATATATTTTCTAAAAAGCGCAAACATGAAGTCTAACCCTTTAACAATTCAATATGCAAAAAAGTGATATAATGTACAAAACTTTGGTTGAAAACAACTAAAATTTGTATGGTTGTTTCTCGGCATTTTAAAACTATATGTATTTGTGTGCAAATATTATGAATAACACATTAAAAATGCATCGTTGGTTTACATAAAGAAGCGAGCAATTGTATAAAGGAAAGATATAATGAAGAACACATTAAAAATGTGTTGTTGTTGGTTTACATAAAGTAGCGAGCAACTGTATAAAGAAAAAATTCAACGCGTTTGTTGAAAAGTTAGATTCTGTGCTCCATATGTTCCGCCACAATATATACATGCATTTATTTGAAATGAATTATAGATTATTATGTTAAGCAAATAGAATGGAAAACAATAAGAACAATATGTACACTTGAAGTGAGAAAGCTATAGGTATTTGTATGGAGACACAATGATAAAGAAATTAGGAAAGCATAGTTGTTGGATAACAAAAAATGAACATGTGTTTGATAAGTTTGATTCTCTGTTGGATATATACTGCCACAATACATACATGGAATTATTTGGAATGAGTTACAGTTTATTTCAAAAACACTTATAAACTAACCACTACAAGCTATTTTTTAAAATCAAATTTCTTGCTTTTTGCTTGTGTAATTTTCTTTGCACGTTTCTTGTAGTTTTGTCCAGTTGCAGATGCCTCGATTGGAATTCCCATTCTCCTCAATTTGTGTGGTGGTTCATATTTCAGTGCATCTTTGTTAGAATCATAAATCAAGTAGAAGCCTTGTGAATGATCTCCAATCGTTCGGATTTTGGAGTGAAAAATTTGAGATGTTGGCATCAAGTGGAGGCGATCTCTTATCATTTCGGCTATCACTGTTTTAAGTGGTTTCGATTTCCTACAATGCAAAACATTAACAACACATTGAATATGCTTAAACTCTTCCTCCCTCTGCAAGTGAAACGTAGTTAATGTCAATCCTGTTGTGGGGAGGGGAATTGTGTTTCTAGTTTGCATCATATTAAACTGGAGAGGAAAAATAAGTATGTTAGTCCACCAAGATTTTCTTAGGTATGACGGGCAGCTTTAAAATCCTTGTTGCTGATCAGTCTAACGTCCAACTTGGGACGCTTCGAAATGGCCTCATTGGGGAACGATCTCCTCAACACATAAAGAATCCTGTCATTGACGAAGGCACGTGCCCCCACATGTCACTTCGGAAAAAGGATTACAGCCAACTACAAATATAAATGGAACAATCCAAACCAAATAACATGAAAACTATCTACAATAATTTATTAGTCCATAACATACAATAAACAAAACAATTGAATAAATATTTCAATTTGTATTGAAACCCACTTGAAGTTCGTCTAGAGACAACACTCTTTTCTTTATTGTAAGAGAAAGAGAATCACAAATATCCTGCAAAAAAACAAAATAGGAATTTAATAAAACTAAATGTATCTGCAAATTCAAAAGGAGGGACTCCTCCATTAAGATTAATCTATATTCTCAATTTCATTCTCAGTTATAATACAACAAAACCAAAAAGATTATAAAGAGTTATTAAAAAATGTATATTAGTAGAGGCCATACATAAGAAGATAGTAAACTGTATTTTTTGTTATTATGGTTTAGAAGAAATTGCACAAATGTTTCTCTACAAAAATAATATTTCCCCATTTAGTTTTTGAGATTTTTACTGTAAAATAATTACACCTAAGCATACAAGATATAATAATGGTAGAAACACAAAAATTAAACCACTCCAGGAAAAAAGGCTTTTTGTTGGCTATAAGAAAAACATTTAATTCTGTAGTGCTTGCTACCTTCAATCACAAATATCTTACAAAAAAACAAAAGATGAAATTAATAAAACCGAATGTATGTGGTAATCAATTGAGCCATGAAGGAAAGTGCATATCCCAGTGCCTTGCAATAAAATTACTTATATATAACTCAAATACCTAGTCCCTTACAATAGAGCCATGAAGGAAAGTGGATAACCTAGTGCCTTGCAATAACAAATCTATATTGGTTTCTTCATGGAAAATTAAGACAACACAATTAATCAACATAACTTAAAAAAAGTTAAAATAACACAGAGAGAATTTGGTTTTTTAAGAGATAGTACATCTAGTTTCAAACTGAACTATATACATCCAAAGATTTCAGTCAATAGAACAGTAGACAATATTCCCATTCCCTACATGTGGCATGTTAGTATAGGATTTTTCATGTGATTCTAGTTAGGTTCTATTTTCCATTTTTGGCATTTTTGTTTCCACCATTAATACTGAAGTAAGTACATTAGAAAACACCTATTTACTCAAGTTTTAGGAAAACTGCACTGGAAAGTTAAAATTTATGGCCTGATTAGAAAATCATTCAGAATTGTTCATTCTATGTACATTGTTTCTCAATACCAAACATTTTTTGTGCTAATCCCATTTCTTATGTGCTTACTTTTCTATCCTATCATATTTTTGGTTGATGCAAGATTGCGCATGAACCCAGATGTTGTATCACAGACCATTGCATTTTATTTAGTAACTGTCCTTCAGGCCTATTACTTGTGTTTACACCGATGAGTGTGTGTCTGATCTGCATCAGAACAATTATTGTGGAGGCTTATGAGTAGACCTAATTCTGGAATTGATGTTTGAATATACTCTGAAGTTTTTGAAGGTTGTCTAACAGTGGTAACATAAGTTATTGGTGATATTCTTGGGTTTGCTTGATGATTGTTTTTTAAGGTTGTCCAATATTAGTCCTACTTTTGGTTTGCAAACTAACTTTTGGAATTTGGATTGTTCCTATGCATGGGTTTGATGTTCTTGTACATAGAGGAATCTATGAAGCTGCTAAGGGTATATACCAACAAATGTTGCCCAAATTTTATGCTCATCTGCAAACATACAGAGAGGATTCACACTTTCACTTTAGTGCAAATTTGAAAGGATTTTTCAAGCCTCATTAATTCATTGAGATTCGTGTTTTCTAAGTAGAACAAGCAATGTGAAGACAATTATTACTAATAAATGCTTGGATTGTATTTTAAAGAGAAGCTTTAGAAAAATACACAACAGGACAAAGAAAAGAAAATGTAAAGAGAAGCTTCAGAAAAATGCACAACGTTTTGAAAAGGAAAAAGACAAGCAAATGTAATCGTCATAGAAAATTTTATTTTAAAGTAGTTTGTTCAAAACAGGTCAGCTTCATGGTCTACACTTTTTGGACACCACAATTTTGACTAAAGTTTTCCATCTGCTACGAAATTTCCGGGTTCTTTTTATTCTTAGAATAATCAAATCCCATGACATCTATTAGAATAATTAAGAAAATCCCTGATGGTAGATAGGGTTTAATTGCAAATAATAGTTGTTATATTTACAATACACAAGACACAATCCATAAGGAACAACTCATCTACCAAAATACATTTGACAAATGTATTAATGCTTTATCTTACACCTGCCATATGATTCATATCATATCTTGAAACAACATGACACTTGTCCCTTTCAAATCTTCGTAGCCTTTTACTGGTTTCTTATGTACAAAGTTTATTTCAATTCAAGCTCAGTAGATAGGTATTTTGAAGGAGTATGATGGACTTCTACAAAAAGATGGATTATGGATAGGCAAGATGGTTTTTGTTAATTTCAGTATAAAAATATTACAAAATAATTTGGTTCATGCATGGGGTGTAGACACGAAGCTAGGTTAGAAGAAAGAAGTGTATTGGGTTTGATTATTGATTTGGACTAATTAATATTGAAGCCAAGAGTCGTTATCTTGTCTTGTTATATGTAGGTATCCCAGCGGAACCCTCTGTATCATTAAACATGATTAAAAGATCAAACGATATCATGTCATCCCAAAAAATCTACAATGAACTTGGAAACCATTAGCATTTGCAAAATTATAATAGTTGGTTTGGGGTGTATGAGATTGTTCCAACTTAATATAAAGCTAGAAGTGAGCATAGATTTTGACCCAAGGAAGGTTAAGCACTCTGAACAATTCAATATGGTAGAGGAAGAAGTATTCAGGTTGGTATGTCTTTCTTTGAAAGAGGATATAAGGCTGCCTTGTTGGTATGTTGGAAATTAATAGAACACTTTTTGGTTTTGCTAAATCTTTCTTGAATCTGCAGTTCAAAACAAATTTACCCCAATACATCCTTGGTTATTTCGCTGGTCTGGTATCCTGCCTTTCCTCAACACGGACAAAACATCCCACCCCACAAAAATATAGAAATCAGTTACTAAACTCTAGACATTTTATTAGAAACCAGAGGAAATAAGGGAAACAGAAAATAGAGCATGGCCATGCAACACACAAACAACAAAACACACTAAACCACTAAAAAAACTAAACAATGCAAGCACCCCTATAAAATACTAAAATAAACAATGCACAAAGAAATAAATAACTAAGCTATTTTACATCCTTCGCCTACACCCACATCCTAGATAATTTTCTAGCTCATCCTTCTCATAAGAGATGAAAGTATATAAAATAAAAAAACTAAAGTATTGCATTCATTGATGCCAAATGCATTGATATAAAACAACTAAATGATGCATCTAATCTAAAATACTCATCGACAACGTGCAAATTAAGAGATTTAAAAAACGAAAATATGACAGTGTTGTTGATTATTAGCATGGCATATGGATATACTCAACTGATTTCTTCCTTGATTGAAATGAGAAAGAAGACACTGGTCTTTCCCATTTCAATCAAATAATAAAGATTTTCCGCACAAGATTCTTAACATTTTTAAGCGTTTGCTATTCTTACTAAGGTTTCTTCTCCATTCATTTAGCTATTGGCTCTTGGGAAAAAATATATCCATATGCTATTTTAACAAAAGTTCTACATGTAGTTCTCAAATTTTCAGGGATGTATGGAGACTGTGTTCCCCCGCATACAAGACATCTCCAAGAGAAGAGAACAGTGGAGCAACAGGGTACACGTTTTCCCTCTTGTAATAAAAGATATTACTCCTACCAAAAAACAACAATAGACCATAATCTATTAGAAGCTAACAAAATGTTTTAAAGCAACCATCCGCCAAATAAACCGAACTGTTTAAAATCATTGTATCATACTACTGTTACAAATTCCACTCTTCAGGAAGTCACATATAATCGGTCTAATGGAATTACAGGTAGAAATAGCAATCAGAGCAGAAAAGCTAGAGTAGTTTATTTGGCTACAGGGTTCGAGTAGATGCAGAGGAAAGGGGTTTGGAAGTTTCAATCACAAGCCTAACATATTTGTTGCCGAAAGATAGGTTCTTTAATAAATAGCTTTTGAACAGCTAAAATTGAAGATGGCATGAAGAAGAAACTAATTCATAGCAAGGAGGTTGAACAGTTACCTGTACCGAAATCACTTACACAAGCTTCAAAATCATCACCCTCATAGAATAATATGCAATTAGAAAAATGTCACGCAACCAATTAAATACAGATAAAACAATCACTATTAAAAATAGCACCCCTCAAAACCGTTTTAAATAGGCAGTGTTAAAAATAAGCAGAAATGTCCAAACGACTGTCAAAATAAAAGACATTAAATAAATGTCAAGGAGGCCGTTAAATTTAGCATCGCTTCAAAAACGTCCAGAGGTCCTTTCCCATAGAGGGTACACCTTCGACGTAATTACATGTAAATATCTTTATTATTTTTTACTATTATATATTAAATCCATCATATTAATCATCCTTATCTTTATTATAAATATTCAATTTATCAATGTCAAAACAATAATATAAAATAAAATAAATGAATATTATAGTAATTAAAGTACTGCTAATTAATAAACACAAATATACTAATATTTTTATTTTTATCATTATTACATGTTGGTTCAATCACATCAACTAATACGTTTATTTCATTATACATTGGATTCATCATATTTATTAATACCACATCAATTAAGTAATTCATAATCAATAATGAATAAACATTAATATACTAATACCATAAAAATTGACTAATCATGTTAAGTACGTATGTTTGACTATACTTATATTGAAACAAAAGATATTTATGATTAAGAAAGAATGTCATTAATTCTCTATTATAAATTTATACTTTATACTCTGAGCATTTTCTCCATTATATAGTAATACTCTATACTCAAAAACAAATATATATAAATATTTCTATTTAAAAAGTATCATATCCCCTAGTCTCTTCTTGAAATATTGAGGGATAATGACGATATTATATTTAAATAAAAAAACCCTTCTTATATAAAAATATTTATATTTAGAAAAAAACATCAAATTCCCCACCAAATTCTTTACACTTTTACAATACTCGTTAGTATAATATGATTCATCTATGGAATACAAGCAAATATGTTTAATTTCGGCTACAATACCTTTTGCAAAATCAAGACACCTTTTGAAATTTATTTATATATAAATTTCATTTCATCCTTATTAAAATAGAAGTTCAATTATTGTTAAGATAGAGTTGCAATGATGTTTTTAGCTTTTCTTATGCTATGTTGTGATAAAAATTTATGTAGAAATAGTTATTATTGGTCTTGGGTCCCCTGTCGTGTCCCAATTCCGGTTTGTTGCTTTCGTTTTTGTAAAAGCTAGCTTCTTATTATTCTAGGGTTTAAGCCCTCTCTAAAACTTAATTTTAACTTCTAATAAAAAATATTTATAATATTCCATTTTTTATTTTGTATTAAAAAAGGTAGAGCAATTCAATTACTCTTGTTTATAAGCTCCAAAAATGATTCATGATAGTGTATATTTGATAGACAATGAATTGCAACACAAATATGAGAAACAAGGATGAAAATGACAAAAATAACAATAAGAATGATACTTATCATTGTTAAAACAAAATAATTACATAAATACAATTTTATATTCATATTAATAGAAAATGAAATATGTTTTTAATAATTCCTTTTTTTTTAATATTTTATTTTTATTCTTTTAATTACATTTATATATTTTTTTTAATGTTAAAAGTCCCGGATCCACTTTTTAAAAGTCTTAGTCAATTAGAAATTATGATTCTAATTTTTAGTTTTCTTTAAAATGTTATATTTTAAGTATGTTTTGCATCAATCTTATAAAAATTCACAATCATCACTATCAACATTTGTAAATGATATCTTTATTAATAAAATAATTAATTAACAAAATGTTAAAAACTAATCTTTTTTAACAAAAATTGAATGCTAACACAAACTATGTCAAACATTTTTCCACCAATTGGCTCCATTTAGGAAAACAAAAATCATTAACAAAACTCCAATTTAATTTTGAAAAAAAAAAACTCAAACCACACGTAAAAAAAATAAGTTGCGAAAAATTTCCACCTCACAAAATGATATTTTTTATTTTCTAAGTTCCGACAATTATCTAGCACAAACTGCATTAAAAAAAATTATATCCGTAGTTATGCTAAATGTATGACCTATGAATTGATGCTAAACAATGTGATAGAACATAGTTGTTAGAACAGAGCATACATCGTCATTTATTTTTGGTGCATTATTAATACAAGCACACATGGGGCAATATAAATGTGCCCAGAAGACCCATCATTCCCAGCACTTAAATGGTGCATTTATAACAACCTGCACGTTATTGAAATCACAAACCTCTTCAACATTATGTACCAAAATCTAGAACTGAAATTTAACATCCTTGCACTGTAAGAAGGAAATCAATAGCAATAAGGTATGAATGAATGAATGAAAGATTTTAATAACGTCCACGAGACTAAAGAGTCTATGGGACCACAAAAATTGAGACTTTAATCATATTTCAGACTCCTTTCAATATCCGCTCTTCGGCTATGAATCTTGAGGATGAACCCCGCGGTCGCTTGAAGCTTTGTTCCTTTGAAGAGTTCCTCTAGTCTGTCCACTTTCAAGTTGTTTTCATACTGAAAACGAATATCATCATAAGCTGAACACTCCATAACGAAATGCCATTCTGTCTCGACTACCCCTTTGCTGCAGAAAAGACAAATTCCCCTTTCCCAATCTTCCTTTGGAATAGTCCATCTACCAGTTTTGCATCGAAGATGATGCGATCCAGCCCTTAACTGAGCCACTAGAATCCTTGCTTTACCCCTGATATCTGTTCCTAGATAAGCTTTTTCATCATGTTCCCTATTGGTATTGAATTCTCTGACATAATGTGCTTTCTTTCGACCAATCTGACCTGTCCACATGGCAGTCCTGAACTTTTCTGTCACATATTTTTTTATTTCCCTGTTGCTATTAGGGCATTCTTGGAAGTTGATGTCCCATTTGTTCATCCATTTAAAATTTTGATTCATCCAAGTTTTCTTTCTGCGTTCCAAAGTATAGTCCACAACTATTTTGGGCCAGCGAAGATTGTCCATGCTTGCAACTTTTTTCAAATAGCTTATCATCCGAGACATTGCCGAAGCTTCCAACAAGAAAGTACCCGCTTCCGCCAATAAGATCTCATAAGGAACAGTTGATTTGACTTTAAGGGTGCTTGTGATTAGATGTTTTTGGATTCTCTCTATCTGTCTCCACCCGTGATTTGACATGCTACTTCCCCAAACTTCGCAGCCATAAAGAACCACCGGAGTGACCAACAGTCCAAAAAGGGTTTTCTTAGTTTTCCAGTCCCAAAGTTCAGCTTTCCTACACCTGTTTTGAAGTAGATAGGATGCTTTCCAACCTCCCTGTATCCTTTTTGCTTTACAAGTCTCCCAGCTAAGTTTGTGGTGAAAGTCAATCCCAAGATACTTGTATTCATTGACTATTTCCAAAGGACTCCCTTCAAAAAGAAAAGTATCTTGTCTTTCCTTCCTTTTCAAGGAGAAAATCATGATTTTTGTTTTGCTAGTGTTCACTTGCATCCCAACTTCTTGACAGAAGAGCTCTAGCGCTTTAAGTTGTTCCCTCAAACCTTGAGCTGTTTTTGAAATTAGGATAAGGTCGTCAGCATAAAGAAGTAACTTCACCACGTAACTAGCTAACTGAATACCTCCTCCTTCAGTTTTGTTTAACCATTCTTCAAGCTTATCAATGTATAGCCCAAATAAGGTGGGAGAAAGAGGGCAACCTTGCTTGACACCGATGTCACTGCCGAAACATTCGGACATACCTTCTCTGGTTCTGATTTTAGCTCGGACCTGCTCATACAATTTATGAACTGCTGCTCTAAATTCATCTGGAATCCCAAGCTCCTCCATCCTGTCCCAAAGTTTCTTTCTGGGCACTGTGTCGAAAGCTTTCCTGAAATCAACAAAACAATAAAAAGCTTCTTCTCCTTGCGTGTCCCAAACCTTCTCAATCAAATGTCTGAGAGTAATACAATGGTCAATAGTTGAATGTTTAGGCCGAAAACCCGCTTGCCCTTTTGCTCTTTTATCCTCTCTTTCGGCCCAACTGCTGATTCTCCGTTCTATCATGCCTCCAAAGAGTTTACCGAGAAGAGGGTTGATCATAATGGTGCGATAATTAGACGGGTTATTAATGTCACCACTTTTAAATAGAGGGATGACAACGCTAGTCGTCCATTCTGTCGGGAAGCCATTCTGGTTGACATCATTGAATATTTTTCTTATGTGCGGCGCGAGGACCTCAACTCCCCATTTTAGAAATTCAGCCTGTAGACCATCGATGTCTTGAGCTTTACCACTTGCTAGATTCTTGATGCCCTGCCTGATGTCTTCTGTCGAGAAAAGCTTAATCGAAGTCTCGATTATGGGAGGAATATCTTTTTGTTGAGGACGCTCATAAAGGTTCTTTGCATAATCTAACCATTGTTCACCTGTGATGTTATTTTCTACGTATTTTTTCTTTTGTTGTAGCTCCTTCCAAAAACCTTTGGGGTTGTACTTTCCAAGAGAAATTAATTCTGTCCTTCTCTTGCACACATAACTTTCTTTTTTGTGTTGTATCAATCTCTCATAAGTCTTTTTATTTTCTTTGTTCATCCCACTTTCTTTCAAAGCTCTCTTGGCAATTTTACACTCTTCATCATACCATGGGTTTGTCGGAAAAGTATTTGCCGCTCCTTTTCTAGGTTTAGATCTCTTACAAAAACTTAGAGCCTTCTGGATCAAGGATATCAACAGATTACTCCGTATATAACCACTCATTCCTTTGTATGTCATGTTCTCTCTCTTTTCTCGTTATCTAAAATTGCTGCTTAAGGGCTGCAGCAAATATTTCTTGGTTTTCTTTATTGAGAATGATTTTTCCTTGTTTTTGGACTGTCTTTTGCATGTGCTGAACCTGATTCCTTTGTTGCTGATTGAAGACGGCCCCAAGCTTTATCAAGAGAGGATTGTGGTCCGATTTTAATTCGATAGGACAATCTCCGATTTTAAACTCAAGAATCGTGGAGATAAAACTTTGAGAACAAATTACATAGTCCACAACACTTTGACCATTGTATGTTTTACAAGTAATATTGCCTGATCCGGGCCAAGCCCTCATGCCATTGCAAATAACCATGTTGTATAAGCTACATAAGCCTAGAAGCTCAACTCCAAAATGCGACACCCCTCCACTACCGTCTTGAGATAATCTATCCCAAAGCTTGTTCTCTTCTTCTTTAAGCCACAACGGATTGTCTTCACCTCCTTCCAAGCTAGTCAACTGGAGAGATTGGTTATTTGCAGTCCTCGCATTGAAATCACCCAATAGAATTATTTCTCCAGATGCACTGAAAATAGAAATGTCTTTTTTTATTGAAGCATAATGGGTCTTCACTATCCAGATTCCTTCTCTTATATGTCTTAGAACCTTTCGGCGCAAAGTAACATGCAGCTAATCTGATTGTTGTCTTGTCATCTGTTATTTTCAGCCATATGTATTGCTTATTTGGATCTTCTTTTTCCACTTTGACATTTGCTGTCCATATTTCCCTGATTAATACTGTGATTCCGCCATGGCCTTTACCTGTTTCATTCCCTTCGTTCCACACTGAAATTTTCTTGTAACCTTCAAATTCCGGAACCTTGCAGCCTTCATGCTCATGCGTTTCTGTAAGAATAATAATATCTTTCCCTTCTGCTATGGGCCCCAAACCCGGTCCTCTTCTCCATGGATAACCTCTGCAATTCCAGCTTACTATGTGCATGGATTCCCGTGGGGCCCCTAATTCCTGATTTTCTGTTTGCAAAATGTTCGCTGATTTGAGCTTTCCCATTTCTCATTTGTGCCCATTTTCCTGCTTCCCTTGCTTTTCTCACTTTCTCCCATTCTTTCCTTCGATCTTCTTGTTGTGCGAAAGTCAAATCTTCATCTAGATATATGTGTGTGCCTCTAAGAAATCCCCTATTTTTTAGGATAGCATGTTTGTCTTCTATTTTTCTCATGACCACTCGCACGTGCCGGTCCTTTCCTCCCTCTGTTCTCCTGCCAATCCTGTTTGCTTGTTGTATGTAGCCTGTCCACTTCAGTTCATCTTTAAGAAAGTCTCTTATCAATATGTCAGTTCTTTCTTTTTCCCCAAAATCTTTTAAACCCTTGATAATAAAATTCATTGCTCTGTCTTGTTGTTCTTTCTCTTCTTTTATCTGCGTTTTGATGTGTATCTCTATGACTTGCTTTTGTTCCTTTGACGATCCACTTACTAATTGAGACCAAGTTCTGGCTTCCTCTATCCGATCCGTCAGCTGATTTTCTTTTATTTCCATGTCTTTAATTGCTGATTGAATCTCATCTATTTGAATTGTTTCCTTTCCTTTTAATGTTTCGTGTCTTTTTTCTTCCCCTGTTTTCATATGTCCCAGATCTTGTTTTAGCATAGTTAACTCTTGCTGTCCTCTTTCCATGAGGTGTTGGAGATTTAAAACCTGTTCTTTGAGGATTTTATTTTCTCTCTCTAACTTGTATCTGACTTCTGCGAGTTCTTTCCTCTCACTGTTTTCTTGCAATTTTTGGTTTTCCAAAATTCCAAGCCTTTCCTTCATGTTCATGAGTTCCTTCACATATAATTCTAAGGACCACAAAAGAGGGGTCGAAGTAGGACTGTATAAGTATTTAGAGTCCTGGACTGTGTCTTCCCTTTCTTCCTTGTATGTTGCAGTTCTGTCAGTTTTGTTCAACTTTGGATCCTTTTTATTATCCTTCGCACTAGATTGTTTTTCTTCCATTTTATGTTCTCTGAAACAAAAATTCTCTTTGTTGTTTGTTGTCTTCGGTAGAATCAGTGTGAGATTTTTCTTCTGAGTTCTTAGTTTTTTTGCCTGTCTACGCCGTAGGATCCCTTTGTACTGTTTTGCATTCACATATACCAGTTTTTTCGCTGTACCCACTGTATGATTTTGGAAAATTTCTACCTTTCCCCAAATTTTGTTTTCTATTGCTGTATGAGTTTCTGGGATAATAGAACTCTGTGGTACCATATTTGGATTATATTTGAAACCCTCGTGTTTAATCATGGTTTGCCTGTCTCGTTGGAACTAGATTCGACAGAAATATACTAAGAGTGCTGCAAAGAATAAAAATGGGTGGTGGGTCTACCTGAGAAAGTGACTTATCAAATACGATTTTACCCAGATTGACCTTTGAGTCCCGAATATTCTCAGCCCTGGCCCACAAACTCTGTCTTCCACTCGAAGCCCTGGCCCGCAACAATGTCCTCCACTCACAACCCTCCTTGTCTCAACTCTGACGCAGCCCTGTCTGCAACCTTGACCTCCACGCAGCCCTGACACAGCCCCCCACGCAACCCTCCACGTAGCTCTGTCCGCAGCAACACTGCCCCCGACGCGGGCCCGCAACACTGTAATCTCAAACCCTCGCAGCCCCTGTCACGATCCGCGTCTCCTCGCCTGTCACGATCCTCGCCTGTATCAACCTCGGCCCGCCCTCGCCGCGTCTCCTCGCTGTTGTATCTCTCACAGTCAATGCACAGATCCTCCTCCATAATATTGATGAATATGCAGTGTATAATGTTCGTCTACTTATCCATGATGACAAAGCATCCACATGTCACACGTGTAGCCTTCATCTCTTCCATCAACAAATTCACTTCGAAATATGGTTTCAATTTGGTTTCGCGAAGAGGCACATAAAATGAACTTACCTTGCATGCCTAGGTGAATTCTTCCTTGCAATAAATAAATCAAACATGAAATGAAATACCATAATCCACCTCCTGTCCACCCTACGAATGGAACAAATTTGTGAGCAGGTTTGAAGATAAACGCGTGGCATTTCTTTTCCCCTAATAGATTCCATTGCATTCAAATTGTAACTTAGTAGTCCGCCTAGAATTTAAGAGGGACTGTTAGTAGATGGCGTAGTAATCTCCCCATTAAATAGCACAATCATTTGAACATATTTCTCAAGTGAAGGTGGAGTACAAAGCCCGAAGTGTTCCGGCTTCTATAATTTTTACAATGTTATACAACAGAGAGCTTTACAGATAAAACAATGTACAACTTTTTTGTTGAATTGTTCTTGTACCACTTTCAGACAAAATGTACAGCCAATGTCATTTAGAAAAAATAGTAGGTGCATGGTATTATACCATAATACACACGGCTGATAAGATCTCCGTCTTTATCATAGCCTAAAAAGCAATGATACAGTGGATAATGCACCCTGCAATATATTTACAGGCAGACAGATTAAATTTCCTCTGCATATTAATTCCAACAACATCCTTAGGAAACACATCGAGCTTCAAATAAATTAATCTCAACTCAGATCTTGCTGCAGCAATTCCATCAAGATTTAAGACAATAAACAGTCCGAAATGAAGACAAAATTGAACCCATAGAATTGGTGTAGTAAAACATGTCATATTTCCACGATGGCATCAAAGCTCTGCTCTGGAGGTCCAGAACGTTAGAACAAAATGCTGTAAAATAATCTCTCTTTTGGTTGGGCCAAAGAAAACTGTAAAAGCATCACATCTCAAAGCCTTTCGTGTCACCGTGACTGCTGTAGCAAAAACTGAAAAGTTGGGTATTTATGAAGAAGTGGTGGTGGTTCAACATCCAACAAGTCTATTTCACCAATAGTATTAGATATATCATCGGCAGAGAATGGGATGCTGCCAGCAAATGTTAAAAATAAATAAAACAAGAAGAAAATAAACGTAGGGCACCAATAACGGAATAAAGATGAACTGCTTCAGACTGCCTCAAGTGTTCAGAATAGGAAAACAGACTATCAAAATACGAATCTAGATTCCATACCTTAAATCATCATCCAACAAAAAAGAATTATTTGACATATCATGAGAATCATTTTTCACAGTATCTCTCATGTTTTTTATAACCTGCAAATTACAAAATGTAAATATCTTTTGTTCTTAAGAAAAAGTTACCATTCAAGTACATCAATGCGAGACGAGATATGACAATTACAAATAAAAACTAGAAGAAATAATCTCCCCGGCTCACCTCATTTGATACACTTTGTGCACCATACTTGTCATCCCAATACATCGTGCTTATACGGTATAGCTGTTGAATGCTCAAAACCTATCGTCATGAGATATTTTGCAATTAGAAAATGAACATAAAACACCCACAAAGCTCCTGAAATATTCCAAAGGAAAAAAATTTCTTTGTTACATAACATGGAACACATACCGGACATATATCATTCACAAGTACATCTAATGACTTATTTCGCTTCTGATGTATCACCTGCAAGTCATAAATATCAAGAAAATGTATCACACAGATATACAGGAACAAAATATCCTTCAAATTGAAACAAAATAAAGATCACATTCAGTGCACAAATTTCTGCATGGTTTCTGTAGCAAATGTTTATAGTCAACGAATAGTAATGGATCAAGATTTATTAATTTTTCAAAATAGTAAAAGGACAACTCCCAGCTGTATGTTGTGGGATTAAAAAATTCTAAATCCTCAAAGAGGGTGAACAGTCCATTTTGGAAATGCTGATTTCTTTTAGAGTCAGTAATATACCAAGATTATTTTCTGCTGTGTAGCTCTTTAGCAGATCCACATGTTTTCTTCTTAATTACATTCATATGTTTCAGCCCTTGGGCTAATGCTATTACATACAGTCTTATACACAAACATTCATTAGGTGGAGGTGGTCTATTACTGGATACTCATCACTGATTAGCCATCGTCATCGTCAAACTCCTCAAGTCTAGTGGTTTTGTTCCAGTCTGACAATCCTTCCAAATTAACCTTCCGGGCTACCATCCCAAACCTTAAATAATTTGACTTCTATCCAAAGCTATTTACTCACCTTGTCAAGCCACTCAAGATTTCATTCATGCTTAGCAGTGTTCTCTTATAAATGGTGGATGTTATGTTCCTGCATATTCTGAGCATGCTTCAAATTTGTCACTTCGCTGGAGCCTCTGAAAATTTCAGTTCAAATTATCTCTGTTCTGCCACAGCCTTCTAACAGCTCCAAATTGGTTGGACTTTCATGTGGTTGCTGACCGCTATATTCATCCTCCATTTCTTTTACTTCCTTGAAATTTCTCAAGTGTGTCTTAAGGTATTTCTTGATCCAATTTCATTTTCGTTCACGACCATAACCTCCAATCTCTGTTTCCCTGTTCTTGGGCACAGCCTCTTGATTGATCAACTTGTCCAACTTTGCCTTGACATTCCCAGTGACAAGAGTAAGCATGGCATCTTGCTTCAATGCCACGATTTATCAGTTTTTAAGGTTTTTTTTCATATTCCTTCGTGAGGGCACAATCAAAATACTCGCTACCCTGAACACCAATTTAAGGATTAGTTAACAATCGCCAACACACTGTAAGTAAGCAAAGACTTTTGTCACATGAGCCTTTATCAAGAGGAAGTCAACCGCATGACACTAAATTTGACATGACCTCCTAGGTGTTTTAAACAAAAGGGGATAATCTCGTGGTCTATTGAACGTTCCAACTCTACCCCTCTTAAATCAAGGATTAAACAGTCTGGAAGAGGTTTTTCCAGATGTACATTGACACAAATCCTTGCATAGTTTAGGACCCCTAGGTGCTTGGTGAATTCAGATGTTATGTACTCTCCAACAGCACCCCCTATCGTCTTCAAAGCTTATTCTTGCCAGTATTCAGTTTGAAGAAGGGGGAGTCTAACCCAAACTGGCTCTATGCTTGGTAGGCCTCCACGGGATTAACAAGAGACCAATGCTTCATGAAAAGTCCTGACATTTTAAAGAACCATGGTCCTTGAAAAACCCAATTTTTATCATGTTTTGTGGCAAAGATTGCCATGAAATATCCCTTGGGTGTCATGAGGCAATCTATCAATCCCGTGGATTTCCAATTTTCATGCACCCAAGTTTTCATGGTTTTGAGGCCCCCGAAAGATGGGCTATGTTGCAGAGAAATGGAAACGGATACGAAACGCGGAAACAACAATTTTAAAAAAACCTTGGATACGAAACATTACCGGAAACGTCCATACAATATATATGCATAGTACTCATTTTATAATTGTAGACCGTAAGAGATAATTGATAAAGCACTCAAAATATTTTGTATTCATTGAAATTTTAACTTCTAAAGAGTCATGACTCATTCAACATGGTTACAATTTCAATGATTCACATATACATGATAATAATCTAGATTCTAGAATATATCATCCAGATTTTCCTCATAATCAGCTCCACGAAAACTGAATTTAGCAAGAGAAGAATGAGAGTGTGATTTAGAATGGACCCAAGATGTCATTATATAGCTTTTAGGAAGGGTCTTTGGCAAGTCTAGGTAGGTAGACTAGGTTTAGGTTCATTAAATGCAGTTTTTTTTTTTTAAATGACGCTTTAAAATTTAAAAAAACGTTGGAAACATGACAGACGTTTCTGGAAACGTCTGCCACATTTCCCCACCGTTTCCCCCCACATTTTCGTTTCCGAAACGTTTCTAGGGTGAAATGCAACCCTCCTAGGCGTTTCCTGGCATCACAGACTCCTATGAATCTGCAGATCGGAGCACATTCAGGAGCCACAACCCATTGCTCATTGAATCTATTAAGAAGTGGATGTTGAGCAGGACTTCAATGTGTAAGTAGCATCAATTTTTCTTTTATTTTTCCAGGAAACAAGCCCTGATGACTCTCTTTTGTGCATGTTTTGAATGAACTGTTTTAAATTTTCCTCGCAGATTTGATGTAAGACTGGAGAGCTTGCTGATTTGAGAAATGACTGAAATTAATTTTTAGATGGCTGTAATCAGACTTCTGCGGGCTGGATATGACTGAAAATGCACACGGAAACCTGCAATTTTTCCCTTCCTAGGGCAGCGACCTGTTTTGGGAACTCCCAATCACTTTTGGGTGCCTTAAACTTGCTGAAAATATGCCCAATCAAGCTAAAAAATTCTGATTAATTACCAGCAATCAAAATATGAAAGAAAACTGATTTTTAGAGCCCTAGAATTGAAGATATGAATTTCTATAAACCCTTGTCTGCAGAGTTACTTTAAAAATTCATAACTTTACCTAGGAAGCTACAAAATTTATGAAAACTTGGGATCTTGGGGTTTAAAACTATGAAGAATGCAAATATCAACTCAACTTGCCCAAACATCCACTCAAACATGCCAAATCTGACCTACAAGCAATTTGCCCCTTTTGGAAATAATAAACTAGCAATCGTACGTGAAGTGTACGATGGAAACACTGAAGGGGATGGAGTGAAGAATGTAAAAATGAAGAAGTGAAAAAGATGGAAAGGATGAAGGGTTATTAAGAAAGGGTTCGATGGAAGGGATGACATTGTGTTCCATTGTATCGTCTCTATCTTGCCGAGTTTTTTCACGGTGTTGCAATATGCGTTTGAACATTATTATCCTATTTATGAGCCAACAAATATGAATGCATAGATGTCAAAAAAGGATAGATGAAAAATATTCCAACCCATATGTGGATGCATGGGGACATGTGTAGCCTACATAGTCTAGTAGTTTAAAGAGTCGTCCAATTCATTTCTTAAACACTGCATGCAAATTGAAACAAAGGGTGAGTCGAGGCAAGATGCAAACTTAGGAAATTTTGTCAGTGGTATGATGAGATGTCAGATGTGAATTATGAATCATAATACTTAATACGAGATCCATGCAATATGATGTAATACGATTTTGAGCACTAGGTGCGAGGATAATCAATGCAAAGACTCAGGCCCATTGATCCCAAAAATACAAATCCAATTCAATGAACAAATAATATAGAGTCATTTGATATATGTGAGTACTCAACATTTTCTTATGTCGTCGTACATTAAAATAAGGCTATCAATCTTATTTCCTATTAAATAATTTATACCTAGCCTTTCTTTTTTGTTTTATATATAAGTGATGGTGTATGTATTTACAATCTATTATTTATCGATGAAATGGAGGATTTGTGTTTACTCAATATGAGCCATTCAAGATTTTGGATCAGATAACATTTTATTTGTTAGATAAGACAAAGACATGAATGGAATGTTGGAAAGAAAAGGTGGGATTTAAATACATGCATGCCCCACACTTGTTCCATAACTTAAATTGTTCCTACCCAAATAATATCTATTTTTGCTCAATTTTATCGTCTCGATCTCCAAGAAAACTCGAATGATACCGTCAATGGTGCGAGGAGATGCTAGATGTGAGCAAGTATGAATGAAGGCATTCACTTTACAAGGTTCTAAAGAGAAGAACAAGTCAGGGAAGATAACAAAAGGTACATTCTAACGTAGAAAGAAGAATGTGACACCCTTCCATGGGTCCTCCTATCCTAAATGACACTCCCTAAAATCATTCACACACATGGATATGGTCACATATGGTTGTAAGGAAACGAGAATTCCAGAAAATAAATTGTGAAAATCCAGTTGTGGGGAGTATCGAAGCCAAGCATTCGAGTGGCAATGTCAATGAAGGAAATAATTATGGCAAAATTCATCCGCCATTGGAGGGAACTGAGCACAAGGAGCTCCATTCTCTAAATAGTGCGAGATTCGAATATGTACTTGGCTTCCTCAACATGGGTAGAAAAACACCCACATTACATATATTACAGCTCTGCTATGGTCATGAACTAATTAAAAAGCTAAAAGAAGTTGGTGAGTCCAATGGCGGCCATACATATCTAAAAACCAAGTTTGAATCACCTACAAGTCGAGGAGGAGGGGAACCTCGGTCTCTTACACTTTAAATGCAGGATAATTCAGATAAATATATTTTTAAGATATTTGTAATAATCTAAAAACAAAAGATATTGACATGTGGAATATCAAATCATCAAAATAACTCGTGACATGACATATGGAAATGATTAACATGAACCCAATAAAGTAAAGGCCCCCATGATGCCCCAAATGTCATCCAAAATCGTAATGTAAATAATGATGATATAAGGACTAAATAATTTGGAAATATCTATCAAGATAGAATTTTGGAACCGACTTATAATAGATGATATCTATTACATGACATTTCTACCGGTTTGATATTTAAAAAGTAATAATAACTTTTTCAATAAAATAATAATATAATAATTTTTTAACCATTTATAATTTGCAGCTTTGGTGATTAATACTTTTGTGGTCAACCATTCAAATGTGACTGTGATATGCTATTGCGGTCATATCTTGTGCAAATTTATCCAAGTTTATCTACAAAGAACCGCCTGACATCACCGTCTTGGTTGCAGCTTCCTTGAGCTTTAACACATTCTTTGCCAGTTTACTCCCTTGAACTGACAAAACCCACCAACTGGAATTAAGTAACTTTGTTTTGGCAGTTACACTGGCAAATGGTACCTTGTAAGTGGGTGGAGAAAGTAATTAGGTTGGTAGTTTGACTGGCAAATGGTAGCTTGTAAGATTTTTTTGATATGAACTTTTAAAGAATAATCTAAATTCTCACATATTATGTTTTAAAATTAAATCCAAAAACAAGGATCTTTGGCAAAAGTTGCCTTCCACATGACCTTTCTACAAAACACATGTTAATTGGCAATGCCTATTCACGGGGAGGTTTCAGGTCCATGGCAAGATTTCCCATGAAAGTAAAGGAAAAGCACGGTATCACGGAATTGAAGTTTATTGCGACAGTATGTTAAAAGACTTACCATAACTCAACCAAAAAACACCCTGAATCAAACGGATTGAAGTTAGTCCCGCAGAATGCTTCTTTAGAAAGAGTCTACCAAGATTCAACTCGCAAGAAGGCTGGCGGTTCACATCTCAAGTAAACTACTAAAAAGACTGCAATATTTCCCTATTGATGGATCCAATACAGTAGTCTGAAATGTTGGAAGAGAAAATGTGAGGTAGTCATATGGAGAAACCATTCTACAATGTGCAGATCGTAAAGAAAATTCCTCATATGCGGCGTAATAATTTCAAAAATTTGGCATATTCACTTACATGCGTAAATTAATAATTGAAAATAATTATAAAAAACACAAATTAATCGGTATATCAGGTGTACGAATAAAAATGTGGGCTTTGTTTGGATTTTCTTTGAGGAGGAAACCACCCATGAGACCCAATCGAAAGCTTACTGTATATTTAATCCATTTAATACAGTGTATGTAAAATACAGTTTTTTAATCTTGATAAAATTCCAAAAAGACATACACATACCTGCTGAAAAAATCCTGGTAAGATAGCACCATCAAAAATTTCTGTCCAAAAACTGAATTTATGATTTATCTTCCCTCCACTTCAACAACAGAAACGCAAATCGAACACAAACTCAACACAAAACTATTCTAATCACAAGAACCCATCTTAAAAGTCATCAGTGCTAAAACACCAAGAAGGCTCTCAAGGATCTATGTGGCAAAACGGAGCACAAAATGGTTCGGCAGACCAAATTATAGGAAAAACGAAAAACACCATTTATTACAACGCATTATATTTTATGCTTCTTCTGCATGTAAAACACATGCCACTTCAGAAAAATAAAAATAAAAATGGCATGGACGCGTGTAGAGTAAAACATCTGCAGTTTTTCTTAGAAAAAATTTATAAAATACGCAAAACATGCCAAGTCACAAACTAAATGCAAACACCCGCCAACTACCGTTGGATTTAAACGACTCTCCAAGGAAGAATGTTGTCCCGTCGATTTCTGACTTTTGTCAGAATTAGGAGGTTGAACTCCACTATGTAACGCCTTCGACATAATTAGTGGTTCAAACATGCAAGGAAATAATTGCTTCACCTTTAATAATTAGTATAAGTCCATCCATGCAAGAAATCATACCATACATTCATCAAAACATATCCAAAATGCTCACGATACAAATCGCCTAGGGCTAGATATAAAGATATTAACTCCAAATTCCTTAAGATATTCAATAATTCCAAATATCCTTGCTTGAGGGTTTTCGTCCCCAAGACAAGTTCCACTATCAAGGGTTTTTGTCTATGAAGTGGTCTCAAACAAGGGTTTTTGTCCTTGATGAGAGAGGAAAGTTACAACCTTTACCCAAAAGAAATAATAAGATTCAACATATCCATCAAACGGCCAAGCATCATCCTTTTATAACATAAGGGGTGTTACATCACAACTTATGGCCGACCTTATAATAAGTACCTTTTAATTATCTAATTTGTATTTGGAGCCTACATGCTCGAAACACTTCAAATTCTAATTAAATGAGTTCTTCTATTGGAGCGTTTGGCTTTCCAATAGGAATACGTGATAATAATGAAAATATATATTTAGAAAATGTCATCCAAGTCTTCCCCTTGCTTCTTTTCTTGAACCCACAGGGAGGAAGAATGGGTTAAGGTCTTCAATTACGCTAGTCTCCAAAAAAGGGATATGACATGTAAGTAGCATCGATTTTTCTTTTTTTCCCAGGAAACAAGACTTGATGACTATCTTGTGTGCATGTTTTGAATGAACTGTTTTAAATCTTCCTTGCAGATCTGATGTGAGACTGGAGAGTATGCTGATTTGAAGCTAGAGGACTGATTGAGACCAGCCATCATGGGCATGGAGAAGGCCATGCCCTCCTCAAATGTGCTGCCCTATCTAGATCTAACCAATCCGGATTGAGGAGGAAAAAGAGAGAAATTCTGACCGAGGGAGGTGGATGAACGGTGAGAGTATTGGGGGAGAGAGCACGAAGAGGTCACTCAAAATTGACCAACAACAGAACGAGAAAATAGTGATGGCACAATGTGCAATTTGCAGCAAATTGGTTTGCTTTGCTTGAACCTTTTCTAAAATGAGATTCGTTCCTACATTGGAAGCCACTCTGAATGTTTATACAGCTACGTGTTGAGGGAGATCCATGTATCAGTATATTCTGAGCAAAAAAACAAAATTTATATCACACCCCCAACAAATGTTAGTAACGACAAGGCAATAGGAGTCAACAGACTTGTAAGATGCTAGCCTTTGAAATATGAGCTTTAATGACATTGCAAGCCACAAAGTTTGGCCTTTCTTTTTTTACCAGCTTCTATGTTCTTTACCGTGCTTATTATGGATTACTTGTGTTAAAATCTCCGCCCTAAAAACAATTCCTAAAATGGACCTTGTTTATGTGGGAAATGTTGAACAAAAGTCAGCCTTCCAGCTTATTTTTACCTCACCCTTCTTTTCTCACAAAGGGGTCTCTAACACTCCGCCTGATGTTTTCTCTTTACTTGTGGTCCCAATAGTTCCTCCAAAGCACCAGCCACATTTCTCTCTGTTCAGATTCTCGAAGGTTGCAGAGCTTCAATGGCAGTGGTCACGGTATTTACAGGCTTTTAAGAGCCAAAACTCAGATACCCGCGGGCTCAATTAACTTCACATTCCCCATGAACAAATTTTCTGCACTCGGCCTCCAAAAAAATGCTTCAAGAATTCAAGAGAAAACACCAATGGTGGTCTCAATGTGTTTTTGGGTCCCATGATTTAAGAGAAACGGCTAAGTGTTGAACGCAGGAAAAGCAGAGGCTCCGAGATTGTGCCAAGTGGCACAATCTCATAAACTTAGAGCCACGAAGAAAACAAAAGCTGCAGTTCACAAGGAGATCACCTCGAGATTCACTCTGAGATTGCACCACATGGCACAATCTTAGGAAAGGTGATCACGGAGGCCCCCAACTATCAAGAGAGGTTCCAAGACTCTATGACATCATGACAGGTGTCACCATCCCGTAAGGCCTCAAGTTCACAAGCTAAGTTGGGGCCACGATTCAAGTGAAAGACTTTGAGATTGTGCCGTGTGGCGCACCCCCAAAGAATCTATTCACAGAGGCCAAAAAGAGTTAACTAAAGGTTCAGAGACCACAAGACTCGGAACAGATGCCACATGTTATCTAGGAGCCACTGGTATGCAGACGTCCTGCAGACCACAGTTTTGGCCATAACTTTCACAAGAAAGCTCCAATTAGTGTGTCTTTGGTCTTGTTGGAAAGATCTTGAGGAGAGCTTTGTATTTGTGCAACAATTCACATTTCATGTTTCTAGGATCTGTTTTCTCTGTGATTGTATTTTAAACATTTTCACCAACTCCAGTCAGCTCACATTAATAAGTTGCGTATTCCAAAAATTTGCAATGCCTCATGAGTACATAAAGAAGGTTTTGAGATCTTCTCAAAGTGCCCCTCAATCAATATTTTGATGGCTCCAGCCATGACAGGGCCTCAAATGATGGACAGACATGCCTTTAGAGATCTCAGTGGGTGGCAACAATAAGATCTTGCATTTGATTTCCTCTAATACAGCATGAGCGCTATGGGAAAGCTCACAGTTCTGATATTTTAAAATGAATTAAACAGACCCCTTTCCTTTCATACTCCATTTCTGAGCCAGAACTCAACAACTTCTTAATTACTCAACCACACAATTGATGACAAGAGATATAAACAGAGAAGATTGGTCATTTATGACCACTAGTATCTCTAAGATCAGATTTTCTCCATTGGACACAGAGCGGGGGTGTATTTGGCATCAATTTCTCTTCTTTCTTTCTCTTTCTCTTCTCATATGGTCTAAGTAGAAAGTTTCTACATTAAAGAGTCTGTTGTTGGCTCTTTCTTGGACCCACTCAGGCCCCATTTTCTGTCATGCTGTTTTAGCCTTAACTTGTGTTTTATGTAAAGAATTCGAGCCTTTATGTTACAACAACCAACTGTGAATATTTCAGCATTACTAAAGATGTTGTGGTTCTTTCTTATCTACCCTTCAACTTTGTTTCTGTTCCATGCTCTTACCTCTTGCTTTTGTGTGGATTGTGCCTCAAATCATCTTGCATATCTCATTGGTTCTGTGCTATCTTCAGGCAAGGGAAGAAGCTACATAGCCCCATTTCCTTATGGTGTATCACCACCCTTTCTTTTATTTCTCTTCTCCCTTTTCCATTGAAGAATTTACTCCATGCACTTAGCTTAGGTAGATCTAGCACTAGTTAATAAATAGAACCAGTTCGAACATTGTTCTAAGCTATAACTCACCCACGTCTTTTGAACATTCAATGTTATGTGAGATTTGTAAGATTACTCTTGGTCGGACAAATCTATAAATAGTGTTTGGCATAACTGGCGTAACTGGTGAGACTGAAGTAAAAACAAATGCTTTTATGTCAGTCTTGAAAAAGATTTAATACATTCATCTGAGATTATGCTTTTTGAAGCAAAATCCCTATCACCCGGTGACTCCATTGGTCAAAAAACCAAAACACATCCCATTTTTGGGTTCCCCAAATTTGATGTCTGTGAGGCCATCATTAGGCTGTATTAAATGATAAATGTGATTGTTAACCTAATTAAACAACAATTAACCGTGTAAGCTTTGCATTTGATGATTAACTGTTGGGAGTCTTAACTTGCACCGACATATCATTAAATGAAATATCAAAGCTTTTTAGTGCTCCGCCTTAATCTTGTGTTTGAAAGCCGCCTTGATCTTGTGTTTGAAAGCACTATGTTTATAAGGTCGTAAGTACGCCCTTATATGAAATGATAGACCTTGGTGTACTCATATTTGCACATTATTACTTTTTGACGGATTGGGACTTGTTCATATGCATTGAGCTTGGCCATATGATATTAGATTGTGTTATAATGGTATGGTGGTTATTCCACTTATTGGGTATGAATGATTATGGATATCATGGACTTGGCATGTCATTTGTTGCTTGATCTATGCATTATAGTTTGAGTGTATATTGTTTGACTTGGCATTAGAGGTATGAAGTCGATTGAATGGACATTATTGTTTTATCTTGGACAAGGTTTTGTTAGGCCTTGTTATTATATGCATTAGCGTTTAGTGAGGGATCAAGATGGAAACTGTAAACATGACCATAAGCCTATTGGCTAAGTTTTTAATTCTGAAATACGGCTGAGTCTGAAATCTGAAAGGACCCACCAAAACATAGAATTTGCATTATAACTCCGAGATGTCTGAACCCATTCTCAAACATCCTAGAAGTATATATAAAAAATATAACTTAAAGTATAAGGAAGTAAATATTTATTTGTAAATATAAACTTACACTTAAAAATTTAATTTATGTATATAATTCCTTTGATAAGCATTTGTTTTATTATTTGATGGATAATATAAAATAAAAAATAACCCTTGAACATTATTATTATCTTTGCTTGATTGTGATCCCTCCTCGTGGGATTAGGTGGCCACAAATAATTATTGTTGATTGTTTCAATTGACATTCGTTCTTAGAAAAATAATTATTATGGACTTTGGCAAAGTTTGTCATAATTAAGAATGATAACGACAGTGGTATTTGAGAGGGTTCTGGACCCAACAAGTGTTTATAAGTGGATTTTTGTTTGTTAAAAAATCCACTTAAAACAAAGCTTTGACCTTCTATTCTAGAGGTTCCATTTTGCATCATTGTTTTGAAACCCAAGTTAGGGCTGTGACACTTGCATGCTCCTAACCATATGCACAGTGGTGACACTCTAGTTCACTTGCAAAATACTAAAATAGTTATTTCAGGTTCTTGAAACCCTAGATTTCGATGGTGGCACTTCAGTTCTAGGTAGTTGCATCAATTGAAAGCCCTAAGTTTAGAGCTAGATGACGGTTTGGGGAGTTTTTGCATCTAATGCAACTCTAATTTACTTGCAGGCTTGTTGGCTAGGTTTTCTATTTGAATCCTGGGCATGACATTGATAGTTGTTCCTGAAGGGGAGTTTAATTTAAAACCATGATATAGGAATCGCAGCAAGGGAAAGTTGATGGTGACAGTCTGAAGGAGCTATGGACCAACTATCTCACTTAGGACACTGCTGCCTTCTCTCCATGGGCATGGGTTTCTTCCTCTAGCTTTGCTCCGCTTATTATGGCCTTATATCTTGTTGTTATTTTGTACAAATAGATCATCTTTTAAAGTTGTGATGTTTGAATTCGATGACTAGTTTATTTGTGTTTGAATAGGTATATGCATAAACCAATGTAAATATGCTAGGGAATATAAACAGTGGTATATGCATACACCCAATCATGTTTAATACGGTGCTTCTCTCCATTTTTGTTCTTGATGATGATTGATTCCATGAAATGGACTCGCTGTTATGAAAAATAATAATGATTGTACAATGTATTCTCTACCTCTGAACCTTGCATGTTGGATATATCACAAGGGAAGAAATGAAACATTGGTGATTGATTTGATTTGGCTTTGCACAATTTGTTCTTTCTCAACTCGAACAAAGCGAGCTTAAATTCTCCATTTGTTTTCTACTTACTAACAGCTTTTTTGCATAAAAGGAATGCTCTTATCTAATGCCATATCAGGTTGATGCATGGCTGAGGGAATATATACATGCCAATTCATTTTTGAGCTGACCCATAACATCATGCAGGTTTGCAGGGTCTTGCTGGAAATAGAAAAGGCAAAAAATTCTGCTTATTTGAAGGTTTCTTTCATGTTTACTTGAAGAAATGAAAAAATTTAGTGATTGGCTTGAACTAAAAGGGGCTGTTAGAATGTTGTGAACAATTGAAGTCTTGAAAAATTTCACTGATGTTTGAAGATTTACTTTGAAATCTGTGTTGAACATGTTTGTATCTATCTGGCATAGAGTCTTAGGTGCAAATCTGAAAGAAAGGGGTTTCTCTGTAATTTCCTTATTCATAAAATGAAAAGAAGAGAGCATTGATTTCCTGTACCTTGCATTGCTCTATTGAAACTAATAAAATGCTTTGTGGGTATTTACTTATTGCATAGATGCTCTTCTACCTTTCTTGGCTGTAACCCTATTTACATGGGAATGAAATTGCATTGGAAGGGATTGCATGAAAGATTGAACCACCCGAATTTTCACTCATCTGACAAGTTCATAATTGTATGATCAGAATAGGCATATTGAAGGACGTAGAAACTATTTCCTTAAGATATCTGTAGCAATTTGTAACACTCTATCTTCCTATTTAACGTTTGGAGATGTACTCCTTGTTTGCATGCTCAAGGAAGAATCCTTTTGTTCTCTTGGTTTAACAAAGGAAAGTATATTGTTTCCTCGCCTTTGGTTGTAACCTGACATTTGCAAATGAATTGTACAATGTTAGGAACATGTTGGAAATGCTACTCAGGTTTATGTTTGAAAATGATTCTACCCAGTCTGATCATTTGCACATTAAAATGATCGTTGATACAAACATATACGGTTGAAAAATATCATGCCCTCTCACCATTTATGCTCCTTAAGTATGACCATGAATTGGAAATCGATCTTCTTATGATCTTGTTTGGATATAAAACTATCTTGGAGCTAGGAAAATCTCTTATAAGAGGCTCAGACTAGTATACAATCACCAAACCATGTATGAGTTGGATTTGGAACCTTTTTTGCAATTATCCAAATTTGTGACATCTAGTCTTCAACCATATTGAGTTTGGTTGGCAAGTAGATGGTAATACTCAGTTCTTGTATGAGGAGTTTCACAAGTAATTCTCTAAGTTCTCATATTGACAACCATAAGCGGAATAATCTATTTTATCACATCATGAAAAAACATGTTCTTTATTAAAGGAGAATCGAGCCTATTAGGGTAAGTTAGATGGAGTGCTTGTAACCTCATGGAATGTAGAACATTGTAGGTCTATCATAATAGAGAATATGCTCGATGCCCTCCTCTGGCAGTTCGCCCCTCAGCCCCTTGTCTATATCTCCCTTGCAAATGTTCATTCTAGCAGGACTACTTTCCATCCAAGAAAGTATGGAACAGTTTCCTCCCACAGATAGCAACATTAAAATGTTAACAGGAGCTACCAATTCAGTAAAACAGAACTTCAAGGAAAATAACGACATCTTACTGGAACTACTCAACAGGGTTGAATGGATGGAAATTGTAAGTTCAGCCCTCCACACGGAAGTTTGTGTTCTTGTCAACCGGGTTGCAGCAGTGGAATCTGAAAACGCTTTATTGAAAGAACAAATCTCCAACAAGGCAAGCACTATCCACTCTCGCAATGGAACAATAAAAGCAGAGATTGACGATCTCAAAAAGATGTAGGAGGCAATCAGAATACAACAAGCTTCTTTCAAACAAGAAATTGAATCACTTATTCAATCATCGGCAAAGGTGGTTAAAGGGAATATTCCCCCACCTACGGCGGTAGTTGAGGAGGTCGTCCAAGCCAAACTCGTGGAGGAACGCACTAGGCGTGAGTGCGAGCTGGATCTCAAAGGAAGAGGGCTTCCCTCATCCCAATCGTCACAGGACCCCTGGATGGTTGGGAATTCTTTCATCAGAGATACTTTGGGTATCCAAGATATTCACCTAGAGCGTGCCTGGCTCGGTTATGAGTCTACCCTCTGCCTTCGGTTTAAGTCAGTAGTAGATAGGCTCAAGGCTCTTAGGGCCAAGAGGCTGTTATTTTCCCTCCCTAATAAGATCTTCCTTGATGAGGATCTTACAAGGTCACATGTAGCGGAACTCAAACACTCCAGAGAACTAGTTATGGCAGCTTGGAAAGCAGAGAAGTGGGCAGTTATCAGAAACCTCCATGCGGTAATAAGAGACACTTTCCCTCCTGGATGGGAGTCTTATCGTGGGTCTTCCAAATGACAAGCCACGAAGGGGGTGTAGTTGGGCAAGGGCATGACTATTAGATGTTGGAACAGGAATGGATCCTTTTGGTCGTCACCATGTCTTATTCTTGATGCTCTTAATTCTGCAGACATCCTCTTCATCACAGAGACTCATGAGAGTCCAGTGCGGCCTCTTCCTAATATCACGAGCTATCATTGGTACTCTGCACACAAGTAGGAGACTAGGAACTTGGGTGACGTAAGAGGTTCGGGAGGGGGTAGCCTGCTTGTACAAAGATTCGCTCCAAAGCAAGATCTCTTTGGTTGTCAGAGATGAGTTTGCTAGGATCTTATGGGTTCGTGTTCAAGGTGTGGGTCCCCCCCTGTGTAACGATATCTATATTGCAGTGTGTTACTTCCCTCAAAAATCCTCCCTTTATTCCATTCATAATGGTCTTGATGGTGATCCCTTTACCGACTTGTATGACAATATTGCCCAGTACTCAGTGGTAGGAGAAGTCATCCTTCTGGGTGACTTCAATGCATGTACCAGAGCACTCTAGGTTCCTATTCATGACTACGCAAAGATTATGTTATGCACTTGGATAGTTGATCTAGAGACAGTGGGCTTGCACAAGAAATCAGAGGATGATTCATGGCCTCTCATTGCTTATGGTCGGCACCTCTTATAGCTTGGAGAATCACATGAGCTAATTATCCTCAATGGGATTACCTTCTTTCCTGATTCGCATCTCTTCACTTGTCGACCACATGGTGGTGGTGCGAGTGTGGTGGATTATGTCCATTCCATCCATAGCTCCTTGTCACTGATCAACCACTTCTCTATTTCTTCCATTCCCCTTGTCGATCATGCTCTTCTCTTTGTATCCCTCCGTGTCAACATTCCCCCCTCCCGTCATTTCTCTCCCATTTCATGGCCTCCCTTGTACCACTTTTTCATTTCAACGAAGGGGATTCTGATACCTTTTCCTCCAACCTTCGACAACTTCTCCCCCTTGAGTCCTAGTTATTTTCTATGGATAATGTTGCTACCAAATACAACCTCCTTTCCTCCATCATTTTGGAGGCCTCCCTCATGTCCTTTCCTAGTTCCACCCAACCTTCTTCTGCCTCCCACCAACGGAAAGCTTGTCATATGAACAAATGGTATGATGATGAGTGCAAAATATTCCACAGACAGTTACGACATGCCTTTAACCAAGCCCATCCCTCCTATCCTACCTTAAAAGCCTCCTACAGTTGTCTCCTTCGCCGAAAAAATCACCTCTTCATCTCCCAGCGTAGACAAACTTTATGTGAGTCTCTTCAGCACTCTCCTAAGCATTTCTGGTGCACCATTTTCCCCTGCCATTCATCTCTTCCCTTTGAGTCTAATCCCAATTGCATGTTCTCTCACACCTCCAGTCTTTATGATATTCCTGGACAACCACATATCCAGGTTGACAACCCACCTTCCTTGTGCCACCTTTTCACCTACACTACAATCAGAGAGGCAATCAAGGTGATGAACTGTAGCAGGGCAGCGGATGAGGAGGGATTCCAAGCGGAATTCTTCAAACTTGGTCAAGGGGTTCTTTGTAGTTATTTGACTGACCTCTTCAATCACATGGTTTGCTCAAGTTTTCTGCTATCATGGTTACATCATATCATTCACCCGATTCACAAATCAGGTCCCAACTCTGATCCAGACTACATGACCATTATGGTGGGTCATAAATTCTCTAAAGTCTATGCTACAGTATTACATATGCAGTTATCCGAGGAGTTAGAGCGCAGAACCTTAGACCCAAGGGGCAACTTGGTTTTTGGCCTAGAACCAAACTACTGACCATATCTTCACTCTCTGGGCCATCACTAAGGAGGCACGTCATTGCTCATCAAAGGTCTATTGTTGCTATGTGGATTTTCAGAAAGCCTTTGACCCGGTTCCACGTGATGCAATTTTTCAGAGACTTCATGACATTGGCATTTCTGAGACCCTTCTCACGGCCATCATGCGCCTGTACGAGACTGTTTTGGGCCGCCTCTGCACCTCCTAGGGAGAGTCAGAGTTCATCAGGAGTACCATTGGGGTAAAGCAGGGGTGCCCCCTATCCCCAACTTTGTTTGGGATATACATTGACGAGCTAGAGTCTTTTCTCCATGAGCATATTGAGGACAGTGATGGGTGCCTTTTGCACCAGGTTTTGATATCCATTCTTTTGTTTGCAGATGATGTGGTTCTCCTAACTTCTTCTCCTGAGGGCTTACAGAGACAACTAGATGCCTTAGCCTTGTTTTGTGATCTTCGGCAGTTGACGGTTAACTTGGGTAAAACTAAGGTTATGGTCTTCAATGGTTTGAAGACCTCACATCTCCACTTCTTTAGGGGTGAGGAGATTGAGATCACCAACTCTTATACCTACTTGGGGATTATGTTCTCTAGCCCTTGTTTCAGTTTGAGACAGGCCCTCCAGCCTCATGTCAATAAGGGCTATGGGTCCTTAGTTCTTCTAGAGAGACAATGCTTCTGCCATCACTTTCAAGACATCTCCTCCAAAATGTCCCTCATGGACTCCCTCATCAAACCCACGGTTCTCTACGGTTCTATTGCTTGGGGACCCTCTTTGTTGGGTACTAACTGGGCCTCCGTCAAGAGAGTCCAACCACTTCTCCTTCGTCGTTCATCAAGTGTAAGTAAATTGTACCCCAACACATTATTTTGGCAGAGTTTGGAGCCCATCCTTTCAGATTAGAGACCATATTTGATTTGGTTTCTTTCTTGCACCGCATTTGGGGCTTTGAGTACACTGCTAAGGGGTGGGACATGTACCCATACCTGGCATACTGTTTTTTAGAGGCTATTGCTCTTTCAGACTCCCCACGCTAGGGTCGCGTAATTGGTATGCTGAGGTCTCTAAACTTTAAGGGCAAATGGTATTTGAATGGACCATCTTCCAACTTTTCGGTACTCCTTAGACGCCCAGAGCCACCTTCTGCCTACTAAACAGGAGATGAACAAGATCATCAAAGAGGATATTTACATGTAGTGCATCCATGCCACTTGGGTAAATACTTAGGGGGGTTTACGTCCCAAGATGGCCTTTTACGCTGAGCATTTCTTGGAGTTGAGGGATGGTCTCATTATCCATCCTCAGTACACCCTTCGGCATTGGATGCATGCCCTTCACATCCCCCTTGGTCAGTTCAGGGTTGGTTCTCATAGACTCCGTTGTGAGACGGATCACCACCTTGATCGTTCGGACAGGATTTTCGAGCTGAGTAGTCTCCAGGAGACCGAGACGGAAACACACTTCATCTTTCGGTGCCCCATTTACTACAAGATCAGAAGGGAGGTTCCATTGTTTATTTAGGAGGATGCAGGATCTTTATGACTTTTTCAAGTTTGAGGATCAAAGGTGCCTGGCTTTATACTTACAGGAGGCTTTGAAGCTTCGTGAGCACACTCTTTAGTCGCATCCTAGACCGGACTCTACCCAACAGATCACTTCCTTCTTCACAGTGTTACCTTTGGAGAGAGGCACTAAGCACCCTTGTGAGACCGACCCCACTTCTTCCTCCAAATTGGTTCGGCCCAGGGAAACCATCCATGGTTCCCCGAGCCATCACAGGCATGCTTGTACTAGGTCTGGCCTCAGGAGACAAACTAGATCCACCAGGCATCAAAGGGATAGTATTGTGTCCAGACGGCAACATAGTAGGCAGACTCTCTCTTCGGCGGGTCGGCATTCTATCCTCAACTTTTTCCAGTTGGCCTCGGATGTTAGGAGAGATGGATCTACCATTCCTTGATGGATATTCCTCTTTTCTTCTCCTTGGTCGTCTTTCCCCCTTTCTTCCTCTCACTTGTATTTCCACCCCCATTCTGGGTGCATGTGATTTCTCCTTTCAGTTGGCCACCTCTTCTGGGTTTTGTACTTGTCTTTCTCAGGAAATCTTTGGTTTTCCCACTTTGTATCAGTGCTCATTGTTGTCAGCAGTCCCTTTGACCTACTTTTGTGGTCATTTGTTGGACATTAAAAATAGAACATGCATTGAAATAAAGCATGTGTTCAAGAGGTAAATCAATACTCAAATTTAAGAAACATTTCGTTAATTAGGGAATGCTTCCCTTGTGGTCTAGCCTAATATGAACACTATTGTATGAAATTTGGAGCTCAACATGTTTTCTATGAGAGTCCTTGCTCAAATTCACCTATCCGGGCACTATAACTTGACAAAATTAAGAAGACTAATCAGATTGAACTTGAATGAGATAATAGTCAACTGTGTTGCTCTGAAAAGAATTTAGCACAAGGAGGGGAACATCTCTACCTGACATTGATACGACCTATAAATTGTAATGAGACTTTTATACTCGGGGATCAGGTAATCATGGTTGATTGCAGAGATTACGTTGAGTAATGGTAAAGAGCTTATACCTGGTAGATGACTAAGAGTTCTTAATACTTGTGTGTCTCATCACTATTTGTCATTCTTTCATTAGACATCAACCTTGTCAAGTTTCCGACTAAATGAATCATTTTATATGATGGTAATTGGACAAGGTCATTGTTAGGAGTAAACTTACGAGGAGATCTCAATTATATCCTAATTAATGCATTTGTCACCCCTTTTATAATGAAGTAAATCTGAAACTATCACCTTAATTACAAGGCATATATCCTAAGTTGATGTGACATAGTTTTTTGCCCATTCCCATTTTGAGGTTGGGTTGAGTAGAGCAAATTATGCCTCCTCTTGAGTCTTACAAATAAGATTGTTGGGACAAAGCCTCCCCAAAGCGCAAGGCACCAACCGCAGTATAGACAAATTGATGAGTAGTCAAGAATTAGCTCACCAGCAGTTGAGAGTTTTGAACGAGAAAACTTAGCAGAGTCGTTAAAATTTCTAACAGGTTGTGAAGTTAATTGTGGATTAAATAAAAACTATAAATAAAATAAAATCGGACATATTTCCGGATACCGGAAGAGGGGTCCCTAAAAACCCATTCCCAAGACCTTGCCCCTTCACATTTATTATGTTATTGTAGTGGAATTAGAATGTTGTGGCTCACCAAAAAGCTCTAGCTTTTGTGTCATGGAGTTCTAGTGGCCCACTCAATCTACTTTAATGTAATGACAGTTGAAAATCAGCTCTGATGACCCTTTTATTTTTTGATGAGTAGTGCACTCATTAGGCCATTTTCCTCATCCGTGCATTTTAAGACCCATGTATGTGAATATAAACATGGACATGTTTCAAACTTTCAAGCCTGTTATATTACCTCTAATAGTGTTCTGCAGTCATCAAGGTGCCTGCATTGTTTTTTGCAGCACCTGGAAGCTATGGCATCACAGCCAATATAGCTTTAAGATCCTCTTAGCACAGTAAGTAAAGTATCTTTCTAAATGCATATAAATTTACATATGGCATATTGATGAATTTTAGATACCAGATGGCAAAACTTCTGTCTGTTATAAAAGAAAATATCAATTAAAAGTATTACAGTTTCAACACAGATACTGATGACATTGTCAAATCAATAGTCTGCAGCAATCTTACCAAGAAACCAACAGCTTGTCTTATGTATCTTAATTCATCCCACGATTTTCCTGCATACTGAATATATAAAAGGATAATCAGCAAAATAATCAATATGATGATTAAAGCATTATAAAAATATTGGAGGGTAATCAATCCATACTTTTTCTGTTGCTTCACATATCCATTGTTCCAGCTCAGAAAGCCCAAATTTAATAAATTCACCATTGCTAAAAGAGCAACATTCACGGCGTAACAGCAGGCTGATTCAACCAAGTAATGAAACTTAAGGAGCCATACTAAAACTCTCGAGTCCGAAAATATATAAAATTGAAGAGACAAATTACACCCAAATACTACAAAAACAAAAATATTAGGGATTTCCTTACCTGTTAAAAAGTTGTACATTGATGAATGAGAAAACTTGTGTGAAGAGTTTTCTGATAAAAAATGCAGGTACCTGTGTAGAATCATAAGACCAATAAGTAAATCCTAAGATCTGCATTTTACAGGACATGAACTATAATAATTAACCTCAAAAACGAAAAAAATCTTCAGCTCTGCAAAATAACAGTTAGAATGTGGGCTAAACATGATTTATTTGACAATTAAAGCATAAACCATATCTTGATAAGGAAAAATCCCTGCTCACTTTCACAAACACACAAGTCTTCCTGAAGTCAGAACAAACAAATTTCTTAAATGCCCAGATCCTGAGTTAACAACCCAAGTATGTTATCCAGGTTTTAAGAGGCTGCCAAATGTATATTCCTCCTGTAGCTATATTGGTATGCACATCCAACCATACCACAAAATTTGATCTATAGCAAAACACCAGAAAAAGACCTCTCTCTATACCACATATTTCCATCTTATTAGTACAAAACAGCTATATAAGAAAAATCCATTCCACAAACTTCCACAATAACTGCATATCATGACATTTCAACAAAAACATAGTAAGAAGAGAAATGAAATTGGTTATATCAATTACTGGATGATTTATAAATCGTTAAGAAAATGCAAAGGTTGAAAAAGGTAAGTAAAGCAAGCTTACATGGTTAGAACAAAGTGTGTTCAACATAGAATTCAGAATCTTGATAATGCTATGCCAATGAGAGCCCAAAGCTTGCTGATTAGATCCACCAAAATTTGGCAAGCGTGACCCTTTGACCATGCTTACTCGAGATACCCTTGGTGCCTTAGACATAACTCATTATAAGTTAGTAAAATTATCCACACACACTATAAATCATGCACTCAATAAACATTGCTTTCTAGCAAAGCAACATGTCGATATTTATATGCACTGGAAACAGAAACAAATGATATAGCTGCTACAGTGCAACTTGTCATGATTAACATTATAGCAAACCAGATCAAATAAAATCATAAGTAGATCATGGAAAGTTAACAGAGCTATAACTTTCTACAAATATTCCGAATCCTGCATATCCAGTTCCTTCAACGATAGCTAAAAGCCTAAAACCATGAGCAAACCTTTCAATAAAACCAGAAAGAAAGAAAATACATTAATGTCCAAAGATGACCAAAAGTAGGTCAATGGGACTCGAGGATACAACTATTAATAATAGAAAGATCTAGGAAGAGAGAATTCTAGAAGTAAAGTAACAAAAAAATAAACACTAACAGAGAATCTCATAAACACTAATGCTTTCAAAAACAAGATGCAAGTGGAAAATCCAGAACCAAAAGTCATATTTGAATCCATACATCAAATTTTTTGGCATGTTTTGCATTTGATTCTGTGCAATGCTTTTATTTGACACGGTTCAAACAAACTACCTAATGTGACAGAGATTCACTGAGATTCTTATTCAATCTTTTTACTCCTACCAATTTCTACCAACATTATTCCAAAACGCACATGTATGTTGCTATACAAAACTAACACCATCCAAAAAACACACTTGTAATATGGTTAAAGATGATAAGGAACTGCACTGTAACAACCAAAAGGAAATGTCCCTGACCTGAATACATAAATTGAGCTTTGGTGTTAATTCTCTTTTTATGTTGTCACGGATCAAACCATAGACCTTTTCTAAAGCCGCAGTTAACTGTTGTTTAAAAAGTAAAGCAGGATATTTTGCATCCACTTGCCGTGTACTCATGCGATCGCCAGATGATGCAAGAGCCCCCGGAGAAGCAGCATTTGAAGGTGATCTAAAGCTCTATCAAGAAAAACAAAAGTTATGAGAGAAATAAGACAATTAACATCCAAAGTATATTAAATGCACTAGAATCAATGCTTTTAATGGAAGTTTTTACAAATTATAATAGATATATATTTTGACTATGCCATTGTTTCTGAAAGAACCAATTTGAAACTTCCCAAACACAACAACAGAGTTCATTTTTTCCAAAATTTAATTGAAAGAAAATATAATATTGACATCAGACATAACAAAAGCCTTAACATATTAGATTTTTCACTAAGATATAGATGCTGTTTTTTAATCAGTTTGTCTAATTTTTTAATTTTTGGGTTTATTTTTATATGATAAAACAGATATGGATTAAGCCTACAACAGAAATGAAGCAAAAACTGAGCCCTCAAAATTTTTCCATGATTTTTATGCATAAAATGGTTCTAAAGTACACCAAAATGAGAAGTTCCATGGCATGTATCACTTCCACAATCATCAGTTAACTATGAAAAAGTTTCATAAGAAAAGTAGAAAGTGAAACACTTATAAGATTTAGTAGAGAATGGCATGGTAAAGAAGCCACAAGAAGGATAATCTAGAAACGCTAACATTTTGTAATTGGGATGGTTGAAAGGTATAGAGCCATGGTCTCTCACCCTAGCACTCATGCACACAAACATGTTCTCTTGGACTTATGAAATTGAACACTAGAGACCTTGGCTAATAGTATTAGAACATTGATGGGAAGATGACCTCAAGCAGGAACTAGTATCTGGAATTAAAATCAGGCTCACATTTCCTGGAGAACATGCACGCTTGCACACAAACAGCTATACATTTCTATATACATAAAGATATTCACAAATAAAAAAGCTGTAAACATCCAATGTGAATGTTACTCATGTAGGGCCTTAATAAGAAAACAGACACTCAGATAAAGAACCAAAAGTAAAGAAAATTGAAAGCCATCAAACAAGTAATCCTTATTTTGATTTCAACAAGGAAATGACATTTAAATGTACAAACAGAAGACTCTAAACATGGCCAGAATTGACAGAGAATTTTTCCAGTATTTTCATCAATCTTGTCATGGATATTTCTGTAGCCGCAAGAAATAGATGTGACCAATTTACAGAGCCATGTTAGTTAATTAAAAACAGGGTATCAATCAAGAGTCCAGTTTATCGAATAAAAATTGTTACTGACCAAAAAATAATGTAGCATCCATAAAAAAGAAAGTTTCTCTCGAATATGGCATCTTACTCATAATAAAAGAACTGCTATTACACAGTTTCACTTGTGCTTCTGACTAAAGGCAAAATTAACACACTATTGCCAACATGGTTTCCATGAACCCCAACTGAATTTAAAATAAGAGAGCAATGCATTACTCACTTGTGTCAACCTTCCAAAATGGCTAATCGAAACACTTAGGCGAAGCTGTGGTGTTGTAGGAAAACCGTTTGACTTTAAATTTCGCTGAAGAAGGAAAAGCAGTGTTGAAATGTTGGACAGCCAATATGATAAGACGTTACCATTTTCTTGACCCTGCATGGAAATACATAAAACATTCATCTAAACGAACATGGATTGAAATAGAAGAAATATAAATAAAAAATTATTACGACTATTTGAGCAGCTGAGGCAATGTATAAAACAAACAGTGACCGAACAATGAAATAAGATTGCCTTCGTAGGTATAATAAACCACCATGCCACGAAATAGACATAAATACAAAAAACACAAGAAATACACTTCAGGTAAAATATTAAATGACAGAAAGGTGGCAAATTTCATCTCAATCATTCTAGGAAATTTTTGTTGGCTAACAATGTAATATACAATAGCATATTTTGGCAAACAAAAATATATGTAGAAACATCAGTTCCTATGCTTGTAAATGCAGATGACATGGTGCTCTCTAAACATATATGCCAAAATAATGGAAAACATCATCACTGTAGCCATAGATATCATCCTTGGAAACTTCACACATTCAAACAGTATGCAAAGCTCTAAAAAAAGGATTTGTGATAAAGAAAAAAATGAACTTTCATGTTCAACATAAATGAGAACCTTAGAAGTGTATATATGTGCATGATTCTGTGTCTGTTTACTTGTTTCTACTTATATTCAACTTTTCATAACCTCTTCAAGTTGCAATACTTGAGGTTCAGGCATTAATTTTAATTTAATACTTAATTATTTGTTGGCACTTTGACTTAATTGGAATTTTGCATAACCTCGTGTACGTTGGTAATAATCATGACCCAAGCACCTTTAAGTATATGTCAGTAGGGGGGCAAATGATGAATATAACCCACCACTTTGGCGTTTTCACCTTCCAGCCTCTGTTTCCATTGGCAAAAACTTTTGGAATGCGTTACGCCTCATATGCCAAGCTTGTCTCACAATTCTTACAGATCTGGGATTCACGCAATTACAACCCAATCATGTATTTGTGTTAAGTAATTGAAGGTTCACACAAACATTTTTTAGTTAGATTTTATTTTGGGGGGATTTTACTAAATTCATCTCAAAATGACCTCCATGATTAGTAATTATGCTAATGACATTTTTCACATGTACGTTGTTAATAATCATGAGACAAGGGGACCCACTTAGGACACAAGCAACTTTAAGCATTTGTTAGTGCGAGAGGAATGGAAAATATAAACCACCACTTTGGACTTTTCACTCTCTAGCAAGTTTCTATATTTTTTGGTCTTTCAATGAAATTATAAACCATACATACAAACACTTTATACATTATTTAAGAAACTAAATCAAAATGTAATTAGTGTGCATACAGTTAAATTTGGATGTCAAGTTTAAAATCAAAGGCTCTAAACGACTCCTCTCCTCTTTGTAAATACAAATATTATCGAACAACATGCAAAGCCTCAACGTTTGCAAGAAAGGGTTAAAAAGAAAACCAACATGGCAGCCAATAACAACTGAAATATAGTAGGAGCATTATGCAGAAGTGGATTGCTCAACAACTAATTCATTTGGACAAGGAAGAACAGTACGATCGAAGTCTTGCTACTCTTATCATGGTAAAACCACTCAAGCCCGGCTTCTCTTCCACGGGGTGCAAATGTATGTACAATTGGCTTCTCCCTTAAAAAATGATCATGTCCTGAATGCGCTGCTAAAACACACAGGCCTCAGTCATTCCAACTCTGGACTATTCTTTGGCTGATTCACAAGTTTTCAACACTTCGATGTCTTTTACCGATAGCACTTCCTCATATTCTCCCCTTCTATCACCATTGGGCAGTAGGAGCCTTGCTTCATATCTTGAGGTTATGCAAATTCCACCTTCAGCAAATGAATCCAAAGTGAAATGATCTCTAACCATCCCACGTGTACTCCCAAAGTGTCATTACCCACCTCCTCAAGTATCCCAAGACATGGAATTTGGTCAATATTTGAATACCCCTTTTTATCCCTCGCAACAGCAACAAGAGAGCCATAAATCAGCTTCTAATTATTCCATTAAGCCTTCCCTTGCAGAAATCAAGCAAGTTGTAGGCTTGGTTTGAGCCATAACAGTTCTTGATGAGAGATTAGATTCCCTTGGCACAAAACTTGGCGGTTACAGAGCCTTGTGTAGACTGTCATATTGATATTGTCATTGTTATCAGTGACTTATTAATTACATGTTAGTTATGTGGTTGTTTGTATTGCCAGCCAAAAATACTTTTGTAATGACTCTCGTAAGTATGCTTGGTTGTTGATGGTTGTGTTTAACCAACAATACTTAGGTCTTCTTGTGATACAAATAGAATGATGTACATTAGGGACGGAGCACTTCTACCAAGTCCTCATAAATCACAATCTGTACTGAGCACTACATACTGATAATACAAAGCTGTGATTATTCTCATATTTTTCTATGTTGTAGTATGGTATGCGTTTATAATTTTGCACATGATATTCTTGGTAGAGTACTTTCATAGTAAATATCCCAGGGTCATTCCTTTAATGAATGTCAGGGCATGTTAAAGTGGATTCAAAATAGAGTTTCAGTCAAAAATAACCATTCACGACAAGGCACTACTTTATCTTATAACATCTTTGAGCCAAATGTAACCATGAAGTACAAAGACGTGCCATCAAGGACAAGAAGACCAATATTGTACAACAACTATCTAATGCCATTTATCCTGAGCAAAGACCTGAGAAGGAAAAATAGTAAATGAGGGGCCCAAGATGTCAAATAGCATGCTTACACGGTGGAGCAACAAGAAAGACAAAAACAGTTGCGAAATGCAGCCAAATCTTAAAATCCATCAAGCGAAGTACAGAGTAAATGCCGAGGCCAAAACATAGTATTGTAGTTGTACTATGTTTGTGCATGGACTATTGGAGTATTGTCTAATAGACTCTTGTAGATCATGTTGTACTTGTATGTTGCGTTTGAGTTAGTGTAATAAGAAAAATTACTGTTTTTGGGTTTTTTACACTAAAGGGTTTTCCCATGATAAACCTGAGTCGATATCTTGTGCTTTGGCATTCTTTTTATGTTTTAGATAGCAGATCTACTTGAGGTCACGGTTGCATAGGTCTGATTCCCAACATTTGGTATCAGAGCCTAGTAGGATCTTTGAAGTAGATCTCTAAGAGGTGTGTAGGTTGATCCTTGCATAAATCTTACATTAAAGAAGATATGTCTGGAAGTTCTAGAATACAGACAGAAAAGTTCGATGGTTAAAACTTGAGATATGGAAGCTCAAAATGGAAGATCTCTTGAGTGACAAAGATCAGTCAGTTGTTGTGTCACAAACAAGCCATGTGGGTTGAAACAAGAGGAATGAAATAAGGTTTATATAAAGGCTAGAAGCTCTATTCGACTGTGTATCAAGTTGAGTGTTATTGAATTATCTGATGAAAAGACAACAAAGGGATAATGGGATAAGTTGGGGACGTTGTACCATGATAAATTTTGATCAATAAACTATTCCTGCGGAGGATTTCCTTGAGACTGAAAGATGGTGACTCGATTATAGAGCACCTAAATGCTTTCAACACTTTGCTAAGTCAGTTATTGTCAGTGGATATCAAGTTGGATGATGAACACAAGTATGTTACATTTCTATGCTCTTTGCCAAACTCTTGGGACAATATAGTGATCGTAATCACTGGTACTTCAGCCAAACTAAAGATGGATTAGATTGTTGTAGCTTAATTTTCAGGAGAATTGAGGCGCAAATCCATTGAAGATCACGAAGGTGATGCACTCACTATTGGAATGTAGGAGAAAGCAAGAAAAAGGCATGCGGAAGTCGAGAGAAGCATGGGAAGTCTAGAGACAGATCTAAGAGTCCCGACATACCTTCTTTGAAAAAGTGTTGGCATTGTGGTAAAATAGAGGATTTTAAGAAGGATTGCAAAGTGAAGGTGGACAAGAACAACCACATGACCTTTCATCCTTGGGCAATAAAGGATCCACTGATAAAGGTGGAGATGCATATTTTGCAGCTTTGAGTGTGCATGCATGCAATGAAGCATGGTTGGTCAATTCTGGAGCATCCTACCACATATCCTCTCATAGCGACTAGTTCTGCAAAAATGAGTATGATGCTGATAATGTCTTTCTAAGAGATGATTCCACTCACCAAATTATGGGTTGAGGAAAGGTGAAAATATGGTTCAGAGATGGGATAATCAAGACACTTGCTGGAGTTTTGTGAAATATCCCTTTTTAGGATATCACATAAAACTCAGAAATTTATCAAAACCTGCAAACTGAAATTCTGATTTTTCAAGGATAGCAAGGTACATAAATCTAAAAAAAATTATATCTTCCAAACTAACCACTTCCAACAAAATCCCAGAAGCTTCAAAAGATGTAGAAAAATATAGAAAACAATAAACAACTGAGAAATAATTTTTAATGGCCAATGCTGAATTTATTTTATTAATTTTATGGCAGCAAATGAGGAGAAAGTACAGCTAACCGTAAACTCTAGAATATCAATAGAAAATGATTCAAAAATTTTTCTAGGGCATCATTATGACAATAACAAGCTCCAGATCTGAAATCTCCGGAAACATGCCACGAAAACCGCTTCAAAATGCTTCCCGAAATTCCGAGGTAGGTCGCTCCACTTGTGGGAAACACCCAGCAGCCCCAAATCTGAAAATAAATGAAACCCTTGTCAAAGAATGGTTGTCCTCCTCTGAATCTGAATCTCTGATTAATTCTCCAAATCCGATGCAAAAATCTCAACCGTGCAACCAGCAAGCTAGGGATATGGATTGGAAACCCTCACCAAAGAATGCTCTACAAGCTAGGGTTGGATCTCTCACCACCGAAGCTAGGGATCCTACAGAATCTGACCTCCACAAGCAATAAGGCTGAAAATAGCAATAGTTGAAAATAGTTGAATGTGTGAATGATCTCCAAAAGACCTCAAAGGGACCTTTATAACTCTTTTCCTGCAATAAACCCTAATTGACCCCTTTGGGAAATTTCCATATGTATTAAAAATAACTTAAGTGACTTTATTTATTAATTTTGAAAAAAACTCATAAGATATTATTTCATAAGGAAAATATTTGTACAATTTCGACTATGCCAGGGATGGAAACTATTAGTCCAGTCTTGAGCATTATGAAAAAAAATAAACTTAATGAACATCATGAAAGATTATCAAGGTTTAGGATAGCTTTCATATCATTTTGATCCCGTTTAGGCCACCACAGAGGGGGATCTCCATAGCATCCGATGTCATGATTATCCAAAGCCCAGTTTGCTAGAACATCAACCACCTGATTTTTCTGTCTAGAGATGTGACTGATTTGCAAAAACTAAAAATTAGCCTACAATCCTTTGATTTTCCTTTTTTCACATTCAATCTACCAATGTGATCTCCCTAGTTTCTCTGAAGAAGTCAACATGCTGACAATAATCTTGGAATCAGATTCCACTTGCACTTGAGTCCATCCACACTTAATAGCCTCTTGTAAACCTTTGTAGATAGCTCTAATCTCAACAACATTATTAGTAGTACTAAAATTTTCAGCAAAGCAGAAAACAACTCTCCCATCATGTGTTCTTCCAATACCCCCCATAGCCACCTTTCCCGAATTTCCCCTGGACGCCCCATCCATATTCAATTTACCTACTTGCATAGGAGGAAGAACCCAATTTTGTTGTTTATCTTCTCTCCTTTTAATTGTAAAAGAAGAAAGAGGGGAACTATTAGGCTGAAAGGATAGCAGATTACAGCTTAAGTGACTTTATTGTGCACATGCTAAAAAATACACTTAAGTTGTCCCAATTAAGAAATAGAACATAAAGCACCACCTAGTCACCCATCACTTAAGTCAAATCACGAAATTAAACATAAAGTGAAGGTGGTAACAAAATAAACCCATACCCTATAGCCTCCAACGTCTCTAGTCTCTTGGGCATGACCAAAGCTAAGACGAAAATTAAGCCTCAAGGCCTCTTGCGTAGGAATGCGGACATTACATTCTGCACATACTAGGTCATGCATGGAGTTTAATTTTCATCAGAAAGATGTGTGATGCTAGAGAGCAGGTGTCATTCGCAAAGGATAGTTGCAAAATGGTGCTCAAAGTAGTGGTCCTATCAATAGAAGTGTGCATTAGAACCTTGTTCAGACTAGATGTGAGTATGGTCATTGTTGCTTGTAATAACAGTGTTGTTCCTAAACATAATGAGGTATATGAGAAAACCAACATGCTTCCAATAGAGAAGACTATGTTATGGCTTGAAAGGATGGGACATCTTGACCAGAAGGGATTGCACACACTACAATCCAATGGAAAAATAAATTGATGAGGGTACCATGGACTTTGACTTCTACAAGCATTGTGTGTATGTCAAGTAGAGCAAAGTGAAGTTTCTCACAAGCACTGCACATTCAAATAGGATCTTGTTAGTGATACATTGGGATGTGTTTGCACCGGTGAAGGTCCAATCGCTTGGGCAAGCCATGAACTATGTGTCCATCATAGATGACTTTTCAAGAAAGACTTGGCTATACTTTCTCCAAAAGAAATATGAATTTTTCATGAAATTCAAGGATTTCAGAGTTGTTGTAGAGAATCAAAATGAGGAAAGATCAATGTGTTGTGCAGGGATGATGGGGGTAAATCCAATTCAAAGGAATTCAAGGAATTTTGCAAGCAATGTGGAATTGAGAGATAAAGGTCAACTCATAACACACCTCAACGAAATGGAGTTGAGGAGTGGATGAACAAGACAATAATGGACAAAGCGTTGACTATGCTCAACAATGTGCATTTGGGGAAGAATTTTTGAGTGGAAGCAATAATTGCTACTTTTTATTTGATGAATCGTTCACCATCAACACTAGAGAATATGACTCCACAAGAAGCTTGAACTAGTGAGAAACCATCCCTTTAAAACCTAACGGTTTTTGACTACGATGTATATGTATGTATTCCAAAGGAGAAGAGAATGAAGCTTGACTAGATCTAACTAGAGAACAGAATGGAGCTTGACTAAGTATAAGAAGTGCATTGACTATGAGAATGCTGCGAAAGGGCACTAGCTGTGGAATCCTAAAATAGAGAAGGTAGTTTTTAGCCGTAACGTGGTCTGTAGAGAACTTTGAGGATTCCTGTAGCCAAATGAACATACAAGAAAGGTATGGGTTGACCTAGAGTCTAAAGGACTTGTAACTGTGTATCAAGTTGTTGATGAAGAGGCATTAAAGGAGGAAGAAGAACCTAAAACCCCTATGTGGAGGGGATTAGAACATGTGCACAAAGCCCTAGAGAGGCATAGTCTAAATGCCTTCCATTCTGTATTCTTAGTTTTAGTAACTAAGGGTGATGATCCCAAAATGGTGCACAAAGCTTTTGCATCCAAGGAAGGCACATTTTGGAAGAAAGCCATAAAAGAGGACATTGAGTCTCTAGAAAAGAATGAGACTTGGGATCTGGTAAACTTACCTCTTGGAACAAAGCTTATAAGTTGCAAGTGGGTTTTCAAGAAGTTCAATGCGCAAGGTAAATTGGAGAAGTATAAAACTCGCCTACGTGTTAAATGATTCTCTTAGGAAGAGGGAATGTACTTTGGTGAAGTGTTCTCTCCAATTGCAAAATGGACTTCAATTAGATTTCTTTTAGCTATTGTTGTTGCATATATCTTGAGATAGATCATATGGATGTTAAAACAATGTTTCTACATGGAAGCTTGAATAAGAAATCGCCATGATGTAACTTGAAAATTTCAAAGTCAAAGGAAAAGACGATTTGGTTTGCTGAAGGTGAGAGTCAAATATGCAAATAAGAGGCAAGAATGAAAATATGAGGTAAATGACTTGTTATTGTTGTTGTTATAGACTTTGGGCGCACAAATTAGGGTTGAAAAGAATATTTTAATGTTTAGAAAGTCGGTTTGACCTTTGTTTTGACCAAAAAACAAAAAAAAATTAAAAAACGCGTCAAAAAAGGGTCCGGTTCGGCTTGGGTTCGGCCAGGGTTCTCCCTACAGGCCCCGGGTACGGCCGGGTACGTCCACAGACGTACCCGGGGCCTGCAAGGAGAACCCTGGCCGAACCCAAGCCGAACCAGACCCGAACCCCGTGCCCGCGCCGAACCGGACCCGAACCTGCCGCCCTAGGGGGCCGAACCGGCTACCTAGTTTCTTTCTTGTAAACATTTTTCAACATTATTTTCAGATCCAATGCCCATATCCAATACATACATTATACCATACCTTACCTTGAGGAGCAACGGATTGACTTAATCCCAAAAACTTGACCCAAAAGATCAAATCATAAAAGCCACAACTCACGCTTGCCAACGCACACATCAATTTTTTTCAATATTCAATGCAGGGCAATACACTGATGAAGCTAAGTAGTACAACCTATAGAAAATTCAACTTCACTTCTTGCAAATAATTGAAGACTGCAATAGGAACCTTTGCGCCTCAAGAAAGGGAAAACAATATGTGCACTCCTTCGTATGTAACCTCTCGACACCTCGCAGTTAAGCAAGCCTCCACACCCCTTGCAACTTTGTGTTCACCTCGTGACGGTCCGTGCCATGCACATGGGCCCCCAATACTTTGCAACACGAGCACAACTTATTACAGCATACCACACAACTCCATTGTGACTTGCAACACGTCCTTCATTTTTTTCATCTTGTGTAAAGCCTTGCAATACACGGATGCACTACATCTTACAATCCCACATACACCACGCATAAGCCTCATAGTACTCGCGGTATAGCGCAACATCTAACAACACTCGAAGTGTCCCACAGCATTTCATAGCAATAAAAGCAGTTTGCAACCTCGCAGTACTTTGGGACGTTGGTCCTAGCTTCCCAATAAACCACACACCTCCATACTATTGCTTCGTACATTTGTATTTACCATTCATGTGACAGCCACATGTTGTCATGTGACATGCCTTGTGGCACTCTCCACATTCATACCATGTTAAAACATCTATCAGTGCACTATGAAAAACCATTGGAAGACCAACCGTCCCTCAACCAAGAAGATGAACCATTTTGTACTTGTTCCTTCATGTAACCATCGTTTGTTGTATGAAGAGAATTTGATTTGATTAAAAAAATATGAGAGAAGCAATACTTAGAAGAATTTCAAAGCTAAACGGAAATAGAGAAATGACATACACAAATTAACAAAGTATACAAGATATATTCTGAGGAACTCTTTCCGGAAAATACCCAGAGCCGTAACTTATCCCCTTATTGTCATAACTCAACCATTTTACCATACAATAATGTACTTCTCAGTTATTCTCTATCCTACTCCATGCCCATCTATATATAAGCACATTAGTAGGTAATTGTCAAAATGGTATTACAAAACAATGGGTAACAAATTCATGGGCCAAGAATACAACCCATGTCGGCTCCTCATAAACATGAGTCATCTAACCACCCATAATAACATAGCTTAAAACTACCTATACGTGCCTGAAATCCTAGAAGAGTGTAACTCATGGAAAATATACAACACATTTCCAACGTTCTCCCACTTGTTGAATACTTTCCATAAGGGTTTTCAAGGCCATATACTCTGCAGCTCAAGGATCTCAAGCCCGTTGATTTTCTACACCAAGAAAAATTCTCAAGCTTATATTGCCTTAGTCAAAGAATCAACAACTTCATCTTCTGTGTCGACCTTCTCTAGCAGTGTCTTCTTCTTCTCCCCAACCATTTCTCTAACAAAATGGTATTGAACATCAATGTGTTTCATTCTAAAGTGATACCCAAGGTTCTTTGCAAGACAAATTGCACTTTGACTATCACAATCCATCCTAACAGCATTTTGAGTGAACCCAACAATGGAAATAAACCTCTCAAGCCAAACTACTTCCTTGCTTGCATGAGTAGTTGCCATGTACGCAACCTCTATGGTGTATATCACAACACTTGTTTGATGTTTACTCATCCAACTTACAGCTCCACTGAACAAGTTGAAAACATACCCACAAGTAGATATGCGCATATCCAGATCTCCACCCTAGTTAGAATCCACGAAATCCATGTAGATTCAATGTATTGCTTTCACCAGGATTTCCCTGATAACATATTGCATAGTCAGATGTCCCATGCAAATATCTGGCGATTCTCTTCAATACAATAAAATGTTCATTTCCAGGATTTGACATAAATGTGCTAACTACTCCAATTGCATAAGAAATATCAGGTCTTGTACAAACCATTGCATACATCAAACTACCAACCGCAGAAGAGTACAACACCTGAGACATGTCCTCAATTTTTACTTCAGTTTTATGACATTGTTGAGCAAATAAATAAAATGTTCCTTTCCAGGATTTGACATAAATGTGCTAACTACTCCCATTGCATGAGAAATATCAAGTCTTGTACAAACCATCGCATACATCAAACTACCAACCGCAGAAGAGTACAACACTTGAGACGTGTCCTCAATTTTTACTTCAATTTTATGACATTGTTGAGCAAATAATTTTTTACCAACAGTAAAGGGAATACTGGTAGGTTTACTTTTTTGCATTTTAAACCTTTGCAATACCATCTCAATGTTCTTCTTTTGATTTAACCACAATTTTCTGTTTACACAATCTCTCTTAATTTCCATGCCCAAAATAAATTTTGTAGAACCTAGATCCTTCATATCAAATAGAGATAAGAGATAAGACTTAACCTGATGGATCATTTGATTATTGTTACCAATTAACATGTCATCTAAATACAATATAATGATAACAAAATTTTCAACTTCTTGTTTATAATAAATACATGGATCAATTTTGCTTCATCGAAGTCCAAGTCCCAACACATACCTATCAAATTTTTGGTTAACGTTCTTGGTGATTGCTTCAAGCCATATAGAGACTTATTCAGCCTACACACCAAATCTTCCTTTCTTTTAACCTTGAAGTGTTTTGGTTGCTTCATGTAGATTTCCTCCTCAAGCTCACCATCCAAAAAAGGTGTCTTAACATCCATCTAATCTATTTCCTAATCGAAAGCAACAACAATTACCAAAACAATCCATCTAATCTATTTTCAACGCCTGGAAATTAGAATAAAACAATCCACACATGGTCTTTGGTGTAGAAAGTTATATAAAAGAGAAACAACAAAACTACAACACCCTCCACACATTCATTCATGTCCTTCACCGCGCAGTAGGGAGGAGAAAACAGTTTTAAATGCATGCATAAGAGATAACACGTGGCAAGGATAGTTGGAGTTGTCTAGGAAATAAAGCAAATAATAAACTTTGCAGAGAAGAACACATTTTCCCAGCTGAGCAAAGATTAAATCATTTCTATTTCCAACACAAGAAACCACGCATTCTTCAGGTGTATCAATGCATTTACAAGAAGATTCAGCAAGTATAGTCATGCATGAATCAGAAGATCGCATCGAAGAAGTAAATCTCAAATTGCGCGGTCATTAAAATCAGGCGATTTTCACGCATAACAAGGAAAATTTGCTCCGGTGAATTAAATAAAAAATCAGGATATTAGAAATCGGGTGATTTTGTTTATTTAAAATAAATAAATAATCGTTATCGCCATGTTCGAAATTCGAGCCTAGTCTTGGTATGATGTATTATTAAATTTCTAAAAAAATTGTAACCGGGACAAGTTATTATTATTATTTTTAAAATAATACTAATAATAATAATTAAACAACTTATTATTCTTGCATTGACGGGGTTTCAGAGACTTAGACCCGACCCCGCTTGCATTGTTTTGTGTGCCTGTGTCATTTTTCTGTAAAATTCATAATGGCCGAAAAATCTAATAAATTTCTAGGAAGATCGAGAAAGTCAGTGTAGAAATCGAACAAATCCGTGCTCAAGTATGAATTCCAAGGGAATCATCCCTCCCAGTTCCATTAAGTCAGCATATGACAATATCACTAATACAAATCTAGGTCACATCAACGTGTGCAACAATTCTATGAACGGATGAAAACTTAAGGCAAAAAACCATATTCTCAGAATAGGCTTTACCATAGTGGTCTACCTCAAGCAATCAACATTTCATGTCTCGGTGCAATGTCCAGAGCTGGTTATCGCTTGCGCAGAGCATTACGATCCCGAGAGGCGAGGAATTTTTAAAGATAATCGCGAGCCTTTTCTCTTAATCACACCAGAGCACATTGAGGAATTGCTCAGCATACCTGACTTCCCTGAGAATGCGGATATCACTCGACAGTCAACACAAGAATTTTGGGATGAAGAACCCCTCAGGTGGAGCAAGATGGTTAATAACAACTGGTTAGTGACCAAGAGGCCTCGAATTGACCGGCTTCCTAAAGAACTGTACCGCGTTGAGTTCGTGGAAGAAATCGGGGACATGATTACTCTCCTAAGTCAGGTTTTCGGTTTACCCTCTGTCAGGATTTTCCACCAATGGATGTATCAGTTTATCTGTATCATCCTTGCCAAGAGAGATTTTGTGGATTGGGCCACCATCATCAATGATACCCTTCACAAACAGTTGATTGAAGTAAAGATGACTAGATGTTTCTACATGACATCATATATGACTTATGCAGTGGCAAAAAGAAAGCTATTTTATGGACGCGAAACAAGAGAAGTCATTGGTCCATAAAACAGTTTCTTCCATTATTACCCCACAACTAAGTTTCAAAAATAGCTCTCACCATTTCAGAAGAGTGAACGATGCATTCACCTTCCGCGTGATTCGGAACCTGAATCGGAATACAGAGGAAAGATTTTCTAAAGAAGCCATGGATGTCATTTCCCAATGGGGAACCTGGTTTATTCAATTCTCATCCTTTTCCTACATTCACGTAAGTGGCTTTGTGGGTACTCCATGGAAACTTCCTAAGTACGTCAGTGACAAATGGGCATTGATGGAGCTTGCACGACAAACTATTCCAAGTTCATTATCTTCTTAGTGACAAGGATCGCTTAGGAATTCACTTCCCAATCCAAATCGGGGGAATACCAATGTCCAAATCTCTTCAGTGCACAACTCATGGAAAAAGAGTTTGCCCTCATCACAATTCATCCATATGTGAAGAGAGCCCAGTTTGATATCAATGGATATATGCAGAAGATTCTTGGAGCAAAGTATCAACATAACCCTACCATGGAAGATTTCTAGGTTGCCTGTTCAGATGAGCATGAAGTAAGAAGACGAGAGTTTTCTCACCTAACCCTTGCTCAGATCAAGGCCTTTCACATCAAGAACCCTCCCGATTCATTCATAAATGATGATGAAGATGTTATTGATCCTTCATATGATGCAGTTGCTTTTACACCCGTTGCCCCGAATTGACTGGACCAAAAGAGATGAATTTTCTCTTGATAGCAAGAATCAACCGATCCTTGAAAGAAGCATATCTTGGTACGAAAGAGAACTTGCCAAGTTACAATCAATTCAAGATCATACTTCAGGATCACAAAAATTTCCAACTCGAGGAGGTCTTCATTCAACCAAAGCCCCTTCTCAATTGACCTCCGTGCCATCCAATCATACGCAAGTCAAGAAAAGAAAGGAGTGGTTGCCAAAATCCACTTCGCCGAATAATGTGTCACGAGGAGAAAAACCTAAGGGTCCTAACCCCAGCTGAAGGAAGAGAGCGTGTATCAGGATTTTCTACTTCAAGTAGAGATTCTTCTACTCACATTGTTAATAGTTCTCAAAAGCTAGTGACAAACGATCCTCAGCCATGCCTTGCACAAGCGTCCACTCAGGTGCAGGTAGTCCAAATATCAAACACTTTGGAGCCTACAGTTCACGAAGAGATTTCCCAAAATATCCCAAATGAGCAGGAGGTGGATATCAAGGTTATTTCTCCTGAAATCAAGGTCGTGGAAAGGATTCTTGCAGAATCTCATGATGTCGAGAACAATGAGAATGTTGCTTCGAGCTCCAGGCTTTTGTATGTAGAAATAGTGAATGATACTCCTTTCTAGGTTGATTGTGAGGTCAAGAAAAGGAAGAGGGTTGTCAAGGCAATTGAAATTGATTTTGATGCCCTTTTCAAACTTTCAAATGACATCATTCCCAAGAAACCTAAAGTGCTTTCTCGAATAATGGTGGATAGTGACAGAAAAAGATTTGTGGATCTTGCCATCCCAGAAGTTGACAAGGAGCGTGATGCCATGACATCTGCTGATTATGAAGTTTCCAGACTTGGACTTGGGAGGTCCACATTGGAAAGTGACATGGCGATGGCTCAAGATTCAATTGATATCGTGCTTAAGAGACTTGAGAAATATAAGTCTCAGAACTCTCAGCTCAAGGCTGAAAAGAATCAATTGGTGGAATATGTTCAACATCTGATAAATCCCATATCATCCACTTTCCCAGTACAGGATGCAGTGGCTGCCCCTGATGAAGAAACTCTCAATTTATCAAAAGAAATAAACACATTGGGCCATGTCACTAAAACTTGGCTTTCAGAGATTCTCATTTTAGGCCAAGAGACGATCAAAACAGCGGTTAAGCTCCATGAAGATGTCAGTGCGTATCTTGATCCAATTCTTTCTTTCAAGGAAACTTTTGTTTCTAACATATCAAATTTGGATGAGATATTGCCCCGTTTACAGGAGATGACGAGTATGGAATCCTCAGTTTTAGCCATTGAAGGAATTCTCGAATTTGAACATCGAGGGACACGTTTTCTTTGGTGTCTGCATCTCAAATCAAGGAAGACGCTTCTCAAGGATTCTATGATCCATTATGAGAGCATATGCAATGAAGCTTTCACTTCACTCACATTGATTCAAGAATTCATAGCTGAGATCCCTTGCAACCTCATAAATGAGCATAATCAAAGGTGTTCATCGGAACATGTAGAAGAGCAATTTTCACAATTGTTTAAGGACATGTACACTTCCGCCAATAATTTCTCGTCAGCCTCAATGGAGCGTTGCATCAAATTAAAGAACTTGTTTGAGAACGCTCAATCACAGATGGTTAATTTAAATGATATGCCAAGTAGGATTTTAGAATTGCAAGTATTTTGTGAGGCTATTATTCAACCAAATGAACCTCCAGAAGAAGAAAAGATGTTTGAAACATTGGGAAGGTTTAGATCCTATCAATTTGTGAAAGCGGCAGATCCTAATTTCACCGACGGTTCAAGGAGATAGTTTTCTTGGTATCTAACGAAGTGGGAGAGTCTATTTCTTATACGTTTGAGATAGGCGGACCCCATTTCAATGGATAAGGCATAGGTTATTATTGTATGTTTTTTAAAAAAAAGGATACTATGAAATGAATGTTTTTTATTTAGGTTGCTTTCGGAAAATTGTGGATAACTTAAGTGATTTCTATTTTTAGTTGATTTTAATAAAGTTGGTTCAAAAAGTCAAAGGTCAGTTAAGTTCCTTATTTAACGTTCATGTAAAACCCTAACTACTTTGTAGCCAACTTTTGTGTTATCAAAGGAAGTGAGGGTCTCATTTGTAAAGGGGGAGCTTTGAGAGAGGAGAAGAAAATACTTTTGCATGCAAGCTTTAGTTCAAAGAAAGAAACTGTGTTCTTTTGAGAAGACATTTTGGAGTTAATGAAATATGAACTTTGTGTCCCATTCATTGTCTCTTATAGCATATGATGTTCTTATGTTCATTAGATGTTAGTGTTTGAATCTTGCATACAAATATTATCTTTGATCTTATTATCAACGTTATTAATTTGTTGTTCTAGTTCACAATGATCAAGCTCTAATATTTACTTGTTCATGTGTGTTCCCTTTTACTCATTCTCGTTTAGCTGATGCAAACTCTGTTTAATTTGTGTTAGTTATTGTTTGTTCTTCTCCATGCAATATTAGGCTCTACTTTTACCTAACTCTTGCATGTCCCTTCCATTCATCCCTTTCCATTCCTTTCCTTCATTCCATTCCATCTCCCTCATTCACTTTTCTTTCCATTGATGTTCCAAAACACCCCCCACATACAATTTTGAATGTTCAGTTTTAAATACATTTTTGGTTTTCAATAAAGACAACCTCACCTTCATTGAGGAGGGACTTCGTTCCCACATTGTTGCATGTCATTTGCATGTGTGCAAATCCATATGCTAACAGTTTTTGGAGACTCTACTGGGGAGTCTAGAATCGTTAACCAATGCTTGGTTAAATCTTTACAACTATCCCCTCTGCACAGTAGCTTGGGAAAACCGTGAAAGTTTACCACAATTTTTGGTTGTTGATAGAGCCATTGATAGAGAAATCTACATTGAAGACCTTAGAAGAAGAGCACCCACACTTGTGGCCAGAAGACCTATGGGACACTTACTGATCATTGTTCACCAATGCGGCCCTCTTCCACCAAGGTAATAATTTGTATGACTATTACAGGTAACCCACCTATCTTGCAACCGAATCTTCCTTTTGGGGATACTCAAGAAGATATATCATTAGATCTATGGCAAGCTATTTGGGAAAAGCGCATGAGCAACTATCATTTTCAACTTGCCGCATCAGTACTAGATAACGAAGATCAAGCCGCGAGAGTTGCTAGAGTTATTCAGGCGCAAATAGCTCAAGAAAGAGCGAAGAGAAAAGACTAGAGCCGATCAAAACATGCCAGTGATGTCTACAAAATGGCAGTGTTTCCCCTACAACATACTATCCTATATGCATACCAACAACATCCACACATTATATTCCCTTTGATCCCTTTCTAGTAAGGCGAATACATCCTTATATAGGCTCCAAAGATGTCAAAAACACCAACACACAAATGCTTTCCTTGTCGTTAGTCTCCATGCAAACAAACACCTATCCCATGCAACTACCATGTCGTAGCCACTCCTGAAGTTTCCGCATGGTAAACAACTATTTTGGCATCTCCTTCCTCTTTCTCTGGAACTAAACAACACTTGTCCTTTGGCATGTCATCTCCTATCTACAACTCTATCATTCTTTGGCACTACTTCCTGTCTCGATGCCCCGTCAATTGTCCCCTTATATATCCGTTGGAATTTTCCTTCAGTGCTCCATCGATTCTTTCCTTCCAATGCTAATCTGCCCTCATATGTTGGTGCTCTCCGTTGGTGCTAGTATATACTTAGCCAAATTTTAAAAACTTCCAACCACACATGCAAATTTTTACCAGAGGATCCTACCTCACTTTACCTAGATCATCCTCCCCATACCATAAGCATCCCCCAAGCCTTGTGATTATCATTTAATGATCCATGTGGCATCAAACAATAAAACAAGCTAGTTGGCAGGAAATCAAATTCTTCACATCGACCAATTAATATTGATCAAGGGAACATGGGAGGAATGTGATCCTGCACTACCCTTGGTCCAGCAAAAAAATGAAAAAAAAAAACCACTGAAGGAAAATCCTCCTCCAAATAGACTCAATTGTTTCTCTCTCATAGAAGATAGGAGCCCTAGGTGGGACTGAGTTTTGCTCCATGTTGGGTCATGAGGTATGTACACATATAAGTATGATGGCATTATGTAGCCAACTGGAATATCCCTAGTGGGATATAACTTATAACTTGACAGATTAATAAAAATTTGCAGCGAATGATATTCTGATTTTTCTGGAATAAAACCTGAAATAGGGCAGCGAACTGAAAAATAAAGTTAATGTGCAAACCACTTCTCCAAATCACACAAAATTTTATAGAGCGATTGCTGATATGATAAAAAAAAACCCTAGAATTTTTTTTTTTAATCTTTTTAATAACAAATAACTGCTAGAAATTTTCAAAATGCCCTAAATTGCTGAAATATTTTAAAAATTCATAACTACCTGAATACAACTGATAAAAATCTGATTTTTTGGAAATAACATCTACAACATATATATAAATGATCCCAACCTCCAAATCTAAAAATGGGCACCTGGAAACCCTAGAAAAACCAGCTGCAATCTCCTAGGGTTGGCGTCTCCCTATGGGAGGGATTGGAAACCCTCCAAAACTTCTCCAAAAGTTGTGCCAAACTTGCCTAAGCGTTGGGAAAAATATGAAATGCAAATGGCTGAAATATGATGGTAAATGATATTCCTCAACCTTTGAAATTAGCCTCTGAAAACCCTCTGAAACCCTGCCTGAAAACCCTATAGAATCTATCTGAAAATATTCTATGAACGGGCTACAAAATAGCAAACTAGGGTGGATCTTTCACCACTGAAGAGTGCCTTACTAGCTAGGAATGGATCTCTCACCACCGAAGCTAGGGTTCCTATGGGATTTTACTCCACAAGCAAAGGAAAAATGCAAACATCAATTGCTCCAATATCAAGATATGTGTGAGTGTAAGAATCCCCTTCTTCTCCTAACACCGCCTTTTATAACCTTTCAATGCAACAAAGGGCCCAAAAAACCCTAATCGACCTCTTAGGGAAGCCCCCACATGAACATAAAGTAACTTAAGTTAATTTTTCCCCCTAGGCACCAAAAATGACTTAAGTGACCCCAACGAAGGAATAGAATAATAAAGTACCATGAGTCCCCCCTCAACGACAAAATATGACAATAATTGCCACCAAGTTGCCCAATACTAATGTCAACAATAAAATATAACATAAAGCCATGTGGTAATCGGACATCCATATCCAATAGCCTCCAGCATTGTTAACCCCTCGGGTATGACCAAGGCTAAGACTGAAAAATGGTTATTATGCCCTTGGTTAAGGAATGGGGATATTACAGTCCTCCATTCCAGAAATTTTCTTTTCCCCAAGCAAATGCAAACTAGGATGCTGTAAAATCTTCTCCCTCCCAAGTAGCATCCTCCACTGGCAAATCTCTCCACCACACTAAGTACTATGTGCTCACCCTATTCCTAAGCTTCCTCTACCTCACCTCAATGATATATTCAGGTTCCAAAACCAGCTTCCCCTCATCGTCCGATAGTGGAAAAGCCGTAGAAGGCACAATATACAGCTCTAGTGCCTTTGTGAGGCAGGAAACATGAAAACCATTGTGTATCTTGTTGTGCTTGGGAAGTTTTAACTCATATGCAACTACCCTGACCCTTTGTGTTATCCTATATGGTCCATAGAACCGTGGTTTCAACTTCTCGGCACCACTTTGCTTAAGTGAGGATTGTCTATAGGGTTGCAAACATAGGAAGACTAAATCTCCAACCTCAAAAGACCTCTCTAGCCTGTGCCTATATGCATAAACCTTTTGTTGACTCTGTGCTTTTTGAAGGTTCTCCTTGAGGGCCTTAAAGATGTCTTGGTTCTCTTGTAAACAATCACGAGGTTTGGGATCTCGACTATCTAATAATACTAAGTCTGCGAATGATGTAGCATCATACCCGTATAGTGCCCGAAAAGGAGCCATCTCAATGCTCATCTGGTAGGTGGTATTGTAGCAATACTCACCCATGTATAGCCATCTAATCCATGCACACTGATGTCTTGTCACATAGCTACACTAATAGCCCTCTATCCACTTATTGAATATCTTTGTCTAGTCATCCGTCTGTGGATGATAGCTAGTGTCAGGAGTCAATTCCGTACCTGTAAGTCTGAAAATCTCCTGCCAAAAAGTGCTCATAAAGATTTTGTCCCTGTCGCTGACAATGTTTTTAGGCAAACCATGAAGCCTAGAAACACTTGTATAGAATATATGAGCCCCCTGTGGTATCTTTTGCCCCTTACACATAGAAAAGAAAAGGGCAAAATTGGTTAACCTATCAACCACCACATATATACAATAATGCCCGTGTACTAAGGGAAGCCCTGTAATTAAATTCCATGGATATGCTCTCCCACTTCTGCTCTGGAATAGGAAGAGGCTGTAGTAGTCCTATTGGAAAGGAATGCTTGGCTTTGGTTTGCTGGCAAACCACACATTCTCTAATATGGTTAAGGACGTCATCCTTCAACCCCTTCCATGCAAATCTCTCCCTAATGTACCTATAGGTTTTGAAATACCCAGGATGCCCTGCAAGGGGTGTATCATGCACTGCTCGAAGGATATTCTCTCTCATCTTGGATTCCGGTACAAGGAAAACCCTATCCTTGTAGTATATGAGGTCATCCAAGATCTTGTATCTATCGTCCTGTATAATGCCATCCATGACCTCACATGCAAACTGATTTTTGGAATACTCAACAAGTATGTGAGCCTTCCAATCTACTGAAATCTCGAACATAGAAACAAGCATAGCAGTAAGGTGAGGCCTTCTAGACAATGCATCAACAACATTATTCTTACCTTTGGTGTACTCTATGTCGAAGTCATATGTTAGCACCTTATTAACCCATCTTTGTTGGCGGTCGTTGAGATCCTTCTGCCCCAGGAAGAAACTCAAACTGTTGTGATCCGAACGAACCATGAATTTGTTGCCCACGAGGTAGTGTCTAAATTTGGCCAAAGCATGCATAATGGCCAACATCTTTTTGTCGTAAATCAAGTACCCCCTCTCCACAGGGCTGAATTTCTGACTCTCGTAGGCAATGGGGTGCCTATCATGCATAAGAACTGATCTAATACCCTCAACTAATGTGTCACATTCAAGTATGAATGGATGAGAGAAATCTGGAAATGCAAGAACGGGACATGACCTCATCACCCCCTTAAGGTGATCAAAAACCTGTTGTGTTGATTGTGACCAAGCAAAAGCCCCCTTCTTGGTCAAATTTGTCAATGGTGCAGTCAAGTGAGAGAAGTTCTTCACAAACCTCCTATAGTAGGTGCATATCCACAAGAACCTTCTCCACTGTGTCGATGTCCCAACTCCTAAGTGGTGGCCAATACAATATCGCCTGAATCTTTTCCTTGTCAACCTTGCATACACCACCAATCACATATCCCAAATACAATAACTTTGTCATACCAAATTCACACTTAGAAGCTTTTGCATATAGCAAGTTAGCTTCCAACATACCCAACACCTCATAAAGATGTCTAATGTGATCCTCCCAAGTCCTGTTGTAGACCAATATGTTGTCGAAGAAGACCAATATAGACTTCCGCAAATGATGGTTGAACACATGTTTCATACAAGACAAAAAAGTGGTCGGTGCATTAGACAAACCGAATGGCATCACTAGAAACTCAAAGTTACCATAATGGCATCTGAAAGCCATCTTATGCACATCCTCCACTCTGACCCTGATTTGTTGATATCCAGATCACAAACCTATTTTAGAAAAATAGATTGCCCCATGTAGCTCATCTAATAACTCATCAATGAGTGGCACTAGATACTTATTTTTTTGTCTTCTTGCTCAATGCACAGTAATCTATGCACATTCGCATGGTTTTGTCCTTCTTCACCAATACTACTGAAGAAGCAAAGGGACTGGAACTAGGTCTAATATGCCCCATCTCTATAAGCTCATGTATAGTCTTTTCGATCTCGTCCTTAAACCGTTTGGGATGACGGTAAGGAGTAATAGCCATTGGCTTGTTGTCCTCAAGCTCAATCACATGCTCAGCTCCCTTATCTGGAGGCACACATGGAGGTATATCACCAAAAATTGCACTATGTTTGTCCAGTACGCCCTCAACATCTACGTGGTACTCTAGTCGCCCGTCCTCCGCCTTCTTAGTCGTAACCAAGAACTTTACTACCCAATCCACCCCATTGTGCATATAAATCTTCTCGATCCGCTTGGTTGTGACCACCCTGGGTGCATCTGTAGATAATCCCCTCAAGATCACGTTCTTTCCTTGGGACCTAAACTTCAACTCCATAGTCTAAAAGTTAGTTTGGAACTCTCCAAGAGATTGGACCCACTGCACTCACAATATAAGGTTGGTCTCTCGGATACCAACAATATAAAAGTCATCGGTAACTATGTAGTTACTGTAATGACCCCCTTATTAATTAAAATTTAAAAAGAAGAGAAAATCGATTTGCACATGTAAATTTAAAAATAAAATATATGTTTGTGCAAATTAAAAAAAAAAAAATTTGATTTCACCTTGGAATAATAATAAATTATTTTAAAGGTGAATAAAATAACTAAGCAAGTCACATTTTTCTGGGAATTATTTAATATTTGGTATTTTAAATACATCGATTTCTTCTAAGCATGGGTCAATCCTTATGGGCCTCATTTGATTTAATTTCCCTATGCATTTAACATTTGTTTTGAGTGGGATCTCCAAGCACTTTTTTAAAATGATATTCTCTCCTAGCTTTTAGAGCCAAAGATGGAGAAAAAACTTTGGAGGATGTGCAAGGAAAAAGATATAAAAGAAGATGTGTGTACTCCTTTTTCGCATGTTGACGGTTTATCAAACTTATCTTCTTGCTTGAAGAAGGGATGTATGCCCACTAATGATTTAAAACAAAAAGTGTTCTTCAACACCACCTTTGAGTGTAGTGTGTATGCCATTTGAGCTTGAATTGATAAGTTATTTGCATCTTTTCTTCCATTTATGTAAGTCGCTATTTTTGGACAGTGCATGAGGTTGTTGATGAAGGTTTTGGAGGGATTTGTGTGAGGATTTCAATCTGTTTTTTACAGCTGATTATTGTGCATCAAGTCGACTTGTGTGGGCGATGTTTGTGGTGCAAATTGGTGGTATTTAAAGCAAGTTCAAATTTGATCATTTCCAACTTGTTTATTTAATCAATATGGCCATGATTTGACCATTTTTATGCTTATTTATGTGGCTGGTAATTACCTTTGCTAAATCGACTTGTGTAGAGATTTTTGGCAATCATTGAAAGAGTTTTTCTAATATTTATGAGTTTTTATAAACTAATTAATTGCAGATCTCAAAACTGCATTTATTGGGTTGAAGAGTGAAGGCAAAGTGCTGGAATAAGTTTACATATTTTTCCCTAACCCTAGCGACTTGAACTGCAGATTCGGGGGTTGTTTTGAATGGGTTTCAGTTGATTAAAAATTTTGATTTTGGTTTCATTTGAAAGATATTAATTTTATCTCTCATTTGCATTTGGTTTCATACAGAAAGAGTTAACATTGTGGGAGATATTAATTTTTGAAGTTTGCAATCATTTTCAGCTATTTCCAGGCATATTAAATTTATTTTTCAACTTCTGTAAGTTTATTGGTTAAGTGCAAATTCCAACTAGATAGCCCATCTAAACTCTTATCTTGGCTCACTCCAACCCCATTTGGTTTGTATTGAAGCCGACACTGGGTTAGTTGAGATGAACCTAAAAGGGTTTCTCTTCTAAGTTTGCTTCTTTTGCAAGTAGATTAATAAAAATTAATTAATATCCCACAAGGGAATATTACAGTTACCCATCGTAATGTTCAACTGTGGGACTCAGTGCGTGCACCTCATTGACTCTCCATTGGCTACAACCACGTTTAAGCCCTCAAAATCCTATCTGCAAACCTCGTCTCTCAACCAACGATGCATCAATAAAGTTATGGGTAGCCCGACTGTTAATGAGCACCACTACTCGTTGACCTTGCAAAACTCTTCTGACCCTGAATGCCTTGTACCTCGAGGTACTAGACAAAGTGGCAATAGTCTCCTGAGGGAAAGTCTCGTCTCCTACTCAATATCAGCACTACCCAAAGCATCTCTATCTCCATCATCCAATCCCTGAGTCTCCAGCTCCTCATCTCCATCACTGTCATCCTCCTCAAATACCTCAATGAATTGGGCCTTTCCTTTCCTTGTGCAATCATGTCCTTAAGCCTAGCGTGTGCGGCAATCGAAACATAGTTTCTTTCACCTCAACTCAACTCTAACCTTCCATGGTATGAATGGTTTCTTAGTTGTATCGTGCCTAGGCAGAGGTACCTTCGGCTGAAAACCATCCAGTCTAGATGGGGGTACCCTCTGCTGAACTTGGGGTAGAAACCTCGACTTTGGGGTAGATAACTCCAAATCCCGTGCTTTCCTAATAGCATCATGCAATGAAAAAAGCTCAAATGCCTTCACAAGTCCTACTAGTGCATCTGTCAACCCTACTATAAAGAGTGAAGTCATCAATCTCATCTCTGAAACATCAAGAACCATGATTGATAACCTTTGAAAGTCAGCAATGTACATGTCTAAAGAATTTGTATGTCTCAAATGAGTCAACTCTCTACAATACCTGTCAGGATCCCTCCTGTCAAACCTATTCATCAACCTTTGTGTGAACTCTACATAGTTACCAATATGTATGTGCCCCTATGTAATAATCGCATGATGCCACCAGTCAAGTGCATCTCCCTTAAGGTGTAGGATTGCAAACTTAATTGCATCCTCTTTGCGCATGGGATTCAAGTCAAAGAATGTCTTCAACTTCTAAATCCAGGATTGCGCTGTACACTTCTTGGACCCATCAAAGTGTGGAATAGAAATCTAACTGAATCTCCTATGTAACTCTGGAACTTGAGTAGTGTGATCCCCCTTGGGCCTACTACCAATCTTCATCTTGCATAACTCGGTAAAATGCATGTTAGCTTTAAACCCTTCACTCAAGGATTCATATTTCAGCCAACAAGTCTCCTTATCAAAAATTTCTGATTGTTGTCCCCTTTGTGTATTTTTCAAAATTTTCAAAAAAATGGGCTCATGCATGCTCGAATGTGCATTACGGGAACGGGGAGTATGCTGCCCTGAATTGCTATTTTCACCTCTTTGACCCTAGTGCCCCATGTTACTGTTTTCTCCTTTTTTCGCATGATTCTCAACTTTTCCCTGCTGCTAATCTTTCGGTGAGCTGGCTCAAATAAAGATTAGTGGTCTCATGTGGTTTAACCATATTGATAAATAATTTTTTTCATCATCTCTTCATTTAGTTCATCATCGTCACCCATTTTCTGCCCTTCTTTTTGTGGTGTATTTCTCTTGGAGTAAACTTTCATTTACACCCAGCAGAGCTAGAATGAAAGTTGGCTTTGATGACCACTGAAATATCCCTTGTGGGATATAACTTGGAATTTGACAAATTAATAAAAATTTGCAGAAAATGCTATTTTGCTTTTTCTGGAATAAAACCCCAAGTAGGGCACCAAATTGAAAAATAATGATAACTTGCAAACCATCGTGTCCAAATCACACGAAATTTTATAGAGAGATTGCTGATATGATAACAAATACTAGAATTATATTTTTTGTTTTTTTCTGAATAATAGATAACTGCCAGTAAATTTCAGAATGCCCTAAACTGCTGAAATATTTTAAAAATTTATAACTATCTTGAATAGAACTGATAAAAATATGCTTTTCTGGAAGTAACATCTACAACATATATAGAAATGATCCCAACCTCCAAATCTGAAAAATGGGCACCTGGAAACCCTAGAAAAACCATCTGCAATCTCCTAGGGTTGACGTCTCCCTATGGGAGGGGCTAGAAACCCTCCAAAACTTCTCTAAAAACTGTGCCAAACTTGCCCTAAGGGTTGGGGAAAATCTGAAATGCAAATAGCTGAAATATATGGGCAAACGATCTTCCTCAACCTCTAAAAATCCTCTGAAATCTTGCCTCAAAACCCTGTAGAATCTGCCTGAAAATCTTCTCTGAACGGGCTCCAAAATAGAAAACTAGGGCAGATCTTTCACCACCGAAGAGTGCCCTACTAGCTAGGAGTGGATCTCTCACCACCGAAGCTAGGGTTCTTGTGGTATTTTACTCCACAAGCAAAGGAAAAATGTAAACAGCAGTTGCTCCAATATGAAGATATCTGTTAGCATAAGAATCCCCTTCTCCCCAACACTGCCTTTTATAACCTTCCAATGCAACAAAGGGCTTAAAAAACCCTAATCGATCCCTTAGGGAAGACCCCACACGAACACAAAGTAACTTAAGTTACTTTTTCCCCCTAGACGCCAGAAGTGACTTAAGTGACCTCAACGAATGAATAGAATAATAAAGTACTATGAGTCCCCCCCTCAACGACAAAACGTTTCAATAATTTCCACCAAGTTGCCCAATACTAATGTCAACGATAAAATATAACATAATGCAAAGTGGTAATCAGACATCCATACCCAATAGCCTACAGCGTCGTTAGCACCTCGGGTATGACCAAGGCTAAGACTAAAAAATGGTAGTTAGGCCCTCGGTGAAGGAATGAGGACATCACACCAACTCAAAGGAGGTTAGATGTTACCAAAGTCTGACAGAATATATTAAAAGTCAGCTAAACAACTATTATATAACATGTCTTTACTGCCATGAAAGTCTGACCACCCCTGGGCCCTGACACAACAGGGTTTTAAACTTCTGCTTGATGTAAATTTTCATATACAAATATACAAGTCCCTTTTATACCATGAAGTAAACCGATATACAGTAACAGTGTGCAAGAGAAATTTGTGCTCAAAATCCTATTAGCACATGCGTTATACTCTTCACTAAGCTTCAACTATGCACCAAGTCTATTATAATATAATTACTAATGACATTTGCAAAGCATACACAACCCAACAATTCAAATCCTACACTTGACTCTTCATATTCCATCATTCTGAGGTACCCATCAAAAACAATTAATATTAACACTATGATGCCCAAACTACAATGCTAATGACATTAAATATGACCTACCAACCTAATGACAAATAAAATGCTTTTACACACAATGTTCATAAATCGTAACAGTAATTCACAAGGCATAAAAACAAAATCCCACCTCAATTTCAGAGAGAATACCCTGAATTAAATGCTCAAACAAACTTGTCCTTTCAGCCTCAAATGCATGCCAATGAAGAAGGCACTTATATATGACACAGGCAGCAACAGGTCTATCATGACTAAATCCCAAATTTTCTGTAACACACTTGAGAAGAACTTCTTGATTCTCCTGCCAAAAACATGCTTTAACTAAATTATTAAAGATGTCACTAATACATATTTTTCACGAGCAAATATATTCTTAGAAATATGACAAATATACATGAATAAAAACATCATTTTCTCAAAAAGTGTACCTGCTGCCTTTCTACCATTATCCTGGAGCGTCTAGATTCTACCGGTGTGTTACTGAACTCTCTAAACATCTGAGAGGGCAGCGGTGAATCCTAAATTTGAAAGTGAAATCAATGTATTTGACAGCAAGAAAACAATTGACGTGATATGAAAAAATCTTCTATCATAGGAAACAGTACATTTGAAACTTACAAAGCGAGATCTCTGGTCTCCATTAGAAAGCTGATGAAATTCAGGGGTTGACTGTTGAGTAGAGCACATAGACCATAACTCAGTTTATGATATATTATACAATCACTCCAGATGAAAGATAACCACAAAATTAGATCGGATTAAGATCATGCAAAGACACCAATCAATCTAGACACTCCTTTGCACTTTTTCCATTTTCCTCATTTCCCATCTTCCAAATATGATTTTAGTGTGTCAAGAAAAGAAAATTCAAATTATCCTAAAATAATATTATTTAGCATTTGAAATCTAGAGAAAACATTTGGTTGAAATTTCATTATGATCATTTTTGAAGAAAAAAGAAGTCAAATTATGTAATTTTTATGCTATCAGGTAAATTAATGCAAGTATACAATAGTTCAAACACAAAATTAATAAATACCAAGGAGTAACAGGGTAAACCTGAAAGATAACGGGCTTTGCAACATTATTAAGGCCATTGGTTGGTGAAATCACTAAAGCTTGCTGCCTAAGTACTTGCTTCTCGTGATCAACACTAGCAATCTTTTCTTCAAATCTGCAGGTATAATTTCGACACATTGGTTACTCGAGGAATCAGACCCCTCACTGTCTCACTAAAAGGAAAACTAGCCTCTAAGAGTATATCGAAGCTAAAACAACAGAACAGATCGCAAAGAATTTTGTGTAGTCAGCATTCTGTAGAATTATGTACTCAGATATAGAGTACCTAAATCAATAGTCCCAAAAAAAAGGATCTTTCTACATCAGCATTGCTTAAAACGAAGAATAAGTTTATTCAGTGACATTCTGTATAAAACAAAACTAGAATCCCTAAAAATTTACACACAGGAATAACCCTCTATGAAAAAGCAGTTACCATCGTATCAAGATCATTTCAATTTTTACACTACATTTAGACTAAAACAACCAAGATCAAGTCTCAAAGGATATATGATGTCTACCTTCTGTAGAATTGTTTACTCGGATATAAAATAAATACCTAATGGAACCAACCAAAAAAAAGTGTTTCTTACATCCGCATTATTTAAAACAAAGAGTTTCTTTATTTTTTGATATGTGAAAAATAGGACTAGAACACTGAAAAAATTGCACAGAGGAATAACACTTTAATGAAAATGTGTTAACACTCAAGAAATCGATAGAACATTTTTTCTTTAGAAGCAACATATTACTCAAGTGAACAATGATATCAAAAGCACCTTTGTAGATTTTGCTTTGCTTGAGTAGCATTCAACTCAGCTTCCCCTGCCTTTCTTTGCCATTCCTCACACTCTTTTTGAGTTCTTATGAATTCTCTCTCCATCTCTAATTGTTTCTTTTCAATCAGTTCTGCTGAAGCCTGAAAAACAACAGTTGATAGTCAGAACATAGCAATACTAAACCATATGTAGATATTAAAAAAAATAAACACTAAAAATGATAGATAAATTTTAAATGATCCAGAAACATTGTTTATAATCTTGGAGATAGGTAAATATATATGTAACAATTTTATACCCGTAGCTTATGTGCCAAATGGTATCAATGCACCCAAATTTATAAGTGTAGTGAATGCCTAACTGCAGATTCTAAAGAGACTAATTCTTTTCCTAGGGGCCTAGGAATTCAACCTTATACTCAAATTCTTATTTTAAGGACAGAAACCAAGCTTTGCAATCTAATGCTCAGAGTAGGCATGCTTGCATATCTTATCTACTAAATACAACTTCAAAAAATAGATGCATTATATTTATAAATTTAAGAGTCTATATGCTCCCATACATATCTATTACTGAGACAGACAAAAAAAACTGTCACTAGCTTGCAAGAAAAACATCATTTGTGCTATAGATCCAAGTGGAGGAGCTTCAAAAGGCTTGGGCATTGGTTGTCACTGCTAGAAAAGAAAACAAATGGGCAGTCATTTGGGATTGCAGGGCATTCATTCAAATTTCTCCACCACTAAGGTGCCCGTGTCCTTTACCATTTAACTGATGGCACATTGGGGTCTTAGACGCTAATGGTGCAATTTGCATTACTTGTTGGAATTGGAATGGAATTGTGAGGTCTTCCCTTGGTACATTCCAGGATGTGATTGCATTGTGAGATCTCATTTTCCATACTAAGACCCATGTGAGCCCAGAGTGGGCACTCCCTCTTGTCACTAATTACTTTTGGGTCTTAGCCAGTCACCATGAGATCTGTGGACTAGCTTGCCTCAGATCAAAGTATCAATGCTAGATTATGATGTCCATTCCAGATACATGTGGTTGCATGTTCAGAGCGGCCCAACTCCTATACGTGATCATTGCACCTTCTACTTTCCCCCACCTCATCACCCTTTGTTGTGGACATTCATGCAGACCCCTACCTGGACCTTTATTGAAAGAATTCCCTATATTCCTCAATGGGCGATATTATTCGTTTGGGTGAACTCAACAACCATACATGAACCCACTACAAACCTATTCATGATCTTGCAGAGTACAAGTTATGTCTTTGGGATTTGGATTTGGAGGAGTTTCGTTTATAGAGAGAATTGTGGATAGAAATACTCTTGTCACACCTATGGTAGGCACGTTTTCCAAATGGGGGAATCACAGAGTCTCCAAATTCTCAATGGGCTTCCTTGTCTTCTTGATTCTAGTTGTTACCCCATGGAGAGAAATGAGCATATTGGATTATGTTCCCACTTGTAGATCCCTCATCCCCTTGGTATTTCATTATTTCCCATCACTTCCCACTTGCCAACCATGACTGCCTTGACTTTCACCATTCACGCTACTTTTCACTCCTATCCCCTCCAACCTCCCATTTCACCCCCCAACAGTGGCCACAACACAATCCACTCTAATGATGAGTACATCATTGACTCTTCTGCTCGGCTCTCCCAACTTACGTCCGGATACTATTCCCTTCCTCTTTCAGCCCCAAAGTCCATGTATGAGTTTGTATGCCATATTCCCTTGCATGCACCCCTTGACTCTTGTCCCCACATTGTGCACTTCTCTAGCTTACCTCATCCCCCATAAGTACGTACCAATTAACCATTGGAGTGATGATGAGTGTAAATCCATGCATTCGAGACATTGTTTTTCTCTATGTCATGACCCTCCACTCCTACAGATTATCAACATCTTCAACACAAAATATTTCATGTTTAGACGACCTCCTCTCCTTGTTTTCCTCCACCATTCTACTAACACCTTTTGGTGCACTTACCCCCCGAGGATGAATTCTACTTCAAACATCAATGCCCATGCATGGGTTTCCTATGCTAGTTCTCTTTACAACATCCCAAACCAAGTTATTCTCATTGTCTCCACTCCACCATCTCCTATTGTTTTCTTTACGAGTACATTCAGCGAATATATAGAACTTATAAAATAGAAAAATCAGCGAACTGCGAGGGCCTCCAAGCTGAGTTCCTAAAATAGGGTATGGATTCCCTCGCTCCCCCATTGGCAAAGCTCTTTAATGAGGTAGTTTGCTCAGGTTCTCCCCATTCTTGGCCACATTAAATAATCCACCCCATTCATAAGTCCATGGATAGCTCCAACCCTAGCAATTACAAGACCATTATCATTGGCATATGGTTGCCAAACTTTATGCCACAACTTTAGATATGTAGCTTTTAGATAACTTGGAGCAAAGTCATCTTAGAAGAGTGGACAAATCAGCCCGCTTCACGAGAATACAAGGTTCTTGACCACATGATTACACTTTGGGCTATTATTGAAGAGGCGCGTCATCAATCTTCCAAAGAAGAGCAACTCAGTTTTGAGACATTTTCTTAGGGCTCTCCCTGTAGAGGGGCACCAAGCGGCATCTTGATACGAGTATGGACCCACAATTCAGATCATTCAGGACTTGGAACTCCATTTCTTTCGCCAGAGGCTCCCTATCACTTGCGCACACCAGGGCCCCCTCACTTAGACAGAGATCCACCAGGCTTATGTAGAGACACTGTCTCTCTCCCAAACATCAGCTTTCTAGGAACTCTACAGTTTCAGATACTAGTGTAATGTCCCAACTCCGGGATCAATGGAAAATATGCAAATCAACAACCCTTCAATACACCAATCAACTATGAATAGCTAAACTCGGTCAAATTACTTGTACCAGTTGAGTAGATGACTCAATAAACCCAAAAATAAGGGTTTAATGGCCTCTATCAACAACTCATACAGCTACTTCCTCAACTGAACTTTAAAAATCAGATCTAAGCTTCACTGAATTGAGCACCTAACAAGCAATGGCACTGCTGAAATGACTACTGAAATTACTCACAACATTCAACATTCAACATACTTCAACTCAGATTACTTCTGCTGTTATAGAACTCCAAGATACCATTAAACTCAGCCTTGTTCAACCAGCTACAAACAGTCACCCAAATCTCCTTAAAGGAATTCAAAATTATTATTAAGCATGCAATAATCCTGATCGCCACATTCAAAGATATGTAATCATGCATAGAAATAGACAATAGTCGATCCACTTTAGAAGATCATAAACCAATTATCAAAATACTTAGGCAATCACTGGATATTTTAGGCACCCACTAAGCATTCCAGACATCCCAAAACAAATCACTGTTGCCTAGGAAATGGCAGCATATTTAATTGAATGGAAATCATATGAGGTATTTACCAAACTTGCTCTATTCTAGCTGCTGCCAAGAGGGACTGTAAAAACATCGTACAAACATGCAAACAACTAGTCAATCCACTCCAAATAGCACTCCAAATCAGTCTACATGCAACATAGAAGAAGTCGCTCACATATAGAAGCTATAATCTTACCATACCATGCACATATCAAGTCGTACCACCACAACAATGCATTAGATATTCATGAGGAATTTTGCTGGGCAATAGAGATCACATAACACAGAACTAATTGCTAAGAATGCTCCAACAATAGTCACCAAATATGCCCAGGCTGGTCGCTGCACATTAGAGCAATTAAAACATGCTTTTAGACACCCAAATGGTTACACCATGAAATCACTGGCCAAGGATAAATAGCAGTCTTAATTTATATTAAAATCAGATCCATATAACACCAACAATTAGCATCAATATGCCCTAGATGACTCGCTGCGACCAAGAGCTCCAAACCATGCCACTAACTCAATCGATTCACCACAACAATGCACTAAACCTGATCACAATCATCATTAAAGCAAGTCGCTGTAAAATAGGGCATGAAAGCATGAGAAAGGCTGACTGTACCACATTCAGAAATGCATACAAACAGCTCACAAATATTTATGAAAGGGATCACTGATATTAGAAACCAATACACCAGAGTCAACTTGCAAAAAGTACTCCAAAAACACTTATTCTTGATCACAAACCAGCTGCTACAGTTAATCGTTACAGTGATCCGCTACAGTAAAAAATATGCAGATTTCAATGGTAACCTTCATCTAAAAATTTACTAAAGCCAAAGACATGGATCTCACTTGAGATTGCACAAATAACTTCTTCAAATTGATTCCCAATAGCCAGCTACAAAGATCTCCCAAGCATGAGAGAGAGAGAAAACATCAATGGGCATGCATCCCAACTCCAAGCATGGAGTATCAAAATAATCTCATCATAACATTTCTCTCAGAATGATCCTAGCACTCCTTTTACAACCAAGGAAGCAAAAAATTCGAAATCCCTAGGAGAGGGAAATTATTAAATAAAAGCAGGTTATCTTTCCTAGGTGTGGCGTCCCCTTTTCTAAGGGTGAATTTATCACTAAAAGCCACCTAAATATTTATTTAATTAATTCCCCGTTAAATTTTATATTTTGGGAATTAAATTAAATAATCTACATAATTAAATAATTATTGTTTTCTAATGTCAAATAATAAAAATCACTCTCCAGGCAATAATATTTAATTATTTAATATAATTTTCCCCTTGCAACATCTCAAAGCCCACGGGGGAAACTAGGCTAAGGGTCTTCAGAAAAAAGGGACATTACAACTGGACATTGGTGCATCACGAGATTCTTCTAGCCGGCCTCGATTGTTAGGTGATGGTGTTGGGGGTATTGCTCCTTCTGCTCCCCCTCTCACCATCACCCTCTTCTCCTTTTCTGGTTTCTCAGCATTCGTTGCTTCCTTATCTTCTTCTCCATTCTCTCTTCGTGTTTCGAGCGACCCGTTTGGGTCCTCTTGCTGAGTCCTTTGGTTTTGTACTCTGCACTCCCATTGACCTACTTTTGTGGTCATTTGTTGGACATTAATAAAATTATCTTATCTAGAAGTCGCATAATATTGCCATTCTAGATTCTCTCATTATCCTTTCTTGGAGGCTCTATGAGATGATTTTGGGCATTTTTGTACCTTGAACTATCTTTATTTTTTAAGATACCATTGCGGTCAAGTACGAATACCCTTTCTCACTAACCCTCTTCAGAATTTACGTCAATGACCTAGAGGATTTTCTTTGACAACATACTCATGTTAAATACAGTTGCACTCTACATGATGATTTTTCATGATGGCATTGTTCTCCTCTATCATTTTCTTGATGGTTTACACAAATAAAATATTGCCCTTGTGTGTTTCAAAGTGCAATGTTGTTGGTTGTCAACATTAGCAATTCAAAGGTCAAATATTCAACACTTTTGAACATTTTGTTCTTTGGTTCTAGTTCCTCTACAATGGGGATCCAGTGGTGATTAGATCAGCCTAGACTTAGTTGGGGTTCCAATTTTCAAGATCTTTTAGTATAAAGTCTACTTCTTAGTCACACATTTCCAAGCGTTATGCCTCCCTTTTTGTCTTAGAGAACCAATGTTTTCAAATCCACTTCAAAAATATCCCTTCAAATATGTGCCTCTTCAATACAATCATCAAGCCTACAATATTGTATGTGTCTGAGGATTGGGGACGTAATATAGGGTTTGTTAATTGGGTTCATATTAGGGGGATCCAAACTTTCATGATTCAACGTGTGATCCATTGAAATTGGATTGTTTCTCGGCGCATCCTCCAAGCTAAAAAAAATTCCCAACTTCTACACTTTGGGACTATCTTGAGGCTTACTTTCTAGAATCACATACTCAGAATCATCGAGGATTCAACTTCAAGCCATGATAGGCATCAATTCTTAACCCTATGTACTTCAAGGAAGATAGCATTGTGGGCCCCAACAGATGATGTCATTATTGGTATTTTCATACTAGTTTGCTCCTCAAATCTATCAACATCTCTATTGATAGGTTACCTTCTTTCAAGTACTCCTTGGATGCCCCTCATCAGCTTCTTCCTATAAAGGAGGTCATCATTAAAGTTGTCACAGATGATATCTACAAGAGGTACATCCAAATCACTTGAACCTCTCCTCCTCAACAACTCAACCCCAAGCTTGCCTTTTATATTATATATTTCTTGCATGTGGTGAATGGTATCATCCGCCATAATGATTGTCTCCAAAATCATTGGTCTTATGGCTGAGATTTCCCCTCAACTAGTGAAGGTGAACTCACACTAAGTGTGAGTTAAGGCTGATCATCATATTCCACATGGAGACAAGATCTATCATCTTTACTCCCTCTAGTAGGTGGAGACTGAAAAGCACTTTATCTTCATATGCCCCAATTATTTTGAGATCCAAGAGAAATATCACTATCTTTATAGAGACTTAGGTTAATCTCTATTCACTTTCTTTCGAACGGTACAACGATGTGAGGCCCTTTTTCTTTAGGATGTTGTGAACCTTCAATGTAGCCCCTAGGTTCATCACTCCTTTCTATCATCACATTATGGACGTTAGCGGCATTAAGTGACCTTTGGATACTATTGCTTCACACCATGGGGCGGTAGATAAATGACGCAACACTCATCTTTATACACTACTATTAGAGTTCCCCAACACACTTCCTCTTAACGACAGGGATCTGCTCCTTACTCTAATGGATCTACTCTTTGGTGCCATTGGTCTACTGCAATGTCCCCAATGGACAAATTTCTACCCCCCAATGGAAAAATTTCTACCCCCAATGTAAAAGCGACAAATCCCAACCAAAATAGCAGGTTGTTGAAGATATACAAAAAAATTATAATGCAGATCTGAATTATTACTAGAAAGTGCGACTTGCTCTAGGAATGAAAATCCACCTAATTTCAAATAAAACAACTCAATTCTTAACCCAAAGAGATCAGCAATTTTGATAAAGAAAAAAACATTAGAAACATACCAGATTTGGATCAACTGAAGGCTGGAATTTATTTATTAATATCTGCAGATGAACAACTCTCAAATAAGACTGAAAACAGAGTTTCCTCAGCCCAAAAAATATGCAACTGAGCTGATTATACTATTCTGAAGCATCGCCCATAAGGCTTTTTGCTAATAGTTTGGTAGTTGCATAGGTGTTTGTTTTTATTCACTCTTTGTAGATGTCCAAAGGTTTTAAGATGAAGGATAGAATCATTCAATCAATCATAGGAGATGACTGGAGATATCCCTTCGATGTCCATGGAAGAGAGATAAGAATCTAGAGTTTCATTTTGTAATGTTTGAAGAAACTTGTTGCAAATTGGAGGTTAGGGATTGGGTTACCATGAGCATCCAAAAGCAACAGAAGGGAAGGACACTTGTTAGAAGGTCCTACAATGACTTGTTGAGGTTGACATGCCATTGGTAAAATTTGGTTTTGCATTTGGGCCACATGATTAGTTGTATTAACTTGAATACAAGCCATTTGATTCAACATTTTGATAAGCACTTAATCATTATCTAATGTTGGAATTTGACTAGTAGCATTAGGAGCTCGACTATTTCGGTACGGGTACGGTACACTGTGGGTACTTTTATGTATGTATGTATGTATGTAAATTTAAAGAAGCATTTGCATACTTATTGAAATTTAATACTCATACAATCATTCATGGAACATGAAAACAGATTTCAAATACTTTGAGAATTGAGACTTGTGTTTGTATTGATTCATAAAGTTCAAAACGTAATAGTTAATAACTTAATACATTCAAGTTCTCAACTTGCTTCACTTTCAGTTTCCTAGGGCTAAAAGCCTAAAACATATCATCTAGATGATCCTCAAAATCATCTTCATGGATGGCACTTGAAACTCCACTCCCACTAACTCCACTGTCGAACCCTTGTGAAATATGAGTGTGTGAATTAACAAGAGGGGCTAGGTGTATAAATAGGTTTTTGCGGGTCTTTTAGCGTGAAATTAGGGTTAGGTTATGTTCTTTTTAAGTTGGGGGTTTTTTTAATGATTTTAAGTTGAAAATGGCAAAACTTTGGAGCGGATACGCTACAGGTACATACCTATAGGCCCCGAGTACGTTTTGGGTATAGATTTATGTACCCGAGACGTATTAGAGGCTTGCAGGTGCGTACCTATAGCGTACCCAGACTGTCCCTATCATGCCTCGTATGGGAGGGTACCATGTGTTTCTAGGCAGCCTAGATTAGAAGGATTCTTGCTAGGAGAAGTGTTATTTAATGGTTGATTTTCTGTTGAGATTAGAACAAATGAGCCATCCTTGGTACGAGTGACATACACATTGTTGTCCAAGGCTTTGACTTGAAAAATTCTACTGAGATCTTCTTGAGTGAGTTCAACCATATTACATTGAATGGTTATAATAGGACAAGATTGTAAGAAAGTCCATCATGAGTTGTTTCCCTCAATGGTCAGTACAAAATTCAAAAAGGAGCAACCCGTATAAAATCGGAAAGTGTTGAAGCTCGCTATAAAAAGCCTAACGGGTGACAACATGATATGTCATGTCCCTTTTTAGAGGCTAAATTTTGAAGACCTTAACCCATTCTTTCGTCGTGGGTCTAAGGAGAAAAGCAAGGGGAAATCTGGATTCTATTTTATTATTGATTAGATAGTGTTTTCATTTATTATCATTTACCCTATTGGAAGCACTATGCTCCAATAGTGAATCTTAAGTAGTTTAGTAATAAAGGTATTTTGAGCATGTAGGCTCCAAATACCCATTTTAATATTTTAAAGCACCTACTTACGGGGTCAGCCATGATGTTTATGTTTGTTTAAACGCGCCTTATGGCTATTTAAGGAGGTCGCTTGGGCATTAATGCTTCATATTTTGGAGATTATTCTTATTTTGCTGAAAGTTGGCTATTGTAGCCCTTTTACTCTCTCTCTCAAGGACAAAACCCCTTGGGTTGATGATCTTTTCCAACAACAAAAGCCATTGGTTGGGAAACTTGTGAAGGACGAAAACCCTTCATGACATTTTGGTGTGCGAGCTGGTTTGAAATGAAATAAAGCATCTTTATCTTGCAAGTGTTGTCTCTTTGGTGCAATATTATAATTATTTCAAGTGCAACGACCTATATTGAGGTGGTGTTTTGGTATGTGTGGTAACATTTTAGCAATTCTGAAATTGCTAGCTTATTTGCCATAACTTATAAGGTCAATGACTAGCTTATTCGCCATAATTTAGAAGGTCAATATCTCGTGTTTCATGATTTTTGGTATTTCCTAAGTTGAGTTATGAATTTTTAAAATAACGCTACAGACAAGGGTTTGTTGAAATTCATATCTCCATATCTAGGACATTAAAAATCATATTTCTTGCATTATATGATTATTAAGGATATGTCATAATATTAGAGATTTAAGTGGAGTTAATTCGAAGGGTTTTGAAGGGCACAACGGAGGGGTTGAAACCCCAAATCAGGTCGCTGCCCTAGATAAGGGATTAGTTTGTAGGTTTACAGGTTTTAAACAATGGCTCACTAATTTGATTTGTGACCTTTTGATAATTTCCTACAGTAACTCAAAAAGAGACATTACAGTGGTATTAAAGCTCTTTCCTCCCAACCTATGAAGTATGGCAGATGACAGCAATATTTAGTATTACCAGAGGAGGGAAAAGAAGAAGACAGCAGATTCCGGAGAAAAAATTGAAGACAATTATGAAAGCACGAGAAGCAATGAAGGAGGTATTGAGTAGGCTTACCCTAGCCATCCACAAACTTGCAAGGTGGTGGTTCAGCCAAAGGGGAAGAGTTTTCCTACAACCCCTATGAATCAAAGAAGGAGAAAACTCCTTTTACAACGCCCTACAAACCCCAATTCATGTATAAGGAAGAAGCCACTCCAAAGTCTTCCAAGGATTTAACGTTTCGCTAAAGAGCTCTTACAAAGATGGTGCATGATGCCCTTTGCCTTGAAAATTTTGTGGAAATAAAAAATTATAGAGTGGTAAGTGGCACAAGGCATGATGCCCGAACCCCGTCAAAGTACTTTGGCAAAAAGGCCTCATCCATTGAGAAAAGAAAACCCTCCTGTGCGAAGAAGCAAGTCGAAGAGCATGTAGTGGATCAGCTACAAGATGGAGAAATCGTGATGAAAGAGGCAACTTCCTTCTATAGCCAGCCTTCCGAGGTGACAAAAGAGGAAGAACCATCGCAGTAGTTGTTTGGTGTGAAGGATCAGTCTTCGGGAGCCCTAGAAGCACCCACTGCCATGGCCAAAGGTTAACCCTTGATTGATTTTTCTTACAGCCCTAAGAAAGCACAAGAAGAGGAAGAAATGGCCAAGCAAGAACCAAGAGAAAGGGAAGGTAAAGAATTTTTAATTGTCAATCATTTTCCCTTGAATTCTAATGGTTGCATGTTGAAAAATACTAAGGGAACTTGGGAGCATGAGCGAAAGGATGAAGGGAGCCTTGAGGAACAAGAGCATGAAGTGAATACCTCAAGCAACTCTCATATGACAATAGAAGATGGAGTCATTGAGGAAGAAGATTCGGTGGTCAAGAGATCCAAAGGCCAAAACGCTAACACCCATTGTTGTCCCAGAGAGTCAACATTAAGAGGTAATCAACGATCATTGTTTAGTTAATATTGATGATATTTTAGCATGTGAGGAATCCAGAACTGAAAGCAAGGGTGAGGAGCAAGAAGGGGAAGCAAAAGGAATAGTTGGAACCCATTTTTCAAATGAACATGATAACACAATAGTCAAAAGGAGGTCATTTGATGGAATGCTCGGCCTTAACAAGGAGCCTGGGGCTACCCAAGACAAGTACTGACAAATGTGGAAAGCAAAGATCCCATCCGATGATGAAACCATGTCAAGAAAGAGTGCTGATTTGAACTCAGAAATCTGAGCCATAAAAGTGTCATAGGCAGCCCACGGTATGAGGACATCTCAGTTGTTGCCGATAAATCATTCAAGATTTGTTAACATGGACAGCTGGTTAGAAAGAATACTCATATCTCATGTGTGTTGTATCCTCCTATGCCACCGCTGATTGGATATCATCATACACATAATACTTCATGGGAAGATGAGGTAAGAAGTACTTTTTGTAGTAAAAAGCATATAGATACTTGGGCTCAATTCCAAAGGTGGTTCTGCACATGGCATATAGGTGATATGTTGAAATTCACATGGGAAAGAATAACTAATTTCAAAATCAGTATGGAGCGCAATGATGGTGATCCTAATATTCAGTTTCACATGTGGTTAACACATAGTCCCATAATAATGGAAGAGCTAGAAAGAATGGAATGGATGGGTAGCGTTCTTACTATAAAATGTGGCAGACATCACCCATCTCGGGTGAGGGGTCTTCTTCAAGACCAAAGGGTCGCCTTGCTTAGAAAGAATGACAATACGCATCGGTTTATTGAAGAAGAATTGGCAAGAAGAGTGTGGCCGAACAAGGTTGGTTTCAAAGGCTTCACGGTCACCATAACTTATCGAACATATCCTCTTTGCACAAGGAAGATACCACAGCTCACTATTCCCATGAAAAGGTATGAATTTTGTATTGACTTCCTTGTTTTAAGTCCAGTTGAGGTACATATTGTTTTTGGGGGTCAAGAGCTCCAACTCTAGGGGAATCTACCTTCAAAATCCACAAGACGAGATTGAAGTTCCACTCACAAAATGAAGAAGTCAGAATTCATGAAATCAGAAATGGAAATGGTAGGCATGTTAAGCAAAGAAAAACTGATTTTATTTCATTACCAGCAGTAGAGAAGGGACTGTTTCTAGCTAAGAATACAAGGAGGAATTCGGCAAACAACATCATGAGGATAAAGAATGAAGAGAAAATGAAACATAGTCATTGGAGCAATCATGTCCATACATGTGCAACGAAAGATTGCACACTTTTTACAGCTGATTGCATATTCTCAGTTCTTCTAGTGTAATGTTCAGTTTCTACCACCTTCTAGTCATGTGTGGAACTTGTTGGCTAGATTTTATGCATAGCACAAAACCTAGGCAGTCATGAGATAAATCTCCCTCATTTACCAGTGAGACTCCCGTGTCAAATTTGTCAATTAAAGTATGCTAATATCTATATGGGGTTTTACTTTAACTACTCAATTCATGAACCATAACTGAACAGTTCTGCAGCAAGTAAACAACTGTTTTAAAGAAAGGAAAAATTTATAGAGGAAGGGAAAGGGAATTATATAAACACAGAGAAGAAATGGGGAAGATGTGCATCCCAATCAATAGATAGCAGAGTCTATTCCATGCACATAGAAAAAACCAGTAGATATAAATACAGAATTATAAGCAACGGTAGCCCTAGATCTAAATCTGAAATAACACAAAATTCACTAAAAGATCTAAGATATAAAAGTTAGAAACACAATACACCGTGACACAAAGTTCTCCAAAAATTTGCTCCTGTATATTCCTTTGCTTCAAGTGGCTCTCAAGGGTTTCAGCACAAAGTCTAGAACACAAGGTTGCTGCTTACAAATTTTGATCATTAACTCGAAGGTTCTTCCTCTACTTACAGAATGTAGAGGGGCAATTACAAGTCGAAAGCTTTTAGTTGAACTGGCACATATGGAAGTGGGAAAGGAAACAACTGGCAATCTCCCTCCTGGAATTCCTCTTTACATGACATGCATGATTTGCAACTGAAGATAGAACCTTTTATTTTGCACATCTGCCACCTATCTCCAAGTAGTTGACTTCTTCAAGTAATGGTTTTTAAACCAGTCACTTAAGTTGTATAATTTAATTGATCGCTCAATTACTTTGTCGGAGGAAAGAAGGAAAAGGAAAGCTGCAGTCTTGTCATTTTTCATGTTTGCATATAGCTGATTCTTTTGCCTTTGATTCTCACCAAACTGGACCTGGGAGCAGCTGGATCTAGAAGCAAGTTGGTTCTAGAAACAAGCTGGATTTGAAAACCTTGTTTCTAGAACCAACTTGTTTCTAGGCCCAACTTGTTTCTAGAACCAACTTGCATGCAAAGTGAGCATGAATTTTTCCAACTTCACCTGAGCACCTGTATCACTTATGCAAACACAAATCAACCTCCTTCAATGCACGCGCCAAAATTGGAAGCTTTTAGCTTTGATTTCACCTTCTTTTGAGCAAAAATCCTCTTCAAATGGGGCGCACTTTTTCTCTGGGCTGCACTTCTTTACCTGTGAATTAATTAATCCATCCTTATAGTAGTCCATGCTTATATAACCCTCATAATTCTATAATTAATAATTACCCTTCCTATTCCTAGCAATTAATTAATTAAAAATCATGTTTTTCTCTTTAATTGGTGTGCTAAAATTGCATGTTTAAGGACAGCCATCCAATAAATTAAATTTAATCAATTTAATCATCCACCCTTCACTCTACTTAAGCTTCACAGTATGCTTTAACCTTAGCCACTGAAAATAGGAATTAATTTAATCATTTAATACTTTAAAAAGTATTATTTCTCTCCCAAATGGGGCTGCATTAAATAAATTAAATTTATTTAATTTTTAAATTCCTTGTCCACTTCTCTTTGTTGACTTTTCCACAAGCCTGGGCGCCAAAATTGGGTGAATAAATATTAAAAAATATTTATTTTATGCATTATTATTCACCCAAGGTGGGTCGCACTTTTTGGAATAAAGAATTTCTATTTTTAAAAGTCACATGACAATGGGATTATTTACCCTGCAAGGCAGCCCTGAAAATCCCATGATTCACTTAAGTCGTTTGACTTTCATAATGGAATTATTTACCCTGCCAGGCAGGCAATAAAATCCCATGATTCACTTAAGTTGTTTTTTCTTTTATTCCACAATGGGAATTTTTACCCTGTAAGGCAGGTAAGAAATTCCCGCCTACCTGTTGCCTCCAATTATCCCATTGTGACTTAAGTGGCATTGCTTCCATGGGAAAAAATACCCTGCTAGGCAAGTACAAAATTTCCACCTACCCGCTGCTTCCAAAAATCCCATGATCCACTTCAAACCCTCTTTTTCCAAAAATGCGGCCAGCCCAGAAGAAGCTTTTTAATGCACGACTTCGTCTTTTCCAAGAGAACCAGATCTCCAATGGCGAATTCCTTCTAGCACAACATGCGTATGTGATCCCCAGTTACTCCAAGCCAAAAATCAGGCCAAACCAGCAAAGGAATTGATCTAGAGAAATTTCACAGAAAATGAAATGGGAAAACACAAAAGCACAAAAAGATGCCAAAAGTCACAAATAAAGTGCAGAACTCATTCGTAGTTAAAACCCTTCTGGTATATAGGAATAATGATATGTTTGATCACAACAGGGTTAAATCGGAGTGCAAATTGCCTTAAACGGGGCTCAAAATAATTAAATACAAATTTTCCGCAGACAAATCCCGACGACAAAATATAACAATTTTGGGCATCTGGGTATTTGGCGAAAATGGCTAATATGGCTCCTTGGGAATATCTTGACACAATACAAGAACTTTCTGGCAATAAAACACAAAACGACCCATTATTTTAAAAGTACGAAATTTTTTCAGATAGGGTAGTCTCATATTTCAGGATGAAATATGGGGACACCAGACCTCATATTCGGTAAGTACTTAGAGAAATTTGTGCTTGTTTCCTTTGATGATATCTTGGGATATAGCAAGACATGGGTGAAGCATCTAAAACACCTTGACATGATAATGGAAGTTTTAGGACAGCAGTCCTTACTTGCAAAGAAATTCAAATGTGAATTTGGTTTGAGCAAAAGTTTGTACCTAGGATATATCATAGGGTCTCAAGGGGTACATGTGGACCAACAAAGGATGTATGCCATACTTGGTTGGCCTCTTCCCATCTCAATTTCACAACTGAGAGGGTTCCTTGGGTTTGGGAAGGGTTTTTCTCATCTTGCTACCTCTCTAACTAATTAACTAAGAAGGAGACACTCAGCTAGTCACATTTCTCTCAAAAAACATTTGATAAACTCAAGAAAGTGATGCACTCATGCCAAGTACTTGCTGTACCTAGTTCTTCTTTTCCATTTATGGCGGAATTTGATGCATCCGGTGAAGGAATAGGGGTTATTCTAATGCAAAATCAGCATTCTATTGCATCAAAAAACATAGGACTCAAGAAACATGAGCCGAATCTTCACATTTATGATAAGAAGATGATGGCCATTATGCATGCCTTGGTCAAATTTAGGCCATATCTTGTTGGTGGGTCAGCAAAATACAAGCTTTTGATTTTGACATCAAATATGTCAAGGGCAAAAAAATTGTAGCAACAGATGCCTTATCACAAAAAGCATTTCTCCATGAGAATCAAGAAGGAACACAATAGGGATACACACTAGGAGTCAACGATTGAGAGCAACGGAGTTCATCGTTGTTTGAGGATAAGCAATCTTGGGAAGGGAGGCTTGTCATATTCCTTTTTGGAAGCTAAATTTTCAATGCCTTAACCCATTCTTTCCCCGTGGGTCTAAGGAGAAAAGCAAGGGGAAATCTAGATTCTATTTTATTATTGCTTAGATAGTGTTTTCATTTATTATCGTTTACCCTATTGGAAGCACTATGCTCCAATAGTGAATCTTAAGTAGTTTAGTAAAAAATGTATTTTAAACATATAGGCTCCAAAATACCCATTTTAATATTTAAAAGCACAAACTTAGGGGGTCGGCCATGATGTTTATGTTTGTTTAAGCATGCCTTATGACTATTTAAGGAGGTTGTTTGGGCATTAATGATTCATGTTTTGGAGATTTTTCTTATTTTGGTGAAAGTTGGCTAGTGTAGCCCTTTTACTCTCTCTCTCACAAGGAAAAAACCCCTTGGGTTGAGGATCTCTTCCAAGGACAAAAACCCTTGGTTGGGAAACTTGTGAAAGACGAAAAACCCTTCATGAGATTTTGGTGTGCAAGCTGATTTGAAAGGAAATAATCTTAGGAAAATATATATTAGTGCATACTTGTTTGATAGTCAAATATATTTGTTATACCCGTAATATTATAAACGGTTATTAGTTCCCTAATTTGTAGGTGGTAGTTTGCCCACCTCTATGGCTATATAATAGCCAATGTATTACGCTAGATAAAAGAGATGGTGCTTATTGAATATCATTTGTATTTGGCTGCGATTTCTCTATGTTGTACACTTTTCATTTGGTACTAGAGCAAGATGGGATTGTAAGGATTGGTGAGGGGCTGCGAGTGTTTTCCATTGCCCCTGTAGATGAAACACGTTATTTGTTGAGTGTATGGTAATAAGATTAGTTTTAGTTTTATAAGAGTTTTGTTTATCAGCTTCTTTTGTAGTAATTTATATATTTTAGTATTCTTTGGGGATATTTGGTGAATGTTGTACAATTTTGGGCGATCCATGCCAGTTAAGAGCTTTTGTCGTTCTTCATTATGACTCTGTCAACGTTCTCATGTGCAGTCTGATACGTTCACATCTCTTAAACGTCTCAAAATTTGTGTAGTTCTATATAAACCTGTCAACAAATTATTCCTCAACAGATTGTATGTACTTTATTCCTCCCATTCGTTTGTGTTGGTGATCTTCTGATTTTGGAGGAGAGTTGAGTTCCATGCAACTGAAGCCATTTCGAACGAGGAAGTAAAGACCAAGTGGCTGCTAAGGATGGCGTTCAACCCTATTGAAGGATGTCCTAACTTGAACTGTGCAATCTTTGGTAGTATCTAAATAGTTGTCAGCGTCCCCCATGCAAATCTGTAATTCTTAGTTTGAATTGACATTGCCGAGCTCCTTGGTCGACTTGGACGACTCCGACTGCAAAATCTTATTACAGGTCGTTTTGTCAAAATTTTGAGTGTTATTTAAATTTAAATTTAAATATATAGTTTTAAATGGAGGAGTCATATGTGTATTCCAAAGAGTTTATGTTAAAGTCGATTTAGAGTATTAGGTTTTGATAATTTAAGATTATTTTTATTTTAATATGAACACTTGTTAATACTGATTTAAAGTAGCAGTGAGTTCTAAAAGGCAATAGTTTATCATGTCATTTCAATCATCTTTGTAATAGTTTAGCGTCTATAGGGATATTATCATTTTTTAGTTTACACCATAGTAATAGTTTGGATGTTATTTAAAAGTAAGGTTATATTATTGTTCCATAGTTAGATAGCTTACTGGCAAATAGAATCTCTAAGGTTGTCAATTGTCAAATCAGTCCAAGTGTCGTTAAAAACAGTCAAAAATAAAAGTCAAATGTATTTTGTTATCGAGAGTCATTCATTGTAAAAGTCCAAAAAATAACAAAAAATTGCCTTACAGATGAATTTTCGGTGTTACCTGACGTCTTGGCAACCATTGCGCTTCATGTTCACATTTCGCTAAGCTAGCAGCGTCACAATGGAGGACGGAGGCACAGGAGGTTAGAGGTTGATCAACGACCTCTCATCAGTCGCCAACGACGGGGCCGTTTCAGCTGTGGTGACATATATGTAGTGCGAGTATGTGCTTATCAACTTTGCAGTGTTCTTGTTGCATTATGTGTATTGTGTATAATGGAAAATGGTTGTATAGGATGGCAGATAACTGCAGTGATCCTCTGACTATCGTACTTTGTTGGAAGATGATCAATCAGTGAATACGGTCATTGGCAATGGTGATCATGTGCAGCAAGATCCGAACAGTAGGATGCAACACGATATAATTTTCCTTTTTTGTCTTCCTATTTGGAATTTCTCATTGTGGGGGGCAATAATAACCAATATTCCATTCCCATTCTGCGCCACGACGGCTAAAGTCAAGGACAACTTCCAGTGCCAGTGGCAGTTGTCTATGTTGTTCGAGATCGAGTGGCAACGATCAACAACAGTGGCTGCAACTAAGAACATTGTGATTCTTAGAGGTGGAAATGTGAAATTTTTCCAGTATGTGTTCTATTGTTCCAATGTTGTGATAAGAGAGTTGTTTCCTATGTTGTTCCCTGCAGTGAAGAAGTGATGAGAGTTGATGATAGTACTTGGCACATCATGATGTGGTTTGCACTTAAAAACCACCAGTATCGTTTTGTGGTCAGTCGGTGTAAAACCATCCGTCGGGTTTGAGATTGTCCAGTAAAAATCTCTTAATCATGAAAGCAGGCGCAAATACAAAGATAGGTTTTCCCCATGCTCACACTAAGGGCAGGAATGTTAGGAAAATATTTATTAGTGCGTACTCGTTTATTAGTCAAATATATTTGTTATACCCGTAATATTATAAACGGGTTATTAGTTCCCTAATTTGTAGGAGATAGTTTGCCTACCTCCATGGCTATATAATAGGCAATGTATTATGCTAGATAAAAGAGATAGTGCTTATTGAATATCATTTGTATTTGGCTATGATTTCTCTATAAATCTGTTGTATGCTTTTTAAATAAAGCATCTTTCTCCTGCATGTGTTGTCTCTTTCGTGCAATATTATAATTATTTCAAGTGGAGCAACCTATATGGAGGTGGTATTTTGGTATGTGTGGTAACATTTTGACAATTCTGAAATTACTAGCTTATTCGCCACAATTTATAAGGTCAAGATCCTTGAGTTTCATAATTTTTGGTGTTTCCTAAGTTCAGTTATGAATTTTTAAAATAATGCTGCAGATAAGGATTTTTTGAAATTCATATCTCCATATCTAGGGCATTAAAAATCAAATTTCTTGCATTATATGATTATTGAGGATATGTCATAATTTTAGAGATTTAAGTGGATTCGAAGGGTTTTGAAGGCACAAAGGAGGGGTTGAAACCCCAAATCAAGTTGGTGCCCTAAATAAGGGCTTAATTTGTAGGTTCATAGGTTTTAAACAAGGGCTCTCTAATCTGATTTGTGAGCTTTTGGTCATTTCCTGAGGTTCCTCAAAAAGGGACTTTCATGATACATGATTGATAAAGATTAGAAGCTAAATGGAAAAAACATGAATAAGACTCACTCAACGGTTGACTAAGATTCAGATCGGGTTCACCATAATGTATGTGAGTTGAGATAGACAATATAATTATCCTCTCTCTATCTATCTATCTATCTCTCTATACATTAGGATATAAGTAGATGACCATGCCAAAGCCAACACACAAGCAAAGATATAACCAAGGGCGTAGATAGATGTGGATGTGGAAGAAAGTAATCCACACTCGATATCGAAGGTACAAGGTTCCAAAGACTATATCTAACATATGAGGAACGACTCTTACTATGATCCTAAGGTTTGTAAGCAAGAGTTAATCTTAAACTAAAAGTTGTAATTCCATTTGGAGGCAAGCATGTGCTATGAAGAGAGCAATGATGTAATCGACAAAATATATACTACACTATCCGAGTCTAATATATGATACATTAAATCACTCAACCAACAAAAAAGCAAGGGGTTTACAATTAGGGATACTTAACTTCACATGAACACTATTGGCCCATTATTCCCCCTCCTTGGTTTGTAGCACCTTCTGAGAGACAATTTTGGGTGGATCACAAGAAGGATAGATAGAAGACCTAAGTAGACCAATGTTGGGGACTCCAAAGATTAAGACAGAGCTTATTACAGATCCTATTCTTGATGCTCCTAGTAACTCAATGCTCCAATGACGACCTCAAAGCATAAGCTCCAGTAAACCCTTAGACCTCTTAACCTTTAACGGCAAATTTGCAAGCGCAAGTATGGCGGATTATTCGAATATATCTTTGAGACATGACAATAATGACATCTATAAATAGGGGAAAATAACCTAAAGTTGCAACTCAACTTAACTAACGACATCGACCATTCGGCTACAAAAGGATGTCTACCAAATGTCGTCGGCTACAAATGGTCCATTAAAGGTGAGGTGGAGAAGAGATAATGGTAGAGAAAAACACTTGGAGCAAGTATAAAGCTGATTTGCAAATGCTATAGGGAGATGATTTGAAGGTGATATATAGTGGTAGTACAAAGAATATCAAATGGTCATAAAATGATAGTAGGGAGGCTAAGACGTGCTAGGGAAATCTAGGGAAAGTGTCGCGAGGTGCTACAAATTGACCCCAACCCTTTCCCAATGCACCCCTTAAGAAAAACTCTTGAGGGGATTAATGCACCATCTTGTAAAGAGAAATCGTCAACAAGTGAAAAATAAGTTGTATATACATACAATTGTGGGATGGTATAGCAACAGAGATACCATGTTCACGTGGTATAGAGAAAGAGATAACATGTTCAGAGACCATGTGGTCTATGGTCTAGCAATACCATGTTGAAGACCCATCTTGTAGTATACTAGTTGCAATAACATATCAAGGCCATGGAGAGGCCTTGACTTTGTTAGACGGACTCAAAAGGAGTGTCACTTTTATTTCATATGATTTTTTGATAAGAATGTAAAGGTGTCATGAGATTCATGAGGATAATGGTCTAACAGCCACAATACCATGTTGAATAGCTACCTTGTGGTCTAGGGTCACAACACCATGTCGAAGACCATGTAGAGACAATAATTGTCAAAGGGATTCATTTGTTTTTCGATGTTTGGTATTTGCATGATATCAAGAAGAATGTAAAGCTTTTGTGAAATCGGTTTTTGTCTATGGTGTAACTGCTGCAATATCATTGAATAGCCATTATGGGGATTCCAATGCCCAAGAGTATGTAGAGAAAAGCATTTCCTTATAGTGGACGAAATACCATGGAAGCAAAGTTATCTTCCTAAAGTAGATGCCAATACCATGGAAGAAAAGTCATTTGGTCTTCGTTTTAAGTGTCATTTTTTCATACTTGCAGTATTTATTGAGACGAATGCAATGGTGTTATGAGATTATTTTGGTTTAAAGTCTAAAGAATAAGATACCATGTTGAATAGCCATTTTGAGGTACCACAGGCACAAGACTATGTACAATAAAGCATTTCGTCCTATAGGAGACGGAATTCCATGGGAGGCATTGAATTATTAGTAGGTTTTTTCGTTATTTAGCTTATTTTGTTTACTCTATACATGTATATGGTTAATTTTGCTTATTTGGCTATAATTTTAAATATGTTATATATTATTTGTACATGGTCCCCTTACCCAAGCCCTGAAAAAAAATGCCGTAATGGCACACCAGGTCCCCTCGGCCATATCCGCACCCGTACCAGCTACCTAGTTGTTATGTGGTTTATTGCAGTTAGTTGAGGAGACAAATTGGTTGGAGTCGCAAATTAAAGATGCCTTTTCAGTGATGAACCTCAAGGGACACCCATCTTTGGATATATCTTGATTGTGGTCTTCCTCCAAACTATACCTCTCCATTTCTTTTCTTGAATTGACACTTTTTTGGTTTGCTTTGAATATTGTCAATGTGTGCATATATTCAGTTCCAGTGCAATTCCTAATATTATAGGATATGTTGTTCACACAACTAAATGGAATGGATTCATGGCAGGAAGAGTTAAACAATTCTGAACCAATGATCCCAGGGCATTATGGATTAAATCTTGCACTTCACTAATTTAATATGCTTCAAACAATATAATATTAGCCACTTATAGCATACATATAAATAAACAATATTCAATATTTTCTGAGCTTCAACACTCAGCATTAACCTGGAAAACTGAATAAAGTGGATACATAATGGATACCTGTAATAACCCTTCTGAGGGTTTTAAACAAAATTTCCAGAATTCTGATTTTTAATTGCAGCAGACCGGAAATTAATTACAGCGGAAGGAATTTATCGAAATAAGAGCCAAAAATCATCAACAAGCATCCACAAACCCTTATCAACAATTATTAATTAATTTTGAATTGAATTATTGCCAAATCGATTTGATTTATGCCAAATCGAACTGCTGGAAATTAACTGTGCAATCTGAAAATCGCAGCAGCCAATACATGGTTCGATTTGCACTAATAAATGCTTCGAAATGCATGCAAATGCAGATTTAGGCTCTAAAATGTAGGGAGACTTGATTTAACCAATTTATTAGATGTTATTTGCTTGTAACAATTTAGAATTCAATCATATGCAAGTCGAATTGGCAGAATAAATCAGAATTGGCACCAAAAGATCTTTAATTCAATAATAATCTGCAAATGGTTTTCGTCCTTCCAATGGACCTCAAGTGTGGTTTTCATCCCAATTTGAAGAATATGAGAGTTCTCTCTCAAAATTTGAAATTCACAAGTCAAGTCCATGAGTACAAATGAAGCCCTTCACCCCTATTTATCCTTTTGAAAAGGCATGGCTGCTCCCTTATAACATTCATTATGCCCTTACAATTATTTATTTTGTCCTTACCTTGGCCAACCCATATATTCTATAATAACTTTATAAAAACATAAAAAAATTATTAAATATTAAATGCTGCTCTTCTCCTTGATTTCCCTTTTTCTAACCACGAAGAAGGAATGGCTAGAAAATCCAAACTTGGTCTTCTATATTGGGAAAAGGGACATTACAATACCAAAGACGAAAATAATAAGATTGCCAAAGCACAGACGACAACAAACCCAATTATTAGAATCCAAACAATAATTCTGCAGAACCAAAAATAAAACACTAGTGATACACTATGATGTCCTTTGATAATAACAAGACCAATACCAGTGTACACTGCCCTAAACATCTCTAAATGAAATCTATGCAAAGAACAAAAGATATCCAATTTGAGGAGTCCAACAGATTATTTCTGGAGAAGTAAGAGAGTACCATTACTGCTAGAGTAGGATGTTTTCTACTAATTTCCAGTCAGATGCTAGTGTACACTAGACCAAACATATCTCACAGTTAGTGTTGAATTATGCCCCCACATCGTTGCAAACATGTAATGTTTAACATCAAAAAACACACACCGACTATCAAATTCTTACAACTGATGAAATGTTCAAACACAAACATGCGCAAACAAAAACAAATATGAACCATAAAATAACTGCGTCAAACATTTCATTGTTGGAATAAATATATATGTCAGTAGATGTAAATGGATATAATATGCCTATTGCTTACTAGCATTTTTCTCAGAATTAATTAATTGAAGTCTCACCTTAATATGGTCATTCTCTTTTATCAGTTGCTGATATTTGACCTGGCTTCTCTCGAGTGTTGATAATTCTCTAGTAACAATTTCAAGTTGGCTCTGAAGTACTTTTGTTTTTTCTTGTTCCTGCCAAAAATTCATATTAGCTTTACTTAGAAGCTCTTGCATTTCTTGGAACGAATTCTGCAGCTTTGTCACTTCCAATTTCCTAGATTCTTCAGCAGCAGCCTGCATCAAAGGCACCATTATCACCTTAGTAATCTCCAAGAAACATGGATAATGCTATAGGGCTACCGTTTCACACTAGATAGTTTTTAAATGCATGACACAAAATAAAAAATAAAAATAGGATCCAGTATATGCTGATAATCCTGGAAAGAAATATAGAATTAAATACTACAATCCCAGACAAATAATATACCCAAATATACAAGATGATTAAGTACAGTAAAGAAATTAAGTGTTTATCCTCCCTTATTAGTTAAATGGAACACATATTAGGGAACATTTAGCATGCAGTATCCAAAATATTCGATCACAAGACTATTAGATTAACAAAATGACAGAAACTGAAAATCGAAAATCGAGACGCAAGCAAAAAACTTCATCCAGTGCGGTTGAAATCTTCCTAGCAATAAAAATAAAGGATATTAAACATGCTTGGATCAGACAAGGCCTCAAAAACCTTGTAAAGTTAAAAACCTAGATTCAATGATAGTGCACAAAATTATAAGTCAAGACACAAACAAACAGCTTGGTAAGTAAACCAGAGTACCACTTCATTGATCACTATAAATACTGTTGATTACATCACGCCTATTTGCCTAGTGGTAATAAGTAATACCTGTGTATCCTAAACCTAGCAACCAAGAAACAACCAAAGTCAATGAGTACAACACCATTTTTTTAACATTATTGGAACCTAGGTCTGCAATCCATGCTCACTATTCTCATCCTGATGATGGATTACAAACTGTGGTCCGAAATGATCATCAATCAATTTGCCACATGGTTTTTACCAGAAGTGTGCTCTTATCATATGGACTGTGAAAATATTATATCTCTCATAAACGGAGATATCTAGGAATTACAAGTGTAGTAGATAAGCTACGATCCTAATATCCTTGTATACAACATAAGATCAAATTCAAAGTTTTGACTTGAAAAATATGCAAAAATATATCAGATCTAATAATAAGAATACAAAATAATCAAAAGCAAAATTAGAGAACAAATGCTAAGGCATGACGAAGTACCCTTAATCTCTTTTCAAGAATACAAAATAATCAAAAGAAAAATTACCAAAACAAATGCTAAGGCATGATAAAGTGCCCTTAATCTCGTTTTAAGAATACAAAACAATCAAAAGAAAAATTACAAGAACTTAAGGCGTAAAAACTATTTAGGCATGATAAAGTACCCTTAATCGCTTTTCAAACTTCAAACGCCAAGTGAGTTCTTCACATCTCTTCTCAAGCTTGTTCTTTGCTTCTTGTAGGGCACCTGTTTCCCTTGCAGACTGGCATATTTCACACCCACCAATATCATCATAATAGCATTTAAAAAACTAAAATTTCGTTGAATCTAAAACTATATATTCTTAACAAATGACCAAAAAAATTAACTAACATAATTTCTGAACTACATTACAAGGTGCACTATTTACAAACAAGTGGTATAAGAACTTGAAACGAATTTCGTTAACCTCAATTTCAGTATATGGCAGAAAAGGAAAACAACAATAATGCATTGACATTAGGGCAACTCTTCTAGTAAGCCTCCCAAAGAATTTGATCACAGACATTAGAAAAATTGAGACAATAGTGATTAATTTCAGCATATCAACCTAAAATAAAGAAAAAGAAATGAAACATGATTTTCTTATATTGACAAATTCTTTTTACAATTAAAAAACTAGATGGCATAGAGGGAAACAAGCACAGAATGGAATTGTACATAACAAATAGAAAAATAAATTTTGCTTTGTTTGGTGAAGTCCGCAACATTCATTTAATGCCTTAGGATATACATTGAAAACTATTCACCTAGAAGTAATTCATAAAAGCAAAAGGCATAATACTAGTAACATATGTTCTGAGTATTCTTCTTGAAAATCTAAAGATGGTTTTGAAACATTCAAAGCATTAACACGAAGACAGGTTTCTCTAGCTGATCCCAATCCCAAGAGATATCTAGGGAACAACACTCTGAATTGTTAGAAAGTACACATTGTATGCGGAAGTGATCTGGATTCTATAGAAAATGTGGCGGACAACACACAAAATTGAAAAAACTTTGGAATGCCTAATTTTTATTCCTATAATTATTTCCCACTGTTGTTGATCTCATGTACTTGCTAGAAACTGCAACAAAATAATTTTAAGCACACCTAGTGAAATGTAATATGTATATTCATATTTCAAAAATTCATATGACTGAGTATTGCAGTTAGTAGCTCTGCACTTTGTAATCTTTTTTGGCCAGAAATTAATACAAAATATACTTATGGCATTCTATACAGTCACTTCTCATGTCATTTAACTATGTTTTACTTTTAATATAAGTTTAATTATAGATTTAAATAATGTAGCAATAAAGTTGGCAAGTACTTCCGATAAATTGCCAATTCGCAATTTCTTATTCAAATTTTGGGTTGTCAATTACAAGTTTTTTGAACTATGTTTATAAACTTTTAAGGGAGGGGCTAGAAGTTCATAGAATCTTAGGGAGAGGAGAAGAAAGCCATGTGAAGCTACAAATGTCCATTTCTCATTGGTGAGGGTTTGGAGTACTTTCTATAAAAAGGAAAAATCTCCCTCAACAAGGATATTATGCCAATTTCGGAAGGAGGAAAATAGGAGCTAGAAGTACAAGCTAAGTCAAGTAAGGAACCTAATGTACGCTCTTAAAACATGGAGTTTTTTACAACACATTTCGCTTTGGGATTCAAAATTGGTGTTTATTATTTCAGAGGCTTTTCTTGATTAATTACTTATGGCTTGGTTGAGCCTTATTACCTGCATTTTATTTGTCTTGGAGAGCTTTGTTTGGCAATGTTTTGCTTGTTATTTTGGTGTTTTTTACAATTAACAGTATGTACAATTATGCTGTCAAAAATTGGCTAGCTTTGCGGATGTTTTGATTGAGATTGAAGGGTGTAGATGCTATGCAGGTCCCAAGGTTTGTATGGACAAATTTCTAGTGTTTTAATTGGGATTCTCTTACAAAAGGAGGCGTAATAAAGGTATATTTACTTGTGATGGCTTTGGGATTATTCTCTTATTGTTGGGGGGTAATTGAGGTTCTCTTATCTAATGAGGGCTAATGGAGATATAAGGATTCTTAAGGAAAACAAATGGTCGACTTCTATAGACTTTAAGTGTGATGTTGGGAATATCTTGTTAATGTTCACATGTTATTGTGTTTGTGCATGGTGTGATGAGTTGTAATAACAATTTCTATAGTTATTGTGTTAAAATAGTCAGTTGGACAACAATGTATGAGGTGTGAGAGAGATTCAAGGAAACATTACATTCTATAGTTAGAATGTGATTATAGATGAGTCGTAACCACGCTATTATTACATATGAGTGGTTGGACTTGTTTGTAGGACAAAATTACACTATTTATAGGTAATCTCTCGTTGTGAATAACATCTAAAATTTATTTTGTGTTAAACATTTGTGTACGGCTCTACCAATATCTACATTTGGTAGCAACACAGAAAATCAAGCCACTTGTGATGGAAGTTTAATCAATTTCAAGGGGCAATCTAGTTAATCTTGCCTTGTGAATGGAAGTTGGTGCATGTGAGTGTTTGGTGCTCATTTATATTTTAAAAGATCCTTGTAAATTTTTAAGATATTGTGTTTGGCATTATTTCTCTCATGCATTCTGAAGTAGCTACAGTGTAATGTCCCTTTTTCGTGGGACTCAGGAAATGGTAAAAGGCTCACAAAATCATATTTATAGAACTGTTGTTATAACCGTACAAAACTGAATTTCAAACCTTTCCCGCGGCAGCGACTACCCTAGATGAGATAAGCCCTTCAACTAGGGGACCAACCTTGCAAAAATCCTTCCAATCTTATGCCAAAATTTGTAGAACACCCTTAGCAAACAATTGCAGATGTTAAAAATCAGAATTGTGTGTGCAATTAATTATTTACGAAACCCTATCCAGCGAACATCCTCAAGCTTGAAAAAAATTGTAGAACACCAAAATTCATCGAACTCGGAATCTTGGTCTTAGAAAATATAGAGAATAAGAGAGTAATTTCATATTTGCCAAAATTGCATCACACATACCAAATTTCCACACCAAGGTAGGTGGCTCCACTCTAAACAAATATAATATTGCACTAAAGAGACCACACATGCAAGAGAAATATAGTTTATTGCTTTTCAAATCAGCTTGCACCACCAAACACCACATGAAGGGTTTTTGTCCTTTCGCAAGTTTCCCAACCAAGGGTTTTCGTCCTTGGATGAGGTCTTCAACCCAAGGGGTTTCGTCCGAGAGAGAGAGAGAGTAAAAGGGCTACACTAGCCATCTTTCACCGAGATAAGAGGAATCACCAAAAGAAAATAATAATGCCCAAGCGACCTCCTTAAATAGCCACAAGGAGGACTTAATAACATAAAAGTGATGGCCGACCGCTTAAGGTAAGTGTTTTTGATTATTCAAATGGTATTTTGAACCTACATGCTCATAATACCTTTATTAACTAACTACTTAAGTTCTTCTATTGGAGTGCTAGGCTTCTAAATATGATAAATGATAATAAATGAAAACTACTTCCTAAACAACAATAAAAAATATAATTCAGATCTTCCCCTTGCTTTCCTCCTTTTAGACCCACAGGGAGAGAATGGGCTAAGGTCTTCGAAAATCAGCCTTCAGAAAAAGGGGTATTGCAAGTACTCGGATCCCAAATAAATCTCCGCTGCTCCTTATTTCTTGCGCCTTGCGTAGCTTCCTCTTCATGAACTCTACTCATGCCAAAATATCTCATACCGCAAGCATAGAAGTGGCTGAAGTATAGTCGTGATTGCGGAAAAGCAAAGTGAAGATCCATTGGGCTCTTGCTTTCCTTTCTTCCTTCTAGATATTTTCCAAATTTGAGTCCATTCACAGCTGTGTATGCTTGTTTGTGACTGGACCAGCTCTTTAGAATTTACCCAAAAATGATAGAACGGACTTTCCTTGGTTTGGGAAGGTGACCGACTCCATGTAGGGCCTCCTAACGGTCCAATGAACTCAATTAGCCTCTCCATTAGATGTTAAAAATATATCAGCTGTACACTTCCCTTCCAACATGAACCTACACATGAAACAAACTTATTAAGGATAACCACAATACTTATTACTCTCCTTTCATGCCATGTTAGTGGATGGAATGGTTCTCTTTTTCCTTCTTTTCCAATGCTCAGCTGAAATACTTCTCCATGATTAAGAATTTGCATTTTCTTCCCTCTGATCAGATTGAAATGGGTCGGTGATGGCTGCTTAGGGACTGAGTATTCCTTCAAAGACTGAATTTCTTCCTCTCCCAATTGGTTAATCTTTATCATCATCATTTTGATAGCTTTCCAACTGCTCTAGCTAGGCATGTTCCCTTGTAATTGGGTAGAATTAGTGACTGAAATTAATTTTTGGAGAGCTGGACAGTCCTCTTGAGGAAAGTTGGGCTGAGTGTCTACCATCCCAATCATTGAAATTTCATCTTCAGCTGTTGCGAAATTGAGTGGAAGGCTGAAAGAATAGTATGTATTAGACACAAAAATGTTCTAGTTGCTTCCTTTTCGGAACTTCTTCTTGAGGAACAGCCTTCTATTGCTTGCGAGTAAAAGAATATTAATTGAGAAAACTCTCATAACAGCCCTGCATATTATAATCTCCATTTTATATCTCCTCAAGATGTTGTTTGCCAAATTCTTCCTTGCATTCTTAGCTATGATCAGTACTTTCCCAACTGCTGGTAAGGAAATAAAATCAGTCTTTTCTTGCTCCGCATTTCTACCTTTTTCACTCCTGATTTCATGAATTCTAACCTCTTCATTTTGTAAGTGGAACTTCAACCACCTCTTGTGAATTTTGAGGGTAAATTACTAAATTTCCCTAAAGTTTGGAGCCCTTGACCCCCAAGAACAACATGTGCCTCAGCTGAACTTAAAACAAACAAATTGATACAAAACTCATACCTTTCCATGGGAATAGTAACCTATGGTATCTTTCCTGTGCAAAGAGGGTATGTTCCATAAGTTATGGTGCCATGTAGCCTTTCCAACCAGCCTTGTTTGGGCCCATCCTTCTTGCCAATTCTTCTTCAATAATTTGATGCATATCGTTGCCCTTCCACCCCATTCCTTCTAGCTCCTCCATTTTCATCGAACCAAGGGTTAACCACATGAAACGGAAAGTTAGAACCACCATTATGTCCCAAACAAATCATGATAGAGTTTCCTTCCATAATGATTTTGAAATAAGATATTCCTCCCTTTGTAAGTCTCAACATAGCACCTATATTCCATATGTAGAAATAATTTTTAAATTGAACCCAACAATCCAAATGCTTTTTACCACAAGAGGTGCTTCTTATCTCCCTATTTTTTGAAATATGTTGATCACGAGGACAAAAACATGGTATCGACATGGGAAAGAAAAATGAAACTGAAACATGGTTATCATTTCCAACCAGTTGTGCATGATGACAACATACCTGATTTGACATACTGGAACGTAATGAATTTGGGATACCTTTGTACCATGGGCGGAAAGTGACCTTCTTAGGAATCAGAATTTCTGAGTTTAAATCAACACTTTTCCCTAACATGGTTTCCTCACCAGATAGGATCTTTTCTTTCTTGCATTCTTTCCAGATTTGTCGGTGCTTGTCTTGGGTAAGCTGTGGCTTCTTGTTAAGGCTGAGAACTCCATCAAATGAACTCATTTTGACTGCTATTAGGAACAGTACAGCCACCTCATCAAGTGTTTTACCGGAATTTTGTCCTTCATGGAGAGTTTTTTCCAAACTTCTTGACCTTATAAGACTTGTTGAGATACCATCAACACAAACATCATTGTAATCCCAGATTTTTCCCTCAAACACATGGTTATCAGATGGATTACAAACCAAACAAAAGAGGAAGTAGTTACCTTTGCATGCATACCGTCTAAGTCACAAGGTTTCAGTTCAAGTTCGACAATGATAAAGTTCGGTTCAAGTTCGCCCAATGGATAAATTTCGGAAAAAAAATCGCCATGAAGTTTGAATTTTTTTTATGTAATATTTAATTTTTCATTTAATGTCAATCATTTAAAAATATTTTAGAGTTTTTAATTTAATATTTTGAAATTTATATTTTAAAATATTATAGAGAGTTTAATGTAATATTTGATTTTTTATTCAATGGCAATTATTTAAAAATATTTTAGAGTTTTTAACTTTAAAAGTTTCAAATCTATAAATATTAAATTAAAAAACTTTAGAATATTTTAGAAGTAAATGATATAAAATAAAATTTTAAATATAATAATATACTGAATATAATTTGAAAAGATTAAAATTAAAAATAAATAAAGAAAAAACCATCAAAACATAAAACAAAACATAAAAGTAAAGCTAAACTAAAACATAGCATAAAAACCCTCGACGACTTCCTCCTTGGCGCCACGACCTCTCCTCTTCTCATACAAATACACCAGAGCACCACAACCACGACCCTGACACTTCTTACATCCGAGAAGTCAAGTGCACAAATGACCCCGCGGTAGTTAGATTTCAGCTACCATTTCACACGTATCCGTGTCCAGAAGACTCTATGCCCTCCACGTACTGTTGAATCACGTTTTCAGTCATAGAAAAATCTTACGTAGTGCCCTACACTCACAGCCCTCTGCTCACAATTGAATCGCGTTTTTTATTGTTGAACACCTCGAATATTCACGAATTTTTTGGCTACACCAAAAGTTTGGCAAATTTCGAATTTCATGCCAAAAATTCGCCAAAGCTTGCGACATAGCATACCATGGACTTGGGAAGAGGGTTCCCTCTTATCAATCCAACTTTTGTCCTTGAACATAAAGCAACCTTTGTCTTGATGCATGCATAACTTGGAAGTTGCCACAAAGGGTCCACTACCTCCACACCTTGTTCATGTGTGTTTGGAATGTCTTTGTAGCTCTTACCAAGGTCTAATCCATCATCGTTTTGCTCTTTAGTCATTGTTGTTATAAATAGACCAACAAGCTTACTATCATGATGTCTATTTGGGAAATGGGTTCCAACTATCCCTTTTTCTTCCCCTTCTTGCTCATCACCCTTCTTTTAAACCCTGGATTCATCACATGCAAAAATATCATGAGTATTAACCAAACAATGATCATTAATTACCTCATAATATTGACTCTCTGGAACAACAATGGGAGAAAGGGCTAAATCTTCATCCTTCATGGCTCCATTTCCTTCAAAATGTTGACCTGATTTTTCACCAGCATGTGTGTGACTATTTGGGCTCAAAATTTTGTCATGGGGACTTAAGGAGCCTCTTCCTTCAAGCCCTTCTTTATGTCTACTGTTAAAACCGTTGAATGTAATGTCCTTATAGAGTGTTGACACCTTCCTTGTAGCTTAGGGTTTTGACATTGTGCCAATTCCAAATCTCTATGTCTCCAACTCCACAAACTCTTCAAAAGGGAGGGCATCCCTGTAATGTCCCCCTTTTTCGTGAGACATTACTATCAAATTAATTCACTCTTTTTATTAGCATTATAACCCCTTGGTATGTCTAGCGCTACAACTAGGAGCTTCTACGTAGTCTAAGAATGTGCACATAGGTTAGTTATTTCTTAATATTAAATTAAAAAATTAAATAAATTGCACAAGTAGTAGCTTATTAAATTTTTTTTAATTTTTATTTTTATTTAGGGGGGGAAAACATTAAATGATTGAACATTGGAGGTTGCACCTCTTATTTCTATAAAGAGGGGTCGCATTTCCTTGAGATGGGTTATGCTTTTGGATGAAATCAATTTGACTCCATGCTTGGAGTAGGGATGGATGCCCACCAGTGATGCTCTCTTTCTCTCTCTCATGTTTGGAGATCTTTGTAGCTGGTTTTCAGATCAAATTAAAGAGTTTGGGGTATTTCTGCAAATCGACTTGTGTGTATTGGCTCTCAACCCTAACGACTTTGCCTTGATGTTTTGTGGGTTGTTTTGGAACATTGTTTGAGGTAAATCAATCAGCCTTTTGCATGTTTTTTGCCCTTGCTATAGCGACTTCACTGGAGACAAGTTTATGATAATTTTTGGATGAATATTGATTGGTTTTTTATTAATAGAAAACTGTTGTTTAATCCTTTATGATTATGACTTGCTTGGGTAATATTTGGCAAGTAAATCTGATGAATTAAGGTCTGGGTTTTGACTAATAAAATATGTCATTGCATCCCTAATACAACTTCATTGTGAGTGGATATTAAATATTTGTGGCATGATTTGGACCTCATATGACCAGCGAAATGTATGGTGTTCTTTCAATAATTAAATAGTGCATAAATCAATTGGTTGTTGCATGTTAGTTGTAGCCTTTGGCACTGATCTAAGAAGGGCAGGTTTGATGATGAGTCTATATGTTTAAGGGGCTGATTTTAACTAATGTGTAGTTGTTCCTTCCTTAATCCCAGCGACTACATTGGGCAACTTGTTCTATCGTTATATACATCTCTAGACTTCCTCTTGCATCGATTTCTACCTCTTTTGATTGTCTTGGTGTGACTGCTCCAATATGATTGTGGTGGCTTACATATGCATGATTTATCAGATCCTTTTGGCACTGAACTGGACTAACGGTGTTTGGTACGATTTGTGAATTATTTGGTTGACCTCTTAACAATCTATATCTGAAGTTGGATCAGGTATACATCTAGCAATTTGTATGGGTAAATTTAGATTTGTTTTTGGGAGTCATATTGCAGCTATCTACATATTTATTGAATGAGAGTTCATTTGATCTATATTTGAAATATTAGATCAAATCATATTCATATATATATATATATATATATATATATATATATATATATTATATATATATATATATATATATATATATATATACTTCAACGGTTTGTATTTGAGAAAAACCACGGGTTTGTATGCTCTAAATAATCATGACTGGCTGAGGTTCGAATGAAGGTATTGGAGAATGATTTCAAGTATCCCTTGCAGTTGAGTACTTGTTTTTTTGGTAATATTCATTAATGAGCTGAGGTCTGATTTTATACAGTTGGAATTTGATTTTTTCTGAGTTCATTAGTTCAGCTTGAGTTGTATGTTAGTTTACTTGAACACCGAGTTTGCATACCACATTAGTTTCAACTAGAAGTAAAATATTTCAACCATTCGATAGAGGCCATTAAACCCGTCTCTTTGGGTTTATTGAGTAATCCACTTGAATGTTCAAGTATGATTGGCTGAGTTTAATCATTTACAGCAGTGTCCTAATCAGTTTGGACATTGAATCTTCTTGTTGAATGCCATCTTATCATTGTTCCTAAAAAGGGACATTACAATCCCGAACCTTCTCCAGAAGAGCTCTATAGCTAAAAATCAAATCTGGAACCTTGGAAGGCTTTGGAGTGGCTTCTTCTTTGATTTCCCTACTTCAACGAGTTTCTCCACAATTGGGGAAAGGGTTTCTATTGACCTTGCTAACTTCCCTTGCACTTCTCGAATCTTTCCATGCTTCACAGGTTGTGAGGAAGATGCTTTGATACCACTTTAATGTCCCTTTTTAGGGGGACTCAATAAATGGCAAAAAACTCACAAAATCAGATTTATAGAACTGTTGTTACAATCCTGCAAAACTGAATTTCAAACCTTTCCTAGGGCAGTGACTACACTACATGAGATAAGTTCTTCAAAGAGGGGTTCAACCTTGCAAAACTCCTTCCAATCTTATGCCAAAATTAGTAGAAAACCCTTAGCAAACAATTGCAATGGTTAAAAATCAGAATTGTACGTGGAATTAATTAATTACGGAAACCTAACCAGCAAACATCCTCAAACTTGAAAAAAACAGTAGAACACCACCAAAATTCATCAAACTCGCAATCTTGGTCTTAGAAAATATAGATAAGATGAGATAAATATATTAATGTCAAACGAATGACCACAAAAGTAGGTCAATGAGACTGCAACCCAAACAATATACAAAGTGCGAGTGGGGAAAATTCAAAACGAGCTCCCAGAAACAGAAAGGAAAACAACCAAAACAAACAAAAACCCCGAAGCCAAACCCCCACAAAGAATAAGAGAGTAATTTCATATTTCCCAAAATTGCATCACACATACCAAATTTCCACACCAAGGTAGGTCGCTCCACTTTAAACAAATATAATATTGCACCAAAGAGACCACACATGCAAGAGAAATATACTTTATTGTTTTTCAAATCAGCTTGCACAACAAAAACCTTATGAAGGGTTTTTCGTCCTTCACAAATTTCCCAACCAAGGGTATTCCTCATTGGATGAGGTCCTCAACCCAAGGGGTTTCATCCTTTAAAGAGAGAGTAAAAGGGCTACACTAGCCAACTTTCACCAAGATAACAGTAAACACCAAAAGCATAATAACATAATGCCCAAGCAACCTCCTTAAATAGCCACAAGGAGGGCTTAATAACATAAAAGTGATGACCGATCCCTTAAGGTAAGTGCTTTTAATTATTCAAAATTTATTTAGATCCTACATGCTCATAATACCTTTATTACCTAACTACTTAAGTTCCTCCATTGGAGCGCTAGTCTTCTCAATAGGATAAATGATAATAAATGAAAACAAGTACCTAAACAACAATAAAAATATAATTTAGATCTTCCCCTTGTTTTCCTCCTTAGACCCATGGGGAGAGAATAGGTTAAGATCTTCAAAAATCAGCCTTCAGAGAAAGGGACATGACATACAGCTTGTCGTGCACTTGTGTGATTAAAATATAACCATCCAATTTGATACTATCAAGATACTTCTATTTGCTTCAATCGATTTGACTATTTGTTCTTGTATAGAAATTTGTCTTCTATGATTAATGTGTGGATGTGCTCGGTCAATTTTCACCTCTCATTGTGTGTTGTCTAAACGTATTAAGGAATGTCATGTCCGTTCATACTATTAGAGGTTGTTATCGATTTCATGAATGAGATATGCCTGCACCTAGCATTATAACACTAGTGTCTCTCTTATATGGATATATCGTGTCTACTTTATAGTTAGCTTCACCTATCTACGTGTCAAGCATCACTTTGTGCATCCTTTATGAACAATTCTACGACGATCACAATTGAATCAAGATACCAAAAGCAAAAGCAATCATTCTCCACGTGGATTAATCGTTTTTCAACATCTGATTGGTCTCTCCCATGTACTATTCAATACCCTGCTCATCTATATTCAATTCTCTTTAAAGATTCACCGTCGAATCTGAGTAATTGTTTACATATGGTAGTACCTTTACTACTTGTGAATCACCATTTCCTCCCCAATTCACACCAAGCTTGACCATTGGATTCTTTCATTGCATCGCGCGCTCTTCTAGTTGTATTGTGTTCACTCGAATCCCGAGCTTCCTGCCACTTAACTTGCCTTGGAGTCAACAACACCTTAACACGCCTAACAAAGGTCTTCACTTTTGAGCTCCACCTTGAATGTCTTCTCGGCCTGCAATCAACATAAAGAAGGCATGTTTGTATTTTTTAAGCATTGTTATAGTTTGTTTGTCATTTAAAATATGCTTGTTTAGTGTTAAAATATGTATTAAATCACAAAGTTGGTCCCTTTTAGATACTTATTTTTTATAGTCTTCTATATTAAAGTCATTTATAGTTTTAACCGAGTTAGAAGACGATTTTTTAGTTATATGGTTCTAATAAATATTGAGTCATTTTTTGAGGCCTTAAGTGTGGTTAGTATCAACACATGTCGTGACTGTCTTCTAACTCTATTTTAAAAGAGTCAATATAAAATAAATGTAGTCGGTCCAATTAGGATATGTTTCTACGACCAAGAGCATCTCTCATCCTTTCAAACATCCCTTTTACCATATATGGCAGCCTGCTTTGTGGCCAAAGGTTAGTTTTTTTGTCTGGTTATTAGCTCATTCAAGAATTCTAACTTATGAAAAGAGGTTTCTATGGCCCTTTTCACTGTAACTTATGTATAGTATAAGGCGGATGAAGATATCAACCATTTTTTTTTCCAATGCTCATGGGTCAAGCCATTGTGGCAGAATCTTGCATCTGTATTAAACATTCAATGCTTAAGTACACATTCTTTACAAGAATTGACCAAAGACTGGCAAGGAAGTATTCCCAAAGGCCAAAATTTAAATCCGGTCCTGTGGACAGGTATCTCTGTTGCTCTGGAATGTTTGGAAAGAAAGAAATCAAAGAAGTTTTCAACAGGCCAGCAAGGAAGTATCCATCGTGTGGCAGATTATCAAGAATGATATAGCAGAAGCATTAAACATAGCATTCCTTTCCCTTTTACTCGTTCACAGGTATGGGAAAACATCTGCACAAAGCTTTCTATACAGCCCACAAGTGCAACTTTGCTAACCTATAAAATCAAAAAGAAAGTTGATAGAAGAAGCCAGTGGAAGCCTCCTCCCATGGGATATGGTAAAGTGAATACAGACGAAGCCTCAAGACGTAACCAAGGACGAGCAGCTATAGGCGGTGCGGGAAGATTAAATGATGGAGCAATAGCCTTCTTTTATGCAGAAAACTTGGACCACGCTACTAATAATCAAGCAGAGATCAGGGCGGTGTTGAAAGGAATGAACAAAGCTCTAAAATGTGGATGGACCAAGGTGTACATTGAGCTAGATTCTCAAGTCACAGTTAAATTGTTATGAGGTTCTGATGATTGTCAAAGTTCTAATTGGAGACTAACCAGGGAAGTTTGGCAAATTAAAAGGCCGCAAGAGCATTTCAAAGTACTCTTTTGTCACACCTATACACAGGACAATAAAGTTCCAGATGCTTTGGTGAATTGGGCCTTGGACAATCATGATATTGGATGTTATGGTCCTCCACCCCTATGGTGGCCCACTAAGCTATTCAAACTAATCCAAATTTATAAAAAATTAAAAATAAAATGTATATGTAATAAAGTTTCGTTCTCCAACTTGAACAAGGAAGGGTTTCGTCCTCCTTGTGTGCCACACCAAAGGAATTCCGCCCTCTAGTGGCATGAAATAGAGCAATCAGCCCCAAAACCAAGTAGTGTACAATTATAATAAATACACATGTCCAAAATGAGTCCAAGCAAGCCCTTATATATCTCTTTTGTGGCATCAAAGCCCCTTGAGAGAGTTTCCCCCATGACTGACCTCATAATGATGTTGCTTTTTCATTTTTGTCACTGGCTTTTTACTCCTCTAACCCAACCGACCTAGCCTATCAGAGAAACCATGAAAAAAAAAGGTAAATGCTAACAAAAAAAGACTAAAACATAAACAAATACTTCCCTTGTTCACCTTCTTCTGGCCCACGAGAAGTGGAATGGGCTAGAAGTCTTCAAAATGAATTAATTTGAAAAAGGGGGCATTACAATGCATTGAATAATACGCTCAAAGATATTGGCAAGTTTGAGTGTACCTTTGTGCTCTTCAAAAAAGGCAGGAAAATATGAACGTAGATATGCAATCATCACCACACACAAGCTATGTATTTGAGATTTGTCAAGGTGGAACTCCTTAAACCTATTGATACACAATTTGCTTTTGTCATCATTCTTCTTGACCATCATTATGTGGTCATAAAGGCCTTATCTTCCAATTTAGTAAGTCATACAAGGGCAAGTTGAAGGTAATCTACATCAAAGACTGCAGTTGAGGTGAGACAAATGATCCTCAACAATCATTTTCGGGCTAATGTGAAAATGATGTTGAATTCATCCAACCCATTTGTGATGACATGCGATTTGCAAACTCAGACAAGTCACGTTTAGGCGAGGTTTATGAAAAATCAATTCCATGTGTTCAAGAATAAAAAAGTCACTAACTTATGGGATCATTCTTTGTATTCTTTCATCAAAGAAAAAATTATTTGTCTACCACTTTAAGATATAATTTTGATTTACGCTTTAATTTTATTAAATGGATTAAGAAATATGTATATGTATATGTATATGTATATGTATATGCATAGTAGGAAAACTCGCCAAAACCAAAAACTCGCCAGACCCCCAAAAAAAACTCGCCAAAAACTCACCAATATTCGGCCAATACTCAGGAATACTTGGCAACTTAAAAAATACTCAAATTTCTTTAAAAAACATAAATTTTAAGCAACATATAGCTACAAAATGTATTAAATGAGCCCATAAAATGTTGGAGAAGTGTTTTCTATTAGATTTGAATACAAATACAATACAAAATCGCATCATCATGCGAATACGACAACCGACTGATACTAGTCCCCACACTCGGCTGCATCTCCACGATCCTCCTAGAAGGCTGTGAATCTGGCTCGATCATGGAACTAGATGATGGTGTTGGTGGCTCCTCTGCTACATGTTGGAGATCACCTCCAAAGATGTCATCCAATCTAATATCTCATCGGAGTCCTGTTAGTGCTTCTCCCTCCATAGCCTCCCTCTCAAAAGAAGCAATCTCGTCTGTTGTGAACGCAAGGTTTTCCTCTTCTTGCCCAGTCCACTCACTGTATGGATCTATCTCATCCAAATCAATGAGCTCCACTGATGTGGCCTCAACTTTTTTTGTGCAAAGCCGGAGATTGTATTGCACAAAAACCAAGTCATTGAGCCTTTTTTGAGTCAACTTGTTGCGCTTCTTCGTGTGATTAGTCCGAGCACGAGAGAATACTTGTCGAGTTTTGGCAAGTACTCGCCGAGTTTTGGAAAGCTACCCAATATTTTTAATTACTAATCTGTCTACAGGCGATCAAAGCTCATGATTCTTTCAGAAGATTGCAAGAAGTTGCTTGGTCCAAAAAGGTGCAACAATGGATTTTATGAAAATAAGCAAAATATTGCCATCACTGCATAGAGCTCGAGAAAATATGCACTTTTAGAGAAAACGGCACCTGAAACGGAGCCACAAAATGAAAGTTATGGCACATGCAAGTTTTTGCTGCTACATCTTCTCGGACCCTTTCCAAAAATGGCAAATGTTTTTCTGTACTTGTGTTTTCTTCACCAAAAATCCAAAAAAGGAAAGAAATGCTGTCTTTGGCGAGTTTGTGGCAAGTTTTTGGCAAGTATTCCAACTATACTCGGCGAGTTTTTTTTTTGCATTTTTGGTGAGTTTTCTTGCGAATTACTCATTTAGCATAATTTTTGGCGAGTTTTTGGCGAGTATTCTATCTATGTGTATATGTGTATGTGTATGTGTATGTGTATGTGTATGTGTATGTGTATGTGTATGTGTATGTGTATGTGTGTCTATTAATGTAGTATACTTATATGTATATCTATGCATTCAAATTTAGTAAAATGCACATCCTATAGAGACAACCAAGCCTACACAATAGGGGGTCCGAAATCACGCTCAAATTGTTCATGTTCTAACCGCCAAGAGACTTTATCATAACGTAGATCCCAATCAAAACTCTTCATTTGATAATCCATTGGTGTATTAAGTAATGTTTTTACCACTTTAAGATAACTTCAGTTTACACTATAATATTATTGAATGCACTAAGTATATATATTCCAGGCTGAAACTGAAAAAGAAGGGAAATGGCACAAACCCAAATCATAGAAAACTGAAATTTATAATAGCCAACTGAACTTTTGGACAACAATGTACAGCAGTCTGTAATCTTATGACAGCAAGAGGAAAATTGCAATAATTCACTACCAATACCACTTTCACACCACCCAAAGCACGTAGAGAACTTTTATAAATATTTCAGAAGTACAAGCCAAGAAATGAGTTTTGAAACCCTCAGCTGGAGTATATATAATTAACTTTGCAATCGAAGCAAATCCACTTACAAAAATGGCCAGAAGATGAGATTCCAAAGACCAAAATTCAATCCGTCAAATGTAACCAACCTCAGAAAATATGAACAATCCAAAATTAAACAAAGAATGAAGTGTCGTGCACTAGATATCACCAAAATCATCCATTATGCAAGTTGCAACCCTAGGAGAGGGTTTACAATAAGGTTGAAATGGCAAGTTTCCAAAGAAAATCTGAGTGTAGCTCAAGCATGACCTCTGTATGAGATCACCAATGACAAAATGAGGGGTTTCGTTCTCAAATCAAGTGCAAAGAGGGTTTTCCTCCTCAAATGCAAGAGAGCGAGCACTTTCATGCTCCAACTCAAAGAAAATGAATTCCGAAGTGTCCCTTTTCCAAGCCAAGTGACACCTTAATATAGCTAAAGCTGACACCAAAGTCAAAAGCATGATCCCCCCAAAGAAGACTGACCTCCTTGTAGAAATCTAAGTTTCTTTTTATTTTTTCAAGTTGGTATTTGCATTTTTTCGAACCAACTTGAAGTTTCTAAGTCATAATTAGAAAGTTGCTTAAAAATAATATAAAGCTACATAGACAACTAACAATTTTGACATTAAATACTTCCCTTGCTCTTTCCCTTTAAGCCCACGGGATGTGGAATGGGCCCAAGTCTTCAAAATGAATTAGCCTAGAGAAAGGGACATTATATATATATATATATTGTTAACTACACAACCCCAATGTCTCTACTATGATTGTTACCTATGGGCCCAGTTGAGGATAGGAAACCTTCCCCGTCCCCTTGTTCTGTCTGTTGTCGTGTCACTAATTGCACAATTGCAAACAGAATTAGACTCTTGCTTGGTTTTTCACTTCAATTATGGCCACTCTATTTTGGGTTTTAACCATTTCTTCCACAACATTTTATTTTAGCCTTATATTTGTTCTTGTGTTTTGGTATTTAATTTTCCAAACAAAAGAGAAAAGAAATTTAATTCTTCCAACATGATTCCATTGTTGTATAAAACCTCATTTTTAAACACTCTTGATTTCAGTCATTCCATCTTGTTTTTTTAAAACCCTTCACTATTAGTTTCTATTACAACTCTCACAATTGAAGCTACCATATGGACTCCTTCAACCTCACTGACCACACGTTATTTTCTAATGTTGTTTCCCAACGCATGCGAACTATTAAATGGTGTTCTTTTTTCTAACAAATTATCAAACAAACAAAAATATTCTACGACCATGATTCTTAACCTTCCCATGACACATGGAGTTGGGGAAATGGAGAGATTGGAACAGGATTCAAACCCTACCCTGTCCTTTTATCAAAATAAAGAAAAAAGAAACTAACGAGACAAAACAACTAGGGTTAATTCTTAAATCAAGTTAAACTTCAGTCCAGTAATTCCTTCTTGTTGTAAAACCTCTACAAATTACACTCCTCTCCATATCTAACCTAACTTTGCATTTGGCAAAACAAGCCACGTGGATTGGGGTAGGCCATGGAGGGCATGGGAGAAACCTACAACAAAAATATGAGCATATACTTGTAAACCTCACTAATCTAGGAGAAGCATTAATGACTTTTACTCTTGCAAAAATATGTACTCAAAATTTTAAAATGAACGAAAATAAATTTTATTCTTAACCTAATCCATGCCATCGCGGCAAGCTACCTTGGAGTGCAATGTCCCTTCTTCGAATTAGTCCCATTTGAAAACTTCTTGCCATTTTTCTTCCCATGCCCAAGAAGAAACTGAACAAGGGAAGTCCTTGGGTTTCATTTTTGGTTTCTTTCATTCCTATTAATCTTTTTCCTTTGAATTTTCCTCCCTAAGGGAGGTCGGCTGGGTTGGAGACCTCCCAAAATGAAAATAGAAGATAAAGAAAACTTTCTTAGAGGGAGGTCTTCGGGTAATTCACTCCTTAGACCTTTAGAACCACAAAAGGGGTATAAGCGGAGTCGCATACGATCAATTTTGGCATACATACTTTGCTACTTGGTTCTAAGGTTGATTGCTCTAATCCAACTCCACTAAACGACGAAAAACCATTAGTGTGGCATCCAAGGAGGACAAAACCCTTCCTTGTGGCATGTTGGAGAATGAAAACTCTCCAAATTGGTGGTGTGAAGGCAAATATTGAAGACCATCTTGTTGGTTTGCAACTAGGACATCAAACAGAAGTCATTTCAAGAGTTTTTGGATTGTTTGCAGCCCCTCTCCTAGGGAGTGACCAAGGTTAGAGTGTTTTGGGGTGCCTTCTAGGGCATGGAACTTCATTATTATTTGATATTCAGATTACTCATAATTTATAAGGTTGGTATCTTCCATATTTAGTAATTGTTGGGGTTTGGAGATCTCATTTTTAGTTATTTTGTGGACTGCACTTCTTCTGTCCTAAAATGTATTGCAGCTAGATATTATTTCAGATTTGGCACATGTTTTAGTTTGGTAATGGTTCCATTAATTATATATAATTTGGAGAAGTATTGGTATATTTAATTTCAGCTTGTTTGATGTTTGTTTGAGGCTCTAACATGAAAATTTCATTTCGCTGCTAGGGTTTCAAGTAATACTGGATCTGCTGTTATAAAAATCAGATTGCATTCAGTGTGGGGTTTGTATGATTTCCTTGTTTGTGTGTTTCAGCACTAGAAAGGGATATTACATGGAAACTCTCACAGAAGTCGTCAAGAAAATTGCAATAGGGCAGTGGAAGCTATGGAGGAGCCTGCCACTCTTCTCATCTCTCACTCACCTACGCATGAATGTGAATGGAAGCCCAAGTGCTTGCAACAAAATTAGGGTTTAGTAGAATGATGGGTGGAGATTACAACAATCCAAAGGTGTATAGTGAATCCTCCACCTTTTGGACCAAAAGCAGTGTGACACGGGGACAAGTCTCGGAGGTTTACATCACGTCCCGGACATCCGAGACGTCTCGGGGACTTGGGGACGGAGACGGGACGTTTCCTTGCCGTCCCCATTATCCAAAAAATAAGGGGGATGTCCCCTAAAAATAAAGGAACGCACCCGAGACATCCTGGGTGCAAACAAGGTTTAGGGACTTCGTTGAAGACGTCCCGGGAACATCACGACGTCCCCAACGACTTACAAGCCAAACAAAAGCTAAAACAGCGTGTACTTTATCATTTTTATGTTTTTTTATATTTTTCTTTAAACTTTTAATACTTTCTAATTAAAAGCAACATGACCTTACCCTAAAAGCAACAAAAAAACTTATAAAAAGAGCATTTCACACTCATTCTAATCACACCAAGCAAGAGCAAAAAAAAGACAAGGAAAGAGTAAGAGTAAATAAAAGAGAAGGCAAGAGCAAGGAGCAAGGTGCAAAGAGCACAAGCAAGAAGGAAGAGCAAGAGCAAGAGCAAGAGCAAGTGGTATCTACATACATTGCTAATTTACCATTCTTTGTTTTTGTTTTTTTTAATTTCCAAATGCAAAGTTGAAAGTGAAGGCATTGCATTTGCTTGAATTTTTTTTCCTATTTGGATTAGCAAGTGATGGAATGAGATAAACCATAAAGGGAGGGCATTTTTATTGTTTTTATTTTTTAAATTTATTCATCGCTGTTTTTTTCTAAATTGTATTCATTGTTTTAATATATTGTATAATTATATTGTTTTGTATTTTAATTATTACAACTTCAAAATGATTTATGATAGTGATTATCAAGCTGAATATGAGGTTGAAATGAGTGTGCAAGGAGAAGGAACACAATCAAAAACACCTAATACTGCTACTAGTTAACAAGGGAGCGTGGACAGGTTCAGTTGCCCCTCCGAAATGTTGAAAAAGTATGCTAGGGGGCCTTTTGATAAGAAAAAGCCTTTGAAACAATTTGGTCAAATTATGCAGGGTCCTAGATCAACCATTTCAGGGGGCACTAAAATATGGAAATGCAACATATGCTCATTATCTTGGTCGGGCAGCATTACTAGGTTGAATGCACATTTATTGCACATTACAGGAAAAGGTGTAAGCATGTGTGGACAACTATTACTTGAAGAGAGGTCAGAAATGGTGAGGCTGTATAATGGAGATATGGTGGAAAAGGTTCCAGAAGTTCGTGGCCGTCATGTTAGTGGCACTGGCACCCCTTCTAGTTATGTTAGAATTAATACTGGTAGTGTTGCAGGTGCATCTTATGAGGTGTCTGAATTGGATGCTTTTGGTAGTAGTAGGGGGAAGAGGAAGGTTATGGCCTCCAATCCAGTTGTTGAAATGTATGATACAAAAGCTAAAGAAGAGGTTGATGATGCCATTGGAAAATTCTTTTTTGCTACAGGCATTCCATTTCATGTTGTTTGCTCTCCTTATTTTAAGGAGGCTTTGGCTAAGGTAGCCAAAGTAGGTGTGAGTTATGTGCCCCCAGGAGACACAGTTGAGAACTACAATCTTGGATACGAACTATTCCAAGGTTAATTTACTGATGAAGGAAATGAGGTGCACATGGGTCTCTCACGGTTGCAACATCATCATAAATGGGTGGACAGATATCAGACACCACCCACTCATAAATATCATAGTTTCATGAAGAGAGGGTCCTTACTTTTTTAGGGCAGTTGATTATTCAAGGAAGAAGAAGGATGCAAAGTTCCAATTCACCATTTTGCGAGATGCTATTGAGGAGGTTGGCCCTGCCAACGTTGTGCAGGTTATTACAGATGCAACTTATGTGTACAGGGTAGCAGATAAGCTTGTTGAGGCTCATTACCGACATATATATTGGACCCCATGTTGTGTGCATGCCATGAACAATGCACTAAAAGATATTGGAAAAATTGATTGGCTCAAAAATGTAGTGGTTGATGCTAGAGATGTGCAGATAATCATCTGGAACCACCACACGTCATTGGCACTCTTCCGTAGCTTTTCAAGGAAGGAATTCCTCAAGCCAATGGACACACGTTTTGCATCATATTTTATTTTGTTGGATAGGATGGTTGAGTTGCTAGAATCAATACAGTGTATGGTCTTGACATCAGAGTGGTCTAGATGGGATGGGTTAAAGACAGAGCAGGGGAAGAAGGTGAAAGCAATTGTGGTGAATGAAACATTTTGGATAGATGTGAGATATATCACATCCATAATATCTCCAATTTTCAGTTTTATAAAATATGAGGATTCTGAGATCCCTAGCCTTGGTGAGATATACGAATGTATTGATAGTATGATTGGCCAAATGAAGGTTGTTTTTCGGGAAAGGGACCCCACCTCGGAGTTCTACCAAAAGCATATTCAGCCAATCATTGAGCGGAGATGGGAGAAGTTGAACACTCCTTTACACGTGGTTGCATATGCACTAAATCCAAAGTGGTATGTTAAGAGGCATGGCAGAGTTCTCCCAGTAGATGATGAGGAGGTGAGGAAGGGTTTCTTGAAAGCCCTCAAAAAAATGTATAATGCAGAGGATGCTTCACGAGTCAAAACTGATTGGCTCAAGTACGTTTATCTAGATGGCTACAAAAAATCATCAAAGATAGACAGGACCACATTGGCACAGGAGAATCCATTAGTTGGTGGCGATTGTATGGACATGCAGGATTGCTACGTACACTTGCTATTCACCTTCTTTCTTAGGTTTCTAGTTCCTCTACTTCTGAGAGGAATTGGTCAACATATGGGTGGATCCAATCTCTTAAGAGGAACAGACTTACCTCTAAGAGAGCAGAGAAACTTGTTGTAAATAGTACCTTGCGTCTCATGGATCGCAAGACACCTACGTACAAGGAGAGCCCAACATTGCGGTGGGATGTGTATCCTGAAGATGCAAGGCAGATTGATGAAGATCAAGAGCAGCAAGGACTAGATGATGTCTCCTTTGTAGATTCAGATGGCGTTGATACATATACTTCTAGTGAGGAGGAGCGGTTCGCAACTGTTCCTTTGGAGGGCTCTAATAGCGATTTTTGAGATGTACTTGTCACTTGTCATTTTGGTTATGTAATGTCATTTTGGTTATGAGACATGACATAATATTTCATAGCATATGTAATGTGAGTGTAGTTGTACTCTTCTCATGTTGATTATTGAAGAGTAAGACTAAGACTTGTTTTTAATTTTCAGCTTTACTATTTACTATTTAGTCTTTCATTGTCATGTTGAAGTTTTGAACATTGAATATAATATATATAGTTGTAGCATTTTGGGCTTGGCTTATGTGATGAATAATTGGATTAATCATTAATGCTTTCAATCTTCAAAATTTCAATTTTAAGTCTTAGTTTATTGAATTATTCATGTTATATTTGTAAAATTAATAAATTATATATATATTTTATTAGCCATCCCCCCACCGTCCCGAAATTTTCAAAATAATTTGTCGTCTTGAAAACCCAGTCCCTACGTCCCGTCGTCCCAGAGTCTTAGGTAACTATGACCAAAACTGACTTTTGATACCCATGTGAGTGTTTGGTTTTAATATTGACTTAATCATTTATTTAAATTTTAAGTGTGCACACCTAATTAGAAGTTAAGTGGGTCCTTTCAAGGGGATGTCACTTAAGTTACACCCCTAAGTAATAACTTTATGTTTTAACATTCACTCACACTTTATTACGAGTCCTTTTAATTCAAGTGAATGTATGTTAGAAAAGTTCCCAACTGGACTTTACGTCACACCTAGACCTGAAAACATTGTGTGGATATGACCTTGCTTAGTTTGACAATTGTCGATTTGAAATTGGTTATGCTTCTTGTGCTTCATTGCTTGAAACACCCATCACCTTGCAAGTTCCTTACAAGTAAAAATAGCTTTATTAATTTGTGTGTTCTGTATATGGCATACTTTTGAGAAAGATGTATGGTTGTTTATGTTCCACTAGTTATGTCTATGTCGTGATATATTTAAAATTATGTCTCGATATGTTCTGATCCACTTAACAAACTGTCGACCACATCCTCACCCTTCGGGCCATTATTGAGGAGGCTCGCCACCGCTCCTCTAGGGTTTTCTGTTGCTTCGTGGATTTTCGTAAAGCCTTTGACTCGGTGCCACAAGAAGCTCTTTTCCGTAGACTTAGAGACATCAGTATTTTTGAAACTCTTCCTACTGCCATTATGCACCTGTACGAAGAGGTCTTGGGCCGCCTTCACACTGCTGAAGGTTTTTCTAATTTCATCAAGACCACCATTGGGATTAAACAAGGTTGGCCCCTCTCACCTATCTTGTTTGGTATTTATATTGATGATTTGGAGGATTTTCTCAGGGATCGTATCTAGGAGGGGGATGGTTGTCGTCTTCACTAGGTGTTGATTTGCATCCTACTTTTCACAGATGATGTAGTCCTCCTTGCCTCATCCGCAGAGGGACTTCAGAGACAGCTAAATGCCTTAGCCCTCTTTTGTGACCATAAACAGCTGACAGTTAACCTTGGTAAAACCAAGGGCATGATCTTCAATGGGTTGACTTCTGACTTCCACTTCTTCTATAGAGGGGAACCGATTGAGATCATCAGTTCCTACACCTACCTAGGAATCGTATTTAGCAAGCCCTGTTTGAGTCTATGACCTGCTCTTCAGCCCCGCGTCATCAAGGGATATGGCTCATTGGCAATCTTTGAGAGAGTGCTTCCGCCACCACTTCCAGGACGTTTTGTCAATGATGTCTCTGATTCCCTTGTGAGGCCCACAGTCCTCTATGGGTCTAAGGTTTGGGGGCCATCCCTGCTTGATTCTGATTAGGTTACTGTCGAACGAGTCCAGATCCTCATGCTCAAACACATCATCAAGTGCAAAGAGACAGTTTCACATAATATCCTTTTTGTTGAGTTCGGCGCTTGCCCTTTTAGACTAGAGACTATTTTTGGCATGGTTTTGCTTTTGCATCACATCCAGGGACTTTCAGATTCTTCTGCAGGCAAGGATAGGTATCTCTACCTCACCTACCGTTCCTTTGAGGACATCGCTCTTTCTGACCAAAGTGGTCATTCCCAATGCTGGTACGCCGAAGTCTCATGTCTCCTTGGCTCTTTTGGGATTCAGATGGACCACCTACCACCATACAAATACTCCCTAGACGCTCCTACCCATCTCCTACCGAGTAAGCAGGACCTACACAAATTTATCAGAGACGACATTTACAGGCAGTTTATCCAACACACTTGGATCTGCCCTCCGGGTGGTTTACTCCCTAAGATGGCTTTCTATGTTGCACATTTCTTTGAGGTCAATGATGGGCTTATTAAACGGCCTACGTATATCTCCCGACATTGGCTACAGACACTCCGCATATCCCTAGGCCAGTTCAGGGTGGGCTCTCATAGACTTCGGGAGGAGGACCACTAGCTTGACCGCTCGGAGAGGATTTCTTAGCTTTGTTCCCACCGGGAGGTCGAAACGGAGGAGCACTTCATTTTCAAGTGCACTATCTACTATGAGATCAAAGGGAGATTCCATTTCCTATTCCGGGAGCATCCTTCATTTGTGGCCTTCTTGAGGTATTGTGATCAGCGATGTCTTGCTCTTTACTTACAGGAGGCTCTCAAGCTTCGAAATGAGACTCTTCCCGGACAAACTGCTACTCGACAGATCACGTCTTTCTTTACAGTGCTCCCACTAGAGAGGGGCACCAAACGGCATCTTGACAAGAGCATAGACTCCCAAACCAGATCTGTCAAGACCTGAGTTGTCACTTCTCAGTCCAGAGGTTTCAATCACACTCAGTTAAGGGCCCTCCCCCGTGGATCAAGGTCATTCAGAAGGAAACTAATGGACTCATCTTGTTCGCCCTTCTTCTAGACACCAACATTCCAGACTCTCCACGGCCTCAGCTACAGGACACATGCATATTACCAAGTACTTCCAGTCGGCCTCGATTGCTAGGTGATTGTATCAGAAATGGGGCTCCTTCTTCATTTCCATCCTTCTACACTCTTTTGGCCATTGTGGCCCTTGCTTCTCCTTCTTTCCTTTCTCTTCTCTCTTTTATTGTTGTTCGGTTGACCCTTTCGGGTTTCCCTGCTAGATCTTTTGGCATTGTATTGTACAGTCCCATTGACCTACTTTTGTGGTCATTCATCGGACATTAATATAATTATCTTATCTTATCTTATCTTATACATATGTTACAAAGTAATAAACACTAAAACACCATTATTGAAGATGAAATGGTTACTCTTCGAAGTGTGACTCTTCACCTTTTATATGTTAGGTTGAACAACACCTGAATGTAACAAGTAAGACATGTGGTGTGATTTGCCCCTTTAGGAACAAAGGCATCGACATTTTCAGGACTCAATAGTACACATCATTGTGTGTTAGCCTTAGCAATTTGATATGCAGGTGCCTAAAACCCTAACAAACCCAATGAAAATTGCACCAAATTTGGTACATGTTTGGATAGCATCATGTCTAATCTGCCCAAATTTCCCTATTGTATGGTATTCAATGATGGATTGATGATCTTCAAGATACCATAAACATCTCAACGAGATTCTACAATACCTTAGACCATAAAAAATGAGTTCGCATTATCACAAGCCATGAAAATGGGGTTGGCAATAACACTACAGTTGTACTTGAAGAATCTACCTAGATCAATACTTGAAAAAATCCTTTTAACTTTTACAACTAGAGGATCCCTCTAGCCAATTGACTAGACAACCAAGTCATTATGATGTTGTGTGACATATTCAATATGCTCACCAAGTATAATAGTGGTATGTCCACTTGGACTACACACCTATTTGACATTTTCTTATGAAACTTGAACTATAGTATACATACTCAGTGAGTACTAGAAATTTTTCCCTACGTTGCCAGGATACGTCCCTGCCCCCCTTGAACCCTCCATGATACGTATCTAGTACGGGTACGTACAAGTTCAAGTACGGATACGCCTTGGATTTGTGTGGGTACCTCCCAAGTACGCCACAGGTACATTTGGACGTACCTGTGACATACCCGGGAGGTACCAACACGAACCCAAGGCGTATCCTACCTTAAAAACGTCTTTTAATGGTTTTAAAACATTTTTTTATTTTTTGACTTTTCCAATGCATAAAACCGAACCCTAAAAATAAAATGAATAAAATAATACACCCTAATCACCACAAAAAGTTATAAAAAACACCCACACCTCTCATTTGAAATCACACAAACAATTCATTTTCTTTTTGCAAATGTATGAGCAAAGACCCAAAGAAGCGTTGAAGAGCTTAGAGGAGGCAAAGATTAGGACGTTTTGCAAATACCTTAGAGGAGGCAAAGATTTGAAGGAAGCGCAACCATTGCTTCTTTTGTTTCGGGTCCACCATTACAAGGAGGAGAACGAGAGGAAGCCATTGTTGAGACTTGAGAGGAAGAGATTGTTTTAAATTTATTGTTCATTCAAAACTAAAAGAGTAGACTTGAGAGGAAGAGGTAACATTTGTTTGGAGGAAACAAGGATCAACACTAAAGGTATACCGCATTTTAATGTTTTTTTAATGCATCCTTTTGTTTTATTTTTATACAGTTATTCATTTATTTATTATGTTGCTTTTTTTAAAGTTTATAGTTTAAACACATCCTAAATCTATGTATGCTCTCAACTCGCGCCTTTATGGCGATCTTGGTGATCAAAAATAGATTAGGATGGCACAGTTTAGGATTATTTAATTTAATAATTGGTAAAAAAATATTTTTTTAATTTTAAATGCATTGTTCAATGTTAATGTATTTGTTTTTTATTTTTTTAGCTTCCTAAATCTGTGAATGCTCTCACCTCGCGCCTTTATGGCGATCTTGGTGATCAAAAAACATATTAGGATGACAACTAATTTATTTATGTTAAGGCAAAATGTTTTTTAATTTTTTAAACATCTTAACTCTGTGTATGCTCTCACCTCGTGCCTTTATGGTGATCTTGGTGATCAAAAACAAATTAGGATGGTATCAAGTTCTGCTTCAGGTGGAGTACACGGCCAAGAAGTTGCTGAAAACACATCAGTTCCTATGACACATGATCCTAATTCCCCTCTTTGGAGAAATGTGACAGTGCTAGACAAAATTGTTGGTGGTGGGGGTCGGATTTGCATATGTCATGGTTGTCAAACTCAGTAAAAATCCTCATATAGCTGACTGCAAATCCATTTGACTGGTGTTAGAGGTGTGGAGATAAAGAAGTGCCCAAAAATAACAAGTGAAAAAATGGCAAAGTACCTAAGAAACCAAGAAGAGGCTGATAGACAAGCTAGAAGAAATAGAACTAGAACAATTCCTTTGCAAATAAGCCCTTAATCACGACCACCCACACCTAGACCTACTTATCATCCTTTCATCCAAACTCAAAGTCAACTACATGATTCCCCTTTTGATGAAGAGAGTACAGCGAGCTCACGAAAAAAGCCAAAAGGAGCATTGGAGAAAGCATTTAATATTGAAAAGAGGAAGATTGTTGATGAGGTTGTTGCTCGATGTATTTATGTATGTGGGCTGCCCTTTAATGTATTGAGATCTCCATATTGGCATCAAATGGTGAAGGGTATCAATGAAGCTCCACAAGGGTACAAATACCCAAGTTACGAAAAAGTTCGAACCACACTCTTGGGAAAGGAAGTGGAACACATTCACAACACTTTACAACCGATCAGAGACTCATGGAAGGAAACAGGGGTTTCCATCATTTCAGATGGATGGAAAGATGCTAGTAAACCCCTCATAAATGTTGTTGCAGTATGCCCTAAAGGGGCAATGTTCCTTAAAGCCATTGACTGTGAAGGGGAAGTCAAAGATGCACAATTTATTGCCGACATTTTGATAGAGGCAATTGAGTCAGTAGGCCCCCAAAATGTTGTCCAAGTCATCATGGACAACGCTAAAAATTGTAAAGCAGCAAGAATGATCATAGAGGGGAGATATGAGCACTTTTTTAGACCCCTTGTGTTGTCCACTCCCTTAATTTAATGTTCCAAAAGATTGGTAAAATCCCATGGATTGAGCAAATTTATACTGAGGCAAATGACATTCAGATGTTTATCACAAACCATCATATGTCACAAGCCATTTTCAGGAGATTCTCAAGATTGGAGTTGTTGAAGGTTGCAGAAATAATATCTGCCTCTCACACGCTCGTTTTGAGACGGCTTGTTAAGGTGAGAAAGGCTTTAAGCAGTATGGTGATCAGAAATGTTTGGACAGCGTGGACGCAGTCAAATACAGAGAAAGCTTCAAGGGTAAAATCATGGGTCCTTGATGATGATTGGTGGCCCAAGGTTGAGTATTTGTTGAGTTTTACAGAGCCCATCCTCTCTATGATCAGATTCGCACATACTAATGAAGCATGCTTGGGAGAGATATATGATGCTATAGATTCTATGCTTGAGCGTATAAGAGATGTAATATAAGCAAAAGAGCAAGATCCAAAAGAGACCTTCTAGAATGAGGTCAGGAGTGTGGTCATGAAGAGGTGGAATAAAATGACCACCTCATTACATCTTCTTGTTTATGCATTGAACCCAAAGTACTATAGCTCTGATGTACTTGGGCTACCAAACAGGCAAGCACCATTCCCTGACTCCAAAGTTGGAAATGGAACCAGAGCAGCATTCAGAAGACTTTTTCCTGATCCATCTGTAGCCAATGTGATCAGAAGTGAAATGGGCATGTTTGTTGGTTCAAAAGGTAACATGGGAGCAATAGAGGCTCTTTTCAACAAGCGCAGCTTGACCCCAACCACATGGTGGCGTCTACATGGCCATGATGCCAAGTACTTACATCCTATTGCTATAAAAGTTCTTTCACAGGTATAACATTTATAAATTTATAATCATTTTGGATATTTTAAATTTTATTAAGTTAGGATTATTTAATTATTTTTCACACATTCTTAGTATGTTACTAATTTGGCTTTGAAATTCAATTTTCTAACTTTGTTGAAATAGGTGGCTAGTAATACTTCCGTAGAGCGGAATTGGAGTACTTATTCCTTTATCCACTCAACTAAAAGAAACAGGTTGGCATCTAAAAAAGCTAAGGATTTGGTATATGTGCATTCCAATTTGCGCCTCTTGTCCCACAGGTCTGAGGACTATGCTAAAGGGCTTCACAAACTTTGGGATCTTCTTCCAGAGACCACAGACTTGGATGCCTCCACAGCCACGCTTGCCCAACTTTCATTATTTGATGGCGAAGATGACATTCAAGGGAGTTCGCAAGCAGTGGAGAGTGGAGCTAATGAGAGTGGAGCTAGTGCAAGTGGCACACAAGAACTTGATTTTGAGGAAAATCTAGATGATATATTCTACATTTGTCTGTATTCATAATTCATGTTGACTTGATATTCCTATATCATATGTATGGCAGCCACGTGATCAATGAAATGTAAAATCTTAAGTATATTGTATCTTTTGAAAATTTGAACATTGATCCTAGTATATTTTTCAAATTTCAAGTTTTGTTCATATTCATGTTGACGTGATAATCAAAATATCATATGCGTGGCAGCCACATGACCAATGAAAATGCAAAGTCTTAAGCATATTGAATGTTCTGAACATTGATTCAAGTTTTGTATTACTATTTCAGTTTTTTATGGACAAAAAAATGAGTAAAATGAGTATATGTATATATGTATATATATATATATATATATATATATATATATATATATATATATATATATTTTAATATATGTATGGACATATCCAAGGGTTTTTTAAATATGATGTATCCGTGTATTGAACCCGTACCCGAACTGGTGTTCGTACCCGTATCCTGGCAACATAAATTTTTCCCCCTCGAAGAGTATTTGCCCAAAAAACTCGCCAAAACCTGCACAACCGAGTTTTTTGCGAATACTTGCGAGTTTTTGGCGAATATTCGCAAATACTCGCAAGTTTTGGTGAATAATCACGAGTTTTTGGAGAGACTTTTTTTTTAATATCTTGCTTAAAATTTATGATTTTTAAAGAAATTTGCATATTCTTTAAGTTGAGTATTGCCGAATATTCGCCGAGTCTTGCCCAGTTTTTGCCAAGTCAATTTTTTTTCGGTATGCCGAGTATTTGCCGAATACGAGTATGCAAACTATGACTTGAACAACACATTCATTATCTAAGTGACAAGTCCATATGATAGTCACATCACTACTTTGCATCTCAGTAGCATTTCATAATGTTTTTCCGTCATGTTTCTTGTGTTTATCAATGGCCTCTCTCTCATCGAACATTTCAAAACCTTTTCCTTTGGTTAAAATTTCCAAGGTATTTGCAACAACCTTACCGATCCCTAATATAAATGTATCAACCAGACATGCAGCCCATTGTGACTGCTCAGCATTGTTTTCTTCTCTTTTGCTAGCGTCATTTTGTTGAGTTGGTTGTTCTTTATGTTCCTCTAATATTGTCTGAGATTTCTTTTTGATGTTAGCCCCAAATAGTGAGTAGCTGAATTATCATTTCCATATATGTTCCTCAATCTAATTGTCATAGTTCAAAAAATCGTAAATCGGGATTAATCGGCAGGCCAAATTTTGAATCGAAAATCAGAAATCGGCAAAAAATCGGCATTAATCGGCAACTTTATCGCTACTTTTAAAAACATTTAAATTCATAAAATATACTTAAATTAAATGTAAAAACGATGTTAAATGATGCGAGAAGTGACTCTAGAGAAGTGACTTTACATATTGTATTACTATTATGTAATATAATAATTAATTATTAAACTTATAAATATAGTTATGCTTATAAATATAGTTATGTAATATATTATATAATTATTAAACTTATAGTTATAAATTTATTAAATTATTAACTATTATTATAAGTAAGTTATTAACTATTATGTAATACGTATTTAAAAAAACCCTATTATTAACTATTATTAACTATAATATATAAATACATATTAACTATATTACATATAATATAGTATATGTAATATATTATATAATTATTATGTAATACTGTAGTATTAAGTTATTAACTATTATGTAATACGTATTTTAAAAAAAGGAAATAAATTACTGTGTAACTGTAGTATTGCGGATTACCTGTTAGCGGCCACGAGCTCTGAAAATAGGGTTGGAAAGACTCAAAACCACCTTTGCTAAACTCGAAACCACTTTGGTAGAATTCGAAACCACCTAGAATGCCCACGCAATCACATCGAAGGCCACGATTCCAGGTTGAATGCATAAAAACAAATCGATTTGGTTTATTTTCATGTTATACCCTAGGCTGCGATTTTAGCCGCGATTTTCGCCGATTTTCAACGATTTTTGCAGGTTATTTGATCAAGATTTATCAGCGATTTATCGGATTACAAAAATCGCGATTTTTCACAAGTTTAATCGTTTTGATGGAGGAACACGATTTATCGCCGATTTATCATGATTTATCGCCAATAAATCGCGATTTTTGAATCAGAGCTAATTGTAATTAAAGCATATTTATTGCAACATCTGAAGCAAGAAAGTAAATTTCGATGTCAGATGCCACTTCTCATATTATTTCTATAAATTTCTCTTTTCTAAATTGTATAAGGCCTAAAGATATACGATGGTCTAATGTCTGAACGTATATTTCTTCCACAATATTATTGTTTAATATAATTCTTTTTTTGTGTGTGTTTGGAAGAACCAGAAAGTATGAACTTTAAGGAGTCAAGATAATTGTAAAAGGGCATTAACTCTTTGACTAGTTATCAAGTGAATATTCTTCAATAAGAACATTCGCTATGATTGGGAATAACCATTTACTCTATTAATCATAGAGACTCTTAACGATTGAACATTAAGAGTGTCTATGATTGGGAATAACCATTTAATCTAACTAGTTATATTATTACTAAGTTTACCCTTATTAGTTTACACCAGTTAATATACACTTAGCATGTTCACCCAACTGTATTAAAATATAAAGATATTCTATCTGTGGCAAAAATCAAACTTGTTAAGCAGTTAACAAAATCTATCCCAACTATATTTTTGATACTAAAAAAATAGTTAGGTTTTCCACAACAGTATACCAACTCAAGCCGATGATGCCATACAACTTATATAATTTCTAATAAAAAGGTGAGTATTACCAACCAACTAAACTGTATTATAAATGAAGTTCTAAATTTAAGCTACCATGATATGATATATATTTGCATGACTAACCACCAAGATTAATTTCTAGCTGCCACAATTGCATAGAAAATTGTGACAGATGAAATCTAAACTTATTAAAACAGAAAGCAATCCCCAAAATAAATATTAAGTCAACAATACCTACCAACTTCAATCTACGAAGTTCCCTTACGGCAACTCTACATCTCCATTGACATTGAAAAGCAATTGTTGCTTTACGCAATTTGCAGAAATATGAACGAGCTTTGTGCATATGCCATTGTTTCTACCAAAAAAGAAAATGGAAATCCATGATAATCAGAATATATCTAAACTGAAAGGTCATTCACTTCTGTGCTACATGCAAAATCATCTAATCGATTCAATTTTCAGTATCATTAATCATGCTTACAATATATGTTTTTAGCACTTTGCTATACAACAAAACTATTCAAAAAAATATATATTAAAGAGATAACCTGGAAACTTTTAAGACAAAAAAGAATACAGTAATTTTTCTAACTTTTAAAACCAAAAGTTCAACAAAAAAGAATTTATACCAGGGTTTTGAGGCTTGTTAAAAACACAAGCTCAGGTAGTCAAATTAATAGCTTAGGTGTGCATAGCATATTTTCTGTTTATAACTGTAGCCTCCAAAAGAAATAGAAATATACAATTTGAATCTAGCTTTCATATCTGAAGTACAACCAAGATGTAGGCTTTAGACTGTATGAAATTGCTCAAAAAAGATGAACATTTCACCCAAGTGTAATGTTCTAGAGGATTTGAAGAATTGATTTGATGTATATAAACAAACAAAGGAAACAGAAATTTGTATGTCGACTCTTTTTTGCAGGAGACATTAGGACAACTATTTGGATGCCATGCATTAGCACATCATAAAATTGTAAACTCCACACAGAATCGGGTTGAGTTTTCCAAATTTGGTATTGAATAGCTTGTTTACAGCATTACAGACTCGATTTAATGGAATTTTTTATTCAGGTTTCTGCGCATCTTTTTTGTAGCGTACTATACACCACATTCAAAAATCAAGAGATAGCTTGTTGGAGCTGCATACCTTGAGAATTATTATGATTGAGCACATATTTGCAAAGTATTAATATACAGGATTCGACATAAAACCTTCAGATCAACTGGACCTTGCTAAACACAAGACAAATAGGTTTCAAATTTCAATAAAGATGTTCAGACTACTGATCACATCTTAAATTGATGGAGCCATATTAAGGAGGCTCACCAGTCTTTTTCCAACTCTTTTGCTTCTTTGTACAGTTTAGAAACACCTTTGACTCTATACCCAGACACTTGATTTCCCAAAAACTAGCTGCCATTGATACCTTAAAATTTTAATACTGTCATCATGAGACTCTAGGAGACAGTTGTAGGTCAGTTTTGGACTAAATATGTACACTCTCATGTAGATTTTTTTTTTAAATTTTCAATGGATGCTTCATATATTAGCAGAAAAATATTTACATAAAAGGCTGTACAAAAGGATGGACTCTACGGCAAAAGAACAAACAGATTTACAACTTAGTCCTTAAGGCCACAAGCACACCAATGATGGCTTTATTTCATTATCTGGAAACTTAGGTGCAATCATGTCAATTTTTGTCATACTTGGAGAAGCCAAGTTCGCCTGCACTCACACTTAGTTAGAAGTGAGACTTCAGTTAAACAAGCATGCCTAGTGTCACCAACTTTGGAATTCACATACACAAGCTAAAGGATTAAGCGTCATTTCTTGAGCCATGTGGGAGCAGATAAGTGGAAGAAAACTGTATGTTTTGGATGATTACCATATTAGTGTGCAGGCAAAGATGAACACTGTATTAGCATGAAAGCAGAGATGAATACTGTATGAGTGTGAAAACAGCAATGAAGGCATGCTGGACAATGAAGAAGTGGATAAGTCCTTTATACAAGCAGATAGTGAGTGGGAGTTTCATCAGGACAACAAATTGGTCTATAAAATAGTGACTTTTATCCATTTAGCTACCAAGATAGATGTTGTCAGCTATCACAAAAACGGTGTAGAAAAGGTTGACATTGTATGCATAGGCATTGCTCACATTTGTATTCAACATGCCAATTTTGATTTAGGAAGTAGAGTTGATAGCCCTGTTCCAGCCTCCACCCTTGTTCCAGCCTAGCAGTGTGAATTTGGGAGTTGACACTTATAACTGTGGTTGTGCAGAAAGAGTAATCCCCAAGTTGGTAATGGATCTGCAGGGGTGGAAGGTGAATTATGGTGATCTCAAGAAAGAAATGATTGAATCCAAATGTCAAGTTTACTGGGTACCTTGAGCATCAGGAGTGATAATAATATTTGGATTACTAAAATAATTTAAAAATTAGAAGACCTTGAAAGAAAAGAATACTTACGATTGCCAGCTCTTGAGAGAAATTGGGGAGAAGGGTCAATTTCTTAAGGAAGAAAAGCAGGATAAAATCCCCAATGAAAGCATAACAGGACCTAAAGAGCTGCATGAATGCGTGAAGTGTTTGTCCAGGCTCTCTTACATGCTGCTAGAGATGTGATTTACCATGGTAAGTATTGTAAAGGCCAGGAGAAATTTAATAAATGCCTTTAGAGACATAAGCTTGTCACAAAACTAGTCAACCCTCTAGATGTTGATGCCAAATCCAGCACATCATACACATATGCCGACAGTGCAAACTGATAGGCACCCATGAACTTCTTTTCTTCTCCAATCAGTTGCTAGCGTGTAACAATAACCATGTTATATTTATTTAGGGTACAATTGTGTGCGGCTCACATAAACTGAGATCTATTTGTTTAAGGGGAGGGGACAAGAAGCTTCTTGGCACATGTCCTCGTGGTAATTCTTTGGCATTGCTATCACACTTCAAATACAATTGGACGGCCTTACTTCTTAGAACCACATACTCTTAGGGAAAATTTTGTCAATAAATAAATAAAACAAAATAACTAAAATTATCTATTATCTTGGCTTCGCTAAATAGTATGTTATCTTGGCCTGTCTTAGAGGCAAATACAGAGAAACGTCAAAAAGTTCAAGGTTTGAGGCCCGCTGAGGCTAATTCCCCATCACTCATGCAAGCACCTGCCAATTGCAGTAACAAATGGACAGAGCCAAATACGAACTTTAAGTAAATTTGACAACATAGTTTTCCCTCCCTCCATGGCATTATGTGTCAAATCAAGATCCACACTCCATTGCACTATGGTTGATTCTCGAATCTCCCTCATTAAAAATGGGGGCTCAAAGGACTTGCCTAACACTCAGGAGAATTCTCACAACTGAGATTGTCAGGGTTATTTTCATCTCAATCAAAACAAAAAAAAAAACAGAATATTTAAATATATTTACTAAGGAATTCTCTTACCCAAAATTTCTCCTAATCAGCTAATCATTTCCTTGACGAATTTCCCAACAAGCAACATTCCTCCACTTGTTTTTGGAAAAATTAGAAATTTTTGTACCCAATCACTTAGTCCCCAAAAAGGGAGATGAGGGCCCATTCGCAGAAAATGGTACACATCCCTAGTTACATAAGAGCTTGAAGGCTACAACTTAGTTGCCACCCATACTCATGGTATCAGGCTCCCCTCCTTTGTGTTAGAAACGAAGCCTTATCGCTTTACTAACAAATTAGTATCATACTCCAATAGGCTACGACTAGTATACTCTCTGCCACCAAAGGTTCGCCAGCAAAAGTGCTATGAGAGGTTCTAGAGCGACCTCTTAACCTCCTCCTAGGATTTCCTAGCCTATCTCCATCAGCCCTAGACATTCCCCTATTCGAACTATGACATCCTATATTGACCTTTCTATGGTGATAGATGATGTCATTGGTTATTCAGACTCAACCCTCCCATCTTTGACTTTGTCATCAACATGCTTCCATTGTTTGTGCTTAGCTTTTATGATTTGGAATTAACCATTTTAGTTTGCCCCATGGTTATGTTTAGTTGTTTTTAGAGCTCAATACTTATTTATTTTTTAATCTAGGTTCCATTTACCCTATTCTTTCTTTATTAAAACTGAATGTTCTCTTTAAGTCCTATTAAGCAACTTTTGATCACTGGTGGACATTAATATGATTTTTTCTATAATAGTATTTTGGAAACATCTGCTTGAGGAAGTTTTTATCAAACGTTCAGATCCAACAACTGGATCCATCTTCAAGGAAGTGAGGGTTGAAGCCAACACTTTAGACATTACTATAATTTTTTTATTTCTTTATTTCTCTATAACCATACATGACTTAACAATTTGATAATGCATTTGCGCAGAACACAATTACTATGACAAACATAAGTTGGTCTAAAATCACACATAATTGTAAAATGGTCATGAAACTTTAACCATAATCACATAAAATGAATCCATAAATAATAGTTATATCTATTAAGAATCAAAATTACTTTCCAAATTGTGTATACTTTCAAATGGTTTAAGTTCTAATACAGCGTCATTTTTAACAGTACAAATTTCAAGTTCATGTGAAGGGAAGTCTTAAGGAGTACCACATACAACCAAAACAACTAGGTTATGGCAATGTAAAACAGATGAAAGCTACAATTCAAAGAATCAGTTAAACCAATCAACAAAACATGCATGAATGTAGTAGAGAGAGCGAGAGAGAGAGAGAGACTGAAAAATATCATGCTTCTAAGCAAGAAAGAATTCCTTCAATTCACGATACGTGTGCTGCATCTCACAATGTTTTCTCATCTTAGCATGCCATGATAAATTCACTTGCAAAGTTTGTACATCTTTGTATGTACATCAGATAAAAAAATTAATTTGCAGTCATTCTCCAACGCAACAAAGAAAACATATAGCAATAAAACTACCCCATCTCAATGCATAGTGACAATTGACAAAATATAAAATCACACATATCAACAAAAGTTTTTACTACTCCCTTACAGTTGAAAATTTCCCTAGAGAAATTCACACACAACTTTCTATTACAAGGTCAAAGATTTTTTAGTAGCTACACATACATGAATTAGAGGGAAACAATCAAATAAATGTACATTTGCAGACATTGCATTTCTAAGCAAATATTATATATTGACCTAATCAAAAAGGATATATTGAAGCATAGTAACAAAGGGTGCTAGGGTATTGTATCAGACCGCTCTAACTATTATCAGTGGCATGGAAAGGCGTGGCTTCTAGACATGGCCGAACCCATTCCCTTTGACGAGCTCGCGTGAAATCACCTTCGGGAACTAGAGCGACCACTAGTAGAGGTAGAATGAATCCGCACGACTCAGAGAACAGAAATGAGTATTCCCAGCAAAATCGATATTGGGATCATTCCCTTACTAATTTCCTCTCACTGAACTACGAGGATCTTAAACAAAAGCCTTGTATTTTGTTGAAGAAGGGGTTCGAAGAGAATGCGGCGTTTGATTCTTTTTCCTCAATCTCAATCATGGACTCGAACTTTTTGCAATGGCGTCAAGGGCTATTACAATATTAGAGTTCCATATTGTCGAGTCCTCCTCTCCTAGAGATCATATCAAGGGCTTTCCCAACAATAACATAGCGTTTAAACATCAGATAAGCGGCCCTGATCTTAAAGCAATCTTAAAGGACCACGAAGGAGCTTCGAACCTTACTCTTCGTCCTCCGTTTTTGGGAAAAATTAACAGATCTCCTAAGACGTATCCTCTAGACACGGATGTGCTTGACTTAGTCTCAAAGGAGGCTTTTGTTGAGCCTGTATCTGTTGCTACAAGAGAGTACATCAATTGTATCTAGTTTATCAATAGTCCATTCTACAACATGCCCAAGAGCAATGGGGAATGGCCGCCAATATCATACCTAGGAAATGTGGTCAATGCAAATAAGGAATTAATGAAAAGGTCATTCAAGAATTATGAGAACAAGAGGAATCATATGCCTATTGATGAACATATCAGAAATGAAGTTGTGACTTCCCTCCTCATTCTAGGGGTTGTCTCATCTCCTGAAGTTCCAATCTTTGGTGTTGTGAAGGAGGGGTTCAAGCGTGGAAAGACCATGATTGATTTGTTGGAGAAAATTGAACATCTTGTTGCGGAGCCTCGACATGAGGGTATTGAGGCCTCTTCCCATCCTTCATCTCGTTTTCCTTCCAAACTAGTGCCAAATCATAAGCATTTCAACTTCTTCCTTACAAATAACAAGGATTATTCTGAGGGACGCATGCATTTGGAATCCAAGGGGGTAAATCTTTAATTTCTTCATAATATGCCTGTAACCGATGGTGTGCGTTGAACTGGAAATCTAATGGGATCTCACTGAATATTTACACACGGCTGGACTCAAAATAAAGTTTATTTTTGTTTAACACAGATGTTGCAGCTCGTCATGTGTTACAATTCAGTACATGGAATATCGCTAGTACTATGGCCTATGTTTAGTCATGGCATGCAGATTTCAACCAAGAGGATCATGGCCAAGCTCATTACCCACTCCGATTAGAGTTCTCATCCTTGTCTGCTAACTTGCGCCCCTTTGTTGACCTTTTTGCTCACCGGCTTGGCAAACTCCTTATTCCAGATGGTCATTGGAACTCGTTTCAATCAAATCCTCGAGTTTGTGTGGAGGTAGATGTGACGCAGAACCTCCCTCCTTTAATTTATGTCTACACTATTGATGGTGTTCAACAAAAAAGGGTTTGTTACCTCAATGTTCCGAATGTCTGCGATGCGTGCCAGGCCCAAGATATCCTTATTAGAGATTGTTGTCTTTGCAAGCCTAAGCCAAGTGATGTGGCAGGTGAGGACGAGACTTCATCTCCCTCTTCCTCCAAAGAATAGGGGATTGGTGGCACTTCCATAGCTTTAGGCTCCGAGGTAAGTGTTATAAAGGATCTCCTACCGGTGGTACTAATGTTGGCATTACAAGTAGTATAGGAGTTGGTGACCTTCACTCTAGTGGTGCAGGTTCTAGTGTAAGGTGTTCAGGTGGTACATATTCTGGCAAGCCCAGTCCGTTGAAGTCTCCTAATGGGCTCGAGGATCAGCCTCAAATTAATAGCTCTTCTTGGAGTAGGGCCCTCGTCAGATACCTCGAAAACTAGATGTCAGTCTTGCTTCTTATGGGGCCAATGGTATGGGCATTGAGTTTTGATGACATGTCAAGAGGAACAAACAGAAAGTGGTTTCCTCTCATTTCACGTGGAGAGGTGTGTGGGGGATCTTATCCCCAAGTTGCAACTGAGTTCATACAAGGATGCGATGATTCATTCTCCTGAGCGTCACGTTCCAGGTTTGAATGGTTTTAAAATGGATTATCGTTACAGTAGCCTAGGACTTCTTCCTCCTTTGGAATGAAGCTCTCCTTTTTCTGTTGGAATTTTGGAACATTGATGATTCCCAATCCCAACCAATTTATGCCTCATGTTTTGCAACACATTAGACCAGACGTGGTTTTCCTTCAAGAAGTAATGAGGTTGGTCTTGAGCTTGAAAATAGGATTGCCCTCTCTTCTAACTTGTAGAACTTTGTGCTTTCTTATGGTTCGGACCCTGATGATCCGTGTGTCGAGTTCACTCCTCTGATCCCTGATCGTGTGATAGATTTTTGTGGAGTTTACGCTCCTAATCTCAGCTCGAAGTGTTGCAGGCTTGGAGAATGGATGGCTTCGTCTCTTCCAATTGAAGAGTGGATAATTGCTAGGGATTTTAATATAGAGTGGGATGGAGACATATGTGGAGATTTGGGTTTTGTTGTCAATGGCGAAGAAAAGTAGACCTTGTGTCGGTGTAATCGCTCTTTCCGAACCCCAATTGGAAATAAAAGGGGATGGATATGTGCGATTGATTCACTTGGTCCAATTATCGTCAAGGTCATCAAAAAGTTCAGGCACAATTCGATTGTTTTTATTGCCCCTGTAATGACTTGACTTTGTCAGAGTGGCGTTGCTCCACTGAGGAGTTTATGGATGTTACGGGCTCGAACCATCTTTAGATTTAGACGGTGATCACTTTTGGTCACTCGGTGGATCACCCTCATTTGTACAAACTGAATGTCTCTCATTTGGCATCAGAGGGCATATGTGCCCTTGTTTAGAGAGTTTGGATATTTTCACCTCGACAAGTTGGTTTTCAGGGGTGGATCCTTCGCTGGTAGATTACCATCGACCGCACAATTAAGTTTATGAGAGGTTGGGGAAGGAATGATTGCTCGGAGATGGAAAAGGGACTTATGCGAGGCTCGACAACATCTCGAGGTGGTTCATATCGTTCTTGAAGATAATCTACACAATGCATCTCTTCAAGAAGAGGTTGCAAAGTTGGAGCCAATTGTTCGCCATGATGAGGATTATATTGCTTAGGGTGTTTAGATTTGTTCCCATCATCAATGGATTTAGGAGGGAGATGACGTGTAATGTTCCCTTCTTGGGACATTGAAGACTTGAGGACCCTCAACCCATTCTCTCTTCTCATGGGCTTTAGGATTGAACTTGAAGATGATCCAAAGATGTCTATTGTCTATTTTGTGACCCTTTGGCATGCTTAGCACTATAAGTGGGAGTCATTTTAGTCAGTTTAATGTGCACATAGCTTAGTTGCTTTAATTATTTAATTAAAAATAATGAAGTGCACATAGTCTTAGTTTATTAAATGTTTTAATGACAGTTTATGTTTTCCCTCCAAAAGGGAAAGGTCGGTCATTGGACATTGCACCCCTTAACTCTATAAAAGGAGGTTGCATTTCCTTTAGAGGGTTATGTTGATTGATCATTTGATTTCACTCCATGCTTGGAGTATTCGGATGTATGCCTTAGTTGTTGCATTGTGCTCTCTCTCATTTGGATCAATTAGTGAAGAATATCGAAGACTGCATTGTTCTCCTCGTTGTGCTCTCTTGTGTTGAGTGAATTTATGCAATATTTCCTCCATTCTAGCATTGGCAACTTGCTTTAGGGTGTGGCGTAATTATCTGAAGCATAAATTTGCATGTGGGTGAATGTTTTGTGGTACTTTGTGACTATTATTATTGTTGCAATTTATTAGAGGCAAATCGACTTGGTTTGGAGTTTGATCTATCATGTTTTGAGGTTGTTTATGCTAGATCTATTTGTTGTTGTGTCTGATCAATTATTTCAGATCAAGGGCTGATTGTTTAAGTGTTTTGGAAGGGGTGTATGAGTTGGAATTAATTTATAGCATTTATTCTAACCCTAACGACTTGGAGGCAAATTTCAAGGGCAGTTTTAAGAAGCTTTCAGTGATCAGAAAATTCAGTTTGATAGTTCATTGGAAGCTCTTTTTTTCTACTTTATCGTGCAATTTGTTTCATACAAAAACTCCATGTATTGAGCAAGATATTAATTTTTGAAGTTTCAGTTGTTCTAGGTGCACTTTAATTAATTAATTGTTATAAATTTCAGATCTACAGTTTGATATCAATTTAATATTGAATGTGGTTGTAGAAATTAGGAGGAATAAGCAGAAAGTGATTTCATAATATTTGGAGTTGATCTGGTGCCCTAAATATGCTGGGCGACCTACTTTTAAGGGCAAAATTACGGTTTCATGTTTGCTATGTGAAATCTGGTTTTAGAATATTATTCTTCATATTTTTGTGGCCCAAAATCCAAAGTTTGAAGATTTTTGCTTGGATGGTTAAGCGAGAAATAATTTTAGAAAATTGCAGCAGTTGTGGTTTGAATATTAATTATTTTCCAGCTGTTGACAAATTTGATTTGAATGTGTTTAAATTCTAACTATTTTCTTCCAATCTATCCCACCACCTTGGCTAGTTCCAACCCCATTTGGGTTCGAAACAGCTAACATTCGGATATTTTAGGTTGAAGCAAAAGGGTTTATACATTCTTTGCTTGATCTTGGTGAGTACTTCTTCATTTTCTAAATTGTCCTAGAAAGGGGACACTACATGACGGTTCCAACTTCTACTTTGATTTTCTCAAGCAGAAGATAACTCCAAAAAGTTGTAATGTCCCCATTTTTGACAACCCTTAGCCTATCTTTCCCCGTGGGCTTTGGGATTTTGCGCAGGGAAAATTATATTAAATAATTAAATATTATTGCCTGGAGAGTGATTTTTATCATTTGACATTATAAAACAATAATTATTTAATTATGTAATTTATTTAATTTAATTCCCACAATGCAAAATTAAAAAAGAGAATTATTTAAATAACTTTTGGGTGGCTTTTAATATTAAAATCACCCTTAGAAAGGGGACTGCCACACCTAGGGAGGATAAAATATTTTTATTTAATGATTTCCCTCTATTAGGGATTTCAAATTTTGTGCCTCCTTGTTTATAAAAGGAGAGTTTGGAATCATTGTGAGACTTATGTTGATTGATCATTTGATTTCACTCCATGCTTGGAGTATTGGGATGTATGCCCTAGTTTTTGCATTGCGCTCTTTCATTGTAAGCTTCATTTGGGATCCATTGTTCAAGATATTGAGGATTTTATTGTTCTCTCCATTGTGATCTCTTGTGTTGGTTTTGACACATTTATTTGAATGATAAATCTGTATTTTTTGTGAAGGGTTTGAAGTACTTTTATGATTATTATTGTTGCTGCAATTTATTCAGCCATAATGGCTGGTATTGGGGTTTGATCTATCATATTTTGAAGTTATTTATGCTAGATCTATTTGCTGTTGTGTCTAATCAATTATTTCAGATCAAGGGTTGATTGTTTAAGGATTTTGGAAGGGTTTTATGAGCTGGAAATTATTTAATTAATTTTTCCTAACCCTAGTGACTGGTTTTTCAGATTTTAGGGGCAAGATTTGAGTGGGTTTTAGTGGGATAAAAATCCAGTTTGTTAGTTCATTGGAAAGCCCTTTATTTCTACTTTATTGTGCAATTTATTTCATTCAAAAACTCCAAGTATTGAGTGAAATATTAATTTTTGAAGTGTTCAACTGTTCTGGGTGCATTTTAATTGATTAACTGGTGTTACAAAATTCAGATCTGCAGTTTGGGATCAATATGTGGTTGTAGAAATTAGGAGAGATAAGGAGAAGATGATTTCATAATTTTTGGAGTAGGATTTGATGTCCTAAATGTGCTAGGAGGCCTACTTTTTAGGGAAAAATTAGGGTTTCGTGTTTGTTATGGGAAATCTGGTTTTAGGATATTATTCTTCATATTTTTGTGGCCCAAAATTCAAAGTTTGAGAATTTTTGCTTGGATGGTTAAGCGGGAAATAATTTTGGAAGATTGCAACAGTTGGGGTTTGAATATTAATTATTTTTCAGCTGTTAAAAATCTGATTTGAATATGTTTAAATTCCAATTGTTTTCTTCCAATCTATCCCACCACCTTGGCTAGTTCCAACCTCATTTGGGTTCGAAATAATTGATATTGGGATATTTTAGGTTGAAAAAAAGGGGTTTTCCCATTCTTTACTTAATCTTGACAAGTACTTCTTCATTTTCTAAATTGTTCTAGAAGGGGACATTACAATAGTGCTAAAAGAGCAATAGCGACATATTGATGAACAGTATTCCAAGTGTGAGGATACTTAAGTCCCGCCTCTTAGCAGTGTCTGTGAAGCCTTCGAATGCGGTACAAGAAGGAAACCAAGCTCAAATATGGTCTCAAATCTAAAAGGATGGTGGATGCTAGACATGTCTTTTGCAGAGTGGTTCCTCACAAGGTAATGCTACGTGGGGATGGAGACATATATATGCTTGCCCTTGAGGAAGCGGCGAAGAAGTGTTTGGACTCATACTTGATGCAGGCCCTGCTAGAGACTCCGCATAGGACTAGATTTGCATGGATCTTCCTCTAGAAATCCCACCAAGGCCACTTGAGAAACCAAAATCACTGAAAAAACAAAAAGAGCTAGAATGCTAGATCTCTGGCCACAGAGGCTATGGCATTTAGCTACCAAGATCACTTTGATACCATATAGGAGTAGGTCACAATCAAGGACTCGGTACTGAATAGGATCGAATGCGCGAAGTAACACTGTATGTAGTAATATGATATGAAAAATACTCGCAGCCGATGAAGAAGCAATACCGTTTACAACAAGAACAAGTACATGAGCAATCTAAGGCTCTTCGGTTTAAGTGATCTAGCCTTCGATTAGCCAAATAAAGTGACATACCGCCAAGAGCATACATGATATAGTGTAGCAGAGTTTTATTCGTCACCCAAAAAGGAAACTTCCCGATGAAGCTACGGAATGGGCTAAACATGACTTAGACAGTACATTTCCTTCTTCTGAATGACCTATTATGACCTAAGCAAGCTAAATTAAACAGATGTAGGTAAAACCACAAGGTGGAAAAAATCCTACACCAACATGATTGACCTCTAAAGCTTGAGCTTTGATCTTCTATTTCTATGTTCCCAAACTCTCGAACTCTTGCTGACCTCACTAAGTGTTTCAGCCTTATTTTATCTTTTAATTTCATGTTGGGAGCACTATGGAACTTCAACCGACTTACCATCCGTCAAGGCAAAACATTGGCAAAATAAAAATAAAAATATGAATAGTAGCAAGTTGAAATAGGTAACTTGCTAAAGTTCTTCCCTTGTTGCAAAACAAATTCGTGGTATCTTGCTTTCTAATGGCTCAAAGGATGGATGAGCAAGAAGCACTTCAGTTGGTGATACGCTTATTTCGAAAAATGGGACATTAAAGTTAGGACTATCTATTGATGGAGCCATTAAAAGTTAAAATCAAAATGATTGCAATACAACAAGGAGTTCATTTTTTCGTAGCCTACGACCGCGATGCAGATTTCCAATTAGTATCGATTGGATTCTTTTCCAAAAAATGAATGAAACTATGGACAAAAATCTTGGTGCAGGAGCATCCATGGTTGTCCAATAGATCATTGCATGATACTTGGGACCATTTCTTAGTTGGCAACATCTAGGGTGTCTCCATGTCTGGCCTCCAAGGAAGAGAGAATGGGTGACATTTCTCATCTAGGCTTCAAAACCTGTACATTGAGGACAATGTGTTGAAACAAAAACTCATAAGGATTTCCTCCATGAAAGGAAGGGAGACCATGGTTAACCATTATTCCATTCGGCCTCGACATAGGGAGGGTTTGGCTCTTGAAAGGATGAGTGCCCATCTAGCACAATTTTGACTGTTGGGTCTTTTACTGCCAAGGTTTAAGTGTACTTATTCATGGTTGTCTAAGTTCGAGCAATGAAGGGAGCAATTGTGTCTTCCTTTAGTACATGTTGAGGATGTTTGGAAGATGTCAAACAACGATAGGAGCTTGGAGAAGTTGGATGGTGGTTCATGTTAGATTATGTGGAGAGAGAGAGAGAATAAAAAAGGATAGAATAGAATGTACAAGGAACAAATGAAGAGAAACCAGAATGCACACATTATCATTGTGTGCCCGTCATTTTAAAATGTGAAAGATGGTTACAAAGTTGTTGTAGTAGTTTCCACCAGTGTTGATTAGTTAACATTTAACTAATATTAATATAACGTTAATAAGTAAGTCTTATATTAAACCTTATATTTTAATGCCCCTCTTAAGGCTTACACTAGGGAACATATTGACAGAAAGGGTAAAATAACATAGGACCAATCCAGACCACACATTCTTCAGAAGCTTTCAAACAATCTTATGACCAGGTAGAACTCCATCAAGCTGCCTCCCTGACCCTCATAAAGGTGGAGTTCCCGAACTGAATTCCCGAGTTCCCAGATTCCACCTCCTCGAACTCTCGAATTACAACATCTCCAAAATTGTTGGACAACCATCCATACTAAGCTACTCCCGCAATGCTCCATCAAGTTGTCTCATGACCCCCGTAAAGGGAAATTCCCAAGATTCACAGACTCCCGAACTAACTAGACAGCCATCCATGCTGAGTTTTACCTACACTAGATTCCTTCATGTCTTAAAAGTGTTGCGATTCTTTTAAACTACCAATGTTAGAATATGCGCAAAGAGAAACAATGAAGAAAGAATAGAATGTACAAAGAACAGATGAAGAGAAACCGGAATGCACACATTACCATTGTGCGTTCGTCATTTTATTATGTGAAAGATGGTTATAAAGTGATCGAAGTAGTTTCAATTGTTTATTAGTTAACACTTAACAAATATTAATATAACTTTAATAAATAAGCCTTAAATTTTAATAGTTACCACCCAAGTTAGCATTCTTCCAGCCAAGTGGCCGATGTGGTGTCTCGAGGGTATTGCAACTTGGCAAATCTTGTTTCAGCATCAGGTGTTTCCCACGGAGATTGTTAGTAAAATTCGTGGAGCCTTTAGTTTATGTGATATTCTCTCGTCATCTCATTTCTTCAAAGTGTCAATCTACTTAATCTTTAAGAGCATCTGGTTAGCTAGGAAAGAAGTTGTTTGTTTGGTTGGCTAACATTGGCAAGGAAAAAGGCGGGTTGGGATTTAGCATGTAGCCCTATATTGAGTAGGGAGGAAGCATGACTCTTGCATTTCGGAAGCTCCTCACTATCAGGCATGTAGATTAAGCAAGAAGCCCATCTTTTTTTGGGGTGACTTGTGGCACTTAGCATCTCCCACATGGAAAGATTGGCATGCGCTTGCTCAGGTATACGGTCTTCTTGCTTTTCACTGTCACTTGATCTTGGAGTTGAGAAGTCTAATTCCTAAACCAGAGTTACTTAAAACTAATATCACGATGTCTGGTCCATTATATAGGCATTGGCAGTTGTACTTCAGTCATTCGCTTCTTCAATATGACTCTAATCTTATGTATTTGATGCTAAATGATAGACACCACTTATCCCCGGTCCTTAATTCTTGTTGGCTCTCCACAAATTCAGAGTGTGATGTCCCCTTTTTATACGAACACGGATTTCCAACAAACTTCAACACAAATCGAACCAAGGACTAGCTCCTTTTAATTAAACCTCAAATAACCCAATGTCAACGTAACTACAACCCAAAAAGAGGTCGGAAGTAGCCAAGGTGGTGGGTTAGATGGGAGAATCAATTGGAATGTCAATCTTATCCAGTTCATATTTTTATAGCAACAAATATTAAATAAAATAGCTCACAAACAGCTGAAACTTCAAAAATTCATAACTCACTCAATATTCCATCTTTTTTCATGAAACAAAGTGCATAATAAACTAGATTCTTAAAGTTTTCCAATGCACTATCAAACAAAAAAATTTAAGCATGCAAACCCAACAAAAGCAAGCCCAAAAATACCAGATCAAGTTGCTAGGGTTAGAGAAAATTAATTAAAATATTTCCAACACTTTTCTAGTTTCCTAACTCACCAAAATAAATTCTTTTTGCTCTGAAATTAAAGCTAACACAAACCAGAGTTTAGATCTAGCTCATCTATGCTAAAATAATCTCTCATTCAAATCGCCAAAGCTAGAATAATGCAGCAGTGAACAGCAGTAGCAAAAGTAACTCAAACCCTTTTAAGCTCACTTTAAAAATGAGCAATAACATGCAGATTTATCCCACAAATAAATGCGCCAACCTCTAAAACAAGTCGCCAAGCTTAAGATGAATATATCATGCATACATTCACTCAACCATAGCACTAGAAAACTTCACACTCTCCAAACTATGGTGGTGTTGAATAAACACCTTTGTTATGAGCACTCATGGGCATACATCCCTCTGCAAGCATAAAGATAATTTTAATAAAAAAATCCACATGCCCTCATAGGGTGGCCACCATCTTCTTTTATACCTTTACTTTTCAAATCTCCAAGTTTCCCTCCTTTTGGCGCAAATCTTCTTGTGGGAGAGTTACTTTTAAAATAGTCTTCTTTCCTAGAAAGTAGCACTCCAATTAAAACATTAATTTCCCCTTTTTTATAATTTCAAATAAAAAACATAAGAGGAGAATTAATTATTTACTTTAAAAATAAAAGAGGTATAACATTTTCGCAATTTTTATCCTTTAACCATGGGAAGGGTGGATTAAAGGTCTCAATATTTAATTTAATTAATGTCCCAAAAAAGGGGACATTACAGTCCTCCCTTCCCAAGTTTGTTTGCCCTCAAGCAATTGCAAATTTGGGTGCTTCAAAACTGAATCACTTTTCCATGTGGCATCCTCTAATGGCAAGTCCCTCCATTTCACCAAATATTCTTTGATACTAAGCCTCCTTAAGTTTCTTTCATGTATATCAATAATAGATTCCGAAATTAAGACCAATCTACCTTCTTCATCTAAAGGAGGCAACTCTAAAGAAGGAACAACATGCTTCCTAAGAACCTTCTTAATACAAGAAACATGAAATACATTGTGGATCTTACCATTCTTCGAAAAGTCTAATTCATAAGCCATCTTACCAACTTTCCTTGTGATCTTGTAAGGCCCGTGGAAGCGCGGTTTTAGCTTTTCCTTACCACTTTGTTTGAGAGTAGATTGCCTATAGGGCTGCAATCTAAGGAACACCCAATCATCCACCTCAAAACATCTCTCACTTCTATACTGATCCGCATACAACTTCTGCCTTTTTTGGGCTTAATGCAAGTTCTCCTTGACTGCTTTCATGATATCAACACTTTGCTACACTAAATCCTGAGCACTAGGCACTCTATTATCTGTCATCACCACATCCATGAAGGAATTAGCATCGTAATCATTAAGTGTCTTAAAAGGAGTCATACCTACGGACATATGATGTTTGGTGTTGTAACAAAACTCAGCTATTTGTAGCCATTTGGTCCATGCAAATTGTTGTCCTAAAACACAAAACCTTAAGTACCCTTCAACCCACTTATTCACAATTTCAGTTTGCCCATCAGTTTATGGGAGATACCTACTACCTGGTGTGAGTTTTGTCCAAGTAAGACGAAATAGTTCTAGCCAAAAATTACTAATAAATTTGTTGTCTCTGTCACTCACAATGTTTTTTGGCAAACCATGTAATCTAAATATTTCTCTGAAAAACAAATCAGCGATCATAAAGGCATCAAACTTAGTAGGAAGTGGATGAAAATGTGCATATTTAGTGAGTCTATCCACAACCACATATAAGCAACCCTTATCTTGCACTATTGGTAACCCGGTGATGAAATCCATGGATATGCTTTCAGATTTTTGGGATGGAATAGGAATGGGCTACAAAATACCAGCTTGAAAAATGTGTTCATTCTTATTTCTTTGACAAATAACACTCCCTAACATGGTTGAGAACATCATTTTTCATACCTCTCCAAACAAACCTTTCTTTTACCATTTTGGAGGTTTTGAAGTATCCTTGGTGTCCACTCAAAGGAGCATCATGTGCTGATTTCAAAATCCAATTCTTTACTTCTGAATTTGGAGCCAAATACACCCATCATTTGTAAAGAATGAGGCCATCCACTGTTTTGTACCTTTCATCAATAATTATCCCTTCCAACAAATCATTAGAAAACTGATTTTTTGCATATTCTAGAGCAATTAAATCCTTCCAATCAGCTGTTATTAAAGACATAGACCAGATTTCTACTACCTTTTGTGAATGATCATGAAGAATGGAATTAGCGTGAGGTGTTCCCATTGTCATACCTTGAAAATGATACTTTTTCCTCCGACCATAAACTTGAGCAACAAGTTTTGATAATTGAGGGTGAAGTCCCCCAATGAATGCAACCATTGCACTCTTAATACAAAATCCATATCTTCCATGTCAATCATATAAAAAGCATCAAGAAGCTCATAATCACCTATGGAAATGGAAATTTTGTGGATTCTTCTAATTCATGCTAAAATAAATCCATCTATTGTGGTGACATTAAATCCTTGGAAATCTTCAATATGCAAATCAAACCTTGTTACCAAACTCTCACTAATGAAATTGTGATTTGACCCACTATCGATTAAAATGATTACTTTGTGCTCGTGAAGCATACCTTCCACCCGTAAAGGAAGATATTTCGGAATGTCGGAAAGAGCGGCAAGTGTGCCTTCCATTTCTTTTCCTTCTTCATGTGCATGCTCATCAACAACCTCATCAACCACATCATTATTATCACTAAAATCTGAATCAATTTCAAAATCTGAATCAATAACCTCAATAAAATGAATTTGACCTTTACCCTTACAATTGTGGCCTCTTGTCCAAGGGGTCTTAATAGCAAAACAAAAAACAATTCCTTCTCAACTCATCCCTTATATCTTTTTGCGTGTCGTTTTGGGGCTGATTCCTATGTGGTGGCACATAGGGCTCATTTAGCCTTTTCGGCGCCTCTTTTGATCTTTTGATGACCCAAGGGGCTGTCCCCCTTGTGCTTGCATAGGTTTTTGCAAATCAGACCTTGGCAGTCCTTGAATTCCTCCTTTGGACAGCGACTAAGTGGCATTAGTACGCTGTCCTCATGGTCCCAAATCACCTCTGTAAGCTGCACATTTCAAATCTAAATCCTTAGTAATAGCATCTTGTAAATAAAGAGGATTAAATGCTCTTACCAAACCTTTCAAAGGCTCAACCAAGCCTTCTGTGAAGAGGACTACCAATCTCTTCTCACTAACATCCGTTACCATGACTACAATTCTTTGAAAATCCGCCGCATACTCCTCAACATCCTGAACTTGTTTGAGTTGTGCTAATTCCCATAACTGTATCTCTGAATCTTTTCGGTCAAACCTTTCCATGAACCTTTTGCTAAACTCCTCCATGGTGTGGATCAAATCATGCCCTTGCGTGTACATGCCATGGAATCACCATTCATGTGCCATACCCTCCAACTAAAAAGTAACAAACTTAAGGGCCTCTTCTTCATGCATGGGGTTAAGGGAGAAATAGGTCTCCATCTTTTGCAACCATGCTCTAACCAAGATCTTTCTAGATCCATCAAAGCTTGGGAGTGAAAATTTTCCCAATCTTTGTTGAAGATCCTTGTGGGGTTGCTTGTGGGTCTTCCTCACCTTGTTGCCCATCCTCAATGCACAAAACTCATCAAAGGTCAATATGGCCCTAGTGGCCGGATGCAAAGTACCATACTCAATGTTGTAAGATTCAATGGCCTCTACCATTGACGGCTCCTCAACCTCTCTATGGGTTTCCTTAGGAAGGAAATTGCTTTTGAAGAACTTCGGAGGGGGTTGTGTAGAGCCCCTTTCCCCACTATGTGAGTTCTCTTCTCCATTGGAATTTGGTGACTTGCCCGTACCTAATGCATCCTTGATAAGCTTGGACATTTGCTCACTCGGTTTTTTGGAGCTCCTTCCCACAATTCTGCATAAACCCTTAAAGGAATTTCACTTGATCTGAAGTGAAAGCCCCGTCCTCCATTAATTCCTTATTTCTCCTTTTGTAGTACAATGACTCTTTATCTCCTTGCATCCCAAAACACATCCACAAGAGTAGAGAAAGATGCTCTGATACCACTGTGAGGTCCCTTTTTTATACAAATAGGGATTTCTAACAAACTTCACCACAAATCGAACCAAGAATGACCAGATCCTTTTAATTCAACCTCAAATAACCCAATATCAACGTAATTACAACCCAAAATGGGGTTGGAAGTAGCCAAGGTGGTGGGTTAGATGGGAGAATCATTTGGAATCTCAATCTTATCCAATTCATATTTTTAGAGTAGCAGATACTAAATAAAATAGCTCACAGATAGCTGAAACTTCAAAAATTCATAACTCACTCAATACTCAGTGCATAATAAACTAGATTCTTAGAGCTTTGCAATGCACTATCAAACAAAAAAATTTAAGCATGCAAACCCAACAAAAGCAAGCCCAAAAATACCAGATCAAGTTGCTAGGGTTAGAGAAAATTAATTAAAATATTTCCAACACTTTTCTAGTTTCCTAACTCACCAAAATAAATTCTTTTTGCTCTGAAATTAAAGCTAACACAAACCAGAGTTTAGATCTAGCTCATCTATGCTAAAATAATCTCTCATTCAAATCGCCAAAGCTAGAATAATGCAGCAGTGAACAGCAGTAGCAAAAGTAACTCAAACCCTTTTAAGCTCACTTTAAAAATGAGCAATAACATGCAGATTTATCCCACAAATAAATGCGCCAACCTCTAAAACAAGTCGCCAAGCTTAAAGATGAATATATCATGCATACATTCACTCAACCATAGCACTAGAAAACTTCACACTCTCCAAACTATGGTGGTGTTGAATAAACACCTTTGTTATGAGCACTCATGGGCATACATCCTTCTTCAAGCATAGAGATAATTTTAATAAAAACATCCACATGCCCTCATAGGGTGGCCACCATCTTCTTTTATACCTTTACTTTTCAAATCTCCAAGTTTCCCTCCTCTTTTTGGCGCAAATCTTCATTTGGGAGAGTTACTTTTAAAATAGTCTTCTTTCCTGGAAAGTCGTACTCCAATTAAAACATTAATTTTCCCTTTTTTATTATTTTAAATAAAAACATAAGAGGAGAATTAATTATTTACTTTCAAAATAAAGGAGTTATGACATTTTTCCAATTTTTATTCTTTAATTCATGGAAAGGGTGGATTAAAGGTCTCCAATATTTAATTTAATTAATGTCCCAAAAAAGGGGACATTACACAGAGGATAGATGGGATCGTCGTCTTCGTAATGTTTGGTCATTTTGGCTTTCCTATAAGCTAAGAGTGTTTGCATGGTTGGGGTTCCTTTCAAGGCCAAGATGGCCAGGAGTATCTTTTCCCTGTTTGTCGCCACTCAAATACTATGAAGCATATCTTTTGGGAGTGTCAATTTGCTAGGAAGTCCTGGAGGTACCTTGAGGATCAGTGTTCAGCATTGCTTTGGAGCAGGCTTCACTGGTGCCCTTCATTGTTAGAAGATTGTTGCTCTCAGGTTTGTCCAATGTTTGCTGGAAAATGGCATTTGCTAAGGATCCTAGCCTTAGATGTTCTCTGGAAAATAAGACGCAACAATGTCTTTGTTTATAACAACGGCTCTGTACCTTCCTTACATTCTATGCAACAAGACAAAGTTCACCATCAGATCTTTAATAAAGGACCTTAGTTAATCAAGGATGCATGTGCCTTGGACCCCACACTGTATTCTGATTTTATTTATGCCCTTGTTTCTGTTAGGATGAGTTTATGATGCTCATTGTATATTCCCATCCTTTCTTTCTACAGCCCTATGTAAATATTGTTTTGTATATTATAACATATCTATAAAAAAAAAATGTACCCAATCAGCTATGATCAGGTAATTATGCTACATGAAAAAAATAGAAAACATGGAGAATGACAGGTAGCCTAAAGCAGAAAAAGAAGAACAGTTACATAGGCACATGGATGAAGCAAAATCAGAAATGGATGAGTAAATGAGATATTAATATAAAGGATTGTCCAAGCCTTAACAAAGAAGTGAAAAGTAACGTGAATGAAAATTTAAGAACAGTCGTGTGGAGAAGGAAAGCAAGCAAGCAACAAATGAAAACACCATCTTTCAGAATTCAACCCAACCTATGAATATCACGAGAAAACATACATGGAGTAATCAAACTGATAAGATAGCCATAGCTCAGATAAGAACTAGTTCCCATGGGCTCAAATACGAGATAGGTAGGTGTGTGGCCCCCAAGGAAGAATGGGAGAAGAGGATATGTTTTTTAGAAACAGAAAAGCACTTCATCCTAGAATGCCTAGCCTACAACGATATCTGTGTCAACTATACAGAAATATTGAGAGTTGGCACAACCTGGGAGCGTTTTGAAGAGACGAAAACAAAAGCTAGGAGAGCTGAAAAATAAAATCAATAGGAGAAGAAACAACCTTCTTAAAAAAAAACCGTCCCTCTAGTTATGTTTTGACAAGCAGTTGAGACAGCTACAACAAAGTGTGGTCCCTTAGACCATTTGGACTCATGGACATTAACATCATTTCATTTCACTCAAATCCTTTATCATAAACAACTTGTGAACATTAATGATTAAAGAACACATTTCAGTTAAGCACAAATCTTGTAAAAAAAAACTCTTTTGTTCAACAGAATTCAGCAAAACAGAACATTAAGATCATCACATGATACTATGTATAAAGATGTCAAAATCATACTGGTTTAAAAAAGGGTCCAATAAGGTCAATCATTTCATGAGTTAGCCAGAATAATTCATTGTTCCTTGCAAAAGACATACCTGAATTTTAATTGCAGCTACTGTTTGGATTTTCATATAACATTCTTTGCGGGTAAAATATGCACGAATTCCAGCCTGTACAACAATGACTGCAGAACGAAGGCGCAAATATGCCCTTCGAAGCAGCCATCTACGAGTATGCTTTTGAATAAGAACAGTTGCAGCTTCTCTCCGTTTAAGTTTGAGAAGTTTGCGAGCAAGACAACCTATCCATCCAGTTATTGCATCAAAAGTGTAAGCTTCAAATCTTACAGAAGTAATCACTGGCATAAAGCAAAATTGAATCATAATAAATTTCAGCTAGGTACTTTATAAAGCAATTAGAATTCACAACTAGAACCCTAAAGACTTTGATGATTGGTATTACTTATGCTTCCCTTTTGTGCTCATGTTTCTCTCGAAGTTATATTCTACGTTAAGCATTCAGCATCTTCCCCTACATTGTACTTAAGAAAGTAAAATTGGAATCCAGCTTTACATTAGAAAGACATAAGACATTTTCTTAAGGACATAAAAACAAGATTTGAACCCAATTTCACATCAAAAGTACTAGGTAAAACCCAAGAGGGAAATATGTGAGATATATCAGAATAGCACAAATCCAAAATCATTAAGGCTAATAAATCCCCCGGTCACAATCCTTATAAAATCCACCTCATTTATATAGAGATTGGTTTTTTTTAAAATGAAACAATTAAAATTACAATGATCACTTTTCTTTTTATTAAATGAGTGCACTCTTCTCTCTCGAGCATTTACTTTATTTACCTCATTTTCCGTTTACCAAATAAGTGCACTTTCTTCTCTCTCAAGCATTTACTTTCTTTACCTTCTCTCAGTAAACGAATTGCCTACTTGGGCATATTACAACAAATTGGCATACACTGTTAAATTAGAAAAACAAGGCAAAAAGGCAAAGGAAATCATTTCTACATATAAGACATGCATATCAAAATCTGTTGGCATTCATAAATGACAGCCACCACAAACAATGTAAGAGATTCTTTCTAACAACACCTTCATGCCATACAAGACTCTTCGAGAAAATCCAAAAAGCATTATTAGTTTCAGCATGTAGTTCCTACCCAAAAATTAACCTTCCAAACACCTATAATGTCATAACCTTCCAAACACCTCTAATATCAATATATCCCAGAACAACATTGGAAGATGAATTGTATAAGGAAAAATAAAAAGAACCAAAAGTTAATGATCAGGCCCTTAGAACAAAAAACAGTAGCATAACCAAACAAAGAGAACTTGAGCAAACCCATCCAGACCAACTTTCTGCCAATACAGGAATCAGGCACCAATAGTGCAAGAATGGAATCTTGCTATTGCATCTCCGATAACAAATGTAATCAAGTACAAGTCTTTAAAATAAAACATCAAAACATTTCCTTCGTGATTAACGTAAATAATTAGAAGCATCACACAAAGTATTGTAATGGTTTAACAAAACATCAAAACAGTATTGTAGATTAACTCATAACAATTGATGATACATAACAAACATCGTATACCAGTCTGATAAAAAAAAAAACAATTCCTTGTCTACCAGACAATCATTTTCAATTCAACGTGAAAAACTAACACAGATAAGCTTTCAGGAACAGATAAATGCCATAATAATCCCTGGAAATGTGTATCTCATGAGAGAATATAAAAATTGTGTCTTGTAGAATTCTTTAACCAAATCCCTTACAAAAAAGAAACAAGATAAACAAATACTCTATAAAATACACACAGAGCAACAAAAAGCATTTGTGTTGTATCTAAGTGAAACTCGTGTACTATAGAAACAATAAAGAATTACAAGCACCCAAATTCATTCAGGGGGTGAAATTAAATAAATGAGGATCAAAGAAATATAACCTTAGACACACTCTCTGTCTTACTGATCCAAGCTACTCAAAAATACAAATATTAGAGATTCCAAGTTCTTTTCGTAATGATGAATCATAGTAGAATTTTTTTCTGGAACTAGACTAACGCAATTGGTCATATCCAGAAAAAAGTTCTACACAATAAATATTGACAAATCACTCACATTCAAAGAGATTAATTGTCACTTAAGCAGTCAATGAAAAGATTAAAAACTTATTAAAGGAAAGGAATTTTTTCTTTTATCTTCTGGCTATTATGGAGGGTGTTCATCAATGGTTGTCATAAGACTTTTTCTGTTTTTCGAACTTTATGAAGGCCTGTGACTCAGTTTCTCATCCACACCAAGCCCAGACATATCACAAAGACAGATGGATCTGCTCACTCAGAGTCGCAGATTATAGAACATACAATGGAATCTACTACAAGAGATGGGGAATAACCATCACACATTCAGGAATATGTGAGCAGAACTGTGTTTTTATTGTAAACAGAAAGGAGTAAAAATCTACAATGCAAGTGTAGAGCCGTACATATCCTATATAGTGAATTCTGAGGACTGTACTACAATTAAGATGTTATACAACTTAACTAATATCCTTGTATCCATTCTATTCTACTGAAATCATGAATCCGGAGGACTATAATCGCATTAGAATGTTCAAGAACTGAACTACTATTCTAACTATGTCATTCGTCCTGAAGCATGAATATGTATATTAAATATAGATTCAATCATATGAATGGTTACAAGAACCATATGTATTCGTTGACCACATCACCTTCCATAACCATCATCGCTCACAAAAGACGAAGTGTTAATCGGTCTTCTAACATGGATCCTGAAGTAGATAAGATTTGTCTTGTTGCACAAGTGGAGAAAAAGAAGTTAACGATTCGATTCGCGATTTTATTTGATGGGAATGCCAATTTGTGATCTGCACAAAGAAGGGTAGGTGCCCAAAGAACATGAGGTGCACAAAGCAGAGAAGTTGCATAAAAAAGAAGAGGAGATGCACAAGGAAGGGAAGGGATGCAAGTAAGAAGGGAAGGTGCACAAGGAAGATGAGTTTAGGTGCACAAGGAAGAAGAGGAGGTGCACAAGGGAGTAAAGTGTGCAAGGAAGAAGAAGCTTCACAACTAAGAAGAGCTCTGGACAGAAGGATTTTTTTTTAAACCGCACAAAAGATGTGAAGCTTGCAAAAGGCAAGAAGCTGATATCAATGTGGTGGAAAAACTCTAATCATTATCCGTTTCTTGAAAAATGATGGACCTCATTACAAGGGTGACTAGCAGTTGAAATTGCATTCGCAGCTATTTGAGTGTGTACCATTTAGCATGATTTGTATACTATCATGTTTTCAGTACTTTGGACAACTCCTGGTCAGCGTGTCGGGATTGAGGGAAGGTATGTCCATGATTACATCATGTGTTGTTGGACTAAGGTGTACAACATCCAAATCCGAAGGATGTTTGAATGAGACAAGCTCAATCAAAGGTGGTTTGAAAAGCTCCAAAAGCTCAATCTTGAACATTGGATGTATGCCCAATTATTAAGGAAGGTCAAGAACAATGGAATTCTCACCAGCCTTGTGAAGTTCCGTGTATGAACCATAACACAATCATTTGATCTCGGGGTGAAGACCTTGAAACCGTTCTTTCTAAAGACGAAGTCAAACATTGTCACCAATTTAAAATTTGGAGTATCATTCGCATCATGTCACTCCTATTACTTTTATTGTTTGCACAATAAGAATTGATGGACATGTTGGTGCACTTGTTGAATATGTTAAAGGAATTTATTTTCTTTTACTAGATTCTTGGCCTGAGCACTAGTCTTTGGATCTATGGTATGATTTTACATTGGAAGCAATTGAGTTTCATCACTTCAATTTGGCCATAATTCTGAGGGTGAAAAGTTATAGACCTACTCAATTGTGTGTGAAGCATACCCCACAACACTTGCTAGAAATGACGTAACAAACCAAGGTTCCCAATCAAATACAATAGAGAGAGGGACCACAAAGTGCATCCCAATGTGTTGGAAGAAGAATTTGCCTGACTCATGGGCATTAATTATCTTCTTGCATGCTACAATGAATACCATGTGTAATGTCCCCTTCTCAGCACTAGTCGTTTGGAAGACTTTCAGCCCATTTCACTTCCCGTGGGCAAGAAGGAAATGAACAAGGGGAGTAATTGTCATGTTTTTCATTTGTTTTCATGAGCATTGTATTCTTTTTAGTAGTTTTCCATGTATGGTCAGCTTGACTGGGAAAGATGAAAAGCCAATGGACGAATAGGAGGAAAAAGCAGCTATTAATTCCCCCAAGGAGGTCGGTCTTCTTAAGAAGACTTTAATGGGTTTTTGGCACCAAATCAAATTATAAGAAGGGGTTGTTTGGCTTGGAGAAGGTTATGCATACTTTTGGAATTATTTCTCTTGGAGTTGGGAGCTTGTTTCCTTTCTCTCTCATCCAATGAGCACGAAAACCCTCTAGAGAACCTATTGAGAACAAAACTTCTTAATAATGAGTTGGTTTGAGGGTGAAATGCCTCAAGCTTGTAATATGGGTCTCATAAGGAGTTATTTACATATTTGAAGGCATTTCCACCCCTCTTCTAGGGTGGCGACTTGCCCTAAGGTGGCATTAGGGGTCTTCTAGGGCATTACAGCAACAAACTCAGCCATCATTGTGTTTCACATATTTTTAGCAGCCGGAATCTACATTTCGACTTCGTTCTTGGGCTTCGAATCCTTCCGTTCCAGCCATCTTTCTAAGGGTTTACACTATTGTTATTATATTTCATTGAATAAATTCCAGCTGGGATTTGAAGGCTTATTTCTTCGTTTATACTTATTCTAAAATATTTCTAATGTTGCCCTACATGTTTTCGATGGTGTGAATGATGCATTTTCGAAGAGATTTGCATTTTCCTTGCTGCTGTTATAAAAATCAGATTGTTGTACATTGGTGTCAAAAAATTTCAATTGGCTGTCATAATTTACAATTTACTATCTCTTGGGGTTTGTGCAATTTCCCTTTGTTTCAGTTAGAGCCCAGAAAGGGACATTACACCATGTTGGAGAATAGATCCACTGCTACAAATATGCAGTCATGTTGGTGCTTGGTTTTTGGCACACCAGATAGAGAATCCATGCTAATAGATTCACATGGCCAAAACAAGGCTGGAAGAGGTGTACACATATCCATTTTGTGATTGGTATGTTTTCCTATGCTACAAAGAACACAAGGCTTGATATAAACCTCAATGTCTTTACACATGTGATGCCAATAGAAATGTTGTTGTAATGCTCCCAATGTCGTTTACTCCAAAGCATCCAGATGATTTGTAGTGGGCTTCCCAAATAAGCCTCCATAGTGCACAAGAAAGAACACAAATGACCATGCTTGTAGAGAAGTTGATCATGCGGATAGAATTAATCAACCTGGATTTGAAAGTGTGCACAACATTTGGATTTGTGAAGTACCAACAAACCCAATCAATGGTATTGTGGCCTCTAGTGTCGAGCACTATGAGAAGCAAGGTCAACTAGCTGATTTCTTGACTTTTCCTTTCTTAATTTTTATCACCAAATAGGACTAATGTAGGTAGGTCATCCATTTCTTGTGTCTAGCACTTTCCAACATACTTTGAATGTGCAGAAATTGAAGAGCCTTGTGATCTTAATGAATGATAGTTACTTACCGAGGAGATAGTTTTGCCATTTCTTCACAGCTTGGCTAATTCCATAAAACTCTCTCATATGTAGTGTATCTTTGAACAATCTCATTGAATGTTTCTGAGTCGTATGCAACAGGTGTCCATTTTAAGTGATCACAGCACAAAGGGTGAAATCAGATGCATAAGTCATTGTTTTGAAATGTGGATTGATATTACACATTGCAAGGACAATGGATATGCACAAAGCTTCCACTTGAATTCTTCGAAAGTGATCTGTTGCACTAATGTCTGCTGCAATGATGATTTGATGAACATGACTAAGTTCAGCAACCATGAGAGGTGTGAAAACCCCAACAAAAACTGCCAGTAAAAGTTAGTAAGTCCTTCAAAGTTCGTAAACTCAATAAGATTGTGAGTTGTTGACCAATTTAGAATGATCTTAACCTTTTCCAGATCCACCTGAAATTCCTCCATTGTCAATGATGTACGCCAAATACAAAACTGGAGTAACACAAAAAGTACACTTACCTAAGTCGGCTTGCAAATTGTTGCACAGTGATTCAAGAACCATATGAACATGCAAAATGCACCTTCCCCAACTTTTGCTATAAATGAGGATGTCATCCAAGTAGACAATGACAGAAAAAGTGCTAAGGGACGCAGTATGTCATTCATGAACCTATCAAAACTGGACGGAGTGTTGGTCAGACCAAACGGCATAACTAGCCACTAGTACAGCCCTTATATGTCCTCTGACTTGACTAATGCTTGATGACAACCAGACTCGGGATCAATCTTAATGAATTATTGTACGTACTGGAGATGGTTCAAAAGATCATCAATATGAGGCAATGGATGCCTATTCTTGATAGCGATCTTGTTGAGCACGAGATAGTCAATGCAAAGATGCCACTAACCATCCTTTTTGGTGTGAATACGATTGTACTCAAGGCAAAGAACTTGGTTGAATCTTCCTTTGGTCAACGAGTTTTTGGATTTTTCTTTGAAACTCATCATTTATCTACACTGATCTGCAATACGGACGACTGTATGCAAGTGGTGATCCTGGAATCAAATAAATCAAATGCTTAACCAACCACTGAGTAGTAAGGCCCTTGGGGTCTTCAAATATATCTTAATATTGTTGTAGAAGGTGGTCAACTAACTTCTGCTTAGATACAAGTATGCCAGTTGATAATACAAATACACACTTCTGTGTTGTGTATGCATTGAATCTAGGTGCACCATGAGTAGGATGAACTTTTGCACATGTTAGACAAGTTTCTTGCAGCACTTCACAGATACCAATGTAATGTTGATCTTTGGAGGGGACTTCAAGATGTGGCAGCTGCAGTTGTTTACTTCGACCCACAGGTGTGGTGTCTTAGCTTTGTAGATTATATGTAGATCATACACGTATGGCTTGCCAAAGAGAACATTGTAGATTTCAGGAGCTACATCATAGGTGAGAACCCCACATGGGTGGTATCCATACTCAAATAAAAAGTAAAGTGGCTTTCATATCAGGGACTTGTTGAACTTGAAACAATAGAAATGAATATGGCGGAGGGCATGCATCTATTATCAAACGAATCACTTTACATTGGTATGTACAAATTGTATTTTCCGGCTTCCAATGTAAATGATGAAATGGATTAGTTTTTCTCCTACCCAATACTTGGTGTCAAAAACAATTTTCTTTTTCAGCATCAAGAGGTGTTAGCTAAGCATTGATGTTCAAGTAGTGAACCTCTTATTCTTCTTTGTCTACGAAGAGTTGTGCACATTGCACAAGCAATGTGTGCTGAGCATGGCAATTTCAGTTGTCATGGGTGATGACCTTGTAAACACCACACCCCTTAGTCACTTGCCCTTTGTCCTTCTAGGAATAATTTTTTGGTTGAGTAGTTTATTGTTCTTGTGAAGGTGTTATCCACCAACAAATTGTTCTTACGGAGTTGCTGCCCTAAAGACTTGTTAGTTGGTGGAGGACAAAGAGTTGTACCTTTCATCTTTCTTTAGGCTTTCTTTTCAATGTAAGCATCTAGTCTAGATGCCTATCCTAAGTTTTCACGTGGTAAGAACTCCCAAGCAACACGTATTTAGGTGTAGAGCCCGCTAGTGTACTTCAAGACATGGTGCAAGTCTGTCTCAGAAAGATTCAAACGTATAAATATGTAATGTCCCCTTTTACAAACTAGTTTGATTAGAAGACCTTGAGCCCATTCCACTTCCCGTGGGCAAGAAGGAAGTGAGCAAGGGAAGTAATTGTCATGTTTTTCAGTTATTTTCATAAGCATTACAATCTTCTTTTGTCGTGAACTGAAGACATCTTGAAGACCTTCTGTAAATTTGGGCATTGGGAGACCAAAGAAGATATCTACAAGTGTTTTGCGTGCATTTTGAGCCCTTCCTAGTTGAAGCAACTAGGATTTTACAGCATTTAGGTGTCTTCTAGGGCACTAGGTGCAAATCTGATTTCATATTCGGAATCTATATTTCTTATGGTTGTTGGGGTTTGGAAACCTTTCATTTCATAATTTTTAATGTATCGTACTTCTGCTGTTCGGAATTAATTTTCAGTTGCATGTGTGATCAGATTTGATGGTACAAAGTGTGCTAAATACTTCCTAAAATACCTATCTACATTTTGGTTGAGTTTGTTGATGATATTTGAGTAGTTTTTCCTCATTTCTGGACTGCTATTATAAAAATCAGACTGCTGATTTTCAGCTGTCATAAATTTCAGTTTGCTAGTCTAAAAATCAGAATTTAATAATATTGGGGTTTGTGTAATTTCCTCCTTTTTCAGTTAAAGTCCCGGAAAGGGACATTTCATATTTTAGCAGCCGGAATCTATATTTGGACTTCATTTTTGGGCTTGGAATCACTCATTTCCAGCCACATTTGTAAGGGTGTTCTCTGTTGATCTTTTATTTAATTAAATAATTTCCAGCCAGGGTTTGAAGGCTGATTTCTTGGTTAATATTGATTCTAAAATATTTCTAAGTGTCCCTACATGTTTTCGATGTTGTGAATGATGCATTTTTTAATAATTATTGCATCCTCCTTGTTGCTGTTATAAAACATCATACTCTTGTTCACTGCTGTCAGAATTTTCAGTTGGCTGTTATAAAATTAAGTTTACTATCTATAGAATTTTGCACTATTTTCCATTGTTTTCAGTTAAAGCTAGAAACGGGCCATAACATTGATATTAGAGCATTGATCTTCTCAACCTGATTGTATTCATGCAAGAAAGTAACAAAGGGTACATCTACTATCAAATGAGAGAGAAGAATTAAAATGAGCAGTTTGAAGAACGTAACATGGCCAACCAAAGTTCCCAAGAGGCCAAGATTGATAGACTCATTGAAGGGCAAGAAAGGTTGGCGGACACAATGGAATTGCTAGCCCTAACCCTACAAAAACTTCATGAGCCAAGGCTTCACAAAGGCGAGGGCAACTCGTCAAGGGTTCACAATGCAAGGTAGTCCCAAGGGTCGATATGTGGATCAGCCACTAGGCCTCCTTTCCTCCCAAAGGAAGAAGCAATTCCGGAGGTAAATACACGGCATTCCGTGGGGCACATATTGAGGGCACCTATGAAGAATATAGGGCTCTTCTGAAGGAGATCCGTGATGCTATTTCGCTTGCCACATTCATAAGGGTAAGCAAGGGAAGGTCAAGGCTAGAACCTAGACCTCATGCACCACAAAGAGAGCTTCAAAAAGTTTTGAGGAAGGTGGCACTCTACACACTTGATTGCTCTAACAAGGGCCCAGCCCGGGCTTGGATACAAAAGAAGCATGACTATCTATCATTGGGGCTTATGATGGAGGATGAAGCAATCAAATTTACCTTTATCTTTAAGGAATTGCACATGAGTCGTGGATCCATGCATTGATCACACAAGGGCACAATCTCATTCACTCATATGATGAGTTTTGTAGGAGGCACATTGAAAGATGATATAGGGTTAACCCAGAAATCCACTTTCGGCAGCTAGCACAATTGAAACAACATGGCACGGTGGAAGACTATGTCGCTGAATTTCAGAGGCTTTCAGTGATGATTACGGATGTGACAGAGAGGAGACTCATTGTTTTGTTCATTGAGAGTTTTGCTGAACCACTCAAGAGTTTGGTCAGAGCACTCAACCCCTTGTCTCTCCAAGAGGCAATAAAGAAATCGTTGGATCTAGAAGGTGGTCCTTCAAGTTGCAGAAAAAGGCAACTTGGAATGGTGGACAGCCAAAGGGATCTCTGGGATGGCCAAGAACCACATCTTTGGACCAGCCAAAGAGGCCTTTTCAACGAGCACCAATCATACCAAAAAAGCTGTCCAAAACAAGCAAAGAAGTGGAGTCAAGGAATGAGCTAAGAAGGAAGAACTTGTGCTTCTCTTACAAGGATCCATGGTCTCTCGGTCGTTGTTGCCAAGGTAAAGGTCATGTGCATTATATTGACGTATTTTCAGATTGTAAAAAAGAACAAAAACAAGTAAGTGTTGGAGAGGAAAAGCGAAATCATGATCCAAAAGAAGATTCAAAAAGTCTGGACAACACTCTTGCCAACTTGTTTGGTGCTCCTAGATACCATCCATTATGGGTGAGAGGAGACCTACAAGGGCAAAGAGTCGCGGTCTTGATCAATAGTGGAGCTACTCACAATTTCATTGATGAGAGCTTGGTGAAAAGATTAAAGTTGAGGCCTTAAAATTTCAAGTGCTTCAAGATTACCATAGCAAATGGCTATTCCATGCCATGCACAAGAAGTCCACAACTCCTTTTCACACAAGGAGAAAATGAGGTGTGTGATGATTTTTATATAAATTGCCTAGCTGATACAAATGTTGTGCTTAGGGTCCAATGGTTACACTCATTGGGAAAATTCACTCTCAACTACCAAAGTATGGAGGAAATAAGTTAGTACTACAAGCTATGATCACTGGAAACCCTCAAATAAATTATTTGGTAGAAGAAGTCTTGTCAAAAAAGTCACATTTTTGCTTCTTATCTAAGATAACAGCAGATTGGAAGTCCTTAATTACAGCTGAGAATGCCAAGAATAAGTTCGCTGGTGTTGTTTTTGAAGGAGAAATTGTGGATGAGAGATATAAGATAATGAATGTATTCATCCTCTACAAAAATAGGGTCTATTTGGTTCAAGAATCAAATGTGGAAAATAATATATTGAGGGTTGTTCATGGTGCCCCTTGGCTGGTCATTCAGGCTACTACAAAACATACAAACAAATTACAGAGAGGTTCTTTCGGAAAGGACTTAAAGAAGAGGTGTTTCAATACATACAGGAAGATTTGATTTGCCAACAAAACAAAGTGGAACATGAATTTCCGGAAATGCTCTTGCAGCCCCTTCCTATTCCCACTCAACAATGGGAAAGTATCTCACAAGACTTCATCACAGGGCTGCCCATGGTTCAAGGTAAGAGTTGTTAGTATGTTCTCATTGATAAACTCACAATATATGCCCATTTTTATCCACTTCTAGCCAAATATAATGCACTTATAGTGGCTGATATATTTTTCAAGGAGGTGTTCAAACTTTATGGGCTGCCAAGGAACATCATAAGTGACAAGGACGGCAATTTTTTTAGCATGTTTTAGTAACAAATTTTCCGTTTGACAAGTACCAAGCTCACTCCTAGCACTAGCTATCATACCGAAACCGATGGGCAAAAGGAAATAGTGAATAAATGGGTAGAAGGCTACCTACTTGCTGGTGAAATAATTTGTCACAAGGGCAAATTAGGGGGTTCACCAATGCTTTGGGACTAGGTCCCTCTACTTAGGAATGGAGCAGCTCCATTTATTGAAAAAAGGAAATATATACACTACTCTATGCTATTGTTCTCCACATGTTTTCAGAGATTTGGAGCTGAGACACCTCAAAGCTAGGGGCAGGCCAGATTCTGGCCCGCTTACCAAACCAACGACCATATCTTCACTCTTCGGGCCATCACTGAGGACGCACGTCATCACTCATCGAAAGTCTATTGCTGCTTTGTAGACTTTCGAAAAAGCTTTTGATTTTGTTCCTCGTGAGGCTCGTTTCCAGAGGCTCAGAGACATTGGCATTTCCGAGATCCTTTTGACTACCATCATTCATTTATATCAGACAGTTCTTGGTCGTCTCTGTACTGTTCATGTGATATCAGATTTCATCAGGAGTACTGTTGGAGTTAAACAACGCTGCCCCGTGGCCCCCACTTTGTTCGGGATCTACATTGATGAGCTCAAGACCTTTCTTCGTGACAATATCCAGGACGGTGATGGTTGCCTCCTTAAGTTTTGATATCTCTCCTTTTATTTGTTGATGACGTGCTCCTCCTAGCCTCATCTCCAAAGCGACTACAAAGCAGTTTGGATGCCTTAGGGTTGTTTTGTGATCTTTGACAGTTGACGGTCAACCTGGGTAAAACCAATGTTATGGTCTTCAATGGGTTGAAGACCTCACACCTCCATTTCTTCTTCAAGGGAGAAGAAATTGAGATTACAGGTACCTACACTTACTTGGGTGTGCAGTTTTCTAGTCCACGTTTCAGTCTGAGACAGGCCCTCCAATCACGTGTCAATAAGGGTTACGGTTCTCTAGCCCTCCTCAAGCAACAATGCTTCCAACACCATTTTTAGGACATCTCCAAGATGTCCCTCACGGACTCCCTTATCAGACCTATTGTTCTTCATGGCTCTGTGGTGTGGGGACGCTCTTTGCTCGAGTCGGATTGGTCTTCAGCCGACAGAGTCCAGACACTTCTCCTTCGTCATTAAATCAGGTGCAAGCAATATGTTCCCCTTCACATCATTCTTGCTGAGTTTGGGGCCCATCCTTTCAAGTTGAGACCATTTTTGATCTGGTTTCATTGTTGCACCATATCTTGAGCTTTGTTGACTCGATGTAGGGGAAACACAGGTAACCAAATTTGGCATATTACTCCTCGGCGAGCATTGCCAGTTCTTATTCTCCAAGTCGTGCTTGTTGTTGGTACGTTGGGGTTTATGCTCTATTAGAGTCAGTGGACATTAGGATGGATCATCTTCCTCCTTTTCGATACTCCTTGGACATACTGGCTCATCTTCTACCTTCCAGACAAGATCTAAATAGGATCATCAAAGAGGATATTTACAAATAGTCCATCCACACCACTTGGGTGAACCCTCATGTTGGGTTACGCAAGAAGATGGCTTTTTATGCGAAGCACTTCTTGGAGTTGAGTGACAGACTTAATATTTGTCCGCAGTTTACCCTTTGCCATTGGATACACACTCTTCGCATCCCCCTGGGTTAGTTCAAAGTGGGTTCTCATAGGCTTCAGAGTGAGACGGACCACCAAATCGATCAGTTAAACAAGACTTGCCAACTATGAAGTCTTCAAAAGGTTGAGACGAAAGCACACTTCATCTTTTGTTGTCCCATCTACTAGAAAATTTGGGGGAGGTTCCATTGTCTTTTCAGGGGGGGCACGTGCACCTACTGACTTTTTCAGATATGTCAATCAGAAGCGCCTTCCTTTATACATGCAAGAGGCTCTTAGGTTTTGGGATCACACTATTCAGACACTTAACAAAGCAGACTCTCCTTGAAGGATCGCTTCCTTCTTTCTGTATCTACCCTCAGAGAGACGCACTAAGCGCTAGATTGATAATAGTACAACGTCACACTCTAGATCAATACTGTTCAGGGGGTCCATATATAACACCCTTATATCTCTGAGGCACTATTATACAGTACCAATTCCAGTTCCAGAGGGCGGACTACATCCATCAGGTCCTTGAGACATACTACTTTCGATAGATAGCAACAAGGACGGAGGTCTCGACATCTCACCTCCTCTTCCTCTTCTTCGGATCATCACACTATTCTGAGTTTCTTCCGGTCGGCCTTGGATGTTAGGAGAGATGGATTTACCATTCCTGGATAGACATTCCCCGTTGCTTCACCTGGGTCTTCCTTCTCTTCTTCTTCCCTTCTCATGCTTTGTACTTCTTTGGAAACCTTTTGGTTTCCCGTTTCGCTTCGCTTTTGGCCCTTGACCTCTTCTCTTGCTTTGTACTTCTTTCAAAAACCTTTTGGTTTCCCACATTGGTTGAACACATTTGTATTCTACAGTCCCTTTGACCTAATTTTGTGGTTATTTGTTGGACATGAATATAATTATTTTATCTTATCTTATCTAACCATCATGGGTGGCCTTTCGACCGGGGATCACACAAGTATACTCCACTAAACCCGCATGCAAAAAGTAGGTGGAGGAAAGGTGTATGTATGGAGAGAGGCGAACGTGAGACGGGGGTTTTACTCAGTAAATACCAAGCTGAGTTTATCAACATCAAACCAGAATGTTTCCAAGTTAACAATGAGACGACGCTATGTCAAGGAAAGAGGAACAAAACACAAGTAAATCCAAGTTTATTTGTATAATATTGCACAAGTAACCATGCTCATGGAGTAACATTGAGATGGAGAGGAAAACATAAGGCAAGGAGATAGAAGAGTTGTAGTTTCTTGCTTGTAGTAAGACAATGGGAGCTATCAACCAAGAAAAACCAACCTCTTGGAATGGAGAAGCCATTCCAATTTATAGCTTTATAAACCATCTCGTCATCTACCCCACACATGACATTTCATAGTCCCACCACTTGTGACCTTTCACAATCCTCCAGAAAAGAAAAATAAGCCCCTTTCTTATTAATGAAAACAGAACTTTTACAATGAAAAATTACAATGGTCACTTGAGTGAATAGGACGAAAGAGCCATAAAGTACAATTTACAATGGAGAATTAGAATGTAGAGAGAGAGAGGACGGACAAAGAAGAGATGTGGAATGAAGAAGGATGAAGAAGCTCTAAGTTACTTCGTAGAGATGCACTCCAGTCAACTCTTAATCCTTTGACCACTTCCTGACCTTGATGAAGCCTTCTAGTGCACTCAGCTTTCACAAACCTCCTCTCTGGGGACTCTAAATAATCAACTTCAGTAGCCCGATCCGGTACTCTGAGTGGAGTGAGAAGCACATGATCAACAGACCACTGTAACCAATGAGAAAAGCTTTCTTCCACTTAAATCAGCCTTCCAATCTTTGAAACACTGTCATGGCCCTCTAATCTTTCTTGCAATTGATGTACCTAGTGTGCACAATGAGACAACTTGCTCGCACGGGATGATCTTGGTGATCCTATCACTAAATAACCATGGTGACCTGTGAGACACAATGAAGTACAAGGCCAAATATTCTGATTTGAGATGGGTAAAGGAAAGAGATTGAATGAAAAATGCTTCCAACTTTTTGATCAAGCCGTCTAATGAAATGAGAATCTTTTTCAGACCAAATTTAGGGAACAGAGAGGGTTTCCCTTCCGCCTGAGCACAATTCAACTGTTGATCCTGTGCAAGTATGAACTTGTCCATGTCCATTCCTGTGAGGCAAGCTCCTGAGAGGTGACCACCACATTGTTACAAGTGGGGATTTACAAGCATTAAGAAAGACCATTCGGAATGAGGATTGCTAGAATTGGATTGTCGTTCATCAAAGATGTTTTTGAAACTGTTTCAATCTTATCCAGATGCTCTTTCTTCAACATGAGAAGCTCAGCATCCTTGTTTCTTAACCAATATCCCGACACTTACTATGTTTCGTAAGCCTTATTTTGAGAAGTCCATTTTAGTTACCAGTTGTTTAATTTGGCACTTTTGAATTTAACCTGATGTTCAAAGGGAAATGCCAACTCTAAAAATGAATTGTTTGCAATGCTTACTATTTATGGCCAATGAGGCTTAGGAAGGCTTACTATTTTTAGAAATGAGTCCTCCCAGTGTCAGATTGGAATGAAATCAATGTCAAAAGTTTCTGTTTTGCAATATGAGGCTTTGCTCCAATTTTTGGGGGATTTCAATTGCCAAGTATCCGTAGATTTGAGAAACCATATTTCTTTGGCTGAAAATTTCAGATGGTTGTTGAAAAAGATACAGAGCATCAATGCAAGCATGCAAATACTCTTCTTAAAGGCGTTTTTGCAAGGAAGCTACAGTCAAAATCTCATGGCAAATGAACATGGGGTTTGGGAAATATGAGCAAAACGGGTTTTGGCATGGAGGATGTCTGAAGAAATTTAGGCAACATAACAACACTACAGCAGCAATGGAGGGAGATAAAATCACAATGGAAAGCAAAAAATGGCTAAGCATGGAGTTATACCTTTTTCAAATTCATATTCCCTCTCACTAGCTCCATTTGACTCACCTTAAATCCAAACTAACTAACCTAGGTCTGGTGGAGGTTGGAGGTGTGGTTGTACCATAATTTATAAAAAATAGGGGATAAAGGGACATCAATCTCTCCAAAATGCGCCATGAGTGAGGCTCTCATGACGGGGCCAGATTTTATGAAAAAAGTGAGTTATTAACACTTCCCTAACACCCACGATGTCACTTTTAAGTGAGGAAAAGTTGCCTCCATAGGGGGAGCACACTTTTGTGTCCCCCATGTCCCCTTAGGTGTTGGGAGAAAGGGACATCAAGCCTACAAAAGGCTGCCATGGGTAAATCTGTCATGAAAAAGTGGTCAAACATCAAGTCAGGTGAGTTAATAACACCTTCTAACCACTTAAGTTGTCACTTTAAGTGACGCAACCAACTCCTCCATACAAGGAGCACATTTTGATGTCCCCCATGTCCCCTTGCACCAAGGGACAAAGGGACAAGGAACAACCAAGCTCCAAAATTCCACTCAAGGCTGATTTGTTGTGCTGGATGTCATCAATCTCAACATGAAAATAGACTAAGGAGAGGATTTTTGGGCCCGATAGCAAGACATGGAGTTCGAAGGGCCAACCTTAAATGACTTTCACTCCAAAGGGCCCACTAAGTCCATTCCCGCCATTTGCAATACCTGATTCAGCTTGCAATTTGCCTGTTCAGTCCATTTTCCACTTTTTCCTACACTCATGCGCCAGTAAGTTGAGTTGCCACCGGAGTCCAAAATGAATATGAATAAATCCAATGCATGTACCATGAAGAGGGTCCAATGTGCTCCGCTTTGACCTTTGGTTAGGCTCCTAACTCTTCCTGACGTGTTTGAAACCCTTTGAGCAAGTTCCACCTTGTAAAAAGTCTCTTGTGCTTCACTAATGGACAAGTTTCCACATTTTTATACTCACATTATTCTATTTTGATTATTGCACCATGAGTAGGCTCTATCAGCTTTCTAATGCCTGTGATCTAACTTCCCAGGACCTCCTGAAGCTTCCGAAACCCTTCGAACAAGTTGAATAGCTCCTTTTAAACATGCTTTTCAGAGTGCCTTGCCAAAAAAGTCCCAGTTTAGCTTGAAAGTTTCCCAACCTCCCATGGCTCCACAAAAACTTCCTAAACTTCCTTGGATCGTCTTATTACTCTCCCGCACAACCTCCAAATGGGTTGTGCCCTTGAGGTTAACTTCTCGGAGATGTCCTCCTGTGACACGAAGACCAAAAATATCACTTTTGAAGCCTCCAAGAGCATTGTTCTTTCTTAGATCTCAGTACCCTCATGGATCAAGCTAGGTACACTTCTCTGGGCATGAAAGACACTTGAAAATCATGTTAGTATATTCCTCTCAACCAGAATGAGGGTGACACAGTTGAAATGCTAGCCAGAGGAAAGGATTACATTGACCGGGTAAGGGAATTTCAAGTGTGGGTTTGATTGTCATAACTCAAATTTTAACTTTTGCATGTTAGACATTTAGCATGAAAACACTACCGAATTATATCGATGAGCAGCAATCAACTTGAGTAAAATGGTTACATATGTCTATGTTTTGTTATTATCCTACAGTCCAAATGTCCATTGGTATGTCACCCTTCAAAGCTATATATGGTTATGATGCTTTCTATTTCGTTGACTTGGTTATGACAGATAGTAGAGTACCAGGGGCCAAAGATTTGGTGCAACAAAGTCATGACATCTAGAAGGTGCTCAAAGAAAACCTCCAACGTCTTGCATACATCCATACATATGTATTATAAAATTTAAAATATATATATATATACTCATTTTTTGGTCCATAAGAAATACAAAACTTGAAAAATATAGTACAATCAATGTTCAAAACATTCAATATACATCTTGAAGGTGCTCAAAGAAAACCTCCAACGTCTTGGATACGTCCATAAATATATATTAAATATATATATATATATATATATATATTCATTTTACTCTTTTCTTAGTCCATAAGAAATACAAAACTTTAAATATATAGTACAATCAATGTTCAAAACATTCAATATACTTAAGATTTTACATTTTCTATGATATATGAATATTGTATTCCTTTGTGTTTGATCCATTTCCTTTGAGATGAACTTTTTTGTTGCGATGGTGGCCATCAAAAATGTATATAATGAGCTTTTAAAGGACCTATTTAATGAGGTGACTATAACCTGCTAATGATAACTAAAGAGGTCAGTCCAATGGTTGGTTCATACACTCATATTATCCAAAATCACCTTCTAATCCTCCTTAAGGATACAGGAAGGAGTCAATGTTGTGCCTTGGTAGTTTCTAGGTAAGGATGCTCTTTGAAACTTTAAGCTATGCAATTTGCGGCTCCAAATTTTTATATTAGCATTGAATATCACCTGAGATTTGATCTCATAAATAACTTGTACGCAAGCTCAAATATATGTCCAAATTTCTATGAATAGCTTCTTTCCTTGGCCAATTGCAATGATCCCAAATAATTACCTCAAACATTCTTGATATCCTTTGAATATTTTCTCTTCAATAAACTAAAAGGATTTTAAACAATCTCCATGTTTCCTTGTGGTTGTCATGCTCTCCTAGTCTAGTCCTAAATAATATTGAAGTTTGTTCGAGTTATAAAAAAAACTTTTTACAGCCCCCCCATTGCCTGACCCTACTAATATGTCCCGAGTATGTCCAAGTACGTACCGGGTATGTCAAAATATACTCAGTACATTGAAATATCCCTTGTGGGATACCACTTAAAAATGCAACAAAATATTGAAAATTTGCAGCCAAATAAAATACTGATTTTTGCAGAATTTTACAGTTAGGGCAGCGAACTAAATAAACTTAATATCTCCCAAAATATCCACCCGAATTACGTGAAAATTTAAAGAGAGTTTGCTATTATTATAAGGGACATAAGAAAACTGTTTTTGAAATTTTACAGAAATTAAAATGCTGCAATAAAATTACAGTGTGCCCTAGACAACTGGAAAACTCCTAAAATTCATAACTCTCCAAATACAAGAACAAAAATTATGAGACTCTGGAAATAACATTAACAAACATAGGAAATGGTATTTCAACCTTCAGATCTGAAAATGGCCAACTGGATACCCTCCAGATAAAGGCTGCAAGTCGCCTAGCTTGGGAAAGGGTGGGAAATTGATGAGACGCCTTCAAAGTGATGTTATGCCCTGCCCAAATGGCTGCTGTAAATCTGATCTGGAAGCCCTCTGGTTATCTTCCCCAAATGCCCCCAAACCCTTAAAATCCTTCCTCTGAAACCTCTGAAAATATCTCTGTAACACAACCCAGAAAGCGACTCCAAAATGACAAACTAGGGTAGATCTCTCACTACCGAAGAATGCCCTGCTAGCTAGGGACGGGTCTCTCACCACCGAAGCTAAGGTCCTTGAGGGATTTCACTCCACAAGCTGAAGATGCGCAAACAGCAGTTGCACATGAAGGAGAATAAAATGTATGCAAAAAGTGTTTTTCCTTTCTCTCCCAGCTCCTTATATACTTTTCCACGGCAAAAGAGCCCCAATAACCCTAGACGCATTTCATTCCATGGAGGGGCCAATAAAATAAAAGTAACTAAAGTTACTTTTTCCTTTTTAAGTCGCCATGGTCTAAAAGTGACTCCCAAACGCAAAACAAGGATATTAGAACACGTGACCCCTTCCCAATAGCTCCCAGCGTCCACAGCCCCTTGGGTATGACTACAGTTTGGACATCGACTAGGCCCTTAGGCCTTTGACGTTGGAAAGGGGACATTACATACATAACTGGACATACACAAGACGTATCAATATCGTACCCAAGACGTATCAATACCGGGTACATATCCAGGGGGTACGGGACAGTGCGGATGAAACCTGGTAACATAGATTATTAGTTATGAAGAGTTGTGTGGATGAGATATGAGATTAGCTATAGTTTACTACATAAGAAGATCCATGTTCCATGAAAGACGTGTGATCCTTAACAAATCTGCACTAGTGGTTTGGCCATATTTTTTTATTGTTGTAATATCCTGAATTTTGTAAAAAGAAATCGAATTCTCTTTCTAAAATTTTTGGTCATAATTTTCCCATCAGATATTTTCAGAATCCTTGTCAATTAGTTGTTATTTGCAGATTTGGTAGTATTGACACACAAAAGGCTACAGGACAAAATGCCCTTCCAAATCGCTGAAACTCAAAACTTCCAAAATAAATCTGAAACAAAACAATCAAAACAGTGTAATCATCTCTTACTTGAACTAAGCAGAAGCTGCTACAACATTTCTACTGCCAAACATATATACGTACTTCACTCAGCAAGTAGAGAATGCTCAACAGAACCAATGCTAAGATCTCCACTTGATTTCAACAATCACTCATTGTTAATCCAAAGAGGTGAAAAATCATACAGAAAAATGAAATCATAGGTAGCAATGTTTCTTCAAGAATATTCAATCGCCACAAATATATTAGATTCCAAACCAATGGCAGAAATATTTCAAAATATGCCATGACGTAGCAATGATACATAAAAATAGTTTAAGAGAAACCAAAACTATTTACCCCGGCAATATGATTGAATTTTAATGGCAGCCTTGCATATGCTAATGAACTTTTTATGTGCAATGAAGGCATGCACATAACGTTGAATAATGTTTGCTGCATGGTTGAGAGCCTGTGCTCTTCGGGCATCCAACTCCACTATCTCACCAGCCCTAAGGAAAACCTTTGTTTTTCCCAACTGCAAATATAACAAAAGGTTTTTCAGCAGATCAGTATCATTGCCTAAACATTCCACACAAGTGTAGAAAAAAGATGCAATGTAAATTTATGTGTGAATGATGCATGCATGCATGTAAGTATGTGTATGTCTGGTTGTGAAATAGCTAATTCTATTATATTTATAGATACATTCTCTCTGTTAAGATTTTTTATCATAATAACCTCTGACATCGACACCTACAATAAACAACTATGATTCAAAATTCCATGGTTGTGAAGGAAAAGGTTACTTGGAAATTGCAGAGATTCAACTTTTCCAACAACTTTTCAGCAGCACTTTTCTCATCGTAACTGAAGATGAAAACAAAGAATACAGGTAAGCATATTAAGGAATGAAACCACATTAAATATGGTTAGACTTTGATTCATATCAAAACAATTAATAACCAGCAATTAGTCCTTGACCTGACCTACTTTTCAGAGTTATTAATATCAATATATTTTCCAGTTTTATCAGTTTAGACAATCCACAGAATATCAAACCCAATTCAAAATTCATAGTCAGCTAGCCCTTTATCATGGAATAAAAAATTTGGCAAGAAACCTGAATCAAGCCTTTGATAAGACTCATACTTTCCATTGATAATCTCTGGTGCAAGAATTCCGAAGCGATCTAAAAACTCGTCGTATGTACATCGTGTTGGGTAACCAGCACAGCTTATCCGTATCGCTTCAAGAACACCCTGAATAGTAAAAAAAATTCTTGAGTCATCTTTTGATTGAAGTTTAAAACTATATAACTCTCAATGCATGAAATTGTGAAAGAACTTTTACTCTTTGTAAACAAAAAATTGAAATAAAACGTATCATATATTGCAGCAAAGGAACATCATGCAAAAATGACATACTTCGAAAATTGAATGCAAATGCAAAATGTGAAACACAATAGATGCAGCAACCTAAATACTTATGAATAAAAATACAATGCAAATGTATAAGACTCGGTACAGAAAATATTCAATTTCAAAATAAAACTGACCCCACATCGAAGTTGATGTAGCACACTTCCATTTTCGAAATTGCCAGGCTTGTTATCTGCATTAGGTTTCACGCAGCGTATAAAATGTGGTTCGGTGCAGCTAAGTGTCTCCAACAAAGCTTGCAGTTGTTGCTGATAAAATGAAACAAATTACCATAGTTAACAAGACAAAAAAAAAACATAACCCAATCATGGAAAGAAGTATATCAGAAATAGACAAGCTGCAAAATTCCATTTCCCATTTCATGCATAGCTGCAAACTTCAATGTTTATGTAAGTACTGAAACAATGTCCAAACAGCAAACCTCAAATGAACAAAGAATGAAAAACACCCACAAAGCTGTTGAATTATTAATGCAAATTGATGAAACTGTCTCTTGTATATGCTCGTACCCTACATTTGAACAAGGCATTGCCTTCTGAAAAACAAACTAAAATAAACGAAGTGTGACAAATAAGTTTGTAATCAATAAGGTGTGCACTTGGAAAAACCTCCCATTAGAAGATCGGTGCAGTAGAATTTCGCAAGCCCATTAAAAACAAGGTTCGTCTTCAACAGTTGTCTAGAAACAAAAAATAGAGCCAAGAAAGAATATAAAACAAGTTCTCTAAGCACCAAAAAAGGACAGAAGTAATCCAGGAAATGGGCTCAGCCAAAAAAATTAAGTCTACCAAATTCCTTTGTCTGAAGGAATAACCAGAATCTTACACCAATAGAACAAACTTCAAAAGATTGTGCTAACGTTTCAGATTTTTCCAAAGAAAATTTTCACAAGGCATAGTATAGTTAGCAATAGAATTTGTCTCAACAATAAATAACAAGTAAAAAATACAGGAGTGCCCAATGATTTTTCAATGCTTATTCAATCCAATTGAGACGCAGACCATTAAACTTTGAGCCAGACTTACTATAAAAATTTACCTTGAATCGTGTGGCAACAGAAGAAAACTTGTAGGAGGATTTTGAAAAGTGCTGGGGCAAAGGCGGAAAAAGACTAGAAATGAATGCACAATTTGATGATGACAACAAATTGTTGTGCTCCACAATAATGTAGTCCCTGTTTTTCTCTAGGAAAAGATCTGTCTGATAAGTCACCTGAACAATCAGAAATGACAAATACACTTTAAAACAAGATTCAAACTTATCAATACATCGAAAGAATCATGCATAACACAAGGAACACTCAGACTTGCGAACTTGCATAGCTTAACAATAAGCCCAGCATACCTCACCCGCATAGTGAGAAATTGTAAAGTCCGTTCGTGCCAGCTTTGGCTTCTTGAATCGGTGATTATTCCCGAAGTTTTGAAAAAGCTTTGTCGCAAATGTCTCATTTGTTGATTTTGGAAACATGCTGTACCATTCAAGTAGAAAACACGATCAAAGAAAAACTGGCTCCTAGTTTCAGCCAAAGATAAACCTAAAATACAGATACCTAGCTATGTCAAAGACCTAGTATGAGACACTAAAGAAACTATTGGCCTAGTAGTACCAGTCATAATGAACAGATATAGACTATGATCAATTAACCTCTTTAAACAAATTAAACACCTTTTAACACCAATGACAATTACAGTTGTGCCTGTAAGTCAACATAATTCAAAATAATTTTCAAAATAAAAATGGATGCAATCCTGTTATATCTTTAAAGATAATGTGTCTTCTCTTGTAACCTCTTGCCACCAATAACAATTACAGTGTATCATCCACAAGTCGACATAATTTTAAACGGTGGACAAATTAAACAACTCTTGCCACCAACAAAAATTACAGGGCTTACAACATTAGATACATTATCCTCAAATATATATCAGTAATGCATCCAAATTCAATTTGAAAATTTGAAGTGAATTAATATTCACAAATTAATGGTACAAGACATGGAACTTACCAGGCTTCGTCTAATAGTGCAATAATTCCGATAGGTTTCTGAATGCCACATTACAAGTAAAATGTAAGAAGAATATGATTATATTTTCACATATAATAATATAAACAATCCAAACAATATACAGAATATAATGAAGATCAACAATACAAGAGATGTATGTGGGCCAAGATGTCTTGATATCCAATATTCTCAAAAATAGAACAATCACTCTTGAGGTTGGGCAATACCATACAATACTCCTTAAGAAAAGAATGACTCCACAAGATTTCCCAGTATGGGAATGCCACATCGAAGGAAATAACCTGCAATATGCTTCTACAAAATAGAATACTCTCCACTTCAAAACCTTCATAGTTGATATTCATCTCCTTTATATGGACCTTCATTACTAATAATGAATGGGTAAAGCCCTAATCCCAATGAAGGCCTACTCATTACCTAATATAACTAATTACATGATTTACCTACTTGACCCGATATATTAAACAAGTACAACTAAGCGTGATGTGTGCAACATGTCAGTGTCTCCATCATATCCCAAGGTATATAACAGAATACACACTCAATAGCTAAGAAAAATGAATCTGTAAAATTGGATGCATATGAAAATGAGCTTAGTGCTCTCACTCTCAACAATGACAGAAAAATGACAATAGTTGTAGATTTGAAGGTTATCCGTCGCATGCCATTTGGAAGTAATCTTTTGTATAATTTATGTGCATAAACAATGGCAGAATCAATGTTCTGAAGGTGGTGGGCACCTTTAGTCTTGTGGATCTACTTCATGTCCTTTACCTACATGGAGACTATTATGGAAGGATGGAGAACTTTGAACCTATAAATGCTACCCAACCAAGTGTCGACATTTCAATGACTGGAGGCTACTTCACAACAATTGACTACTCTGATTTCAATAATCTTACGTCAAGAAGGCATGTTTAGGAAATGAGGGTTTTCATTCATGTTCTATTGAATATAAGAGTGACCAAATGAATGTAGTTTGGTCAAATCCTGAAGAAATTTCCCTCCCTCCCTCCCTCCATCCATCCACGAGATGATTGCTGTAGAAAATGTGAAGAATTAACAGCAGGATAAGTATGGAGAGTTGGTACAGATGCAGAGAAGCGACAAGGTCATGGATGATAGAATTTTCCCATAGACTTGTCCAAAATTTTCATTCTAGCAACTCCAAGCTACAACAAACCATTTATAACTGCAACCAAAATGCACAAAGTTCTCATCAGAAGTAAAACTATGAAAAAGCCTGCAGCGAACAGTTTGAGGTTGAACATTTTCTTTCAAGCATGGATGGATCCCTATATGTCTGTGTGATCCATAGGGATCCAAGATGACTCTACTTGATATAGCATGCCAACAACAAAGAAGGAAAATGAAGAAACGGAGGTTCTATCTATATGTTAACAGAACCGCCACTTTGTGCAGAGCGGCGGTTACAAAACCACTACCCAACTAGGGCGGCGGTCCTATGACCACCGGTCTACATTGGGCGGCGGTCCTGTCACTTTCGGACAGAAAATAAAATTCGAAACAAACAGTCCCATAATTGGAAGGGTTGTCCATGTCTCTTCTCCTCCATTACCTTTACCATCCTCCAGTGCACGTGAGGACGTGAGAAAGGCTATAAATACATGTAGGAAGGAGAGTTTTGATTATCGGAAGCAAAAGACTTCATGGGAGTAAGTGCAAGAGTTCTAAAGTGTTGGAATTGAGTTTGTAAAAGAAAGAGTTTGAGAACAGAGCAGTCAATAGTTGGGAGGAAGTGTAAGACATTGTCAATTTCCTTTCTCACTTATTGCAAAGTTTGTATCTCTGATAATTTGAATTGGCCAATAAAGTAAAAAGGGAAGAAAGAGTCAGTTTCCCTTCCCGACTAGTTTTCCTCCTCTGGAGGTTTCCACGATAAAAATCCTTGGCGTATGTGTGAGTGTTAATTCATTTCTCTTTGCAAATTTCAGTTCTAAGGCATAAACAATTCAATCACTAGTTGAATTATTTCCGACTGTGTTGAACTATGCTTCACGACTGTGCTCGTTTCTCCATCACGACTGTGCTTCCCGACTATCCTGAACTATTTCCGACTGTGCTGAAAGATTCACGACTGTGCTTCCTCCTGACTCTCACGATTGTTGGTCGTGATCAAAAATCGTGGCTCGTTTTTCACAACTCTGCATTCACGACTGTGCCTTCATGACTGTGCTTTCATGATTGTGCCTTCAAGCCCTGATAAAATCGACTGTATTTGCGACTGGGAAAATCGAGACTAGGGTTCTTCTCTGCCCTCGTTTTTCTTCGGGTCTCCTAGTTTGTGGTTTGTTTATCCTGGTTCATGGTTTGTCTCTTCTAGTGTGGCTCGTTTCTCCTGGTTCGTGGTTTCTCCTGGCTCGAGACTCTGCTGGAGATCTTCAAACACAGTACTCTTAGGCACGATCTCTAATTCGTGGCTCTCCCTTTGTCACGCAACTCAGGAACGTTTTTGTGGCTCCCTGTTAGTCGGGGCTTCTCTTTCGCGGATCTTTGTGGCTGAACCCTCAACAGTTTTTTGGTTTTTCCCGTACATCGTGGCTCTATCCAGGCCTGTGGTGTCTCTCCTACCACTATTTTTTCGTGGCTCTGTTTTTCTGAAATGGGGGATTCCCCCAGCTCTCCCCTTGTCTTGACACCATTACAAGCGGTTCATCCTTCACCGATGTCTCCTTCCACTTCCGTCGTTGCAATAACCCCCTCAGCTGGGAAAAACGAATCAGAGCACAAGGTTTACCCTACATCATAACGGAATTACTACGCAGGCTTGAGGTAGTGGAATCATCTAACAATGTACTACGAACTGCAGTATTTGAAGTGACAATCCGAATAGAGAGAGCTGAAGCGAGCAACATCAAACTGCGCAGGGAACTTACAGATATCACGAACCTGGCCATTCCTATAGGTACCAACAACTAATTACATGCAGAAATTTCAGACTTGAAGAACAAACAGGATGAGATTCAAACCCAACATGAAAATCTCAAGAAACAATCGGATTCATGGGCACAAATAGTGAAAGGTAGAGACCAAAACACCTCTCCTCTTGGAAGTTGTGCAAGAAAAACTTGTGGAAGAAAGAAACAGACGAGCAAGAGAGCTCAATCTCAAGGTAAGAGGGCTGCCCACACCTCCTCCTTCTGATCCTTTCGCCATTGCTTCTGATTTCATCACCAATAAGTTGAGGCTGTCGGAAGTGCAAATTGATAGGGCATGGCTTGGTCTTGATTCTACCCTCTTCCTTCGCTTCAAATCAGCAAATGACAGGCTTTGGGCGCTTAGTGCTAAAAGGAGACTATTCTCACTCCCGGATAAAATCTTCCTTGATGAAGATCTCACTAGAGCCCAGTGGGCAGAACTCAAACAGTCTCAGGAGTTAGTCATGGCAGCTAGGAAGGCTGGTAAATGGGCGGTGATTCGGAACCTCAGACCAGTGATTCGAGACACTTTCCCTCTTGGTTGGGCTCCCGGTTGACGGTCCCGCTGGGAGTGGCGCTATAACAGGGGCATTTCCATGTCATGTTGGATTGGAAAATAGGTCTTACTGGTCCTAGCCTGGTCTTCTACAAGATGTAGTGGGTTCTTCAGACTCTTAGTTACTGGGCATCGGGGCTTCACGAAGTTATTTCCAGCCAGCCTTGTTTGTGTCGTGGTGGTGTGCTCCCTCTTCCGCTCACCCCCCCCCACCATTATCCTCTTCTCCTTTTTTGGGTTCTCCGCACTTGCTGCTTCCGTCTCCTCTTCTCCATCTCTTTTTGTATTTTGGGCGACCTGTTTGGGTCCTCTCGCTGTGTTCTTTTTGCTTTGTACTCTGCAGTCCCATTGACCTACTTTTGTGGTCATTTGTCGGACATTAATATTATTATCTTATCTTCTCTTATCTTATCTTATCTTATCAGCTGTCATTTTCGATTTGAAAGTAGAACAGCAGTATAATTGTTGTTTTGTGAACGAATTCCAAAGTAGATAGTCTACAGATCACTGTGCCAGGAGGGAAGGCAACAAAGTTAAACAGCAGGTTCATAAAACATAAGAGTCGAATCAAACCTCGTGAATTGGCTTTATAATTTCTGATATTGCAAAGTTTGTTTGTTTATACTGGATTTCCTATGGCTATCTCCTATAATAGGACTGTTGGTTATATCTGGATTTATGGCAGAAGGTATAAGAGAGAAAGCAAATAAATAAACATGTCCAAATGACTAAAACTAGGTCAATGGGACTCAAAAAGTAGACCACTTACATTAGAGATAAACTAGATTAAGAAAACCCTAGGCTGCAAAACACAAAGTGCTAGACAAAATTTAACATGGCAACAGGAGTAAATGCAAGCACAGATATCTTAAATATATCTAATCTGAAAAACACTGATAGATATCACTATTTTATATTGGAATTTTCACAAACTGCAATGATTTATTACTCAATTACCTTCTTCGTGAAATTCTCACTAACTAGGGACAAATGGCCTCAATCTGACTCCACCATTACGCTGAGCTTGAAAAAATATTTTTGGTTAAAAAGGGTTAAAAATCCACAAGATGGCCAAGATATTATGATTTTCCGATAATTCTTCAAGCAAAAAGGAAAAAATTCTAAGTGACAGTCAAATGGACACCAAATTTAAGGTTGAATCACCCAATAATGGTCAAATAGACATCAAATTTAAGGTCGGCAATTAATTGTCAACAACTCACAGACATTACAGTCCACCAACACCCCCTGCTGCCATTGTAGGACACCTATCAGCATAATAAAGCAGTCAAACCCCAAACCATTAAATATAAATAAGAGTACAAACAGAACTGTGACGAACCCTCAATGAAAAATGTAACTGAAGAAAATGAATGCAAGAGATTAGGACAATAGACCAGCAATGTCACATGTTTGTACTGATGCTCTGGCCAATGAGAACCAGTGAATCATCATCCATAGGCATCTTAAATATACCTATCTGAAAAATGCCGAGAGATATCAATTTTGAGGCACGAATCCTGAATTTGTCACATACCACACTGATTAACAACTACTACCTTCTACACAAATTTCCCACTGTCTGACTGATGGCCACAGTCTAGCTGCACCACAGCATCAGGCTCAAAGATATATTTCCAAGAAAAATTTCAGATTCCAAATTCCACTGTATGCACAAGAGATCACAATTTTAAGATCACCTTCTCCAAGCAAGAAGAAAAACCCGTATAACGGTCAAATGGACATCAAATTCAAGTTCATCCATTTTCATTGATATCTCACACCATTACACTCCACCACAACCCCATGCTGCCATCATCGATTACACCAATCAGTGTAATTAAAAGAAAAAAAGTTCTCAATTATATAAAACAGAATGAACGAGAATAACAATGAACACGATTGGAAATGTGTCGGGCGAAGGGTTAGGGAAGCAGTGGACACCAACCAACCTAGAGATCATGTAAGTATGCAAACTCTTCAGACTGAAGACTACAAGGAATGTCTGAAGAAGACACTGCAAAATCATAAAGCTGAATTTCAACATCTGCTATGAGATCAATCTTACCAGATTTGTTGAAAATATGGAACCTTTTAGCATTTCTTTTCCCATTTAAAATTGAAAACTAATTTGCTTACTTAATTTTAACCTAGTTTTAGGAAAAATTACAAAGACAGACTTTGGCTTGGTTCTCTAGTAGGGCCGAATAAAATTGGCAAATTTAGACAATCCAATTTTTTAGTTTTGAAACTTGTCCAATTTGAACTACATTCAGATTTGGAAACTCTGTGATGTAGCCTAATGCACCATAAATGGAATCGTGGGTCAGATCGGATAACTCGTTTAACAATGAATGATACACAGATCAATTGAGATAGTAAAATAATCCAATTATTTGTCATCCTCACTCATGTAAATCACACTTGAGAGCTTTATCAATTTAATTGAAATTACATTATTGTATGATCAATGTTTAACCTATATGGATGAAATTGGTTTGAGTACCAGATTTGTAAGGTGGCAATGAACATCAAGCAGAGAATACCTTCAAATATGGTTTGATAATGGTTTTCGTCTGTCCTCAAGTTGATTACTACAATTGTGAACCACATCATATGCAGATACCATCATAGACAGCACTTGTCTTATATTTTTCCATTGCAATCATCCCACTGGGGCAGTCTGCAACAAAACTAGTATATGGTTGTACTCCACATCTGTATATGTATACTGTGAAAGCTGATTTGTGATGTTTGGCACAACAACTAGGCCAGCAGTTGATTCGCCAATATCAGCAGCAGATTATTGTAACATAGCAAGAAATTTTGCATATAGCAACGACCAAAATGAAGTGTGCAGATCAGAGATCTGAAATAAAGATGAAGCAGATGATAAAAGTAGTGAAGTACTGAAATGAAAGAAAACCCACTCCAAGGGACTGTCCTCCAAAAAGCACTGGACCAAATACAGAACCTCCAACTATATTAGGTTGGGGCAACAAACAAAAATCCCTTGTGAAGCCGACTACGAACAAGATAGAGACTATTATATGGCTTATTCAAAATTCATGTGCACCACACAACTCCATAACCGTCAATCCATAATCACACTTATGAGTCTTGTCATTAATTCTTCATTTAATCAACTTAATTGTTGATGTCATTCTGACCAAGGTAGCGTCCAAGGCTGTATGCAATAAGATTCCTTTGTGTAAATAACAATTGTTTGGTCGGACTATCTGTTTGGGGGAGTTTTTTAAGTCTTAAATGCTAGAAATGAAATACAACCTACAATGGAAAATTTCACTCGCAGTACAGAATAAAATCAATCTTGCAGAATTAAAACACACAATGCTTTAATAGAAAAAACAAAACGCTTAAGTAAAAACAAGATTTAAAATAAGAACAGAATTTAAATGCTTGGAATTAAATCATACACTGCGGCGAATTCAAAATTGCTAAAGCAAAGAAAGTTTATTAAATGGAAATTACTGTATTATAAATTTGTCAAACATTAACCAAGAATAAGAGATAAAGCAACGAATAACATAGACTAAATTGTACTAAACACAGACAAGCACATTCATATATATACTAACACAAAACAAAAATACAAAAGGTCCTAAATCTTGGGGTGAGTGGGCCCTTGCTCTCCCTTTGATCAGAACTACGTTGCGCACACTAGATCATCAAAGCAACAACTTTATTCAATTCAAGAAGTTTGGGATCATACAACAAGATTAATTACAAAAATACTGATTATTAACATCCTTTTGGCAATTAGTGAGTGTGGATTATATTATCCTGCTCCCTCAACTGATGCCTACAAAACAGCTAGATGAATCTAAGAATCTACCTTATTTAGATTGTTGGTAAAGAGGTTCCACAATATCTCCATGTTTCGAGGTGAAATGATGGAGAGAATTTGGGGGACCGATTGACTCTATAGGATTCAGTTACAACAAAGCATATATGAAAATAAACTACATGATCTGTTCAATAACTGGTATTTCTTAATTCTAGTATGTGCTATTCTTGAATGGATGCACGTTCCAGGTTAGCAAGATTCTCATATCTCATAGCTTGTTGACGCCAACTGGTGGGATTTTGAAGTCGTTGGGTAGACTCCAAAGCCAAAGGGTCAGACTCTGAAGCTATCGAATAGACTACGAAGCCACAGGTAGAGACTCGGAAGCCACCGGAATAGACTCTAAAGCCAAAGGTAGAGACTCTGAAACCACAGGAAGAGACTCTGAAGCCACATAAGGAGACTTCGAAGCTTAGCAGACATGGATTTCTAGGCCTAAAACTATGCATCTTTGACAAAAACATAATTTTCTTGATCTTTATACACAAAACTGAATTTTTTTCATGATATTTAGTTAGAACACAATGGTGCAACAAATACACACATACTAATCTAATAAAATGCAAATATTTTCTACTTTGGATTAAGAAAAAGTTATAGAATGCACCCATATTCAAACAAGGGGGAAGATAAATAATGTCTTTATTCCAACAAAGGGGACAATATACCCAAGCCTTACCATTCCCGAAATCCAAAAACAACTCTTAACACACAACTTAGTTTCCAGTTAATCATCAGATTTCAAGGCTTGATCATTAAAATTTAAGAATATGAATTTCCTAGTTAGACAGATCAGCTTATCTACTGATTAGTGCTATTAAGGAAATTTTAGTGGCAAGGTTTACTTCTATTATCCTATGGCACTGGCAAGGTTTACAGTCTTGATTTATAGATGACAGGGATTCTCACATGAAAGGATTCCCAAGAAAGACATTACAACCATCCAATGACACTTTGTCACAGAGCATCTTATATCTATAATTTTGATATTTTTATTATTGTTTATACAGATGTACCCAAGCCGTACCATTCCTAAAGTCAAAGAACAATGGCAAAGATACCAGTAACTAGTTCCAATTAATAGTCTGTTCTAGAGGCTTGATTGTTAAGAGTATGAATTTCCAAGTTTAACCAATCAACTTCTCCTATTAATTGGCACTTTTAAGGGAACTTTTGGAAGCAAGGTGTAATGTCCCCTTTTTCGGAACATTAATTAAATAAAATTTTGAAGACCTTTAATCCACCTTTCCCATGAATTAAAGGATAAAAATGGGAAAAATGTCATAACTCCTATATTTTAAAATTAAATATTAATTCTCCTCTTATATTTTAGTTTGAAATAATAAAAAGGGGAAATTAATGTTCTATTTGGAGTTTAACTTTCAGGAAAGAAGACCATGTTTAAAAAGTAACTCCCCTACATAAGGATTTACGCCAAAAAGAGGAGAGAAACTTGGAGATTTCAAAAGTGAAGATATAAAAAAAGATAAGGGCAACCTCTTGAGGACATGCTGCTAATTATATTCAATTTATCTTCATGATTGAAGAGGGATGTCTGCCCATGAATTCTCATAACAAAGGTGTTTGATCAACACCACCATATTTTGGAGAGTGTGAAGTCTTCTTGAGTGTTTTTATGCATAATAAATCCTCATAAAGCTTGGCGAATTGATCTAGAGGTTGGCGCATTTATTTAGAGGCCAAATATGCATGTTTATTGCTCAATTTAGAAGTGATCTTTGAAGGCTTTGAGCTATTTTGCTGCTGCTGTTCACTGCTGTGTTTTTCCTAGCTATGACGACTTGAATTAGAGATTATTTTGGCATGTTTTGATGGTAAATGAGTTAGATCTGAAATTTGGTTTATGTTAGCATTTATTTCAGAGCAAGGGGAGTTTATTTGGTGTGTTTGGAAGCTAGAAAAGGGTTGAAATAATTTAAATTATTTTTCCTTAACCATAGCGACTAGATCTGGAAATTTTGGGTCAATTTTGGAAGAGTTTTCATGCTCGGACAAATCTGATTGTTAGTGCATTGGAAAGATCTAAAAATCTAGTTTATAATGCACTTTGTTTCATCCAAAAAGAAGTATTCATTAAGTTACGGATTTTTTAAGTTTCAGCTGTGTACAAGCTCTTTTAATTTAATATTTGATGTTATAAAAATCAGAAATAGAAAAGATTTGAATTCCAATTGGTTCTCCCATCTCACCCATCACCTTGGCTAATTCCAACCCTATTTTGGGTTGTAATTAACTGGCATTAGGTTATTTGAGGTTGAATCAAAATGATCTAATCCTTCTTGATTTGATTTGTGTTGAAGTTTGTTGAAATCCCCATTAGTATAAAGGGGACATCACAATGGTATCAGAGCATCTTTCCTCTACTCTTGTGGGGGTGTTTTGGGATGCAAGGAGATAAAGAGTCATTGTACTATAAAAAGAGAAATAAGGAATCAATGGAGGACATAGCTTTCACTTCGGATCAAGTGAAATTCCTTCAAGAGTTGATGCAAAATTGTGGCAAAGAGCTTCAAAAGACTATGAGTGAGCAAATGTCCAAGCTTATCAAGGATGCTTTGGGTACGGGCAAATCTTCATGTCCCAATGGAGAAGAGAGCTCACATAATGGGAAAAGAATCTGATTTTACAATCAGCGCATGATACTCTTTTGAGTGGACACCAAGGGTACTTCAAAACCTACAAAATGGTAAGAGAAAGGTTTGTTTGAAAAGGTATGAAAAGGGATGTTCTCAAGCATGTTAGGGAGTGTGTTGTTTGCCAAAGAAAATAAAAATGAACACATTTTTCCAGCTGGTCTTTTGCAGCCCCTTCCTATTGCATCCCAAAAATGGGAAAGCATATCCATGGATTTCATCACCGGGTTGTCAATAGTGAAAGGTAAAAGTTGCTTATATGTGGTTGTGGATAGGCTCACTAAATATGCACATTTTATCCACTTCCTACTAAGTTTGATGCCCCTATGATCGCTGATTTATTCTTTAGAGAAGTATTCAGATTGCATGGATTGCCAAAAAATATTGTGAGTGACAAGGATAGCAGATTTATGAGTCAATTTTGGCAAGAATTATTCCGTCTAACCGGGACGGATCTCACACCGGGTACTATTTATCACCCACAAACTGATCAACAAACTCAAATTGTGAATAAGTGGGTTGAAGGGTACTTGAGGATCTATGTTTCAAGACAGCAGTTTGCACTTTATGGTTATGATGCTAATTCTATCATGGATTTGGTTATGACAGATAGTAGAGTGCCTAGTGCTCAAGATTTAGTGCAGCAAAATGTTGACATCATGAAAGCACTCAAAGAGAACTTGCATCAAGTACAAAATAGGCAGAAGTTGTATGCGAACCAGCATAGAATTTCAATTGAGAGATCCTTTGAACTCGGTGATTGGGTGTTCCTTAGATTGCAGCCATATAGGCAATCTACACTCAGACAAAGTGGTAAGGAAAAGTTGAAGCCACGCTTCTATAGGCCTAACAAGATGACAAGGAAAGTTGGTTAGGTGGCTTATGAGTTCAATCTTTCGGTAAATGGTAAGATCCACAATGTATTTCATGTTTCTTGTATTAAGAAGGTTCTTGTGCAGCATGTTATTCCTTCATTAGAGTTGCCTCCTTTAGATGAAGTGGGTAGATTGGTCTTAATTCCAGCATCTATTATTGATACACGTGAAAGAAACTTAAGGAAGAATCTATTTTCAAATGTCTCCTAAATGGGACATAATGAGAATTTCATTCATATTTCTTCTAATTCCCATTATGTCTTTATTTGAGTCAATATTGGCTCAATGGATGATGAATTCTACTTAATAATGTCGTAAAAGCATTTTTAAATACTTTTAATAGCGAGTTGGGCATAAAGGCCTCTTATTTGGTTCAAAGACTTCTAATCCTTATGGGGTCGGCCCTGATTAGAGAGCCTACTTAGAGGTTAATGAAGAAATAGAATTACTTGAAGGTCGGCCTATGCATTGGGATTCTATTTTGATGTTGGCGCCAATTGAGGATATACAAGGACATGAAGGTTCATTTGAAGATTGAGGAATGAAAACTCTTCAAGCTTGAGGGGAATCCCATATAGGGGTTTCAAAAGTGCTTCAAAGTGATTTATTGTTGGTTTTTCCCCCTTCTTACCCTAGGCAACTTGCATGGGTGGAGGGTTTGATATGTTCTAGGGCTGATTTCCCTCTTTTGGTTTGATATTCTTGTTCGGCATAGTTTATAAGGTCGTAATATGAACTTTGGAGAATTTATGTGAGGATTTGCTATTTTTTCTAGCCCTCGGTTTGGGCTCAACTGCTAATGTCATACATATTTAATTTCAGCTGTGTTTATCAGATATTTCTTCATTAATTGATGTATTTGCAATGCATAAATATTGTCATGGCTAAGATAAATTATTTTGTGGCGTTCAACATTGATTTACATAGTGAAAAGTGGATTTGAATCTCATAGACAGTTCGCTGCTGTAGGAGACTGCAAATTTTGCATTGGTTGATCAATCTAAGATATTCTCAGCTATTTTGAGTTTGTTGTGTGTGTGCTTGAAGGTATTTTCAGATAAGATTTTTTAGTGATAGCCGATAAACCCTTTTTCTTATAGATACCAGGAGACGGGTACGGGTACGTGGAGACGGGTACAGGAATGGGTACGACATTTTTCAAAAAAGTGGGAGACGGGTACGGGGAGGCGGATATATATATATATATATGAAATAACTAGAAAAATACTATTGTACATTATTGATTTATTTAGATTCAGAATGCACTGACATTTAAAAATAACTCTACTTTTTGAACTAAGGAAATCAAATGTCGACAAAAAAGAGTAATTCTATTGATATTTGATATCTCACATATTGTGGGAGGAGTACATTGTAACACCAAAATGCAAACAAATAGACAGTAAAAACAAAAATCCCAAATGTGACCCTGAATCATATATCAGGTGATACAAAGGGGTCAACAATAACATTAATTATGTCCTTTCGATCCTTTGCTAGGATACTCTCTAGATACTCATCACTCTCAAGTTGTGGCTCCTCTGTAGGCAATATAATAGGGGGAAAATCATTGAGACCATTTGCCTCAAGCACATTGTCCTCTACGTCTGTTGCTACATCAAGTGGAATTTGGTCCCATTTTGCAAAAGGACCCTCTTTGTACCCTAGCTCTACACGAGTAGAAAGACAGAGCGTGCTATGAATGTAGACTAGGTTCTCTACCTTCTTTGACCCTAATCGATTTCTCTTCAATGAATGAATGAAACTGTAAGTACTCTAATTCCTCTCACAAGATGAAGATTTAGCTACTTGTGAGAGTAATCATATTGCAAATGATTGCAATTGAGGTGCTTCACTGCCATGGTTCAACCACCACTCTATTGGGTCCTTTGCACGCATATCATAGAGAGCTTCCACTATAGAAAACTGACCGCGGCCACGTGAAAACATATTCCACTGAGTCCTGATAGTAGAAGATTCCACTCCTCGACCATAAATCTTTTTCACTGCAACCCGAATTTCTTTCATCACTTCTTTGTCCTCATATGGAGCCCTTTTATTAGTGACTTTTGTATCATACCACTTTGGATTTAAAGCATAAGCAGCACAATGTAGAGGTGTGTTAAGCTTGTTCCATCTTCCATGTACTTTTTCCTTAATCAAAGGATATAGAGAAGGATCCTTTGAATCTGTGATTTTTCTAATTCTTTCACACATAGAAGCAATTTCTTCATAAACTTCTCCCACGCATGGCTTGTCTGAATCAGCAAAGAGGGTTACCTCACAAATGGGTCAAATGAAGTCAACAACAAAATTCACATCAGCCCAAAAAAGGTCATCAAGGATCATCTTCCTCACTTCAACCACAGCTCTGATGTAGACTGTCTCCAAGCTGCCCATGCGTCGCTAACAACAGTAGAACATAAGACCCCTTTGACGGCATAAAGACGATCAAGAAGGATGAAGAAAGATGCAAATCGTGTGCCTGCAGGTTTGCGAAGCTCAACCTTCGCACATATCCGAGAAATAGCTTGTGTTTGGTAATGATTGCATATGAACATTTGGATTTTCCTACCCTTTTAAATAAGATCAGCAATCCACTGAAACCTGCCAATGTCTTTGAACGCATTGTTCAATGCATGCACACAACATGGTGTCCAAAATACATGTTTGTATTTCTTTTGCACCAACAAGCCAGCTGCACCTAGATAATGTCTTTGTAGAAATATTTTGGGATTGCACTTCTGTTTTAAATTATAATATAATTATATTTCATTCCTCTCTATTACAATCAACTATGCTCTTTTTGTCACTATGTTAGACTGAATATGGTTTTACAGGGATCTGAGGAAAAGAAAAACCCATTTCAATGGTTGAATCTTGCTAAAGTAATCAGATAGGAAACTGCAATGCAGCATGGCAGACTAAAAATCTTATAACATTGCTCAGATATTTTTCATAACAATTCCTTCTTCTTTAATTTAAGTTTGAACACACCCGGAATGCGTAGTGGTCCCCGGGATATGCCCAAAAATCCCTGAGCAAGGGGACAATAATTTGAAGAGCCTCAGGTATGGCCCGTGAGGCTTGGGGACCGAAGACAGCGAAGTTGTGGTCCTGAGGATTTCAGAATAAGAATGGCCTCCATATGTTTCATAATCATCCTCACATCCCCAAAAAACAGAAACGAGGGGTCACCCTCCCAAGCTTCAAGGCCCGTCCTTGTGTCACACAAACATTAACTCTATCAATCCATAAATGTAATACTTGGTAGGCTGGGAAGATAATTAAGTCTTATTATCTAATTTGCTACTGTAACTTGTACTGGAATAACATTGACCTACTTTGGTCATTCAAAGACATTAACAGAATTTGGCAAATTTCCTTCTTTATTCCTTTCTTTCCATACACACTAACGAATCATCTCCCTCTCTTGGTTATCTAAGTTTGTAACATGAGGAATTTTAAGGATGATGGTGGGGATGTTTCAAGGATGGTTATTAGCTGTAAATATGACATTGAACTAGGCTAAAACAAGAAGACAAATGTCAAAACTGGCCTCAAATATAAGCAAGCCACCAAGTTCACATTTCACACCTTTAAACTATCCCATCCACACCCATAAACAAAAGGCAATCCACATTAATGGTTTTACTTTTTACATTCAAAACATCCGACAAGAAAAAAAAGATGTACCTTTTCAATTAAATCCAAAACATCTTGATTATCTATGAACTCTATATAGCTCCAATTGATTGCTTCTTTGCTATAGTCATCTTGCTCCATCTTGAACACAAACTGAACCAAGAACCATACCATCAGCAATCTTCAATTCTGGCAATAACAAGTCAGCTTGCAAAATGACATAACACTTACAAGCTGATCAAGTCTACAACATACCTGATTGAAATGCTGTTGAAGCTTCTCATTAGCAAGGTTGATGCAAAACTGCTCAAAGCTGATGATAAATGAATATATTAAGAACTAAGGTCAACTGATAAATCATGAAATCAGGTATCACAACATTAACTCTTATCTATAATTTTTATGTTCCTTAATATATCCTTCTGTCAGAATTGGAAAGTGAAAGCATATTCCATAAATGCAATCATTATTATAACAATAGCATAGTTTTTAAAAGAAGCAAATGTAGCATATGACCTTTTCATTTCAAAAGGGAGGCTGTGAGGGGCTCCAATTGTTAATGAAGTGGAAAGTTTTAAGAAAATCTTAAATGTTTATGAAATTGTTGCAGGTCAGAAAATTAGAAAGGACAAGTCAAAGATCTACCTAGGGAACTTCAAGAAAGAATCAAAAGAATTAAAGAGACTGAAAGTTTTGAAATACAAAATATCTATTACGGAATACCTATGATGGAGCGAAGAATGAAGGAGCATCAAAGGGAGTGGTAGACTGAATTCAAGCAATATTGGCAACATGCAAAGGATAAGGGCTTACCTTAGCAAGAAGGATTCCAACATATATGATGTCTTTATTCCAAGTTCCCAAGGACCAAAAGTGAGGCATATGAGTTTGCAAGTTCAGCTTTAGACTAAAGGATGGTCAAACCATTGTAAAGACACTTATACCTGGATAGAGGACCCCTACATGTGTTGAATAGCATGACCCTTGTTTTACTACGATACAACACAATCTAGTAAAGCTCGCAACATCAAGCAAGGGTATCAACTTGTCTTTTTTTGGCAAAAAGCAGTCAAAAGCTTTTGGAAGACTGCTAAATAGCCTCCTCAGTAATAGCTTTAAATCTAAAATTCTTGGCAATTGTTTGGAAGTCTCCTATAAAGAAGACATGCCCTTTCAATCTATGATTACCACCCACCAAATAATCAGAAAGCTTCATGTTCAGCAATGTACACCACAAATTAGTATTGTCATGGGTATTACATAATTAAGAGCCGAAATATCATGTGGTTAATTAATGTAATGTTGGCTCTCAATAATATGTTCAAATGTTGTAGTTGTGTTTAATTGACAACCCATTGGGTCTTATTGTCATATAAATAGAAAGATGTATATTGAGGAAGCGGTGCTTGTACGAGGTCCTCCCTGTACTCTAGCAATCTTAATAAGACGTAGTTTTATGAATTACTATTTTGTGTACACTGATGTTGATAAGTCTACTATCTTAGTAGGCATTAAACATATTACATTTTGGAATTGTTAAGTCAATTTAAGAAAAACTACAGCGAGGCACCACATTATGATTATCTTATAAGATTTATATGTCGAACAGAGCCATGAAACACATCGAGGGACATTACAAACAACACAGTTCACAAGCAGAAAATATTAAAAATACATCGAAGGAAGTACGAAGTGCAAGGCTGAAGTATGAGGCCAAAGTGTGAAGCCACAGCATGAGGCCGGAATTGAAGGACCATATTGCACTTACAATAACGAGTGCATAGAAATTGCCGTAGCCCCTTTGAGAGGAAGGATGTGCATACATTGTTGAATAGGTTGGTTCAAAGGGTGATGCAAGCGAATCATGTGAAAAGTACGGGGCAGCTCGAACAAGAAGTTGGAGGGAGTCACATTACCAAGGGACCTCACAGCGTGAAGGACCTTGTACATATTCATGTCAAAGAAAGGATAGAGTGCAGAGCCATGTCCGATAGTGCTAAGCGATCAGAGGAATGTCCAAAAGAGACCTTCTTATGGAGGATACTATTACTCAAAGAACCACACCAAAAGTAAACTATAATCAGAGCCATTGATTACCCCATCAACTCCACTTCTAGAAAATTCGTAACTGCCAAAGTTCACTAATGAAGGATTGAAGCATCTCGTACGACACTGCAAAACATGCATCACCATATGAACTGCCAATGGGAATACAAATGAAAATATCCCATTAACATGCTTCCTAGCCTCACTTCAGGTTGTGGCTATTGACGGGTACGCAGATGCACCAAACTCAAAGAAAGCAAAATGGAAAAGACTCAAGAAAGCCTTTGAGAAACAATTGAAACTCTAGAGGGATGACATTGAGATAGTCATTATAAAACTCTAATACTCGACAAAGTAAACACAAAAAATGTTCACACCTGTAACAAAAGAGTCGGGGAACTATTGAGAAATCTTGAAAAAAATCTTGTCAACAACTTGAGGAAGCAATGTTTCATTGAAGGGTTGGTATCGTCATTACATAGGACGATGAAGGCAATCCCAACCACATCTCACGAAGATGTATACAACCAGGCCATGAACATTAAAAGCAAGAAAAAAATTCCTCACACCCGAAAGGACACAAAGAAGATGACCCTAACTCCAGCAATGAAAGCGAAGATATTTGGTGCAGGCTCTAAGAAATGACATGCTCCGAACAATGAAGTAACTAAAGGAAGAAACCGAGAACGAAGGCAAGGATCTTTTGTGTTAGATTTGTCAACTTATAAAGCATTCAATCCAAGACTACTCATACAATTTGTGGAATGCAAATGGCCAAGTACTATTCAAAAACAAAAGGAATTGACACCACCCGTCACACAGCAAAGGAACTACCAATGACAATATTATAGTGGTGGCGGGAGTCGCATTAAGCATAACTCTGAAGGAAGGGCAATTTTACAGTTTTAGGACTGCAATAAGCAAGGCCATTTCGCAACAAATTGCCCTAAACAAAATGCCACTAGACTTCTTTGTAGATGATGTGCGCCAAGGGACAATTGAAACGACAATTGTCCAAAGCAAGCCAACATCAATATCATTGACATTACTAAGGGCAAGGAGGTGATGGCGATTACAAGAACATACGTGAAAAATGCTAATTATCACGACCCACGTAGAGAGGAGGAAAGTCTCGCTTAAAAAAGGGTGGACGTTGAGAGGGCCAAGGTAGAAAATTGACTTCAGTTGAATAAGGATACAAGCACACTAACGAGCGAACTTGACATAGATAAAGCTTATTGCATGTTTTAGAGACCACTATACTTATGAAAATAGTTGACGTATAACAAAGCATTCCAGAACTCAAGAATACTCTAACTGCTACCATACAAAATATTGGCCCAAACATGGGACATACAATGGAACTCTTGACATCAAGTGATGGGGAGTGCAAAACACAAAAGAATTAACTAATAAAAACATAAATTTAACTAATACACGAGTACCCCTTGTCAAGTGACTAAGTAATTGATCTTATGCTCCTGACAATGAACCTAGCCCAACAAGCATTAGTCCTACATTTGTAAATTCGGAGCAAGATGTTAACAAGCACTATCACAAGGGTAGTTCTCACTTGAATGTTCTTCCATAAGAGACTTGGAAAGGTCTCGCGAAGGCAACTATGTGGCTTCCTACATTTCAACTACTAGAAGCAGATCAACATGGCATTAAGGCATTGGGTGAACCCCAACCTTTAGTTGAATTTTGTGGTCATCTCTACTGTCCCCTTTTTCAAATTAATACCAATTGAAGGCTTCTTGTCTTTTCTCTTCCCGTGGCCAAGAAGGAATTGCACAAGGGAAGTCCTTGGGTTTTGTCTTTATTTTATTTTATTGTTATTAATGCTTTTATTTTACTCTCTAAGGCAAGTCGGCAGGGTTATAATGCTCCCAACACGAAATTAAAAGATAAAGTAAGCTCCTTAAGAGGTCAGCGGGGTTGGAAAGTTTCCAACATGGAAATAAAAGATAAAGCAAGCTTAAGAGGTCGGTTGACACTCTTATGACACTTGGCGCCAACCAAGGGGTATAAGAGGAGTCTTAGGGGCTCATTTGCACATCACTTTTTGGCATATATACTTTATCTATTTGGACTCTAGGGCTGATTGCTTTATTTCCACATCCACTAAGGGCGAAAATCAATAATGTGGCATCCAAGGAGGATGGCAACCTTCCTTGTGGCATTTGGAGAATGAAAACTCTCCAAATTGTGTGGGGTGTGAAGGAGAATACTGAAGATACTCTTGCTGGTTTATATCTAGGGCATCAAAGAGAAGAACTATCAAGATCTTTTGAATGGTTTGGAGTACCTCTCCGAGGGAGCGACTAGGGTTGGATTCATTTTAAGTGCCTTCTAGGGCACGGAACTCATTTATTATTTGACATTTAGACTTGGCATAATTTAGATGGCTGAAATCATTCATATTTGGTCATTGTTGGGGTTTGGAAACCTCCATTTTGATTATTTTTCTCAGCTATACTTCTGTTGTTGATAAATTAATTGTCAGCTGTATTTGAGATTGGTTTTCATGGTGAAAATTGTTCTTAACTATTCCTAAAAGGTTTATAAATTGTGGATGAGTTTTAGGGTGATATTTGGGCGAAATCTTCTTGTTTAGAAGCTGATGTTCCAAAAATCAGACTGCTGAACCATACTGATCTAATTTTCAGTTTACTGGTCCAAAATCAGATTTAAATCAGATTGGGGTTTGTGCTATTTCCTTGTTTTCCAGTTTCAGCCCTAGAAAGGGACATTACATCATCTTGTTGCAAAAGAAGGAATCTGAAGCACTATTGGTTCTGGAATCATTGATAGCAGCCAAAGCCAATCATAACTGGAAAAAAGAATTAAAACTCCACTCAAAACAAAGAACGGAATTTTTTTACAGATTTAAAGAATCAGGCAGTAAGTGAGAAACCAACCTCATCAAACTCTAAAGAAGAATACTCGATGATGAGGACTACGATGTGACGAAGCCCAATGATGAAGGCTATTGAAGTTAAATTGTACTCTCCCTCAACAATCTATTCCATGGCAAATAGAAAACTACAAAGTGTTCCAACTCAGTTGCAATATAATCGAGATTAAAAAGATTAAAAACAACCAAAGCGGGTAGGGGGTGGGCAAAAGCAAATCTCAATGATGCAGAGTCCTTCCAAACCATCAACATCATAGTCTACTTACCCATAGGAGTTCAAGGAATACGATGTTAGAGTTGTAAAGTTTGATGATAAGTTAACTCACCAAATGAGACAAGTAATCAACTTGATGTCTAAAGCATCAACCTCAATGGCCCTAAACGTGGACTATAAAAATAATATTTTAATAAAAGGTGATGTACGACTTATTTTTTAAAGTACAAGAGATATGCTTGATTTGGATGTACATAGACTCATGGCACATTGGCCGATGGCAACTATGTCAACGCAGAAGAAACATTCTCACAAGGGGCGTGAAATTAACCAAGGATGTTCAAGGTAATTTGAATCGGTCCTTTTAAAATTCGACACATCTTCGAAAATGGTGCAGTCACGTTCGTAAACTTGAATGGAATGCCAATTAATGACACAACGAACAATTCTAAGCTAAAGTGCTATAAAGAAATAATGAACTGTATAAATGTATTTACCGTTGAGCTTACATGTTTGGGCGATCAAATATTAATGAAAGAGGGGCCCATTAAACCTACAAGAGAAGAAATTATAAAAATGGAAAAACAAAGGTTAAAATTAAGGTCAGAGGGTACGACCACGTCAAGTTTAGTTTGTTCAATCAAAAGCAACAAAGGGCAACATCGTAGGACAAGCAATTACCGGGCAAGAACTCACTCATCTAACATACAACCATTTCGTTGTTTCCCCAACATATTTTATAGTTGTATGACCACCGTAAGTCATGCTAAAGCTTGAAAAACACAAGCTAAGTCATACGATCTACGTTCTATATGACTTCCACCTAGCCATGTTACTTGGTCATCCCTTGATTCCCATACTCGACAACCACATTCTAATGCCATTCCCTGCCCATACGCCCTTTGTCTGACCTTGAGCGATCTTTGCAATTTCGACCATGTGTAAAATCCTGACTTGTTACTACATTGAATAAGTGAGATTGGTATAGCTTGATTAAGTTTTTGGATGTCATTTTGTTGCGGTATGACTTGTCGTATATCGATATGTTTGGGATGATGTATTAAGAGGCAAAAATTGAATAAGCAAATATTTGTTTGATATTGATTCAATTAACTAATTATACACATAAAATATAATGAATAAACATATATATATATAAATATAAATAAGTGTATATATATACATGTATGTATATACATTTAATGAATATCTAGGAAACTAATTATAATAACTATATAAATATAACTATATCTATGTATGTATGTCAGCATATATGTGTGTGTGTGTAAAGCAATATTATGACCTGATTAATATCAATGCTTTGTTTTGTAAGGTCATTGACCATCGATTGGTTAGCAATATTAAACTTGGTCATTGACCACTCGGCAAACTTTGGTTAAAATGGGTCATAGAACTTTAGGCATGAACATTGGTTAATAAGGTTAATATGCTCATGGACCATTCGAATGCATGCAAGTTTAAAAGTTTAATTTGGGCTTTGTTACGTGGCAATGTGAAGCCACCATGCAAGATTTATGGTTTTGGCGGTAAGGCCACAACGTGGCAAGAGTATTGAATGTTAAGGATGGAAGGTGTAATGTCCCCTTTTCAGGACATTTTCCACATTGAAGATTTGAAGACCCTCAACCCAATGGGTTGGAGGATTGAGCTTGAAATTTGTCCTAAGACGTCTGTTATCTATTTTGTAACCCCTTGGAGGGCTCCTTAGTTAATGTGCACATAGACTAGTTATCTTTATTATTTAATTAAAAATAATAAAGTGCACATGGTAGTAGTTCATTCAATATTTTTATTTTAATTATGTTTTAGGGTGAAAACATTAAATGATTGGTCATTGGATGTTGCACCTCTTAATTCGATAAAAGAGGGGTCGCATTTCTTTTATGGCGCATGTTGATGAATTATTCAAATTTACTCTCTGTGTAGAGAATTAGCTCCCTGCATGGAGAAGGGATGTATGCCCAAATTTACTACTCTTGTTCTCTCTTTCATCACTGAAGATCTCTTGCGATTAATTGGAGCTAGTTTGGAATCAATTTCTTTAGATCTATGCTCTTTTACATTGGTGAATGCCTTATGCAAATCGTGGGTGATTATTGTTGATTGTCACTACTTGTTTTGGGTAACATATATTGGTATATGTTCCGCTCTAACCCTAGTGAATGTTGTTGCTTTGGTCTCTGGTTTGAGGGAAAATTTGGTGTAAAGATCTTATACTTGCAGCGATTTATCTTTAATTGAATATTCTCCTCTGTTGATTGATATATTCCCTACTTGGCAAGCTATAGATTACATGATATCATAGAGTTTTGAGATCTTTGTTTGCAGATTTAACTATGATGCATTTTTAAGTATTTTATTATGTGGATCGACTGGGTTTAGAGTATGATTTGGGGTATTTATTAAGCTTCTAGGTGCAACGATCTGTATGAGGTAGTTAAATATAACTTTTAGTGTACCTTAGCAGCGAAATCTATGTTGGTTTGAATAGTAATCATAGTTTATTGCAGCGACTTGCACTGGGGGTCTAAATCTGATTTTTAATGCCCTTTTTATCACCTTTTTGGGGAGCAGCGACTTGGTATAGAGGTTGGGTATTTGGTGATAAACTAAATCTGCATGCTTGTGTTTATTTTGGGTGTGATCTTTGAGGGTTCAGATCACATTTACTACTTGGATAGTGAATTGCATGAGATCTCGTTTTGGGGAGAGTAATGTGATTGATCTAAGGAATATTGTATGCCATACTTGCTATGTTATTTATTTATAATCACAGTGACTCCATAGACCTGCAGTTAGAAGGGTTTCAAGGGTATTTCATTAATAATATTGGTGCCTAAAGTGCAGGGCCTGGGTCTGGAATTTACGGGATTGTTTTGATAAAGTTTTAATGCTTAGAAATATTCGTTTCATAGTGCATTTCAAAGCTCTAACCTTCTAGATTACCACGCACTTTATTTCATTTCAAAAGGTGATGTATTGAGCAAGTTATGAATTTTCCAAGTTTCAGCTGACTAGGTGTTATTTTATTTAAATCTGCTACAATAATCTATTAGTCTCAAAAGGGGCACATTACAATAGGTTCCTTGCGAATCGGTAGCTTCTCCAAGAAGCTAAAACATGCAAAGACTCCCCCTATTCACATTTTTACATTGCATTTGGTATTTTCATTGTTTGGTTTTTGGTCTATGAACTGAACATGGAGATATTTATTGAGATTCTTGTGGGAGCTTATTTTGGCCTGTGCATAACGAATATATTATTTTTCCGTCGATTATTTGGCATATTTGTTATTTAAAACAATTGGGAAGGTTTCAGTTGTGTTATTTTTGGAAGCATTCGCAGGCAGGTTTCAAAGAAGTTTAAGGAAAACTCGGGAAGATTCGGGCATGGGTTTTCTTACTCACATTCCTTCTTGTTTTTATTTTGAAATGATGAATATATTTTTGGTTTAATGATCTATTGTTAAATCTAGGAAAAAATTGAGTTTGTTCTAGATGAACACGTATGGGTTTTTGATTTTTCAAGGGAAACTGAGAAAAGAAATAATGAAACAACTGAATATGTTCTTGGGTTTATTTGTTTGAAATCTAGAAATGTGTTTGTGGTTGGAATATGATTATTTCAACAGCTCATTTAAGAGCTCTATTGTTATCTTCTTTTTCAAAACATTTCTTTTAGGTTTGACTGAGAAATCTTGAAAATATGGAAGGAAGAATTAAATAGGAACTGGGTAAATGTTTATTGCAAGTTCAAGAACTAAATACATGTGGGTTTTGTATTATATTTATGATCTAGGTTCAATTTGGAGTATTATGGGTCTGTGCAAATATTTGAAGGTTGTATATAGCTCATTTCAAGCTCGTCGTTTGATTGTTGTCCAACTCGTAGATGTATAAGCTCTTATAGATCTGCGCTGATTAATTTGTTATTTTTAACTCTCCTTGGGTTTGAGAATATTATTATCCGGTATTTAGCTCTTATTGAGCTTGACTGTGATTGTGGGTTTTTAAGCTCATCTTGAGCTTCTTGTTGTCTTCTCTGCACAAATACATTTCATTGGTTTTTGGTTTGAGAACACCATTGTGATTTAGCTTGACCGTTTGTGGGTTCTAGATCAACATTAGCTTTGTTGTTGTCATTTTTTATTTAGTCCTTTAGAATATGATTAAAATTGATATCTCTCTTTGATCATGGTTTGGTTGAGATAATCATTGTGAACTGAGACACATTTCGGATTATTTGGTATAGTTAATGTTATAAAAATGAAAACCCTCTTACGAAATTCTAGCTCTTAATGAGCATGATTGCTATAACCTTTATATGAACACATTTTGACTGAAATCTAGGTAGAATTTGAATGATGTTTAATAGCGCAAATAGAGCTTGCTATTTTGTTTCGATCAGCTCATCTTTTGAACTTGACTATTATTGTTACTTCTAGCTCTTAACAACATGACTATCTTAAATTGTTTGAGCATGTTTTGTTTTGGTTCATTCAAGGAAATCTGGAAAAAGAATAGAAATGATATAGTTCTTATTAATCAATAACATTTCATCTCCCTCTGTATACATTGTTGGAATTTGATCTTTATGAATTTTGGAAAATGAAGGAATATGGAAAACAGTTCTAGTTAATCTAAGAACTCTTTCGAGTAGTATTGTTTTACATTAGTTTACTTCAACTCCTTGAGTATAGCTGTAATCATATGATTAAAAGCTTCTTCTTGATATGTTGTTATGTTGAAAACATCCGGATCGGAAATGAAATATGATGCTTGGGCAGAACAGAAATGAACTAACTGGTTAGATACAATTTCCTCTACAAGAAAGACTCCTAGTATGTTTTATTCGATTTAAGGATATATGATGAAATTTGCAATGAGAGTTGGATGTTATGCCTCCACCTTTGATGTGGTTGTTATTATTTCGTTGTAAGTGCATTGAAAGGAAGTTATGATTTGTGGTTGATTATAATATTGAAAGGAATGAAGGATGAATTAAACTTGGATTGACTTTTATTAACTGAATTGTTGTTTCTGATCTTGGATTATTGAAATAAATGACAGCATTAGTATGATTCAATATTATCTAAATGTTAAGTTTAATATGCCAGTTTCATTAGGTGAAAGTGAACATATTGTTTTCATATAAAAATGAATTATCATTTTTATATTTGCGTGCAATAGAATACTTATTCTAAACTAGGAAGTTTATAATTATATCGTATTGATGATGAATCAAGTTAACCATAACTTATTCAGTTATTTCATTATGAATACAGCATGGAATGAGTTGCGAACTCATGCCAGTTCTTTGAATTAACCCGTATATATTTTCTCTCTCCTACAGTTTGCAGCAAATGATGACACTCTTGAAGTGACTGTTTGGATTGTTTATGATTGATTTACGTCATTTGTTATTTGATAGAAATCCAGAAAGGATTATTGTAATCATTTTATAAACGCGATTAGAATGTCATCGCATCTTGTAAAAGGGCATTTTGCCCAATGTATTATTTTGATGATTTGTATCTTTGTATTAAAAATCGTGATTTATCACCCGATTATCGCGGTTTATCGTTTAGGGCAAAGAAAACGATTTATCTTTCTGACTTGGCTGATTTGTGACTTATTTTGTTGGATATGAAAATAAGATGTTGTTATACAACTGATTATAAATAAATTTGATTATTTTTATGATATTTATTAAATGTTGATTTCATCGATTCATTTGAAATGATCAAGTATATTAAATGATGACACATAGACAATAAGGTTAACAATATAATGAAAACGAGTTAAAGTTATAATTGTATCTTATAGATATTGAATGAACTAATCATGACAATAAATGTACCTAAGAGATTAAGAACTATCCTTAACGAGTGATTGTAATAAAACAACTCAATACGGAATATGATTAGTAAACCTATACTTAACGACGAATACTACATTGAGTTAGTTCGATTAGAGGATCTAATAAAACATTGGTAAATCGTTGAGTTACTATAATCCTCTTTCGAGAATCTAATATCGTGTACCAACACATTATAATGTGTCGTAAAGAAAAGAAACCAAGGCAGCAGGTTTAATTCATACCCTCAAAGAGCAACACCTCCACCCACAGCCCCACTAAAGATTGATGAGAAAACTAAGAACGAAATTCAAGAAAAAAAGTTGTGCTTTACATTCAAGGAGTACTGGGAGTTGGGTCATTGATGCCTTGGCAATGGCTAAGTGCATTACATTGAGGTAGTATCTGATACTAAGAATAAAATTCGAGGAAAAAAGTTGTGCTTTACATGCAAGGAGCACTGGAACCCGGGTCATTGATGCCTTGACAAAGGCCAAGTGCATTAGATTGAGGTAGTAACTGATAAGGAGGAGGCCAGCTATGAAACTGAGGAATCAGAACGGCAGCAGGCAACAAAGGAGCAGATTCAAGAGCATGAGATTAGGCAGTCTGCGGAGGATAATACCGGCACTGGAAAAGGAATGGTTGCAACTATATCAAGAGTTCATGGAAATTTATCCAAAGAGTGGAGTATTATGCTCATTGATAATGGGGCTACCCGCAATTTTATTGATACGGGCCTTGTGGCCAAACAGGGATTGAAGGCAGAGGGCAGAGGACTTCTCGAGGTTGAATGTGAATGTTGTTGATGGTCTCACTATCCCATGCATCAAGGTAATTTGGCAGCTCGCATTATCTTTGGGTGATTATACTATGTGATCACTTATATATTGTTGGATTGGGGGAAGCACACATGGTTCTGGGTATATAATGGTTGCATTCCCTACGGGAATTTTCCAAAAACTAGTGGTCCATGGAGCTGAAGTTAAAGTCAACAAGGAGAGACGTGGTACTTAAGGGCGTACATGATGACTCGTCACAGGTAGTTACAGCCAAGAGAATGTTGAGGATCTTCCGTATGGGACAAACTTTATGGGTAGCCAATTGCTTTGTGATGAAAAGTAAGCCCACCGTGGCTTTAGATGGGCACTGCAGGTATAATATTAACATTAAGACTATCTTGGACAAGCATAGAACTGTGTTTGGCGATATGCCTATAGGCTTGCCACCAAATAGAAGATTCCAACACATTATTGAGTTGAAGCCAGGATCTAAGGCCATCATGATCACCACCTACTGTCATCCATGGATATATAAAGAGGAAATAGAGAAGACTATAAAAGAACTTCTAGAGATGGGTCATATCAAACCCAATTTGAGTCCACTTGCTTCATTAGTAGAGCCTGTAAACAAGAAGAATGGTACAATAAGGATGTGCACAGATTACCAAACCTTGAACACGAAAACAATCAAGGAGGAGTTCCCATTCCCAAGATTGATGAGCTTATCAATGAGTTGCATGAAGCCATCTGTTTTTTAATAATTGACTCTAGGTCTAGATATCTGGAGATTCGTGTACATGCGGAGGACGTGCATAAGACATCCTTCAAGTGTCATTGTGGACACTGTGAGTTCATGGTCATGCCATTCAGGATAACAAATGCACCAGTTGTTTTCATAACAACCATGAAGCAATTATTCAATGCTCAATTGAAGAAATTTGTGTTGGTATTCTTTGATGACATCTTAATCTATAGTAAACCTGGGAGGACCACTTGAGAGACTTGGATACAGTCCTCGAGATATTGGAGCAGCAGGTCTTCTGGGCCACATCATCAGTGCTTCAGGCGTACGGGTGGACCAGAAAAAGATCCAAGCAAATCAAGATTGGCAAGCCCCCACTACATTGACCCATTTGAGAGGCTTCTTCGGCCTATGTAGTTATTATTAGAGATTCATTAAGGGGTTTTCATAGTTAACAGCTCCCTTGACTGAAACGACGAAGAAAGGTGCCTTCAAATGGAGTGACGCAGCACAAAGAGCTTTTAAGAAGCATGATTAAGTGATGTGTTCATGCCATGTGCCTGTCATTCCAGACTTCCCACAACAAATATTTGTTGAGAGTCATGCTTCATGCGAGGGGATCGAAGTTGTGCAAATGCAAAAGGGTCAACCCATAGCATCTAAGAGCACAAAGTTAAAAGCTATGGCGAGGACATTCTCGAGTTATGACAAGGAAATGTTTTCCATTGCGCATGTTTGAAATTATTTCCAGGCCAACATGTTTTAAATGATTGGAAACATAAGTGGGTAAGCAAGCTTCACACTTATGATTTTGACACCGTGCATGTAAAGGTAAGAAGAATGTGTTTCCTGATACTCTTTACCGTATATGCCTACATACTAGGTCATTTTTTCTATTCCTGCTGACTGGAAGGCTTCTATCATGGCCGAATATGCCAAGAATGCCTTTGCTACTGGTGTGTTGGATGGGAATGTGAAGGTAACAGGTATGTTTCTGGAAAATGACCTTATACTTTATAAGAATAGAATATTCCATGTACTAGAGTCCAAAATGAAGAAGAAAATTACAAGGACTTTGCATGATACACACCTAGTTTGTCAACCGGGCTTCTACAAAACTTATAGACAGCTAAGAGAGAGGTTTTTCAAGAAGGATGTTCTTAGGCATGTTACAGAGTGCATTACTTGCCAACAGAATAAAAAAGAGCACACTTCCCCAACAGGTTTACTAAGCCCCTGCCCATCCTAGGCCAAAAATGGGAAAGTATATCCATGGATTTAACCACAAGTCTTCCTAAACTAAATGGGAAAGACTGCATTTTTGTTGTAGTGGATCGGTTAACTAAGTATCCTCATTTTTTTGCCAACCCTACTGAGTTTAAAGCACCACAGGTAGCTGACTTGCTTTTTAGAGAGGGATTCCGGCTACATGGCTTGCCCTAGACCATAGTATACATACTAGACAAATACTCAACGAGCCTACGAGTACTCGCCAAAAAACTTTAATGGGCAAGTTTTATTCATGTATACTCGCGAGTTTGTGTCGAGCAAAATTTGGCAAGTTTTGCCAAGTTTTAGTTGTGCACTCGAGGCGAGTACTCGCCAATTCTTGACAATTATTATTCACAAACTCACCAAACACTTTAAAAAATGCATATATAAAATCAAATTCGAATTGGACATTGTCATACACTAAAAAATTCGGCTTTTCTTCTTTACAAACCCTACACCATGCATTCTAATCACACAACATTTGAGCGAATTCAAGGGAGCTTATAACGGGTATATAGAGTGGATTTGAGAAATATCATTTTCAAGTTACTTCTTTTTCTTCATTCTTTTTTCTAACCATGTAAATTCTTTCTAAATTGTTAATATTAAGTTTATAAACATGATTTACAAATTTACATGCATTCCATTCAATTCCCATATTTTTTATTCGTGATTTTCTATAGTTTTTCATAATTTATGAACAAAATTGCTAGTTTTTTACTATACATGGAGTTTACAACTTTATAGTTTATGGTTTTTAATGTTTTTATATTTTTCCTATACATACGAATTATAGTTACAAATTTATGATTTATTCTTTTAATGTTGTTTTTTATATTGTTTTGTATACGAATATGTCGTGGGTTAACATACAATGGCATCCAACTCCACATCAGGCTCACCATAATCAAGTGGAAGTTGTCCTGCTAGAACCCATACCATAACTTAAAATAATGTCAAACACAGACCAGTTGACGGGACTGTGATCTGCACTTTTTGCCCAACAAAGCTATCTAGAGGCATCAATTGCCTCAAGTACCATGTCACGTGCATTCTTTGTCATGACATCAAGTTGTGTCTCAATAGAACGAAAGAGGAAAAATGAGAGATGCGAAAGATCTTACATTGTTGGATAAAAAGAAACTAGAGGGCAAGGATACAATCAACCATAGCAACGGCAATTAGACCCGAAACGGCAGCGAAAACGGAGGTAGATATGACAGTGATTGTGTGCTCTAGTTGTGGTCCACGTGTACAAGACACGTCCATCTCATCTAATGCGTACAAAGGCCGGTCACATAGCTTTTTTATATCTATAAACATACCTAGGGCCCAACCCTTGCTACCAAGTCCAAGATGTAACAAGGAAGTGCACGAGGAAGTAAATAAGGCTTATACAATTTTTTGGTATTATAAACACCTTCCCTTCAAATTGTCGAAGAGCCCATATTGTCAGCATTTGGTGATGTCAATGACACTTGCAGGGAAAGGGTTCAAGGCACCCTCTCCAAGAGACTTAAGTGGGAGGTTGCTCCAAGATGTAGTTGCAAATACAAAGTTAACTCTAGAAGAAACAAGCAGTGGAGGAAGTTCGGAAACACTATTCTTTTATATTAGTGGACAAATTGAAGGAACCGCACCTTAATCAATTTTTTAGCGAATTCAAATGGTGACATGGTTTCTTTGAAATCAATTGATGCCTCTTAACACAATAATGCAGAAAAATTGAGCTTCATGTTGGAGGAACTTGTGTTAGAGGTGGGCATTCAGAATGTCGTGCAAGTTATCACCAACAATGCAGCAGCATATGTGGCAGCTACAAGACTACCTCAAGACACGCATCCATCACTCTTTTGGACCCCTTGTGTGAAACTAGTTGCCCATTTCCTTCACCATCTTTTAGAAGACCTAAGCAAAATTGATTGGGTGAAACTAGTTGTAAAAGATGCTAGAAATATCACAAAATACATGTATAATTACCATAGGGTTCTCGGCTTGATGCGATATCACACCAAAGCAAAAGAGCTTGTGCAAGCAAGTGTCACAACATTTCCAACTAGTGTCCTAACGTTGTAAAGTATTTGTAGCAAGCTAGCACTGTTGAAGCAAATGTTTGTAAATTAAGCATGGCTAGACTCAGCATAATCCAAAAAAGTTGATAGAGAGAGAACTGCAAAGATAGTTTTTGATAATGACTTTGCCAAGAGAGTCGAAGAGATCTTCAAGGCAATTTCAAACTTCAATTTAAATTTCTAGTTGATTCCTTTATTTTCAATATTTAAATATATTGTTATTTACTCCAATTGTAACTTTAATTTGTATCTAGGTGTCGGAGCGTTCGGTGAGGGTTTTGTACTTGGTGGATGGGGAGCAAAACACAATGGGTTATACTTATCAGGCCATCCATAGGGCTAAAGAGGCCTTCCAAAACTATTAAAGGGGGATATAGACAATTTGGTCCCTTTTGGGAGTCAACTAATCAAAGGCGAAACAATCAACTCTATCAACCCATTTAACCATCGAGGTACTACCTCAACCCCAAGTTTCTCTTCTATGATGGCTTCACAAATATTAATGGGAAGGTTATGGAGGGCCGCTTACCATGCATTGAGAGGATGACTCCTGAGGTTGAGGTGAGCGACCTCATTATCTTAGAGTTGCAGAATTACAAGCACACTAGCGGGAGGCCATGTTCTTCATTGCTACCTATCTAAGGGAGATCCATCCAGACACCAACTAAAAAAATTGGGGTCTTTATCATACAAGTTACAAGTTTACAATTATTAATTACCTATGTTGCCACAATACAAGTACGGTTTGGTACACAGATATGTCAATTTTCAAAAACCCTTGGGTACAGTACGTCTTGGGTACGTTTGTACATAAATAATAAAAATATATGCATATATAAATTTTATGTATATACTCATTTTACTCATTTTTGTAGCCCATAAGAAATATGAAACTTGAAAAATACAATAGACTCAAGGTTCAAAACATTCAATATGCTTAAAGTTTAACATTTTCATTAATCATGTGGTAATATGAATACAAATGATCTAAAATATATCATCTATATTATCCTCAAAATAAAATTCCTGAATGCCACTCCCACTAGCTCTACTTTTAATATAGCTTCCTCCTTGCAAGCATTGGCAGACTCCAATCTCGTCCTCCTTGCAATAGTTGCCTCCATACAAATCCTCGTTGCAATGGTAACCTCCTCCTCATTTCGTCTTTGGCACTTTGCTCTTATACTTGCAAAAACCAACAATAAATTGTGTGTTTTGGTTTTTTTTAGTGTGTTTTTACAGGTTTGCATTGACTGAGTCAATGAATAACAAAATTAACTATTTTGCATCTACAATGCCGAAACACAGCGGGTACATCCTAGATATGTTCAAAATATTCCTAGACAAGCCTGGGGCATATTTGTGATGTACCCAAGACATACCAGTACAGATTTGGTAGGTGGGGGGAGGTACCCATGCAACGTAGCTAATTACTTACAAACTTTTGAATATCTTGATTGTAGGTTCTTGGTGAGAAGATTGGGGTGGAAATATCTCAACCTTGTAGCACTTACACATGTGAGCGCACCCAGAGGTTGTTTGAGGCCATTCACACAAAGGAGCATAATAAGTGACTCAAGGAATGACCTAGATTTTATGCAATACAATCTTTGGCTTTGCACAAGAAAGGTGTAGGACACATCATCGAAGTCTTTTTATTTGCATAAGATTTATACTACGGTCACTAGATTGCAAAAGAAGAGCGGATCTCGATGCTCATAGAGGACGAGATTGTTGCTTTCAAGAGGGAAGTTATGGAGGGTGAAGCAGAAGCAAGAAAGATTGGATTGGATGACATCATTGTAGATGATAGAATATGAGGCAGAGGAGGAGTCACCGCCATCTAATACCAAGGTGGAGCCGCATTTCCAACCTTCTACGAGCGAGGAGCTACAACTAAATGCAAGGATTAGAGTCATCACAACCTCTCCCAAATTTTTCAATAGAACGGGAGCGAGATAATTGTAAATTCTTGTAATTTATAATTTGCATAATAGGCATTTTATGATGACGACTTTCAAAGACAATCATCATGAATTCATATGAGTTATGAGTTGGTTGTATTCACATGATGATGCAATTTTGTACTCTATTCATATTTGAATCTAATAGAAAAAACTTCCGCACCATTTTAAAGACTCATGATACATTTGGTAATTGTACTTTGTATAACATTTATGTTTTTAAAAAATTTAAGTTTTAAATTGTCGAGTATTACTAAGTATTGCCAAGCAAAAAAATAGATCTTTCAAGTATTTTCCGAGTAAAAAAAAATTGTTTGTTGAGTATTTGGCAAGGACGAGCATGTGAACTATACCCAACACCATTTCGAGTGATAGGGACAAAAGATTCCTCATCACCTTCTAATTGGAATTATTTCATATGACTAGCACCAATCTCACTCCTAGTACCATCTATAACCCCTGGACACATGGGCAGACAGAGAGTTAATAAAAGCACTGAAGGGTACCTAAGGAACTAAATCACAGATCAACAAACAGAGTGGATTAAGTAGTTCCACCTTGGAGATCATTGTTATAATACCACTAATCACATGTCCATTAACATAATGCCATTTAAGGCACTATATGGATATAATGCACCTTCCTTCATTAATTTGGTGTTTTTCACTAATAGTTGTGTACTGGAAGTTGATGACTCTATGAAGCATGGTAGAGACATTCTGAGGTCACTTAGAAACCATATGCAGTAAAAAGGCACAACATTGGCGAAAAAAATAGGCAAACTTCCATTATACGAACTAGAGTTGGAAAGCTCAAACCTTGATTCTTAGGACCGTTCAAAGTATTAAGTAGAATTGGAGGGATGTCCTATGAGTTGCAGTTGCCAACCAAGAGTCGAATTCACAATGTTTTCCATGTGTCTTGCCTCTATAAATGTGCTTGGACAGCATGTTGCACCATCAGTTGATTTGCCACCCCTAGATGATGAAGAGAACTTGTAATGTGTCATGTCCCTTTTCGGAGACGAGCGGATTTGAAGACCTTATCCCATTCTTCCTCGTGGGACTAAGGATTAGAGTAAGAGAAACGTTTTTTGAAGATATTTGATGCCAATTTAGATAACATAAGATAAGATAAGATAAATATATTAATGTCCAACAAATGACCACAATGTACGTCAATGGGGCTGAAAAAAGCCAGCCAAGGCAAATACAAAGCGGGGCGCCAAACGGTCCCAAGAAAGAGCAAAGCGAAAAGAAAAGATACAAGGGGGCTGAAAAGGCAGCAGCAATGGAGAGAACAATCCCGACACGCAGACCCGATGTGGGTTTACAAGCAAGAAGAAGAAAAGAAGGAAGGTCAGAGGAAGAAGAGAAGAGAGTCCATCATAAGATGGTGGAACTAACTCCTCTAATATTCGAGGTCGACTAGAAGAAATTCTGGATAGAGAGACAGCTAGACGAGGAGGCGACAGAGTGGGAGGGCCATCTACTAAGTTGTTGTCTAGCCGTAATGTTGTATCTAGAGGATCAAATAGGTCTCGTATGTCGCCTAGTCCCAGGCCTGGTACCGAAGTGAAGATGGTGGCTCGGTGAGCTATGACTGTGATCTGTGGGATGGACAGATCTGGAGTCAGAAGCAAAGTTAGTCTTCCATTAGCGCTTGGTGCCTCTCGCTGAAGGTAGCACCACAAAGAAAGAAGTGATCAACTGGGTAGCATCTAATCTGGAATGTAGCTGAAGATTGTGCTCATGAAGCCTCATGGGCTCCTGAATGTATAAAGCAAGACATTTTTAATCCTCATATCTGAAGAAATCTGAAAGAGATAACGCCCCTCTGAAGAGACAGTAAAACCTCCCTCTGATCGCATAGTATATGGTGCATCTAATGATAAAGTGCATCTTCGTTTCAGGCTCCTCAAGATTACACAGATGGCAGATCCTGTCAGAACAATCAACGTGGTGATTTGTCTCGCATCGGAGTCTGTGGGAACCAACTCTGATCTAACCGAGAGTGATGTAGAGCACATGTGTCCAATGATGGCGAGTATACTGTGGACGAATAATGAGGCCCTCACTCATCTCCATAAAGTGTTCGGCGTAGAAGGCCATCTTGGGGCAAAGACCCCCTTGGGGTTTCGCCAAGGTGGTAAGGATGAAACATCTATAGATATCCTCCCTAATGGCCTTGTTCGATACGTGTCTAGTGGGAAGAAGGTCGCGCGGCGCATCTAAGGAGTATTGAAAGGGGCGGTGACGGTCCATAGGAATACCAATTGTCCCCAAAAGGTCGGAAACCTCCGCAAACCAACCGTGACCGCGGCAGGGACCATGACAGCGAGCAATAGCCTTTGAAGACTAGTAGGCAAGGAATGGGCACCTATCCCGCCCATCCACCGAAACGACGAAGCCTCTGATGTGGTGCAAGAAAGAGATCATATCAAACATAGCCTCCAATCTGAACGGACGAGCATTGAACTCAGCCAGGATAATATAGTAAGGGACGGTTTGCTTGCATAGGATAAACCGGCGGAGGAGAATTGTCTGAACTCTCTCAATCGAAGCTCAATATGACTTGAATAAGGAAGGCCCCCAAACAACAGAACCATAGAGGACAGTGGGCCTAATAAGAGAATTCACAAGGGACATTTTGGAGGAGATATCCTGGAAATGATGACGAAAGCATTGTCTCTCAAGGAGGGCTCAGCAACCATATCCCTTAACTCCGTGCAAAAGGGCCTATCTCAGATTGAACCGTGGGCCTAAAAACTGAACTCCCAAGTATGTATAAGCACTGGTGATCTCTATCTCCTCGCCCCTAAAGAAGAAGTGGATGTGAGAGGTATTCAAACCATTGAGGATCATAACCTTGGTTTTAGTCAAGTTAACTGTCAATTGTCGGATATCACAAAACAGGGCTAGGACATCTAGTTGTCTCTGCAGGCCCTGTGGAGAGGAAGCTAAGAGGACTACATCCGCAAAAAGAAGAATGCAAATCAAAACCTGCTGGAGAAGACACCCATCGGTGTCTTGTATGTGCTCACGAAGGAAGGACTCGAGCTCGTTGATATATATACCGAAAAGGGTCGTGGATACAAGGCACCCCTATTTGACCCCAATGGTACTCCTGATGAAATCTGATTCCTCGTGTGTCGTGCGGAGCCGGCCTAGAATTGTCTCGTAAAGGCACATGATGGTTGTGAGAAGGGTTTATGAGATACCGATGTCCCTGAGCTACTGGAAAAGTGCCACGCACGGAACAAAATTGAACGCCTTCCACAGTTTACAAAGCAACGGTAAAATTTCGCAGAGCGGTGGCATGCCTCCTCAATGATAGCCCCGGGAGTGAAGATGTGATCAATAGTCTGGTGAGCAGGGCGAAACCCTGCTTACCCCCTAGCTCTAAGACGTCTCCATTCCAACTCCTCCAAAAGTTGTATATGGAGGACAGTAGCGTAAAGTTTGGAGAATGTGTGACCCCCCATGATGGTCCTGTAGTTATTGGGATATGAACTCAGGCCTAACTTGTGGATAGGGTGAATGGTATGATGTGACCACGTTAGCGTAAAGCCCAAGCACACAACATGATTAAATAAGTCAGCCAAATAGCTACTAAGAACCCCCACCCCATGCTTGAAAAAATCTGCTTGAAACCCCTCTTCATCTGTTAATCTGCTACTATTCATCATTCTGATGGCCTCTTTGATTTTCCTAGACGTAAAAAGGTGACAAAAGGAAGGGGGCTTCTCAACTTGAATATGAGGCTGGTCAGGGATATCATAAAGATTGGAAATACGGGAGTACATGGCACTAGGACTAAGGTCAGCATGAAGAGGAGAAGTACGAGGGAAAATGTTACGCCAAAAACGTTTAGGCGAGTATCGGAGGGAAACACAAAGAGCTCGTCTGCGACGAGAGATATAAAGGCGTCTTTTGCGGCAATTGAAACGTTGGTAAGAGGTTTTCAAGGTGGGATAAGAGGGGTGGGCAAGGTAGATCGCATGTCATAATTGGCGGTGGAGGGATTTGCAGTCATACCACTTATTCATGGGGCAAGCCTTTTGGGGGTGGAAAGTGGAGGGGGAACGAGTAGAGCTAGGAAAAGAAAGAAGGGCAGCCTCCCAAATGATGGAGGACAGTCGGGAGTACTTGGTAACGACACTAACCATGGAAAAGAATAGGGACTCCGATGGGAGAAGGGCCCAAAGGTGGGAGGAGAACATGTCAAAGTGCCCTTTGTCTAACCGGAAGAAGTTGTGAGGGGGGCCAAGATAGGGATCGCTGGGAGGAGAGGGAGGAGTGTCAAACCCGATGGAAAGGAAAAGAAGAGCATGATCAACAAGGGGAATGGATGAAATAGTTAAGTGGCTAACGAGGGATAAGGAGTTCTGGCTTGAAAGGAAAAAATCAACAACACTTGCACCCCGACCATGAGGTCGGCAAGTGAAGAGATGCGAGTCCGAAAAGCAGGCAATCAAGTTCAGGATCACTAACTCATGTCATTCGCCAAGCTACAAGAGGTGCCTGTCATTGGCTGTGAGGGGTCCCGAATCATCCGCCGAGGTCCTATTCAAACCAACAGACTCCGGATCAAGCCCCTGAGTGCAAAGCAAATCTTCCCCGCGATCGGATAGAGGGACTTGAAGGGTTTTGGTGCAAGCATGAAATCACCCAACAGGAGATATCCCCAACTGTTGAGTAATGAGCAATGTTATCATACAAGTCAATAAAATGCTCACCGTCATCTTAGTTGTTGATGGCATACGGGGAGGAGGCCGATGGAAAACAGCATACCGCGATATAGATGTCCCTAGAACAATGGGCTACTCCCTGCAGACGTACCCAAAGGAATTTGGCATACTCATCTCTAGCAACTAAGAAAAGTCTGCTCTATAGGGAATCTTTGTACAAACATGCGACACCACCTGACCCTCTAACACCGCATGTCCACCTAGTCTCATGTCTACGTGTGGAGTACCACTGACACCTCGTGATACCAGGGAGAGGCCGCACAAGGATCTCTTGAGTCTCTGTGATGAAAAGAATGCTAACATGTCCAAAAGCATCCTGAATAAGGCCCAGAGAGGACCAAAAAGACCTGTACCCATTCCAGCACCTAATAGTCATGCCTGTGCTCTGTTGCCCCTCCCTCCAACCCTATCATTTGGAAGTCCCAGGGCGGGACCCCCGCCTAAGAGGGAAAGTGTCTCTAATAACAGCTCGGAGATTCCGAATAACTGCTCATTTCCCCGCCTTCCTTGCTGACAGCACCTATTCTCTGGAGTGTTTGAGTTCAGTCGCTTGTGATTTAGGAAAATCCTCGTCCAGAAAGATCTTGTTAGGAAGTGAGAAAAGCAACTTTTAAGCTCGGAGAGCTCTCATCCTATTTGCTGCTGACCAAAATCGAATGAAGAGGGTTAATTTGTACCCAAGCCAGGCACAGTCCAAATTGATATCGTGGATACCAAGGGTCTTTCTGATGAAAGAGTAACCAACTATCAGGGGATCCTATGATGGTTGGGGTGGGAGGAGCCCCCTAACCTTAAGGTTCAGCTAACAATCCCACCTAGTTCATTCCTCTACCAATTTAGCTTGGACTACTTCAACAACAACCAGAGGTGGGGAGGATTTGTCCTTGCCTCCAACCACCTGAGCCCAAGACTAAGTGTGTGATTTGGATTATTGTTTGAGCAAGACTTGTAATTTGATTTCCTCCTGGTTATATTTGAGTTGCAATATCTCGTCATGTATTTTATCGGTGTCATCGAGAGAAGTTTTATTGTTTGCTCTTCTGAGAACCTTTTCTTTCAACGTTGCATTTTCAGCTTTAATCGCTACCATACGGTTCGTAAGGATAAGAACCTCTAAGTGGAGGGCCTGGTTATCAAATTCCAACTATTGAACCCAGATCAGCGATTCCTGAAGGAAATCCGCGTCGCCTGTGGGGCTCCCTCCTCCTGAGTAGTGTTTGTCGGTTATACAGAGACTGTTTGCCTCCTCGGTTTGGAGCTCCATATTGGTACGTAGGTGTGTTGGATAGATAACTTGTAAGGGAGATATGGGGGGGCTAGAGGGAAAATCGCCAGAGGGCATCGGTGCACAGGAGCCCAATGCCAAGGAAAACCCAATCAATATTGACATGCAGCAGTGTAGCAGGGCGAAAAGGGTGGAAAGAGTGGCAGGCTGTTTGATGGGGAGCTCGGCACAAGAGGCAAATGAAAACACACGAGCTTGAGGTCAATCCCGACACCAAACATAGCTCGATGCCTATCCCAAGAGAATGTTTTTATTTTTATCATGTATCCCTATTGAGAAGCCAAGCGCTTCAATAGAGCAACTTAATAAATTAATTTGTTAGTTAATTTGGTAAGCATGTTGACTCAAGATGTAATAGATAATTAAAGAACTGTATGAGGTCGGCCATTATTGTATTGTAACAACCCCTTATGATATAAAAGGAGGTTGCTTGGCCATTGATCAGGATGTGGATTCTATTATCTCTTTGGAATGATTGCTCTTGAAGCATCTCTCTCTCTCCCAAAGACGAAAACCCTTGAAGAGTTTTGTGTGAGGATGAAACCCTTAACCAAGTCTAGGGAAGACTTCAACATGTGAGTCTCCACCCCCTTAAGGGATCTTTTATTGTTGTAATCTTTATTTCCAGCCCTAGCCGAAATGTCCTAAGATGCTATTTGGCCAACAATTGAAAGATTTTTTGCCTATTTCTGAATGTGCATGCATAATTGCCTATTTTGAGGTGGAGCAACCTACTTTGTAGAGTAATTTTGCATGTTTATTGGTTGTTCTAAGTGGAGCATTTCTGTATTGCCTTGCAATAATTTCATGATTCTAAGATTGGAATAATATTCTTCATATTTTTAAAGGTGAAGTCCTGAAGTTTCATTAATTTTGGTGGTGTATTGTTACTTTTCCAAGCTTTTGGAAGTTAGTTACAGTTCTGGAATAATTAATTAATTTCTACAGTCTAAGGGTTTCGACTAAAAATCAGATCTCTTACTTCCAAGCATACAAAAATCAATTTTCTTGCATGATATGATTGCTGGTAATTTATAATAATTTTGGAGACTATCTAATAGCATTTTCAACAGTGTTTGAAGGTTCAAAGCGAGCTTAAAGTCTCCAAAGGGGTCGTTGCCCTAGGAGAAGCTTTGCTGGCAGCTATTAAGGGTTTCTACATGTTTATTTCAGTCATTAACAGCCTGCTAAAAATCTAAAAAGTGTTGCTTATTCTCATTTTCGCATAGTTTCTTGGGAGTCCCCAAAAAGAGACATAATGGTTCCAGATGCCATTATTCACAAATGAGAGGAAATTGATGAATAGGACCATCAAGGTGTTTCCGGTCCATTGGAGGGGCCTAGACCTACAGGCTGCTTCTTGGGAGTGGCCAAATCTATTTGAACATCCATTGTTGCATTGCATTCGGGCAAGCAATTATGGGAAGGGCAGACTTGTAATATTCCCTCTATACTGAGTCAACACGTGGGACTCAAGAGACCATTTCTATACTTACCGATGGGCAAGGGGTGATTGCTAGAGAAGTATATACTGATGAGGATTGGTTTCGTTCATTTGCCCTTGGTATTTTTATTAATTTTGGACCATTTACTATATTTTAGAGGCATTTCCTAAATCTTAGGTCAGTAGGAGGTAGTACCCTTATCATTAGTCTCCTCATGGGGATTTTCCCAGAGGGAGCCTTTTTATTGTTGAAATAGTTCATGCCCTTGAAGATTTTTAAGTGTACATGTCTGTTATAAGTTCCTTGGGTAAAACTTGCTCTTATTTCTTGTTTGCTTTGGTTCTTTTCCTTTCTTCTGTTTTTGGGAACTTGTTTTGAGTTTTCCATGCTCGCAATTTGTATATTGTTTGGGCTGCAGTCCCATTGACCTACTTTTGTGGTCATTCGTTGGACATTAATATAATTATCTTATCTTATCTTATCTAGGGGCATTTGGAGGGCTACAAGAAGAGGACCATGTCATGCAGACTATCGTTCGACACGGTTGTGAGTCCAAATGATCATAATAATCTATCTCAAGTCTTTACAGCGATTTGTTCTCAAGCTATGGTTGATTTATGGATGAGAGGTCAAAATTTAATATTGACTACTTGGGCATTTTAATGCTTTTACACTAGCGCCATGTTATGTGGTATTTGATTAAGTGGTATTAATGCCATATCAAAAAAATAATAATCCTTATTATTTGACAATGAGGCTAGGCTCCTAGGGTTGGGAGCATGTCAATGAATAAATAGAGGCTGCCCAGCCTTGATAGGATCATTCTATGTTCGTTTCACATATTTCCAAACCTACAGTGGGTAGTTATAACAAGCATAACCCGTCTATCAATTCAGGGATGAAAAAGTTTGTATCCAAAGACACAAGACAAAACCCATATGATATCTTGTGGGTAATTTAATCTAGAGATTGCATTGGACTAAAAGCATTCTTTTTTACTGGCAATGTGATTTGTGGGTCGGTTGGGACAGCATTACACAACAACATCAATTATAATTCGGGAAAGATCTTCTGCCATGTGCTTGATTTCTAATTAGTTCCACAATATTATTATTTCTCTATTGATATACTCCAGCAGATTTTATCAATAAAACACAACTCTTGTAATATTGTAAGCGTTTACTTTGTTTATGCAGTGCATTCTTCTTTCTTCGTGACATCATTCTAATTACAAAAAAATTAGATAGAGGTCATAACAAATTGTGTCCAAAGGGACACCGAGGTCGGGGTAGGGATAATGTAGACACTCATATTAGTATGTCATTGGTTATTACATAACTCGGAGCCAAAGTATCATGTGATTAATTAATGTGATGACGGCATTCTATAGTTGGAGGTTCATTGGCAATATGTTCAGTTGTTGACAATTGTGTCTAACCAGTAACCCATTGAGTCTTCTCTTCATATAAATAGAATGATATATCGAGGAAGGTGTGCTTATACCAAGTCCTCCCTGTACTTTACAAATCGTATTGAGACTTATCTTTTATGAATACAGGCTGCTATTGTTTGTGTACTTTGCTCTGATATCGTATGTTATGTAATTATTATGCTACTTACGTGTTTATTGATAAGTCTAACTTCTCAGAAAATAATAATCATACTACAAGCATCATGGCATAAAGCTTGCAAAATGTATGCCTTATAATGATAATTATGTAGCTATTTGGGTTTAAACTTTCCATGAATTTTTGAAGGGGTATATGACATGTTGAAATGGGGGAGGGAAACATGAAGGAACAACCTCATTTTATAGCTCAATCATTGAGAAAAGAAGTGCATCCACGCATTGCTCGAGGATCTCCGCCTAAAGTCCTTCAAAATTTGCTGCTTTGCAAGTAAAAATTTCCTAAAAAGTTCTTTTGATGTCATCTAGAGACAATAAATAATAGATTCTGATGATGGGTTGATTCAAAATGTCAAAGAGAAATCTAACATAGGAAACCCACTCTTTAGGAATTCCATTTGAAATCCCTCATAATTTGGTGTCTATTTCTAAAAAGTAGTCTCCATGTTACATGAAGAGAATATATGATTGGAAGGGCGAGGGGAGAAGATTGTAGTAATGCGCTCATTCAAAATAATTGATGAGAAACCTAGCATAGAAAACCCAACCTTGGGGGTCAACATCCAAAGTGAGGGTTTTCATTAGGAGGAACCTAATAATATTTTAGGGAAAAGAATCAAGGCCTCGACAAAAGAAAAACACATTAAGAATGTGAAGACCATGCGACTCGCCCAATTGGAGGTGTCTACCATAAATTGTGACAGGATTATCCCCATCAACTAAGGTCATTTGTAAAAACAAATCCTTGAAATCCATCTCCTAAGGACAAAGCTCATCCTCCATGAGATCATTTGTAGGCATTTGGCTACTCTCAATAAGGGCATTAAAATCTTTGAACAACATGATCTCACCTGATGAGGAATACCCGGTGATCATATATAGAGATCGAGATACAACACCAACAATGTGTACAATTGAGGGAAAAGAAGCTAGGGGTAAATGACAACCTGCAATTTAGATATCCCTGAGAGGGGATGGGATACTTTAAACCAAAAGCCAAATGTATTTTCCCTACACATCTCTAGCTGAAAAGCACACCTTGCATTGAAGGTAGACATACATGAGGAAAACCACACCTCCATAGGGAGATTGAGATTGATCAAGCTTAATAATCCTTGACTTCAAGTCGATAATAATACTAGCCATGCAACTGTAGTTTGAAAAACGACCAGTACTTTTGAAATTCAGATTCCAATTTCTCAATTGGGAAACCCAGGTGCAAGGCCAGCTGTAATACACCTTGGGTGTCCTGACTGTCTTCTGACCCTATAAGCCAGAGTTTTAAACTTCTGTATCCAAAGAATCTCCGTAATTTGCTTCTGCCCAATAATTCTGAAAACTCAGATTCCTTTCATGTAAAACATATGCAGGTCGAAAGTTCCTCAACGAATTCTGAAAGTTTAGAATACCAGCAACAGAGGCATTTTAAAATTCAAGAGAAAGAACCCTTCAAAAATTATGATAATATCTGTTCAAGGCACTCCATAACATAAACCCTGTTCTTGTAGTCCCTCAAAAACAAAAACCTTCAAAAGTGTCTGGCAAAAAAAGTGACAGCAGTTTGTTCCTGTAAAAAGCTGCAATCTCGATTCTTAACAATGTCTTCAAATCAAAACAGTCCCGTCAATCTATTTGACAGAGACGGGATAGAGATTGAGCAAAGGAACAGAGAGTTATAGGGATCGATTGTCACCCACGATTCTGTATCTTTCACCCACAAATTTCGCCCTTACCTGACAATTCTGCAAACGTTTTCCAATCCTGATCTTTCACTGAGATAGGGATGCAATCCTGCTGTTTCCCTCTTAAATCCAAAGGTAATGAGGTTCCAAAGAATCTTATGTCAGGAAGTGCGTGCCCAGGAAAGGGAAATTACAAAATAAGATTCTTTAATACAAGACAAGGATACAATGTCCTCTTCAATAGCAGACCAAATAGATAAGGAAATCAGCAAGCTCAAGAAAAAACCCACACAAATATAAAAGCAGCGGTAATAAGAAATGAATAATTACAGCACCCCCAAAGATTGAGAAGAAAACATCACTCACGGAGATACCAAGCAGATATGGTTAAATCATCAACGTAAAGATGCTGTAAGAATTAGATTTTCAAGTGTTAAAAGACCAACTTACATAAATGATATTCATGTGTAGCAGATTGGAAGGGTGGCAGAACAACAAAACATGACTATAGCATAGTACAAACCATGCATTATAGAACCTAAACAGTGAGTGAAGGACAGATTCACAATGCTAAAGATTTGAAAAATGTTAGGATGAAGGATACAAAGTTATGAACTGGCATTTGCAGACCCACAAGTAGAATATTATTTCACGGTGAGAAGTCACCAGAACAGACTAGAATGATTCGGAAGACACAAGAAGAACCCTAAGTACCAAAAATTGATTGAACAAAGAGGAAATACATCTAAGATATCGGATAGGCAAATGGTTTAGATAGATTTGGTAAATGTGCCAAGAGATGCAGTATGTACATATTGAGTAGAGGTTCTCAATAAAAACTAAGTAGTTGATTGTGATCCGTAAACCGGCAAAAAAAAAAAAAATTATCTATCACGGACCCTTATAGGCAATTAATCTTTTACAGAATTCACCCCGAAATAATCAACTTTAAAAGAATGCAATGCAAGAATAAGAACCACACTACAAACGAGTTGATAATAGAATTCGGCAAAATGCCTACGTCTCCGAGTTCGCAAAGTAGCTGAACCAATCCATTATAACATTCCAAATATAAGTACATAATAAACTTATATTACTACAATGAATGTTCAACCGAACCTGGTGCCAATTGATTCTCTGAATCCGAACTCGTCTTGGAAAGCACGGTGCTCCAGCACAACACCCGACCCGAGTTGATTCGATAGAATCCGAACTAGTCTTGGAAAGCTCGGTGCTCTAGCACAGCTCCCCGGCTTGACACCTCCTAATGACCTCCACTTCGCTACACAGCAAACTAACCTTTACGCAGACCTAAGTCTGGTGTCTGATGTTGACTTTCACTTTGTTGCATGGCAAAATAACCTCTACGCAGAGCTAAGTCTCCAATTGACGACAACGATCATCTTCCATTGTATTGCACAACCTCCAACCTCTACGCAAAGCTAAGATCAGACCCAGCCTTGTCAATGAGCTCAATAATAATTACGACTCCCTTTCGCAGCCTCCAAGCAACGAACTTGGCGATACACCTAGCGTCAAAGAATCAGAGCTTCAATTGGAGAGTATGTTTCTTCAATGCTTCGTCACGTCCCTCGGCTTCACAGTCGCGTCTTCGGGCTTCCACACAAGAAAAATCAAGCTTCACATTGGCCTTTACAAATATTCGGGGAGTTAACAATAACAACTCCCGCAATTACAATGTGCCTATTTAATAATAGGACTTATTTAACATCATCATTGTGCCTATTAAAATAATAATAGGTATTACTTCTCAATCTTTGCCTATTAAATAATAATAGGTCCTATATTTTCTCCATGTGTCTATAAACATAATATAGGTCTTTATATCTCCAAGCAGTGCCTTAATAATCTTAAGGCTCCTCACTATTCTCTCCTCAGCTTCGAATGGGAGAGCTTGTTTTGAATGGAGGGTGAGGGGGCCTTATATAGGCCTAAGTGGCCCACTTATAGTGGATTTAATCAACATCCACCGACCATATGCCAACCAACTCGGTTGGCCGAGTTGGATGGACCGCCGCGCTCGCAAGAGGTAGGTTCAGGGTTCAAACTACCGAGCCTTGTTTATTTTGCCGACCATTTTGCCTTCGTGACCAACCCGTTCGCCACGTCGGTGTTGCATTGGCTGACCCCTTCACCATCCGCTTCAACCCGCACCTGTCACCAGCCACGTGTCCTCTGCGACCCATTATCGACCTCACTGCCATCACATGGGTATTTATCCTGCCAATCGGGCTTTGTTTTGGTGGGGATAATCCCACATTGCGCGAGGAGATGAGTAGTAAGGGCTTTATATAGCCCGTTGCCGCCGATAATAGTTGTGTCTTGGGCCACATGGACCGTTTTGCTCGCCGAAATATATGGCTCACCGGTACAAGCTCAGTCATGACTCGATTGAACTTGGAGCCATGTGGATAAGTGGTGGCAAGCCATGTGGTGGCGTGAGGACCCACCACATGGTTAATCCTCCAATCATTTTTGCAAACCCTTGTTGTGTGCCCCCAGCCAACAAATAGTGGGGCCCACTCGTCTGAAAAACAAGCATCGAAGACTGGAGTCGCAAAACCTATTTTTTGCCTATGCCCGATTTCCTTTTGCCACGTGTTGTTACCTGATTCGCCAGTTGACCTTGTCAATTCCAAACTTTGACCAAACTTTGACCACAACACCTTTGTCATACGGGCTGCGTTTTCAGCGTTCCTTATACCGTCAGAAAGCTCTCAGGATGATCTTCCGTATTGTGGCAATCCCAGGAGGTTTTGGGAACTTCTGTCCACTGAATTGACCTCCAGATCAGATCCTGGTACTTGTACAGGTTTGGAGTTTGGGTATGCCAGTACGGGAATTTTTATTGGCCCGGGTATGGCTTAGGTACGGTCGTACAGAAAAAAAATAGCCAAATAAGCAAAATTAACAACAAAATATGTAATATCCCTTTCTAAATCTGAATTAAATAAAACTAGAAACTCCACAAAAATTATTACTAAAATGACATCAAACTGCCAATAAAAGAAATAATGAACAGCAGACTGAAAATAGCTTTTATTTATTCAAATGATCACTTTCCAAGATACCCACAAGGCCCAAAATGGTGACTTGGGGTCTGAATACAACCCACAAGTGAAATCTGAATTTTTCTACACTTATATGAATTTACAAAAATAATTTAAGGGCTGGAACAATGTAGAAAATAACAGCAGTGATTGTTATTGAAAATGTACCAATAGATGGCTGGAAAATGATGCCAAAATGGTCTTCAGTGATGCCAAAAAGTCCCCAATCACATACAATCCATACAACGGTGAAATACCCTTCCAAAAGGGGTCGCTCCGCTCTCCTAGGTGGTCGCTTTTAGCCAAAAAGTGCCCATAATTTCCCAGCTGCAAATTTCGTGGAGTCAACTATGGTTTGGCTGATCCAAATCCCACAAAATTCACCAAAACCAGATCTGAAATGAAGGTCAACTGATATGAAGTGAAAACAGCCCCAAAAAGTGCCCAAGATCTGAAACACGGTCTTCCAATAACTGAAAATCTGAAGTGTAACACAATAGCGAAACCTGGTGGATCCACCTCACAAAGTTGAGGAGTTTTCGTTCCCAACCTTCAAACCTTGGAGGTTTTCGTCCCCAAAGCTTCTTCTCCTTAAGGGTTTTCGTCCTTAGAAGATTTGATGCAAGAAAAATAGCTTAACATGCAATGAGAGAAAATAGATTGGTAAAAGTTCCTCTCAAATGAATACCCAAACCACCTTTTATAACCTTTCCTTGCCTTTTTACAAGTTCGGTGCTCCATGTGGGACTATAAGTGATTTATAATTTATAAAGTGACTTCCTTATTTCTATTTTATCTTTATGAATACACTATCATAAAGTCACTTTAATAAGAGAAAGTCCCCCTTCTAATTAATCGTTATAACTTAAAGTTGTTTTTTCTATAAATATTACAAGGCTTAATAAATCAACTTAAAAATATAACGATAAAGTATTTCCCTTGCATTTCCCTTTAAGCCCCTGGGAAATCATCCAGGGCAGAAAGGGTCTTATGGTGAGCTCATGTTAGAGGGAACATTACAAAATATGCATAGAATAAACAGAAAAAGTTAAATAACCACAAAACATACTAAAAATTCAATGCCAAACGTCACGATATTCAGTGATTCAACTTAGAGCTAGTACTTTGTACAAATATTACAATGTATAGCAAAAGTAAAAATAAATCAGCATATTCATTATATCCATATTGCTTTTCAATGTCTTCATTGAAGTCATCAACACCACCATGTGATTAATTACAGAAGCAAGCAGTAGCAGTCCCACTCCCATTAGCTCCGCTATGCAAGTCGAGTGAAGAACCCTCTAGCTCCATGTTGAGCAATCGAAGGTAGGCAATGGAAGCATCCAATTCAAGAGTCTTTGGATCTACATCCCAACACTTTGTTGCCCCTTGCTTGTACTTGTCCTGCTTGTTGTTAAAGGGCACAGTTTGGAATGCACATCGACCAAATCCTCTGCCTTTTTGGTTGCAAGTTTGTTGTGCTTAGCTGAAAATGAACGTAAATGCTTTTAGGATGCCTCCATGTTTTCTTTTTGCTTTTTATTATTTTGAAGTCCAACTTTGACTTCTAGGGCAAATTTAGAGGCAAATCAGACCAGGACTGTTCCCAGTACATGCCCTACCAAGATTAGTCTCCCTAGGTACAAAGACATGGTAATGTAACAAAAAACTTAAGAAATAAAGGAGTAGAGAGCTACATATGCGGAGTATGTGAGGTTGTCCTAAATTCTAAATCCATGGGAAAACACTCCAGATTAATCCAAGTCATTGTCTTACATTGCAGATATATGGTTATACGATGTCACTAACAGAGATAGACTGGATTATGATATTATATTAATGGTAGTTTGAGTTCATTATCAAAAAAACTATAGTGTTCTCAATCACTTCTCTCAGACCATATAAAGCCCCCACATTGGAGCACCTTTGGCACATGTAAAGAAACCCAACGCAATGTGTATATTATATTTTTGCAATGGAATCAATGTGTAAAGAATGTTTTGGCATTACATCCAGAAACCCAGAACCATGTTTTTTACTCAAATGTGCAACTAATAGTATATGGTAACGGTAGTATTAGGGTTCTTGAGGAAACTATAATAATACTTTACCTGCTCCAATAATGTGTCTAGAATCTTGTTAAGTGATTGTCTAGAAATATCTAATTCATATTAAGATGGAAAGTTTTCCATGATTTAAATATCCGGGGCTTCATATTAATAGAATTTCATTATTCCTTCCCTGCTTTCTAATCCTTCCATCCTTAAAAACATTATTAATCTATCAAAGCACATAGAAAAAACACTGTTAAGGAAAAGCATCATAAAGGCTGTAACAACGTTGAGACAAAAAAAATCATCACCATACAATTATTTAAAATATTTATCAATGAAAAGATAACTTTTTGAACCGATAATAGAGACATAAAATGTAACTCAAACCTGTTGTTCTCGAAACATTCAAAACCATAGATGTCCAAGACTCCTATTTGGGTTTTGGAATCAGGATCTTGTCCTATGGATTTGTTGATTTTATCCACCAACCTGCAACAAAGAAAAAGTGGAAATTGACACAAATTCAAATTTGGCATTACCAACATAATCTTAGGAATGTTTACCACAAGGACTTTTAATAAACATAATTGCTGACCAGTCAAACAAATGAGAGTAAACTGTCTTTGCCAAAGCATCTCGATTAGCTGCAGCAGCATGAGGTTCAAGACTTTTTACTATATTTCCATCATGAGTCACAATAACACGCTTACATAGTGCATCTTGCAATGCTTGAACATCAAACCTGAAACCATTGGAAATCAAGATTTTCATCTTTTGACAATGAAAAGGGTGAGCGGTAACATCAAAATGTTAAGCTAATGCACACAACAGTTCTGTCATATACATTTCACAATAATAAAAAAGGTCTACTCTACTTGATTCAACTTTTATTTGTCGTGTTAACGATTTCAAGACGAAAGGAAGAAAAACAGCATGAATATTATACATAAAATCACCTAAAAAACTATGAGCTAACTCAAAGAGCTTATCTATATGGGGATTATTTCATTGCTATACCCAATTCCCCTATCTCCCTATCTCAATAGAGGCGAGGGAGTCTCTATATCACCCATGGGCATGGGCATCTCATGCGGCATGCATGTTCTGCATCCGGGTGGGTATGGACTAAACCGCCTAGACCATCTAGTGATGCCCTGGCCGACCCCAGGGTCATTCATTTCTGGGTCAACATTGATTGATTCAAGGCTTGTAGCTGTTGTAGCTGCTCTCAATCGGTAGCTTCTGTACAGATCGAAGCCCCTATCTATACCTATATAGGGAGCCAGCAGAGATCCTTCACTTCCTTGATTTCAGCCAGCCCCAAGTCCGATAATCCAAGACCACTGGGGAGTCCTTCACTTCATAGATTCTGAGATCCCACCCAAGACCAAGATTACATCTAAAGAAAATAGAAGGGAGGTCACACCCCCTCCCCCGGGCCCTCTCCCTCTATATTTGCTCGATCGCTCGTCTTCTATTAGCTCGCTAACATCGGAAAGAGATACCTAACCCCAGCATGGCTATCTCCATCATCGGGTCAGGGGGTTCGGAAGAGAAAGGCAATCGTTGCTCCTCCCTTTGCATCTAGTTAGTTTCAATTGGGTAGATAGATCGAGTTATTGAGGAGAGTGGTCAGTTGAGTTATCAAGAGATGGATGAGACCCCATCTATTTATCACCGGAAGGCCGTGGAGTAAGTAGTGGAATATATTGGGCACTCGGACCATATAGAAGATCCAGGGGCTCAACTCTCTCCTCTGCATCTGGGTGGGTCCTCACTAGACCCCTATAGAGATCTATATGGGGCAAGTACATATGGATATATAGTCATAGGGCAGCCATATAGAACAGATAGTTCAGGGAGGGGGCATCCGAGACCCCCTTGGAGATATGGGTCTATATTGTAGGAATAAATGAATAAGACTTCCCCTTTTTATAAGTGTTTTGTATGGTTATGCGGTTGTAACCGCTAACTAGTTTTGTAACCGTCTTTGCATAATAAATACCCGGACACACAACTCATTTGTACAGTGTGCATTCCGGTTTCTCTTCATTCCATCTTTGTACATTCTATTCTTTCTTTTTCCTCTCTCCGCATATTCTAACAGTGGTATCAGAGCGTGGGGCAAGCATAGAGAGGAAGTGAGATATTTTCGTGACAGTCCCATTAGGGCACGTGAAAGAAATCAAAACTTTTCGTGAAGCTCGAAAACGAATCATAGACATCCGCATTCATCTTTGTCATTACCAGCGATCTGAAGATAAAATAGAGGCGCAAGGGCATAACGAAGACTGAAGAAAAATCGCGGGTTTTTTATTGACGGATTTTAGAAACGACAGCATAGAAAAATCTGCAGTCGGAAATCAAGGGCGCGCCATTAGGGCACGAAAAATCACGCTGTACAGTCGCGAATCAGAAGAATACACTCGCATTTTTCTGAGAAAAAAAAAAGTCCCGAAAATACAGTCGCGAATGTAGTCGTGAATGGCACATTTTTTAGGAAATTAACAGTATTTTCGAGCACGAAAATACAGTCGCGATTTGCGCTAATATGCTGCATTTTACAGTCACGAATTGCTAGAGCACAAATATTTTTCAAAGACACAGAAGCAAAAAGACTCCCTGCGCTAGGGCACGGAACTGTGCAACTGGTATTTTATTTTATTTTATTTATTCATTGCCAAAATACGCAGTTGTATTTATTCTATTAAAATGGAAATGCCCATAGAAAAATATTCTGGTCTAAATTTTCATACATGGAGAGTGAAAATACAAATGCAACTTATGAATAAAAATTTGTGGGGCATTGTAAACGGGAAAGAGACAACACCTACCGATGCATTGAAATTGTTAGAATGGCAAAGAGCTATTATTGGCCTTGCTCTCTCTGACTCTGAACTTCATCATGTAGACCTAGACAAATCATCGAAGGACATTTGGGATACTCTAAATAAATTATTTGGAGCGAAAGCAGTCAATGCCAAATTTTCCCTGAAACTTCAGTTATATAGGTTCCAAATGGATGACGGAGTCTCTATGTCAAGCCACTTAAGTAATCTAAAGTCTCTTATCAAGCAACTAGCAGAATTCAAGGCTCCGGTAAATGACGAGGATGCCAAAGCTATTCTATTAAATAGTCTACCTTCTAAATACAACAATGCCATTTTTACTCTTAGTCAAATGCATTCTCAATCTCTAAAAAACATGATTTCAGCTCTTGTAGTTGAAGAAAAGAGAACAGAAGATACAAAATGTAATCCTCAATATGCGAGTGCACTATAGTCAAGAAACTTTCGTAAAAGACCAAATAAACATAAAGGAGAGTGAATGTTATTATTGCAAGAAAAGAGGTCACATAGCGTGGAACAGTAACATTTGAGCCAATGATGTTCTCAAGGGAAATTTTGAAAGCATACCAAATGAAGTTAATGGAACCATTGTTGAAGATCCACAAGATGCTAAAAATTGTGAAAAATCTACTGACGGAGATTATGTATTTTAAAGAAGCCACACACTTTGAAAACAGGAAGGGATCTAATGTAGATGAAGTTCAACATGGATTATTGTCTAGTTAGTTTGGGAGTCTGCGGATCTTGACAATTATACCCTTACAAGGGTCATGAGACAACTTGATGGACTTCTGTGGATGTAGCTGAATATAGATGATTGTCCAATAATGCGGGAGATTTGTGATTTGGGAGTTTGGGGAGGTGGAATCCGGGAACTCGGGAATTCAGCTCGGGAACTACACCTTTACGAAGGTTACGAAGCAGCTTGATGGAGCCCTACCTTATCATAGCATTGCTTTCAAAGTGAAAGTGTTTGAAGATAGCGTAGTTTTGTTTTGTTAGATTGTTTGTTTTTGAGTTATGTAGGGTAAGTCTTAAGAGGGGGTGTAGGAATAAATGAATAAGACTTCCCCTTTTTATAAGTGTTTTGTATGGTTATGCGGTTGTAACCACTAACTAGTTTTGTAACTGTCTTTGCATAATAAATACCCGTACACACAACTCATTTGTACAGTGTGCATTCCGGTTTCTCTTCATTCCATCTTTGTACATTCTATTCTTTCTTTTTCCTCTCTCCGCATATTCTAACATATATAATTAATCATCTCATTAATGTTTTGTACTATTGAGCATAAATAATATCGAACTCTCATTAATGGTCCATGTTCTAAAGAAAAGAAAAAGGCAAGAATTTCCGTTACTAATACTGGATACAAAACCCTCCAAACCTTCTTCATATTCCTTGAGACCTACGTTGCACGGATACTTGAAAACCCCCTCTCCGAATCCTGCTGGATACGTATCCGATACGGATACGCCCCGGATACGTACGGGGTACGTCAGGGTACGTGACGGATACGTCTGTACATATCCGTCACGTACCCTGGCGTACCCCGTATGAATCAGGGGCATATCCAGTGTTAAATACGTTTTATTATAGTTCTATTTCATTTTTTTTAATGTTTGACTTTTCTACTCATTATTCGATGGCGAAGATGACGCTCTAGGGAGTTCGCAAGGAGCGGAGAGTGGAGTTAATGAGAGTGGAGCTAGCGCAAGTGGCACACGTGAACTTGATTATGAGGAAAATCTAGATGATATATTCTAGATTTGTTTGTATTCCTATATCATATGTATGGCAGCCACATGAACAATGAAATCATAAATGTAAAATCTTAAGTATATTGTTTGTTTTGAAAATTTGAACATGGATCTAGTTACTAGTATATTTTTCAAATTTTCAAGTGTTGTTCGTATTCATGTTAAGTTTTAACATGATATTCGTATATCATATGTATGGCAGCCACATGATCAATAAAAATGCAAAGTCTTAAGTATATTGAATGTTTTGAACATTGATTCAAGTTTTGTATTACTATTTCAGTTTTTTATGGACTAAAAAATGAGTAAAATGAGTAGATGTACATAAAAATATATATATATATATTATATATATATATATATATATATTTTATATATGTATGTACGGACGTATTCAAGACGTATCGTATCCAAGGGTTTTTTAAAATTGACGTATCCGCGTATCGTATCCGTATCCAAACGGCATACTCGTATCCAAACGGATACTCGTATCCAGTCATCCTGGCAACATAGTCTTTACAAGATTCCACACTTGTCATTACGTGAACATTGATACCTAAAGAGTCCCATTCCTAGGATATTACAACTAATTCATTCCAGTTATTTAACTACATCTTTAGATTATTTTTTGGAGAGTCATTCCTGCTGGAAGAGCCCTTAACTGTGTATCAGTAAAAATATACGGTCTCAGTTGACAATTACCCATAGGAAATGTGGACACTGTCCAGTCGTGAATTTGGCTCACGATAAGAAAAAGCACATCTCTTGAAAACGAATTCAATTGCTTTATTTAATCTTTTCACTCTGGAAGCTTGTGGTTGCAGACATTATAAAACCAACAAGGGTCTGTAATTGCATACACAGAAAATGTGTCTGGACCCCATCATTCTTTGCAGCCATAAAACAGACTACACTATTTGATTTGATGGAGAACTATTTTAATTGTGTCTTTATTGATTGTGTATGAGTCCTTGAACTGACTCTACTCACAAAAGTATTAATGCTTCATCGATGATTTAAGGGAACATTCTAATATGTATCTTGAATTCTTCTTGTCATACTCCAAGAAATGCGATATCGGAAGGTTGAGTTTAAGGGCTGGATAGACCTGCCTTGTCCACTGATGAATGGTTCCCCATTCTATTTCTACATTACATGTCAATGGTCGCTCCGGTTGAAATGTCTGGTTAGAACTTTACTCGCCTTCATTTCCTTGAGTCTTCTGTTTATACATATCACAGAACTAATGTGTTAGCTACATGACTGTTGAGTTTCAGTACCGTCTATCTAAGTGGAATATCTTTTCCTAATAATGGCATTCTCAGATAGCACTTTGGCTTATTCCGCACACTTGATGCAGTCAAGCTCACATAGTGCATATATCCTTTTCTAAATCAGTTTACTTTCATAGCTGAAAATTAGGGCATGGTCTACTTTTGGTTGTTCTCTCATCTCCTGCAAAAAAGTAGTCACCCTTACGATTTGCACACTGACAATTCCCTACTTCTTGCTAACATGGGATTGTTTCCAAGTGTGGGACTTGCATCTTAGTGAGCAGATCAAAGCTCCAGAGAAGACTAGTTCCTCTACCTAATGGATCTAGTAGCTAAAACTACTCGTGGGAATTGAAAACACAACTATCCACTCGCTAACCTAAGCATTCCAAGGGAGAGAGAGCTTAGAGATATGAGAGAGATGCATCAGATTCAAATGGAATATTCTTCTAAAAGCTAACCAACACTGAGGCTTGATAGCACCTCCCCAATAGCTGGGGCAAACATTCTATTGATGGGAGAAGGGAGAAGCTCTTTTAAGGAAATATGATGATTATTTTAGAGGCCATACGGTAAGTGACACATGACCTTCAAAACTGTATTTTAGCCATGGTCTGCCACGGATGGCACAATAATGCTAGAGCACACTTTCCATATTTATTATCATGGAAATGACACTTAGCTGTTTCCTGCAATCTTAATTACAACTAAGAACGGAGCATGGCGAAGTGGCATTGATAAAACACTTGAGTATAGGGGCAAAAGAGAACCACAAATCAACAAGATTTTATAGGCACATTCGCCCAGAATGCTCCACACAGCATTCGGTAACAGTTGAAGAAGAAGGCATAAAAATGTCATCCTGTTGAGGCTAAATGTTAGGTTTAACAACTCCATATTTTGAATTTTAGGAAAACTAATTTTGATCACTAGGTTCCTTGTACTTTCACTTGTGTAAAACTTAACCCTGCCTCTCAATTATGAGTAGATAGTTCATTACAATAGCTTGATAGACCAATGAAAGACTAATTAGGGGATGGATAAGCTTTGTAGATGGGCATTTTGATCTTTCTCTACTTCAACCATAGATAAAAATTCATCATTTTCACCTTGCAAAGCAGCATGGGCACCCCTCAAAAGTATGCCCATTTTTGACACGTACATCTGGCCTGCATATGGAGAAGTGAGCGCCATGGCTTCTCTTACCAACCCCATATCATTTGATTCTTGGTTAATATCATGGACCATAACATTTGCATCCTTCATACATTGTTGTTCACTTAGCATATCCAGCTCCTTTCGTTTGCATAATTGATGCCCATGCAACACCTCAATCAAAATTGAAACTTATCATGATTCTCATATCTAAAGGCGATATTTGAGACCTTTCTAACTTTGGCCAATTTTGCGTCAATTTGGTTGGTAGCATGACAAAAATTACATAGTGGGCAACAAAACCTAGGCATTTCTAGCATTGTTTTGACAGGTCTTCTTTGTCTTGTCTCATTCCTAAAGAAGTTCATAGGACCCCTTTTTTGACTACCGTTGTTGTAATGCTGGTTCTGTTGATTTATATAAACCTCACTTGTAGCCTTGTAGGTATTTGTTGTGCTAGACAATGAAGCTGGTCCTCTCTTGAATATTTGAATGTTTTCTAACATTCTGCGACACCTTTTCGTATTTGGCGGAGCTTTCACATTACATACAGTGAAAATTTCAGTGAACGACCCTGCTTTGACAATATCCCGTGGGTTTTAATGTCACTAACTGACCATATGTATTCTTTGTTCAACGGACTTGTTAGGGTCCTACAGAATGCTAACTTTTGAGAAGCCTGCAGAACATTAAGCTCTAAAACTAGTTCCATCGACTTTTAGACTTCAGCTGCATGTCTCTGTGATTCCTTGCCTCTGCCACACGATACCAAGCTCAAACTCCTTCGTTCTGCGATTTTGTTGAGAGTCCGCAGAACACTTCATTTATGCACTCCGCGGATCAGTTATGATCCTTTGTTCCATGGATTTTTTCAGCTGACACATTCCGCCAAAAAAAGTCTGACTGTATATTACCCTCTTTGTTCAACTGCATGATCTTGTAGGACTATACCTGCGGAATACTCTAAGTTCTGTCAAAGTCCACAGAACAATCCTAAGACAAGTAGGTCTTACGGCATTTTCCAATTTTTTTGCCCAGAGCCTCCCACACCCCCAACCTTGATAGATGCCAAAATGACCTTGGGGGTCAATGTTTAGAATAATAATTTGGTGACGCTTAACGAGGTATTTGCTTGCTAAATAAATGCACCAATTGCCTTGAAGCATCCACTTGAGCATGAAAGTTAAGCTTAAAAAAAGCTTGCAAAAAATCGATCAAAACTTGTTTTTCTGTGACCCCCTGAATCATGATCATGAAGTAGAAGCATGAACTTAGCTGATCCATGGAATTGCCTTGGAATGCTTTTGAATATGATTTCTTGGGTGTTGTTGGTCATAAAATTTGCAAACTGCTAGACCAAGTTAACATTATGGATTTTCCACCATGGAGAAATAGCTGAGCCATCCAAAATGGATTTCTGCAAACTTAACAAGAAAAGCTCACAACAAACTATATACAAACGGGAAGAAATCATACATGTTCCAAGTGGACAACATGCTAGAGTGTGCACAAGCATCTTGTCGTTTGTAATAAGCAAATCTAAACTACCCTAATCTAAACGAAGGTAGGAGACAGCTAAATGTCAACCTGAGATAGGGGTAATGAGAGAATGCTAACTTCTATTCCTTCACAAAATCTGAGAACCATGGTAATTAATATATTGTCAATGGACATGGTCTTTAATGAGAGCGGAAAACTGCTCAAAAACTGCTTTCCATCCTCATTCTTCAAAGCAATCAACTGGAAGTCAAAGATTTTAATCCAAGCTACCTCCTCATTCTGGTGCATTGTCTCATATGGACATTGTGAGGTATTGTCAACTTGATCTTTGGCACATATGAGGGCTCTTCTTTTATGCTCTGAGACCTTGAGCATACATTGGTGGCAACTCAATTTTTGAGAGCCCTAGAATTAGCCGAGCAGTAGTGTCCCAGATTGGTGCAAGGCATCGATCCATTTGAGTTTGCCCATCTTCTCTGGTCAAATTCAACTCACAGAGGATGGAGCTGACATAAACACATTCCTCATCAGTTAATGGGGCATGTAATGAACTAGCCGATTTATACGTCTGGCATTTTGCTCTCGTTCAAACATCTCTGATAATCTCCCCATGATGACTGGTTTGACATATGAATTTCATCCTTCTTTTCCTCATCCTCAAGCACAAAGTTTGAAAGATCATAACTCATTCTTTTGACAACTTACCTCATGAGGATTGATTGAAAGAACAATCTAGGGTCAATCAATTGATGTTCTCCTCTATGACCAAGCTCATCAACATTTAGATTCTGCTGAGGATCTAGAACAGAAAGGATAGGTCCTTGCAATTTTACCATCAAATAGAAAGCAAGAAACTTTCTATGATCTCGTGTCTTCACCCCTATTGACCTTTGAATTGGATCTCTCCTCCAACTCTGAGTTATCATCAAACAAAAAAGCTTCTATAGCATGATATTTTTCATTGTGTCTTATTTGCTCTAAAATCAGCATTCCCCTTGTGTCTTTTCAAACAACTCAACCCTTGCAGTAGGTTTAACATAACAGCAATGATGGCATTTAATTGGATTCTAATCTTGCCAGAATCGAAATCCTGAATCAAGTTTTGACAATAGCAATTTTGACAGTAGGTTTCAGATCAACTTTGTTGCCCTCCATGACTGATTTTCTGATTCAGTTTCTTCCCAAATATGGATTTGGGAATGTGAGAGGAGAGGCCTCCGGCTGGGTTTCAAATGCTTTGATTCCTAGCAATGCCAAGTTGCCAATGAGGGGGAAGGTGTAAGATCATTCTTGTGGAGGAGACGGTGATGGAAGGAGAATTTACTAGGTGTAGAACACAAGTTATGAGACAATGGTTAACCTTGACGATTGAGGTTTAGGCAGATAAGGAATGTTTCATCATATACTGATATGGCAATGAATGTAGGAACATCCCATTGACAATGGTTCCTGGACCTTAGTGAAAACTTTAGCCTATATATGCTTGTATTTGATGCAATAAGAATAGAAAGCCTAATTGCAGTCAATAGACTCACTCATTTACATTCAAAGTCTTTGTTGTGGTACTCCAACCAATTTAGATGTGCAGCATTCTACTTTTCCACATCAAGACTTGGCAATAAAACGATTCATCTATATAAGGAGTTTGCACATAGCTTTTCCTACACCAGTTTACATCTTTATTCTTTCCCCTTCCAATGGTTGATGGAGATGGTGTTCATTATTGGTCATTATCTAATTTTGCTTCACCTTTGCATATATCTATTTTGAAATCTTGACTTCTTTGGCATCCTAAAGGAACACAACAAGAATTACAGTGCATCCCATTATCCTGTGATGAATAAGTACTCCTCCAGGAGTAACGTTAGATTCCGCATTAATGTATAAGTGTAGTTGCTAGAAGATGTGGTAGAGGCAGGAGAGGTCTGTAATGTCCCCTTTCCTACGCCATAGGCCTAGGGGCCAACTCGGGTCTAGGCCTTGGTCATACCCAAGGGGCTATGGACACTGTGAGCTATTGGGTATGAATATCTAGTCCAGTTGTTATAATTTTCCATTGACAGGAGTATAAAGTGCTTTCGAAGGGACTAGATGTTATGTTTTATCGTTGGAAGGGGCCACTTAACTCCTAGTGTTCTAATTTTGCGTTGGGGGTCACCTTTTGGACCATGGCGACTTGAAAGGGAAAAAGTAACTTTAAGTTACTTTATTAATTTGGTCTTCCCTAGGGGAAAATGCGACTTGGGCTTTTTAGGGTTTCCTTGGCATGGGAAAAGTTATATAAGGGGTGGAGGGGTGAAACGATGAACATTCATGCATACACTTATATTTCCTCTCATGTGCAACTGTTGTTTGCAAATTTCCAGCTTGTGGAGTAAGATCCCACGGGAACCCTAGCTTCGGTGGTGAGAGATCCACTCCTAGCTAGTAAGGCACTCTTCGGTGGTGAGAGATCCACCCTAGTTTATCATTTTTGGAGTTGAAATCAGGGCTGTCCTTTAGAGATATTTCCAAAGGGTTTCAGTGAAGGGTTTTGAAGGATTTTGCGTATTTTAGAGGAGAGATTTTAGGGTTTTTCAAGGCAAATCTACAGCAACCTCTTTGGCAAGGTCTAGCATCAGTTTGAAGGCATTTGCAAGGGTTTCCAGCCATCTCCTAGGTGGGGCGACTTGTTTTGGAGATTGCAGATCTATTTTGGAGGGTTTCCACTTCCTCAAATTTTGATTTGAAGGTTGGGATATCATCTCCTATATTTATAGATAATATTTCCAAGGTTTCATAATTTTTGCATCTATATTCCAGAAGATATTAATTTTAGAAGTTCTCAGTTGTTTAGGGCACGCTGTAATTTTCTGTGAGCATTCTGTTATTCGAAAAATTCCAAAAACAGTTCTATAATATCTGTTATTGTATTAGCAAGTTCCATTTAAAATTTCAAGAGATTTGAGCAAGTAGTTTCGAAGTTATCCATTATTTTCTGTTCGCTGCCCTAGATTTAATTTTCTGCAAAAATCATGTTTTTGTTTGGCTGCAATTTGTTAGTATTTTGCATATTTTAAAGTGATATCCTATAAGGGATATTGCAAGGTCCTAGTAGAAGAAATGCTTGAGGCGGAAGAGGTTGTGGCAGTTTGTTTCCATGGGGAATGGGGTATTCATGGATCCCTGTCACAATTGGTGAGAGAAATTTCATACCGTGGACACTAATGGGCATCGTGCACCCAATCAAATGCCCAGTCATACAAAAATCTAACTACGGTATTATCTTGAACTGATCCATCCTTCCCATAGAACCTATGCCACCACTCAGATGTTCAACAATTCAAGCAGAGTGCAAGAACAACCAGACAGATTAATTTTGGTGAATGAAGGTCTATCTTTTGTTACAATAATACTAAATTGAAAGAGAAATAGATTTTCAGGAGAGCAGCAATTCTCGATGAATTAGCACATAAATTTCAGAATAATAGCAGCAATATCATCCGCTATCAAACATTCATCCTAAATAGAAGCAGCAGTATTCCATTCCAAGATGAGGATAAAATTCTGGTGAAAAGCATATCTGAATTATAGATAATAGCATAAGGCCAAAAATATGTAATATTCGACATCAGAAAGCAGTGCCACTTCAAAAGGGATGCCTGCAAAAATACATTAACAGTAAATAAAGAAAAGTGCATTTGTTACCCTGCATAGGCCTACCTGGCTTGTATTTAATAATTTATGAGGCCAATGGCATCCCCAAAGTCCTAAAAAAGCCAACTTTATAGAAATTAGTAATTCTAGAGATTACCACTGACTAGTCAGCCACATGTCAACCACTCAAGAACCATAAACGATATATCAGGACAAGATAATAACTAGGGGCATAACGAGTGTTATAACTTCATAAAAAGTATTGCCCTCAAGGAATAACATTTGTTCATGTTTCCACATAAACTTCTCACCTTCCCATGTCACATCTTCTTCTTCTGTTTGGAATGGAATCTTATTTCCAATGACTATTTTTGTGCAGGAAACATGAAAGATGGGCGACTCCAACAAGATGGAGACAGCTCCTATTTGTAAGCAAGACTGTCAATGTTGTTCGGAAACTTATAGGGACCATATAATTTAGGCACCAGCTAGATGGAATTTGGTTGCCTTAGTGACATTTGCTTGTAAGGCTGAATTCTGAGAAACAAATCCAATCTTCTTATGCAAATTGTCTCTCACTGTGATGTTGGTTTACATGTTGCTTCATCCTGTTTTGGGCCATTGCCAGGTTTTTCTTGAGGATGTTCAAAACATTTTGTTGGTGCTTTCACCTTAGATAACCCCTGCAAATATGAAGTGGTTGATACACACATAGGGCTTCAAATGGCAAAATCTTGAGACTGCTAATAAGAAGTACAACATCACAGATACCTCTATGGACACTTGTTTACAATTTATGTTTGCCCATCTGATTGCGACAAATATGAAGAACTATGGGCCAACTTGGTACCTAAAGCAGTGAATAAGCCCATCCAAAACATTTTTGGTGAAAATTGGATCTATCTCACCCAAAATGATCTTTGGAGTACAATGAAGCTTTGAAACGCATCCGTGAAGAAACTTTGAAACTTATCCATGAAAGTTTCTGCTACTGTGATGGCACTAAATGGATTAGACAAGGCACGGACATGAGCATATTTAGTGAGTCAGTCTACTACCACCATGATGCAATTCATACTCTCTGATTTGGTTAATCCTGTAATGAAATCTATAGAAATTTCTTCCAATGTTGTTCCGGAATTGGAAAAGGTTGTAACAGGCACAAAGCTTTAATTGTCCCTCCTTTATTCCTCTTAAAATACTAAGCATTCTGCCATAAATTTTTATACAACCCCTTTTAGAGACACGTTCAAGGAGCAACCTCAAAAAATGCAAAACTGTATATAAAGAAGAGATAATTCCACTATAATGACCTACCTAACTTCTATTTTAAATTAACATTAGGTTGCAGCATCCCCAAAGTCCTAATGAGGCCAGCTATACAGAAATTAGCAATTCTAGAAACTACCATTGGATAACAAAATGTTATGTGCACCATATATCGCTACTCCATAATCATACATACCATATGATGGCAGGATAAAAACTAGGGGCATAACATATTTCTAAAGAACTTCTGCATAATCAAAAAATTAAAAAGCTGCTGGAGAGCTTCTTCAGCCAAGGTATTAATCTCAAAAAAGCTTTGACAGCTTCTTCAAACCATAGTATCCACTTGGAAAAGTTCTGGGCCTCACGAGAAATATGTTTCTCTAAATCAGATTTGCCAATCCTCTTAGTCATTGAATTGGGATTTAAAAGGCAAAAAGGCCCATGGAAAGTTAAGGGGGAATCCCTGAATCTTCTGCACTTCTGCTAAACGGTGAATGTGAAACAATAAACAGAAATGAAGTGGGCAATCATGGCAGTAATTGCTTGTGAAGGCAAAGCATCTAGAGGAGCTCCAAATGCTTATTAATGTTGTAAATAGCCTGCACGTCAAGAAACCTGACAATATGGGAATGGTGATGAGCATCCTCAATGGTGTTTAGGTGGAGTTGAATAGCCAGAGCGTACTGTTATGGCACATCAGTCTTCTGGTCTTTTATAGCTATAATAACTACAATGAAGTTAACGATGGTAACAACAAAGAGCATGCAAATGATGCAATCACCGCTGGCAATGGAGAAGGCTTCAAAAAATGACTAAAGCAACGTCTAGATTATGTTAAGCTCTGTTCCAAAAATTGCGATTTATCGGCAATAAATCGCGTGCCAAGAAAAAATCTAATCACCTGGAAAATCGTGATTTTTCCTATGGCGATTTATCTGTGATTTACGGCGATAAAAATCCTGAAAAACTGTGGAAAATCATGGAAAACCGCCATCTTGGGTAAAAACTGCGAAACAAGAAAACATGTGGTCATTTCAAAGCATATTTTAGTGTTTTTATCCTCCGCGAATTCATATGAATTAAGCCCCTGCATTTTGCTAGGGATACGAATTTCGACCCTTCAAAAATAAAGGAATACCTGCGAATTAATGTGAATTTAGCCTGCTAGGGTTTCAGTTTCACAGCGACAACATTCATTTTTATTTGTTTTCATCGCTCACGATTCTCATTCATGTACTTAGATTAATACACATTCAAGCTAAGTTTTAATACATATTTGTTATTACATACCTTCATGCAGATTGTAGAGCACTGGCAGTCATGAGACTCCCAACACACAAAAGTTTAAAGTCTAAACTCTTATTCGTTTCAGTGAAATATATACCAGTAACCAGACATTAATTTTATGGTTTCATGAATTTGAAAATGAGCGGTCAATAGTAATACAAAGCCATAGAAATAAAGATAGAATCACATTTAATTGTCGAATTCATTTAACTAGTCATTCTCCAATCAACATTCTTTGGGCCTTTGGCATTCTCTAGATTCACTTATCACGTCATTTAACAATGTTTTACATTTAATTTAAGATTGTTTTATGAATTTAAATGTTTTTAAAAGTAGCGATAAAGGTGCTGATTAATGTCGACAAATTTCCTATTCCCGATTTCCGAGTCAAAATTTGGCCTGCCGAGTAATTGCAGATAACGATTTTTTAAACTATGAGGTTTAAGTGTCTGTATATGTTACAAATATCATATCTAATGATATTCATTCATCAGAACGATACAAATATGAAAAGCTTCCAAATGTAATGATTTTGCAAATAAAGAGTTTCTTGGTGTAACCATAATGGAGAATAGGAAATGCATAACTGGAATGGATGGGCTGTATTTAATTAGGGAATTCATCTGAAGACATTGGTGTGCATTGCGGATTGAAATTCTCTGTACCATGGAGTGTCATTTAGTAATAAAATCATTTGTGAGTTCTAGCCATTCATGGTGTCCACTTAAATACATTACCGGTTTTTTGCAATTTCTATTTCTGCCTGTGGTATAGATATTCTCGATTTTCTGGTTTATGATTCTCTGGTCCATATTTGTTAGCATGGTCTAAGAGGTGGGGATTGCAGTGAAAAACAAATATGTTAGGGAAGAAGGAATTGTTCTCGACAAGCATTTGGAAAAATTGTGGGTATGTACCACAGTAAAACAAGATTAGTTAACATATAAAAAAATGTTGCATTTTAGTTAAGGACGACATGGCATTGTAGCGAGGTATTGTGCTCAGAATTGAGAGGAGTTCCAGTAGAAAGAGCAACCCTTGATTGATGTATTGTTAATATGTCAATAGGAGAGAGGCACAGGTGTTATTTTCAGCAATGCTAGAGAGTATGAAGAATGGTAGAGATGCTGCCAAACAATTGTGGAGTTTGTTTGGTTCAGATGCTGCAAATATATACTGGTGTAATTAATTTTAGGACAGCAACAAAACAACCACAACCCAACACTGAAAATGATTAGATAATCACCACCAAAAATCAAGAAAATATAGTTTCCGACCTTATAAAATATGCTGAATCAAAATATAAAATCATATTTGCAATTTGTGCCCTAGATTGCACTCAAATACCATCAAACCCTAATCACTACCTCTAGGGAGAGCTCCAAAATGCATGCAAACTCTTGTAGATGTCTTCCTTGATATTCTAATGTCCCAATCCGCAAGAGATCTTCAAAATTGTCTTCACTTCACCCAAAAATGGAAGGGTTTTGTCCTCCAACTAGCCACAAGGAAGGTTTTCGTCTTCCTTGGAATAACAATGAGCAATCAGCCCAAAGATCAAATGTAGAGTAAATGCGCCAAGATAGATGATGAAAAAGGAAGTCATTGATCACCTTTTATACCTCCTTTTGGCGCCAAAAGCCAACTAGAAGGACCGGCCTCATAAAAGCTTCTTTGAGTCTTTTAATTTGCCTTTCAGACACCTCCAACCCAGCCAACCTACCTTATTAAAGTGAACACTAGAGAAAACATTAAAAATTAATAAAAGAAAAATGAAATGGAATGCAATGGAAGAGCCTATCCCTCACTTACATTCGCACAATAGGCAAAAAGTATTTTCCATCGCGTCGCCGTTAGTTTTGACATAAAAGGTAACACATTACATTGTTACCTAATTAAGTTACAACGTAATGTATTGTTACCTACAACACATTACGTTGTTACCTTTGTTACCTATATAGGTAACAACGTAATGTGTTGTTACCTATTTCGTCAAACTACCATTAGCAATATCTTACAAAGAACAATAGCCGTATTGGTTCAAACATGAGCGCAAAACAGGATGGTGGAGCATGAGAATTGGGGCGCGGACGTCGCAAGTTCAAGGCCGGGTGCAAAGTTGACCGCGATGGTCAATATTTTGCGCAGGTTCACATTGACTGTGAATCTACATGAGGGATAGGCACCACAGAATGAAACTCCTTTCCTTGCTCAATAATTTTTCTTTGCCACGAAAAGGGAATGGCAAGAAGTCCATATTTAGGCCTCAATTTGAAAAAGGGGACATTACAACTCTTTGAGATTGGTAATTAAGTAATATGAAAAGATTGTGAAATTACATTGTGGAGATACTCAAGCATTTATGCAAGTGAAAGTATTGTGGGACCCGAGATTTTGAATTGTAAATTCAAGATTGTGAAGAAGTGAAAATTTACCATATGCTAGGTAACTATTTAATATTTCTCAATTGATATGAAGGAAAGTGTTTTACTATGGTGGAGTTTTTGTTTTATACTTTCTATAAATTGTTATTTAATTGCTCAATGATATATTTATGCATATACATCATATTATCTTGTAGATGTAATGATTAATCAAATAATTAGGTTATTATCTATTTAATTTAATATTAATTCTTTGACCCACTTGTGCTGACAGATATACATATTGATTTTCACACTAACATCTTTCTCCTACAATCTCTCTCTCTCCCCTAATTTCACTCAACTAATACCTATTCTAGTGAGTTGTTACTAACAACTCACACGTATTCAAAAACCACACTAAATAATAATACTCTTAACTAGTAATGCTATGACATACTAACTTAATTTTCCCAATAGGTCAATATTCTTTGTACCATAGGAAAGGTATTTTTTGATATAATGTCTTGTGATTTCCTCCAATTCATGGTGTTCACTGTAATTGCATTTTTCTGGTTTTATGCTATTTCTATTTCTGCTTGTCATTTAATCATTTTTTGGCTTTCTAGATTATCATGCTCTGTTGTATATTTCATTTAACATAACTAATTTCAGTGCAGTGGTCTCACTGGATTTAGGAGTGATTAGATTTTCATGCTATTTCTGTTAATAAGAATCTGGAATTTATGCTTTCGTTAATCAAAAAAAAAATATATTATATATCAAAAGCATGTAGTACCATGACTTGTTCAAACTCACCAACTTTCTACAAGTCAATTAAACTCAGCCCTATGATGTCCAAACCATCAAAACTCGGATCAAGGCCAAAGTTTTACAAGTTTTTAATGACTAGCTAATGCCAAGCCGGAAATCATCCTGTGCATATACAAACAAAATCGCTCAAAAACCCCTAAAACAAGTAAATTTTTAGAATATTTCATCCTGTCAAAGAGGGCCTTGAGGTACCACCTGCTTTTTATTGCAAAACAAACCAATTTCAACTTGTCTTGGAAGATTTGCCAAGGTTTATGAAAGAGGCAATGCCAATTTCATTTTCCTCTTAACTTGTGGACATGTATTTGGATTGGATAATAGTTTTAGTAAGATTTGTATCGGAGCTCTGCTGGAGTGCTTTGAAGGAGCTGATGGACTTCTGTGTCACAAATGAAATTAGAGAAAATCAGGGTGGCTAAATCAATGTGGAGAACATTAATGCAAATTTTCAAAAGCTACCATGGAACTGTTATCCTGAAGTGGTATCTCTGGAGGTCTGCCATGGGATGAAATAGTTAGCTACAGATGATGTTATGGCTGGTAGACCCGGCTGATTTCCTGTTATGCTTGATCACTATTCAATTTATTCTTGTAAGGTTAAGGGCAGCATGTATTATCTATATCTGGAATGGTGACTCTGGGAGGGGATCCTAGGCTCTGATTTTGTGTCTGAAGTTTTGCTGTTATATTTATTGTAGTCAGAAGCTTTCCGGGTCACCAGATTGTCCCTTAGCAGATAAAATTCTGCATAAATCTTATTGTGAATGAACTCCCTTTTTACACCTATCAAGGAGAACAACAAACAAATCCCAGACAAAAAATACCATAATAGTAATGGTAGAAAGTTACATTTAACCATTTTCCAGGAGAAACAACAGCATTAAAGAGACAAACATTTTATGGGCAATCACCGAGTCTAATCTCAAATAATCAAAAGCAATGCTTACATAAATAATTCTGCTGCAGTTTGAAGATGAAAAGCAGATTTCTGGTCCTTTGGGATTGAGGAATCGTGCTCTTTTCCTGGAACAAACTCAATATTCCCTAAATGCAATATTCCTGCCAGGACCCGGAATACGGCTTCCTGTTCCACCATCCAAAAAAAGAAATTCAAACAAGATAAGAGTTCAACATCCTCCTAAATTAGCTTCCTGCTAGAAAAATGTCATATAAAATTATTACAATTCAACGTAGTCTAGAAACAATTCCATACCTGTTCTTCAAGATTTATGCCTACTATATCCATAGCCCGTCTGGTATTATTATATTCTTGGGCATTGCTAACACCAACTAGCTCATAAGTGCTGCTCTGGTTCAGATAATGCAGCATTCTAGGATCACCTAGCTTGTACTTCTCCACATCCTTATTTTAAAAAGCAAGGTCGTCAATAAGCCCAAAAATAGACACGTCTTACTTTATACATTTTTCTCTAGAAACGAGGCTGAATGTTATTATACCTCTGAAGAAGCACATAGTTGATAAAAACAGTGGTAATTCCTCTCTGGATGCGTTATCTGCACTACACGGGATCTCTCTAGAAGATAAGTCCTAATTGCAGCCCCAGATATTCTGCCATTTTTGTCAAACTGGATTTCCACGAATTTACCAAACCGGCTGAAAAATTAGAAGTAAAGGATCATTAATTCTCCCAGATTTTGGACATTCAAAGTTTATTTGTTTTTAACAGAAAGATAATCTGTCAAGAACTTTACATTTGCATAAAAGCACCAAATCTACAATAAATTCTCCCAAGATGCTCAACCATAATTCAAATGCATCACCACATGCTCGTACATCTTCTGTATATTATTACAACAACCATCAACTTAAGCATAAAATTAAATAATATCATTATGTAAGCAGATCAGCAAGGCCTAGCTTGCTTCTGAGCTTTGTCACAAGCACATAAACTGAGATGGTATGTGTTTAAGAGAATTATAGTGAAAGGTCCCCTTGCAGATTCAAATTGTGTCCCATTTGGCAAGTAAGCGTGCTAGAAAGGACCAAAAGATAAAAGAATAACTAACTTGAAGACCAACTGCAAATAAATTCAAGGAAACAAACAGTAATGTTGTCCGGCAGTCATATTATTCCCATGCTTCTTCGCTCCTATAAGTCAGTCGGGCCCCCTTCCCATTTAGGAAGGAGATGTATCACTCCATTTTCATTCATCTCCACCTTCACGGCTACACCTTCATCCTACCAATAAAAGCCCCACTTTATTGATAATTCAAATTGGGTGATGTTTTGGATTCCCTTTGCATACTTAATTTTTTTAATGGATTGACTACTAAATACTGCACAGTTTTTTTGTTTTTTTTCATAAGATGCTTCATATATATACAAAAATTATTTACAGCTGTGCCCACTATGGGTTTGAACCCGGGTCTCTATTTTAATACAAGCCCGATCACCTCATTGCTTGCTGATAGACCACACACCAGCGAGCAAATACTGCACAGATAAAAATCCCAAAAACATAATATGCATACATTTAAACAATGTTGCATTGCAAAAACTCCAATTCCTTGACAATAAAAGCATGAAGCATGGACTATCCCACATTAATAATACTTGTGAGACAAGGTAGTCTTACAACACATTACATTCACCAAAAGCTTTGCCAATCTAGAAGCAGGTATTGGGGTGAAAGTCTACGAGTTAATGCATTAGCATAATCTTCTTTGATACCAACATTTCTTAGAGGTGCTTGTGTACTTTGTGGATCCACGCGCCTTGTGACATTACCAATGTACATAAGAGAAAGCTGATAGAAGAAATGACAACTCATCAGAACTAGGTCATCAAAGAATGACTTCAGATATAAATATTACACAATTAAAAATTTCACAAAGATTTTTAATAATCTCAACAACCCTGCACTACGGAAACTCTAATTACTTGCAACTAAAAAACGGTTTGGTGTGGATTGTCCCACGATAATAATAATTGCAAGCAGAGATAAGCTTATAAGGCACATGCACCAAAAGCTTTGCAAGCTTTTTTTATTTGGACACAAATTCGCACCACATGCTTCATCATTCTGTGCGCTTGCACTTTGAAGGTTATTGATCCCTCACATTGCTATTTGTATTGGTACCTTTCCCACATGGGTTGTGACTATACTACTTTGGGTTTACCCCTCGTTTATTTTTAGCACTTCAATTCTTTTTATTTGGTTAGTATTTATTCCTAGAGTCATTTTACCTTAGCACTTTACATTGTGATTGGATGTATTCTCAAGTCCCATTGACCTACTTTTGATCATACATGAACATTAACGCAATTTCTTTCTTTTTTGCTTTCACACTGGTTAGCCTTGGGTGAAAGTCATCGGGTTGGGTGTTTGCAAAACTCCTCTCTTGTATTAACATTGCTCAGAAGTGTTTGTGTGCGATGTTGGTCCGCTTGCCTGAATTCTCATGTGAAATAAGCCATAAAACAATTATTCAAGCATTAAGTAGTAAATAGCTAAAATCCCACAAAATAAAAAATAAAAAAATTAACAAGACAACTTTGCACAGCAAAAATAGCAATTACACATTTGTAATAACCCAGGTTGCCAGGAAACAGGTACAAGTACGGGTTTGAAACACGGAAACACCAATTTTCAAAAAACCTTGGGTACGAAATGGCACAGAAACATTTATATAATATTTTATTATAATTTAAATATATATTAAAAAATACATAATACTCATTTTTGGTCCATAAAAGATAAAACACCTAAAATACTTTGCATTCATGAAAGTTCAAAACATTTAACATGCTAAAAATTTAATATGTACATACTTATAAACTAGATTTTAGAATATATCATCTAGATTTTCCTAAAGTACCACTGAAACAGAAGTATCTAGCATTTTTTTTTGGCATTTAAAAAACAGAAGTACCACTGAAACAGTCTGGAGACATCCCGGGTACAGCGCGGGTACGGCAGAACCGTACCCGGGACTGTTTTGGCATTTTGGAAACATTTCAGGTACATACCAATAACCAGTGCATCAATACGCTTCCCTGGTTGACATTTCCAGGTATCCGATATAATAACAATGAGGCAAAGTATCCTTGACTTTACATTCACCAAAATCTTTCCAATCCAGAAGCAAACTTAAGGATAAAATTCCCAGGGGTGATGTGTTATAATACTCCTCTCTAGTACTAACATCGCTTAGAGGTGCAAGTGTGCTTTGTACGTCTCCTTTTCCTTGCGATAATTACTAATGTATATGAGACAAAGGTCGTAGAACAAAAGATTATTCATGAGAAATAGGTCAGCGGAGGATGACTCAAGTATTAAATACTACACATGATTGAAAACCCCACGAAAATAGAATTAAAATAACCAAGCATCTTAGGAATATTGATGCAGGAGCATCAAGTGATAAGATGCAAGAAGGTCATATGACCATTAGAACATGTTAGTATAGGTGTGAGTGAATGAATGTTAAAGTTGAATATGTTGTAAAAGGGGAATGAGTACTTGTAAGAAAGTTGTAGGAGTAAATTTGACATAGTAAAGGAGTAATATTGGAAAAATAAAGCCATGTAATCATGTAATAGTTGTCTTATATGGATTACATGAGAGCATTAAGGAGATATCCACGTGATTTCTATGTAGAGGAAGTTGTTGAGTCTTCTTAGGAGTGTGAATTGGCCTAGGAGTCAGTTTAGGTGCTTGTTAGAGTCTATTATTAGCTAATGAATACCTATTTCATAGGTGATTCATGGAAATGAAGAGGGACAGGGATTCTAGAGGTTGAATAATGTATAATGGTGTAGGTAGTATGTTTTAAAAGATGAAAATCGACCATGTTGAAGAAAATCAGCTTGTTTTCAATGGACTGTGCACAAGAACCCTGGCAGCACAGCAAGATAGAAACCCTCCATAACGTTTAAATGATGTAAAGTTCCTGACTATTAGCATGGAAAGATTCTACAGGTGATGTAGATCACAGTGGTAATTTTTATATGTTTTGAAAATGCATAATTTGAGTTTTATAGCAAATTGAAGGCTCTCTGGCCTGATCTAGAGAAAATAGCATATCTTTTTACTGCATGGATGAAATTTCTTGAAAATTTCAGGGTACCTCTGTAATTACATGATATAACTACTGTCCAAATTTCAAGGATAATGGATCTGTATCGCTCAAGATATACGTGACTATTTTTTTTTAGTTATGACAAGGAATACACAGTGTACAGTGGAGAGAGGAATGAAAGTGCATGAATGGTCATAACGTGGAATCAAGCCACTAAATTTTGTATCAATCATCTTGATGAAATTTCTGAAGTGGATCCATCAAGCTACAGGTGAGATCAAAGTCCTAAGTGCCTACTGTCATAGCTAGAGTCAGAATAGACCTGATTTTTGTATGCTACAGCCATAAAGGAGGTGATAAAGGAAAAATCTAGATCTAGGACAGTATATGGAGCTCATGAATACCTCAACCATTGTGAAGGGAGGTTTGTTGAGCAGTGGATATGCCCTGGGAACCAACTGATTGAGTATTAAGAGTTTGAATTGGATGTTTTTAGACTAAGTTCAGTCTTGAGGGCAGAGTATTGAGACTGCACACTAGTAGAGAGATGCCTGAACATTCGTAAAGGAACTTGAAACATTGGTTTGTTGCCTTGGTCATGTTCAATCAAGAAGAGAAGAACTTGTGACTATATTGAAGAAAAGCTCCATTTGCAAGCAAAGGTGTATGGTAAAAGAACTCAAGAAGGTATGAATACTTGAGATTTTATGAACGGATTTTGTAGCTTGGGACAGTCATGTATATGAATGTAGGAGCCTTACATATCTATTATACATTGTGTCTATGGTCACAAAGTGATCACCGTAGCTCATCTCTAATCAAGGAAGCCCTTTAAGGGTTTTTCTTTCATACAAAACATGCATTAGGCCTCCATAGACACCAAGGGGCTATAAACATGTAAATGGTGATCCTCAAGCAGGGGTTGGTTGGAGTATTAGAGTAGGTTCAAGCTCTTGATTATATAGTAAAGCAAATTTTGGTATTGACCCCTGCATCAAATATTCTCATGTATCCTTGCCTCAATTTTAAAAACATTTATTGAAAACAAGCACAATATCTTTGAATATACAAAGTAAAATTAAGCACTTATAATTTTGAAATACAAAAAAAATTGTAAGAGAAAATACATTTTTTTCCAACTTTAATGTTGTGAATTAAACATCCAAAACAAACGAACTTTTTTAAGAGACCAGTCAAAATGTTGACCCGCACTTAAAGTAAACCAAATAAATAGGGGGTTAAACTAATATTTCATGCTATGATGTCATTCTAGGAAATCTACACTTTTGAAAACAAAAAAGCGAGACAAACCTTGTTAATTTCAGCATGATTCTGAGATATTTTGTTCTGTTTCTTATCGCTCAATTGATTTCCTTTTGCTCAGACAGTTGTATGCATTTTGGAAACAATTATTTTACAGCATTTATGATTTACCTTTAAGCCAATTTTATACAGAATCCTGGGGTATGTGGCCACAGAAACATCACCTTACGACTATGCCTTAATACTGAGACTGCTGAACTGAAATGTATTATTCATAATCAGCCATAATCAGTTGAATTCACTTGTGATTCAGTTGTAGAGTTTGTCTGACCGAAATGACACTCACATTTGTACTTCAAATCACCAAGACCAAGATGCAAACATGAAGTTTACTGGCATATTTTACTTGCCCATGTGCGCTTCAAACAAATACCCCAAATAAATAAAAAGGATGTCTCACCTGAAGTGCGAGAAAGTCCAGGTACAGTCATGTTGTGTAAACAAAACATTAGGAGGATAAAAACTAATTTTACCATCCAAACCCTCATGCATCAATGCCATTAAAGGAGGCATGAGCATAAACTACAGCCTATTACATCTAAACACAGCATAATCATAAACTGCTTGTGGAAATAGAACTAGACATCATAGTTTCGCACATTGAAGTTGTATTTCGATTTATATCTGCAAACATTACACCCATGGTGCCTCTCTTACCCAAATGGGCAATGAAGCACACCCAAACCCTTTCTAAACCAACATGAACCCTGAATACCACTCGATAAGATCTCTACTCTCCTATTACAAAGAGCTTTTCATACATATATACAACAATTTCCATTAATATCTGACAAATACATTGCATCCATGGTGCCTCTCTTGCCCAAATGAGCAAGTGAGCAAGCTAAACTACAAACTTTCCCGATAAGCTACACCCAAACCCTCTCTAAACCTACATGAACCCTAATACCAACTTGAAAACCTCTCTACTCTCGTATTACAACAAGCCTTATATACATATATATAGCATTTCTCTGCAAGTTGCATGCATTCTCCTAAATTCTAATGGCACCTAGCATATGCATTCTTGTTTTCTAGTGACACGTTCTTCAATTATAGATCCATACAAACCATCTTTCTCACACAACTGCCAAATGGCATCCAATCTCGAAGCTTCGGCATGGTCAACAGTCAATCCTCAACCCTTGTCATTCTTTAGCTCTTATACTTTGGCGCTCAACTTCAGGCTCCTACTTTGGCACTCAGCTTCATTGGCTCCTACTTTGGCGGTGTTCTAATGAGTTGGCTCCATAGCCAAACTGCTACAATGACTTGACTCCATTGCCGAACTACGAATGTTGGCTCATACTATGATATATCTTGCCAACAAATTTGCAATGATAAAGCATTTGTACAAGGTTGAAGCACGATAATTGAGAATTTGGGTTGGTCCAAACCCTCAGACCCCCTTTCGAGTTTTGACTTTGGAAAAACAGGTATCTGAACCAAATTCGGCAATGTACAAATTTTCCCCTACAAACAAATTTGGTGGCCAACAAATTAATAGGGTAGATTCGACCATCATTAAATCACCTAAGAAACAACATAGATGACGGCAAACCACCCAGAATGGAAACTGTGGCATTACACATCCTGACTGTTGAGATGGAACATTGGTTGGGAGTATTTCGTGTCACTCCAATGAACAAATGTATGGATAAATATGCACCGCATCTAGAGTTGTATGCATTCCAACTAAGTGTAGGAGATGCACTGACGTTGGTTGAGTAAGTTGCAGAGCAAAGAGAGCAAGGATGAGCATTGTAGAAATCCCACAGTGTTCGTAGAGGCTCCAAAGTGAGCAATTGGATTCTAATCTCATCTGGAGTTGTAGTATGCAATCCAGCTGAGTGTAGATGCATTGAGGTTGTTTGAATAGTTTTCAGCACAAAGTAAGCTAGGAAAATCATCGTAAAAGTGTTCTTAGAGGCCCTAAGTAAGCAAAGTGCTTGTAATCTTGCTGAATTTCAGTTAGCAAATGAACAGTCCCAAAAAAATTGGAATTTTGAGTTTTCAAACATTGGATTTCTTCAGGGTATATCTTGTGAGCCTCTTGTTGTGTGATGTTGTTTATAGTATTTACTTGTTCATTACTTTCATTAATAACTTGTGTCTCCATTTACAGCATTTAAGCGAGCACCTCAATTCTATGTTTAAGGTTGTTTAAAGTATAGTTCTTGACTTACAGTAGCATACATAATTCAAATTCAGTTATGTTCATGTTAACATCTGTGTTGGGGAATTAGGAATAGTATAACTATCCCTATTTATATATCAACTGTGAAACCATGAAATTATTTGATGAATCTAAAGCTCATAAACCATTACTAAAAGTCTAAAATCTCTGCTGGTGCGTCTAAGTACAAAATAATTGATATCCCAGGTTCTGCAAGGCCAGCTCATTTTTCTACAAAGTCTTGTTAATGTATTTTTTAAAATAAAATTTTAGAAACTAACAAAAAACTGTATTTCTATCAGGTCCATAATGCTTCTATTGCAACTTCTGTTGGCCTAAGCCATTCCCGATTTGCCTATCAATTATTGGCACTTTTGGGAGGTTTCAAAGGCATTTCGGCTTCCGAGACATTTCAAAAACATTGGATACACAAAATGCAAATACCCCTAGGCACTTTGGTAGCTTAGTCAAATATCATTGTAACATTTTCCATTTCCAAATCATTCCATACTTTAACAATTTTTTCACTTGCAAACTCAAATTTCAATTCCTACGTAGTAACCTTTGTCAAACGGATGGTAACAAGTAATGAACAAATGAAAGAGTTATCAAGCAGAATCTGAAAGAAGAAATATTTGCTTGAGGCACCTCAGTAGATAATCAGCTGATGTCTTTCCTTCATTATACAGTTGTCTCTAGAAGCTTTCCTTTAATAAAAGAGTACAAGTAATAGCAAATTTCCAAAACTTAAAAATTATATGTCACCTGCCGTCCCCTGTTTCTGCAGGCAATGTTCTCACATGTGTGCTATCCATCTTTTATACAATTATGCATAAATGTGGTTTGCATTACCAAATATTCAGGCACAACAGCAGAGATTTTAGAAATGGTCGTCCAAACATAGACGCCACACACTATCATTCCCTCTTAGTACCATTTGATAAGAAGAATACATAGGATAATGGAAGAGAACACTACATATTAATTTCAAACTCGCACAACACAATATTATCTCCCGATAATATTTTTTCAATGCTTCTAAAGCTTATATAAGCTTTCAATAAAAGTTTGCACATGAGACCCAACCAATTTACGAGTCGAACTACCCAACCAATACAACTACCTATTACTAAAAAACTTAATAACATTTGTTTAAGGGGTGTCTTTTAAACTGTAATGTAATTACTTGTATAAATCTGATTATTAGCAGCAATATAACACCAATGAACACAATATTTCAGATAAATGATCTCAATGTGCAAGAAGAATAGCTTAGCCACTTCGAGGGGGCAACCTCCAAACCAAACAATAAGACTCAAATGCTGAATATGATGATCAACTACTACCTACTAACCCCTATATATACTATTCCTATGCTATGGCCAACACCAAGGCCGACCCACTAATAAAATATAACATATATGAAAGAGATACATAATGATAAGAAGTTATGATAGCCACAAGTCGGCTATATACATCCAATATAAGATATATGATTAAAGGCGTAGCATGCCCCTCCCTTGCGAAGCAACATTGTCCCCAATGTTGAGAAGATCTGGATGTTGTTGCAGGAAATTTGCATCCTCCCAAGTTGCATCTTCATTGTCTAGATTTTTCCACTTGATCAAATACTCAGTGATGAACCTTGTCCTCAATCGCTTAGTACGTGTCTGAAGGATGCATTCTGGTTCCACGATGATTCTGCCCTCTTCATCAAGCTCGAGTAACACTGTCTGGGTTGATACTGTCTGTCCAATTACCTTCTTTGGGCAAGATACATGGAAGACTGGATGAATTCGAGTAGCCGGAGGAAGTTCCAGTTTGTATGCTACATTGCCAATCTTCTATAACACTTGATAAGGACCATAATACTTAGGTGAAAGCTTGTTATCCTTTTTCTGTTGTTTTAAGGACATTTGCTTATATGGTTGTAAACGCACAAAAACCCAATCACCGACTTCAAAATGTCTTTCGCTGCGATGTTGGTCTGCCTGATGCTTCATGCGGTTTTGTGACATGGCCAAATTCTCCCTGAGACTAGAAAGCACCTCTTGTTGGTGTTGAATATGTTCTTCAACTGGTCAAACCTTTGGCTGGACTCTTAAAGATGAAGTGATAGATGGTGGATGGTACCCATATAATAACAAGAAAGGAGACATTTTAGATGAAGTATGAAAGGAGGTGTTATACCACCATTCTCCCAGCAGTAACCATTGAACCCATCTCGCTTGCTTATCTGATGTAAAACGAAGATATCCCTCCAATTACTTGTTTACACCTTTGTTTGCCCATCAGACTGGGGATGATAAGAGGAACTATGAGCTAGTTGTGTGCCCAAGCATGAGAACAAGTCAGTCCAAAAATTACTAGTAAAGATAGGGTCTCGATCACTTACTATAATCTTTGGTGTCCCATGTAGCTTCTGAATTGTATCCCTGAAGGCCATTGCTACTGTACTCGCAACAAATGGATGTGATAAAGCACAAAAATGGGCATATTTGGTGAGTTTGTCCACCACCACCATGATTACATTTTTACCTTCTGATTTAGGCAATCCTGTGATGAAGTCCATGGACACCTCTTCCCACCTCTGGCTAGGAATAGATAGAGGTTGTAAAAGACCTGGGGACTTAATTGTTTCGCCCTTATTTTGCTAACAAACCATGCATTCTGTCACAAACTTTTGGACATCTCCTTTTAGCCCTTCCTAGAAAAAATCATGCTTGATTCGATGATAAGTCTTTAAGAAGCCAGAATGACCCCCTACTGGAGAAGCATGGAGCTCAGATAGAACCCTATTTTTAAGGATTGAATTCTTACATAGATATAATCTATCTTTATACCATAAAAAAACTCCTTTTCATACAAATTTTTCTGACATGCTTGGATTTTGTTGGAGATTCTGAATGAGATTTTGTGTACCTAGGTCATTTTTCCATTCAGAACTTGCATCCTCTATCCAATCCTCCTGTAATACAGATATGGCACACAACAATGCCTGGGAAGATTCATCCTTCCAAGATAAAGCATCAGCAACTAGATTCTCTTTCTCTTTCTTGTATATTATCTCAAAATCACACCCCAACATTTTTGAGTCCCATTTCTGTTCTTCTTCTGATGATAAGCGTTGCTCTAAGAAGTATTTCAAACTATCATGATCTATCTTTACTTTGAAATGTCGTCCCATTAGATATGGTCTCCATTGCTTCACTGCATGAAGTATTGCTAACATTTCTTTCTCATAAATTGGTTTAGAGATATTCTTACCTTTGAATTGGCGGCTCTCGAAGGCAATGGGTCGCCCTTCTTGCATGAGTACTGCCCCCATACCATACCCTGAAGCATCACATTCAACGATAAATGTTTTTGAAAAATCTGGGGTGGCTAGAACTAGAGTGGTGCACATGGCCTCCTTCAACTTCTCAAAGGCTATAGTAGCTTGCTCGTTCCAATGGAAAGAGACATTCCTCAATAAAGCTGTGAGTGGTGTTGCGATACTGCAATAATTGCTTACAAATCTACGATAATAACCTATAAGCACCAAAAATCCTCGAAGATTTTTTAGGGATTTGGGAACCTTCCATTCAAGCATGGCTTTTATCTTGTTAGGATCCACTTTAACACCTTCATAAGAGACAATATGACCCAGATATTCAACCTCCTTGACACCAAAAGAACACTTAGAAGGATTTGCATAAAGTTGATGTTGTTCAAGAGTTTCCAACACCTTATTTACATGATGCAGGTGTTCCTCCCATGTTTTACTATAGATTAATATATCATCAAAGAACACTAAAACAAACTTTCAAAGAAATGGCTTAAAGATGGAATTCATCAAGCTTTGAAATGTAGAGGGTGCATTTGTTAGTCCAAAAGGCATTACCAAGAACTCGTAGTGTCCTTCATGTGTCCTAAAGGCTGTTTTATGAATATCTTCATCCCTAATTCTAATTTGATGATATCCAGAACGAAGATCAAGTTTTGTAAACAGCACCATGTAACTCATCTAGCAAAATCATCAATTACAGGAATAGGAAACTTATCTTTAACTGTGTACTTATTGAGTTCCCTGTAATCTGGACACATGCGCCAATTGTTATCTTTTTTCCATACAATCACTATAGGAGAAGAGTAAGCACTTTGACTATGACGAATAAGTCCTGCTTCTAACATCTCTTGAACTATCTTCTCAATCTCACTCTTTTGCATATAGGGGTACCTATAAGGTCTGATGTTGGGTGGTTGACTCCCTGGTACTAGCTGGATGGCATGGTCATGGTCTCTTTTCAGAGGCAGACCCTTGGGCATTTCTCCAAACACCACTGAGTGCTCATCTATAACTGCTTGCATATCTGTGGGTATAAATGTATTGGAATGATGTGCTTCCAATGAAAATAGTTGTGCCACAAACCCTTCTACACCCTTTCTAAGCAATTTTTGCATCTGATGAGAACTTACCATCTGTGGGGACTTTGCTCTTAGTCCTTTTAGTTTAAAAGTCCTCCCTTCTAACTGAAATTGCATAAACAACTCTTGGAAATTCATTTCAATGGTTCCCAAGGTGGTAAGCCATGAAACTCCTAACACAATGTCTGCTCCTCCCACAACAATGGCATACATATTGCTAGTTAGCAAGTAATCTCCCATGGTGAGATTAATGTTATGGAATTTTCCTGAACAACTAACAGTTTTCCCATCAGCGATCATGACTTGATATTCTGGAGCTGGATAAACAAAGCAGTTCAAGCGTACCGCCAACTTATGATTGATGAAATTGTGAGTACTTCCCGAATCAATCAACACTGTTACCCTCTATTTTTTTAAGAATCCAACTACTTTGAGAGTTTGGGGAGTGCTAATACCGGAAATTGCATGGCATGATATTGTTGGCTGGGGATCTCCTAATTCCTCCTTTGGCTCTACCTCTTCGTCTTCTTCATTTTCTTCTTCTTCAGTAGGTCCCTCAATGTAGAACAACTTCTTTTCAGCACACTTATGTCCTAGTCCAAATTTTTTGTCACAATTAAAACATAACCCTTTGGCTCTCTTTTCTTCAATTTGTTGAGGTGTCAGTCTCACTGGCCGAGGGAATGATGGTGGAAGGGTGCTACGATCTCTGATATTACTAATAGTTTGTTTCCTACTGGAAAGAAATTTTTCCTCTGCCCTACGTGCCATGATCATAGAGTCTGAAACCTTATGAGGATTAAACATACGCACCTCAGTCTCAATTTTTTCTTTAAGACCCCCAAGAAATAAGTCATTCAAATTATCTTTAGGAATATTTTCCACCCATAAGGAAAGGTTTTGGAATTGATGGATGTAATCTTTGACTGTTCCTGTTTGTCTGAGCTTTGCTAATTGACTGAAATAATTCTCTGACACACTAGAACTATAGTGCAATTGCAACTCTTCAGTGAATATTTGTCCATGTAACATTGAGGCCACTCTTTTTCCTTTGAGCACATAACCATCGATACCAAATGAATTGGTCAGGTTCAAGATACAACGATGCCATGGTAACCTTTTGTCCCGATGGAATTTGATGAAGATCAAAAAAGAAATTATCCATTTGGTTAATCCAATTGAGTGGATCCTTTCCATCAAACTTACACATTTCCACTTTTGGAATCATGTTACGGGCTTGCAGAGTGTTTGTATTTGGATTGGTCATGTTTGCAGATCCACCCTGGCTAGTTTGTCTATTACTTTGACCTAAAGATCCACCCTGGTTAATATGAGTATGATTGAGTTGTGGCTGATTAGGAAGGATATGATGACCCATGATATTGTAACTAAATTGGTGAATGAAATCCTCCAATCTTTGTCCAATCTTTTCTACATCTTCTTTGCTGGCCACTCTACCCTCGAGGTTTCGCAACTCTAACTCAAGATAGTTGACCTTATGGTTAGTTGAAGTAAACCCTAACCCTGAGGACTCTGTAGATACCCCTTCTAACTCTAACTCCTCAACTATTATCTCATCCTTATCAGGGGTTTTACCTGGAGTGATGGGATTATTTTTACCTCTTGTAGAAGGCCGAACCATTATGCCCCAAAATGGTAAGATTTCAGGATCAAGGTCAAAATTTAGGGTTTGGGATTTCAATAGGAATTCGGCCAAATTTTATAAAACTCAAATAACGAACTCGAACTAATTTTTAATCTTCTTTCTAGAAATGTAAATAACTTTGAAAAATTCCACAAATTGCACCCTATGTAACTAAATTATGAAAAAACATAAAACTGCTATAATTTTTGCAAAACAAGACAAAAATTCTTAAAATTTGGAGGGAAGCTTACTTGATTGATTTCACCACAACACAAAAAAAATTGCAGAAAAATTCGCTACTGATTTTGAGATATGGACAAACCTTCACAATTAGGGTTTGACGCAGTGCTGGCTGAGTTCAAGCTCTGATACCACTTGTAATGTAATTACTTGTATAAATCTGATTATTAGCATAAATATAACACCAATGAACACAATATTTCAGATAAATGATCTCAATGTGCAAGAAGAATAGCTTAGCCACTTCGAGGGGGCAACCTCCAAACCAGACAATAAGACTCAAATGTTGAATATGATGATCAACTACTACCTACTAACCCCTATATATACTATTCCTATGTTATGGCCAACACCAAGGCCGACCCACTAATGAAAATATAACATATATGAAAGAGATACATAATGATAAGAAGTTATGATAGCCACAAGTCAGCTATATACATCCAATATAAGATATATGATTAAGGGCATAGCATAAACAACGAAGTGTGCCCCTTTCACAATTAATTATTAATAACATACTAAAAACTACATAATCTTTTGAATCAAATGACCCAACAAAGATGATCCGAAGCACATGATTGCAAAGTCATCCAATAATATTTGCCACACCTACAGACTGGTACACTATACATCGTGGTACTAATCAACCAACATCACTTCCTTCACTCAGAAGCCCACTACCCCATGAGTTGTGCCATAAATTATGAACATCTTGTTGGCATGCCCATCCCCTCTGACCATTATATACCCGTACTGCAGTATAACCACAATCAAGGTTTGCTCAACTACATCAATCCACATCAGGCCTCAGAGAAGCTTGCCCAATGATTATCTTGTATTATGTATGGCACATCTCCCTAATTCCCAACAATGCTAACAAATCTTTGCCCAACACTACTAGTGCTAGCAACTCCCCTGGCAGCTCGTACAATCGTTGACAATTAATCAAAGGCTAATGTAATATGTTCCCCCATATCAAGAAAAAGGTGAGAAGTCCTTGCGACACAAAACATCATCAAAACAGCCTTGTCTTTTCCTCATCAATGATCTCAAAAAACTAAAAAACAATACTTGATAGAAAACAACACATCTATCCAAAACTACCACTGTAGAATAACCCATTCTTGGACCTAGCAACTCTCTCAAGATGGGTGTGTTGTTGGTTATATCAGCCTATTAGGTCCTTAGAAACCTGTAAACCCTGAAGTGCAACCGCACCATCTCCGACAATACAAGCGGTGGGAAACAGTGTTACATCCATGGTTTTCAAGTATATCAACTTCCGAGCGAATTCAGGGTGTCAATTTCCACCAAAAATGCACTCATTATACATAAAAGCACCTTGTTTATCCAAATATATGTAAAACATGAATCTGTCAGTGCTAGAATCTGAAATTGGCTGTCCATAGGCTCTCAAAATTTTCTTTCCATAAAAATCAAGAGGTCATATGCCAGATTTGACCATTGTACACAAAAGTTATGTTAAAAACAAGTTTTCCACTAGTTTCAAGCTAGAAATGTCTATAACCAATGCAATTTCAGTAAATTTGTCTATCGTATGGGGATTATAATATATGAAATCAACAACATATACGCCTTACTAGTTTTAATCGTTGGAAAGTTGTCTCCAAGTCTAGTTTTCATAAAAGTGACTTTGGTGACAAAATATGGTAAGACAAAAAATATATTGTAATGTCCCTTTCTAGGGCTGAACTGAAAAATAAAGAATTAACACTAATCCCACTTGAGAGTAATCTGGTTTTTATGACAACAGATCTGAAAAAATATTAGAAACCCTAACAATGAACTGAATTTACACTTTCATGGCATCAAACACCCTCCAAACAAGCTGAAAATAGGTGCATAACTCCTTCTAAATATTATATTCAATTAATGGAATAAACACCAAGCCAAAGCATCCCAAAACATGTGCAAATTATGAAATTATACAAAGCTGCGATTAAATAAATGTCAGCAGAAAGACAGTCCAAAAAATGGGCTGAAAATGAGATCTCCAAACCCCAATAAATGTCAAATAAATGATAGATCAGCATTATAAATATAAAGAGACTTGAATATCAACTTGGAATGCCAAATCGTGCCCTAGAAAGCACCAAAACACACTCACACCCAAGTTGCCACCCTAGGAAAAGGTGTCAAAGTGAATGAAACCCCTTGATATTCTTCTCCTCAATGCCCTAGTTGTTCAACCAGCAAGATAGTCTTCATAGAAGTCGTCAACACCACCAAATTCGAGAGTTTTTGTTCTCCAACCTTCAATAAGGAAGGGTTTCGTACTCCTTGTTTGCCACACTAATGGATTTTCGCCCCTTAGTGGATTGGAATAGAGCAACCAGCTCGAGAACAAAATAGATAACAGCATATAAGACAAAAGCATGCCCAAAATGAGTTTATCTAATCCCTTATATACCGTTATGGTGGCGCCAAGAGTCTTTAAGGAGGAATTCCCCGAAGACCGACCTCATTCGAAGCTTACTTCCTTTAAGTTTTATTAAAAGCTCTGCAACCCAGCCAACCTACTTAAGAATGTAAATACAAACAAAAAATATAATCATTAATTAGGAAAAGACTAAAATATAATTCAAAGGCATCCCTTGTTCATCTTCTTCTTGCCCACGGGAAGTGGAAATGGCAAGAAGCCTTCAAAATGGATTAATTCGAAAAAGAGACATTACAGTCCTCCCTTCCCGAAATTGTTTGCCCTCAAGCAATTGCAAGCTTGGTTGATCTAAAATTTTGGTTCAAGATACAATGATGCATCTGCCACCTTGTTATTTTTATGCACCTTTTTGAAAGCCAATTTGGTTCCATATGGACTAAAAGCAAAAGGATGTGCATATCTTTTTATATCACATGTATAAGCTTCCCATCTTGGAACCAAAAATATGAGCAAGCTTTTTAAATGCCTTTCTTCCCAAGGTTGAAAATTTCCATATGTGCATAATCCACAACACATACCTTCTCAAGATGATCTTCATTAATGGTGTTGTAACCTATTCCTTCCAAAGAAATACACAAATCGTTTTGTGTGCAAGCTGAAAACAATGTATTACAGTCATGAATCACCTGATTTTTCACCCAAATTGGAGCTATGTTGGCTAAAGTAGTTGTCTTCTTCAACTAAAACCATCCACCACTATTTTCTGATGATTTAATGACCTCAAAATGGTCACTCTTGCAATTGTTCAAGTCTAAAAAAAACAACTTATAATTTGATTTTATCAAAATCAGTAACTTAAAAATGGAACTACAAAACTGCAACCTCCTTTCAAAAGCAGGAAAATGTGAGCATTGCACATAATTCTTCAAGTGTCCCCCACAAGGAAATAATACCGTGCATGCTTGGAACTAACCAAAAATTATTACCATGAAGTACCTTATCTAAGAGTAGGCCCTTGCTATTCTTTTGAAGATATGCCTCTTCCTTCTTCGTGATAACCTTGCTTGGCACTTCACCCATTCTATCTTGAAGCATTGTTTTCTTCCCTTTATCATGGAATTCCTGTTAGTGTAGGATTTATTTTCCTTGTTTTATTTGTATTATTCTACTCGGATATTCCGCCTCACTTGGAGTTTCCCTACACTTACGGGATATGCTTGCTTAGATCTACACTTGACTACACTATTGTAGGTGTTGGTTACCACTTGACTACACTATTCTAGGTGTTGGTTACCGCTATTCTAGGTGAAGATTACCATGATTCTAGGAGGAGGTTACACATTCACCTCTTATATGTACATCTCTTGCATTATTCTATTTAATCATATTGAGTTGCAACTATTTTGTGTTATTGCAATTATCTCTCTTGTATTTTCATAATTTGCAATCTTGTATGCTTGCATTGCTTTGTCTTGGAACAATTCATGTCTCACATCATTCACCTGTGCATTCTTCGAACCAACAGATCCGTGGTGCTTCTCCGATAATTCCAATATAAGATGTAAACAATACATACCCATACTTATGCTCATCTTTTTTGGCTGGTTGTTACCTTGTTAATTTAGATTTCCAATTGTTGTTTCAAGTTGTCCAACTAAATTTTCTTCACAATTGGGTTTGGATCAGACCCTAAGAGTGTACATGAGTGGGTGTAGCCAGTGTTTTAAGAACTGGTTGAACCGAAACCGGAACCAGTCAGTTCAACCGGTTTGATTTTTTTTGCATGAACCGGTAAATAAACCGGATTGGTTGACCGATTTGGTACCAAACCAGTTGGATCCGTACAGAACCGGTCGGTTCAGTACCAAACCAGTCCAGTTTCAATATGAACCAGCTAAGTCATGTCAATACGCAAGTATACGGCACTTTTAATTAAAAAATCAATTTTTTAATTAAAATTTCTACTTTTAATAAAATCTAAACACTAATTTATTACTATATACAGCCCGCCACCCTCCCCCCCGCCCCCATTCACCTCACACCTCTCTCATTGAGCATTTGTGAGCAAAAGCATTTGGAGTATAAGATTGAAGAGTTTAACTTTGGAGTGAGCTTGGAAGTTGGAGCTTGTTTGTCATTGCTTGTGGGCTCTTTGTGGTGATATTGGCATCTATATAAAGACTTTCTCACTTCTATTTGTGAGCACCTCTCTCATTTGTAAGGATTTGGAGGCTTGAGGCAACATTGAAGAGTGTTGATTTCAAGTGAGCTTGGGGTTTGTTTGGCATTGCTTGTGGGCTCTTTGTGGTGGTCTTGACATCTACATTTGAAGAGTGCAGCCCATATACAAGTTTGGAGTGTTTCTTGACCTCAATTGTGTGCACATTGAAAGGTATGTTAAGTTTTAAACTTACCCCTATTTGTAAATCTTATAAAATAGGAAATCTGAATTATATTTTTTTATTTGCATTTTCAGATTTCTTTGCATTTGCAATGGCCCCCCGAGTTAAAGACCCTACATAAAACCATGCTAACATAGTTGATAATCAAGTATTTTGTAAATATTGTAAGAAACACATCAAGAGGGGAATTCATAGGTTGAAACAACACTTGGCTGGTCAAAGAGGCTAAGTTTCCCCATGTTATGCACCGGATATTGATGCCATTAGATTGGAAATGATAAGTTGCTTGAAAAACATAAAAAAGAGAAGGCTAGGTAAAAAGAGATGGATGTTGAAATAGGGAGGAGGAGGCAACATGCCATGGCCCAAACAAGTGTTGAAGGCTCTTGCTCTGACCCCTCTATCCATGTTAGAGACCCCTTTCAGTATATGCCTCCCACATCCACTCATAGTCATGAAAATTGGCCTCAAAAAAGAAAGAACATCCAAATCTTTTTTCCATCTTCTTCCACACTTGCTAATGCCTCCATGCAAACAGAAAATCAACCCACCTTAAATAACTATTGGAAGAAGCTATATAAAGAAGCAACTTTTGAATACATCGCTAGATGGTGGTATGATGCAAATATCCCTTTCAATGCTACCCGCTCACCTTATTACCAAGGCTTCAAAGGCCCTAGTATGCATGACTTGAGAGGATCTCTTTTGCAGAAAGAAGTTGCGTCCATAGATAAATACTTAGAGTTGTAAATTATCATGGGCCAAAACAGGATGTACTATTATGTCAAATGGGTGGAGTGATGGCAAGAACCGCACCATAATAAATTTTATTGCCTCTTGTCCACAAGGAACTATGTTTTTTTAAATCAGTTGATGCATCTAATAGGGTGAAAGATGCAAATTTGTTGTTTGAACTTTTGGATGAGGTTTTTGTAGAGGTGAGGGTGGAAAATGTTATACAAATCATCACAGATAATGCCTCTATGTTCTTGCTGGTAAGATGTTAGAGACTAAACACAAAACAATATTTTGAACTCTATGTTGCACATTGCATAGACCTCGCGCTTGAAGATATTGGAAAACAAGATTGGATCAAGAACACTATAGAGCATGCCAAAAGTATCACAAAATAAATCTACAATCACTCATGGATATTGAACCTAATAAGGAAAAACATTGAAGGCAGAGAACTTGTTAGAACAGCCATCACGAGATTTGCAACAAACTTCCTCACGTTGCAATCTCTTCTTTCCCAAGCACAAAACTTGAAAAATATGTTTTCAAATGATGAATGGAATGCATCAAAGTGGAGCCGCAAACAAGATGGTAAAGACACAAAAAAGAAAGTTTTTGACAGTTTATTTTGGAAAAAAACAGCGAAGGTTGTGAAAATTATTGAGCCTCTTGTTAAGGTGTTGCAGTTGGTGGATGGGGAAAAATTAGCCACGGACTACATTTATGAATGGATCAGGCAAAGGAGCAGATAAGGGCAGCATACAAAGACAAGGTAACGAAGTATGGGCCTATATGGGAGATTATAGATAATAGATGGAACAATCAACTCCATCACTTTATACATGCAACTGGATATTTCTTGAACCCAATATATCATTATAAAGCTCGGCTTGGAGAAGATCAAACAGGAAAAACAAAGATGGTTTATACGAGTGCCTAGAGCACATGGTCCTTAATGAAAGGCAACAACTTGATGTTCACTGTTAGATCAGTTTCTTCAGCAGAGCCACAGGTACCTTTGGGAAAAACCTTGCAAAGATTGCAAGAGATGTGGACCAACCAGGTAAGCAATTCTAAGTTTTTTGAAGTTCATTTGATTAAACTTTATAATGAATAATCATGAATTTTTAGCATGAGACAATTTAATTTGTTGAATTACGCTTTAAGTTATAAGATTTACTTTTAATTTTTAACTTTGTTTTTCATCGTCGTTGTTTAATAATTAAGCAGTTACATTTTTTATCATAGCACATTGGTGGGATTCATTTGGTAGTCAATGTTCTCAATTGCAAAAGTTTACAATTCGGATCCTGAGCCAAACTTGCAGTGCTTTTGGGTGCGAGCACAGCTGGTTTGTCTTTGAGCGGATTCACACGAAGAAGATAAATTGTTTGGAACAACAGTTAAATGATCTTTTATTTGTTCAGTACAACATTCAGCTAAGGCGCAACCAATTATTGAACCAAAGACCTGATACAGATCCCATTGTCTTGGATGATATAGATCCAACCTCAGATTGGGTAGAGGAGAGTCAACCAGCAAAGTTTGATCACGATGACTTAGGGTGGATGGCTTTAGATCAGGATGATGAGGCACTAGCAGCACCGTCATAAGACATGGCAGGCACTAGTCGCATTCGTGCTACTGTCAATGCCAATACAATCGTAGTAGATGTCCCTAAGGATTTGGATGGGTCTAAGTCAAAAGAACGTGATCATATTGATGAGGATGAACCTGAGGATCCCATTCTCAGCAGTGATGCAGAGTTTGATGATTGATCATTGATGTCATCTAGTTTCTTCTAGAGTTTTGTAACTTGTAGTATCAATGCTCATAGCATGTTTTTTTTTGGAGTCTTGGACTATAGAGGCCATTTAGAGCCTCATTATTTACGTATTTTGTTTCGGAATCTCATATATGATGTGTATTGTGTATTGGACTTGGAGTTTGTGCCATTTTTTTATAAACACCTTTCTTACATATATACATGAGCAAGCTTTGCATATTTTGTGTGTAATTGTTGGAATCATGGTTTCTAGTCTTTCAAATATATAGTTTTCATTAAAAATATATATTTTTATGTGTTTTTTAGTAAACCGGTTCATAAAGTTTGAACCGTTCCGGTTCTGGTCCAGTCCAACCCTCTCGACCGGTTCCGAGTTCGGTTCCGATTTTTAAAACATTGGGTGTAGCATCCATGTACGGCTCTAAATTTCTTCCTAAGCAACGCCAAAGATGTTGGGATGTTGGCTTTGCTAAATACCAAAGTGTGAACCCTCTTACCCATCATATTAAGTGGAAAGAGCACCTCCAAACCTACCTCTCTCTCGCTGTCCATGGAAGGTATGCACAACCGAATACATAAATTTGGAAAGGACAGCCCATCATGACTATAGTATAACATTTCTAACTCAAAATTATTGGATGTTAGTAACATAGGAAGGGTGCAACCGTTGCAATACTTGAAATCCCTTCCACACATCATATTAAACCCAAAATGTTTCATCATTAATTTTAACCTACAGTTCTCCAAGGAGAGTACTATCCATCCAAAATGTGAATTTAGGAAGAGCATATTACCATAGTTATAGCATTGTATTGCCTCATGCAAAATTGGAATGATGGTGGTTGGAGACCCTCTTGCATCCCATGTAAACACTACGTCCTTCACCATGGGTGAGAAGTGCATCTTTCTTGTGGTTACCCATCCTCTTATGGTTTGCCTTAAGGATGTAGATAACAGCAGTCCTCAAGTTTGTATCAACACTTTTCAAAAGATCTTCCGGATCCCAAACTTCTTTATACAAGCAATCTGGAATTTACAAGGACGAATCTATGTGCTTTTTACCCCTCAACATGTTCATCCTCTTATCGATTTGACCATGTTGCCCTCCATGACACAAATATGGCAGCGACATCAGAGGAACCAATAAATCCGATATATGTGGGTCATGCCTACGATTGTCAACAAAGAGTTCATTTCCTAGGGCTGAGGTGGAATCTTGTTCCCATTTGATACCCTTCATCTTCACAAAGTTGTTAGAATATTCCTTAAGATGACCTAAACATTGGAAAGACATAGCATGAAGGTGATGTAGCAAATCCTTGCTAAGAAGATGAAATTGCTTATTGTAGGTTGTTGTCATGAAATTTGCAGCAAGCTGAAGATTAACATGAGCATCAAAAGAGGCCCTTATTCCATGGGCATGCCTCCCAACAAGGTCACCCGGAATTCTAACCCTATTAACCCCTTGCAATTCTGATTTTTCTCCATTCTTGGCATCATGATGATGGCCCATTTGCAGTGATTTACTACGGAGCATCAAACTTGCCCCATGGTCATTCTTTTCAACCATTTTCCCATGACTACAAATCTAAGATGGCATGGTAGAAAGAAACAAATCTGAATTAGCTTCATACCTTTTGGTTAATGTCTTCATATGTGTTTGGAATGTCTTGTGGCTCTTACCGAAGTCTAATCCATCATCATTTTGCTCTTCATTGACTGCTGTTAGGATAATTCCAGCAGGCTGAGAGTGATTATCGAGCACCCAAGAAATGCCCTTTCTTCATGGGTATGACCTCCAACAATGTTATCCCCATGTTCCTTCCCCAAATCTGATTTTTCTCTACTAATATTCAGCCCTGTGCAACCATTAGACACCAACAATTCATCATCAAACACTAAACGATTCTTACCCTTAGGGTTGCATGCTTCTTAATCTCCTTTTCATTCCTTGGCATGTGCTCCACGATTTCACCTAACCCTTATGTCTTCATGGTGTTGTTTGGAAAATCAGTCAAGAGCTCCACTTTGGCCTCAAAGAGTGTTGAGCATTTCTAAACTCCCAAGGGTTGCTCCCTCTTGGAACCATCTGAGTAGATAGATTTTTTTTCTTCTTAGCCTCAAAAGGATGGCCATCCTCATCACTATTTGCACCTTGGAATTTTCACCATGGCTTCCTCTTCATCAAGCTCCATAGCCTCTCCTTGTCTTTCCAACATGAAGGGGCTCTTTCCTCTAGGGTTGGAATATCCTTCCCAAGACCCTTGTGCATGGCTCGAGGGCTTGAACTCAGTTCCGATGCCCACTCTATCTTTTCTCCATCCTACAAACCAGAAAAATGATAGGGCATCAAGAATAAATTTCGGAAGAGCTTGATACTTTTCAAAGCTAGTTGCAACATTATTAACCTTTGAAACCCTAGGTTCTCTTCCTTTTGGTTACTGATTTCCTCCTTAGCAACGAGGGTAGGTCTAGAAGGGCCTTGATGAGAATGACCTCTCCCTCTGGCTATCATGTATTGTGCAAGAAGCCCTTTCCTCCTTGAATGTCCTTCCCCTATGTAGATTTTGCATAGTGAGGGCAAGAGAGTCCAAGGTGTCCGCTAATCTTTCTTGCATTTTCATCATTTTGTCCATCTTCTCTTCACCTCGCATGAAACCCTTAGGTTGGGAAGACCGAAGCTCTGATACCTTTGTAATGTCCCTTTCTAGGGCTGAACTGAAAAACAAAGAATTAACACCAATCCCACTTGAGAGTAATCTGATTTTTATGACAACAGATCTGAAAAAATATTAGAAACCCTAGCAGTGAACTAAATTAACCCTTTTAGGGCATCAAACACCCTCCAAACAAGTTGAAAATAGGTGCATAAATCTTTTAAATATTATGTTCAATTAATGGAATAAACACCAAGCCAAAGCATTCCAAAACACATGCATATTATGAAATTATACACAAATACAATTAAATAAATGATAGCAGAAATACAGTCCACAAAATGAGCTGAAAATGAGATCTCCAAGCCCCAATTAAGGCCAAATAAGTGATAGATCAGCCTTATAAAATATAGAGAGACCTGAATATCAACTTGAAATGTCAAATCGTGCCCTAGAAGGCACCAAAACACAGTCACACCCAAGTCGCCACCCGAGGAGAGGGTGCCAAAGTGAATGAAAACCCTTGATATTCTTCTCCTCAATGCCCTAGCTGCCCAACCAGCAAGATAGTCTTCATAGAAGTCCTCAACACCACCAAATTGGAGAGTTTTCGTTCTCCAACCTTCAACAAGGAAAGGTTTTCGTCCTCCTTGTTTGCCACACTAATGGATTTTCGCCCCTTAGTGGATTGGAATAGAGCAACCAAGCTCTAGAACTAAATACATAAAAGTATATAAGACAAGCATGCCCAAAATGAGCCTATTGGATTCCTTATATACCCATATGGTGGCACTAAGAGTCTGTAAGGAGGAATTCCCCTAAGACCGACCTCCTTAAAAGCTTATTTCTTCTCTTAAGCTTTATTAAAAGCTCTCCAACCCAGCCGACCTGCTTAAGAAGGTAAATACAAAAGAAAAATATAATTATTAATAAGGAAAAGACTAAAATATAATCCAAGGGCTTCCCCTATTCACCTTCTTCTTGCCTACGGGAAGTGGAATGGGCAAGAATCCTTCAAAATGGATTAATTCGTAAAGGAGGCATTACAAATATGGTGACAACTATGATAGTGAGCACCAATTTTCCCGGTTTTTGCATTTAATTCAAGTTGTCTTTTCTTACAAAGTAAATTTTGGCACTTGTGAGATTTTAACTCTTGACCAAAGGGCTCATAAAGGATATTTGTAGCAAAATGACAATAACCAACTTAGTTGGAAAAACTTTAGACTTAGAGGTCTAATTTCACCACATGCTACATATTCTTGGTATTGTATACAACATAGTTCGCATACTTGTACTCAGCCAATACTCAGCAAACTAAAAAAGCTTGGCTCGGCAATGCTCGGCAGACAAATAAAGATTGGCTCGGCAATACTCGACAACTTAAAAAGGACAAAAACAGCGTTTTTTTAGTGTTTTTTCTGCATTTTTGCAGCATAGCCACATTTTTGCCACGTTTGAGACTCTACAAGGAAAACTCGCCAGTTTTGGAGAGTACTCGGCAATTTGTTGGGCAAGTTTTCAGCATATACTCCGCGGTTTTTGTGACAAGTTTTTCTGGGCAAGTACTCGCACAGGTCAAAAAATGGTAAGCACTCGCCCAAGTATGTAAACCAAGAATACATGATTAGTCAAAAATTGGGGGATGAGTTTTGAACACAAGACCTCCTCTTTCTAGAAGAGTCTTCTTAACCAACTCCTCTATGCCATTACTTGAAATAAGAACTCAACAAATTTATCTATAAGCCCAAGTTTGACTAAGTAACTACTGAAAAGGAAAGATTTTTATTTCTTTTTAAATGGTAATTTTAAGATTTACAGTGGTGAGGAGTTTTACCCAGCAATAGATGAAGGAACCCACAACATGTGGTGCATTCCTCTTTGGAGCAGTAAATATCTAGATGGCACCTTGATAGTGAAAGATTTACATGAAAAATATCAGATGAGCAGAGAAATCAATAGCATTCCAGGCAGATGCGTCAGGCATTAGAAATTTACAAACATAATATCATCAATGTCACAGATAGTTTGAACACAGATTTCAAGCATTTCAACGCTTTTTTGGAATGAACACAGCACTCCAGGCAAAGAAATCAGATCTGTTTGCAACTTCAACGCCACTCACGTTTTACTGCTTCAATCTTCAGGCTCGCTATGAATAAACACTTTCAGCAAGTTTAACTAATAATCATGCCCTCAGAGGATTTTGTAGCACCCTATCATGTATATATTAACAGAAAACGCCTTTATGCAATCTCTTGGACAACTATCACATGAATGGGACCCACACTTTGTCACATGCATGCAGCACTTGGACAGAAAATTCAACACTCTTGGGCAATATTTGAAGCTTCTTCCAAGTTTTTGCAGCAACGAACACTCTTCAGGAAAAAAAAATCCAGACAAATGTCTCTTCTCAGACAAAATTAAAATAAAAAAACTTATTGCATTTCTTCTTCATGGCTCTTCCATTTTGCTTCTTCCTCACGAATCAGGAACAACCATTGGGCTCTAATACCACTGATAACAAGAATACACAAGATGATGGAAGAGAACAACACTACATATTAATTTCAAGCTTGCACAACAGAATATTATCTCCAATTAATGTTTTTTCAATATTTTATAATGTTTCCAAGCTTGTATAAGCTGTCAAGGGAAGTTTGCCTACGGGACCCAACCAACTTATAAGTCCAACTACCCAACCCGTACAGCCAATCTGTTACTAACAAACTTAATAACATTTGTTTACGGGGTGTCTTTTACAAGAAGAAGCATGCCCCTTCACATTTATTTATTGATAACATACTAGCAACTAAATACTCTTTCGGATCAAATGACCCAACACCATTCAAATGAATAATACTCATACCATAATGTTCATGCATTTCAATGTTTTTCAACAAAAAGTTTCTTGCATCCCTCATCCCACAAAAGATTGCAGGTTCTCATAAACTTGGAAAGTTCTCATACTTTTTATTTGCATGCATTCTAGATGTAAATGCAAATTTAAGCAAAAAACAAGTACAATAACATATAGTTTCCTAAACTACGTATAAATGTCTAAGTTACCAATTCCGATATTGGTGCAAAAAACAAGTATATTAACATATAGTTTCCTAAACTACATATAAATGTCTAAGTTACCAGTTCCAGTACTGGTGCAAAACACAAGTACATTAACATATAGTTTCCTCAACTACAAATAAATGTTTAAATTACCAGTTCCAGTACAGATACCAGTATAGGGATTGGGTATACCAGTAAAGCAAATTTTTATTGGAATATAATGCTTATAAATTAGTGTTATGTTAATATTAGTTAAGTGTCACGTTAATATTAGTTAAGTGTGAACTAATAAACGGTTGTAACCACTTCAACCATTTTGTAACCATCTCTCACATAATAAAAGGACAGACACAGCGAATAATGTGTGCATTCTAGTTACTCTTAATTTATTCTTTGTACATTCTATTATTTCTCTCTCCACATATTCTAACATTAGTATCAGAGCCGTGCAAGTAAGGAGAAAGAGAAAGGAAGAAGTTCAAACCAGTCCCGTAGGGCACGAAAGAGCAAAAGACCAATTCGGATGTTAGATACAAGAGCAATATCGTAGGACAGCAAACAATAAATAGGGTAGAAGAAATGTCATCAAAAAGAGCAAAAAACGACCCGATTTCACTTTAATCATACTTAAAGAGAAATAACCACAAAATATAGTTGACGCCATTGCAAAGGTGCAAAAGAAAAAAAATATTTGAGGGCAAAGTTTTGGCTCTGTTTTTAGACGAATTTTAGGGCATTTCGAAAGTGCTAGGGCACAATAATAGGAATTTGTCATTTTTGAGGAATATTTTGGGGCTGTTAGTGCAGTTAGGGCAAGAAAAAAGACATTTTCAGAGCAAAACGTGACAGGCAGAATGCAGCAGAGAAAAACATGATTTAGAGCACATTTTTTTCAGAATCACGAGGAAGAGAAAAACAACATTATTTTCGAAGGTAGCTAGTGCAAAACAAAGAAAATACAGTCATGCGTTTCAAGATTTGCAATTTTGCAAGGGTCGTTTGCTGCTAGGGCACACAGTTTGTCAATTTTCAGTCACAGCCTGTCATCTAGGGCACAAACCTGCATGGTAAAGTTTCCTTCTGCTATTACATAAACCAACAGATCAAATCCAAATATTTAAATTAGTTTTAAATGCTCATCTTTGCATCAGGAAAATGGCTGTTAAAAATGAAAGTCCTCTTTGATTTCATTATTTTTTTTTCCCTTGACTAATGTAGTAAGCATACTTTCAAAAGTGGGCTCAAGGATGCCTTTAGTCATCAGAAACTTTAATCACTTAATCATCGCCACTCACCTAGAACTTCAGAAAGAGCTATGCACAAACTTCTCACAGAAAGAATAACATTGGTGTCATAATATTGAAACCAGATAACTCTTGGCATGTAGTTAATGACATTTTAAAATAATGTAAACAACAGAAATCTCGCAAAACATTGGCCCAAGGTGAAATGATTCAAATGAACATGACAATTTGAACAAGTCCAGTGACTCTAGCCAATACTGGCATGAAACAGCGCAGGAGAACAATGTAAATTGTTTTCCGAATAAATAAAACAGAATATAAAAAAAAATTGAAAAGGTGTTTTTGGGGGTTCAGCCCAGGTACAACCCGGGTCCATCCTAAACCCAGGTATGTCCCGACCTGCCCAGGGGCACCCAAGCCTGCCCTCAACCCAGTATGTCCTAGCCTGCTCGGGTATGCCCAAGTCTCTCCTCAGACAGGATACAGGAGTACCCAGGCAAGCCAGGCTGAACTGGGGACATACCAGACTGAGACCAGGAACGAGTACATGCCCTACCGTGGTCAGTCCCTTGATAGCTTTGAACCCGGTATCTGAGATAAATGTTTCAAATTTATGTTTGAAAATTTATTAATTGGACCAATATTGAATTAGATAAGAAGCAAATGAGTCGTCTCAAAATCTATTTAATATTTTGTCCGGAAAACTAACAAGTGTATTTTGCTTCCTTATCATTACCATTACACTGTATTTAGATGGTTTGAACCTTACCTTGAATTGTCATTGCGTATTGTTTTTGCATTGCCAAATGCCTCTAGGAGTGGATTAGACTGTAAACAAGAGAAATCATATCAGTTTAAGTCTCAAGATCCACCTTAAATTAAAGGATATTCTAAATAGAGTAAAAACAACTACTGAAAGAAACAGATTAAAATCCCCGAGGAGAAGGTCATGACATCATACTTCAAGAACCTGTTGTTCCACTGTTCTGCTATCTGTAGAAGCCCGACCACCCATATAAGCTAAATATTGCATTATTAGTTTTGTTGTCTCTGTTTTTCCAGCTCCACTCTCTCCACTCACCAGTATTGACTGACTGCGCCCTTCATTTATCATGGCCCTTGATTTTTTACACCCAAAACATCAGACAAAAAGTGAAAATGCATTTCCTAACTATCAGCACTGCATCAATGAACATTTGAGAATGGGATCACAGTGGTCAGCAATTTGCAAATTCTTACCTGTAACAAGCATCAGCAACTGCAAAAACATGAGGACTTAACTCCCCAAATGGTGCTCCACTATACTGCTCCATCATGTGAACATTATATAGATGTGGTAGCTTTGTAAAAGGGTTTACAGCAATCAAAATACTACCTGTATATGTCTGTCAAAATTGAATAATGAACATGTGCTCAAATAAAGGCAAATACTGGCTACGAAAAGTACCCTGGCATTTCAGAATAAGATAAAATCATCCTTCAAGAAAATTAACAAGAATTCAAATTAGTCATTTTCCACTGTGAAGAACTTTACTGATTTATGCTGCAACAGCTAGTATTGATTTAAAGACAGAACTTGACGTGGTACAAGCTTTTTCTATGTCAAACTACTAATATATAAAATGCCACATGAATGTATCACTCACATATATGTCATTGAGTTCATATCTTCTTGCAAGGTTGTGTAGAACACCTGGTTCATTCAAGTAGGCCAACTTAGTCATATCGTCCACTCCCCCATGTTTTGCATCAGGATCCCTAGGTTGCACCTTGAAAATGGGAGCATAAAACTGCAAACAAGGCAATGAAAAACTCGGATTGTGATAAATAGTTTTTTCTTCAAAGAATTGAAAGATTAAAAGATGTGCTACAAACATGAAATAATTGCATGTTTGATAGTGTAAAGTATTCGAGAAAACAAAAAGACTATACGAGTACACTAATTGCCAATGCAAGTAAGGACAAAGCACACACATGTTACCAAAAAAAGAACCTCAATCATGCATGCAATCTTCTTACAAGACATACAACTTCACTGCTTGACAATCAAAGTCGTGCTATCTTACCATACTTCCTTTGGCTGTAAGAACTTTAGCTTGTCCATCATCAACTTCAATTACATCAGCTTCCTCCCATGCAACTTCACTATTTTGAACCCATACTTTTGCTCCAATAGCAATATTCACTTTGGTAGGCTGTTCAAAAGAAACGCCATAGTAAAAAATCTATTCTGCAGAATTAAGTAGTTTTATTTTGGCCAAGCGCTCAACAAAACAGCCTTGCAAAGGTGAACTATCTTTCAAATAATTCCAAATCAATAGGTTTAGGGATTTTCAAGAATAAAACCTTGACACTGCATAACCTATACCATATGACAGAGTCAGATTACTCCATAAATTCAGGAATACAATCATTAAAGTCTGGAACATGAAATTAAAATTCACTAAGATGAACATGACATTTATTTATCATCAATTAAACAGAAAATAATTAACGATGTGCGTGAAAAACTTTGTATTACTTTTCACACGGAATGAAACTTGCAATATCCATAGCTTATATTGAGGATGTAACTTTTCACTATCCATCACAACATCTTTTAATACAATCCCACAAAATTAAATGTCTCCTCAAACATTACTGTCCTTAAGGTGCCTATAACAAATTAAGTAGCATCCTTCCTGAAACATTCATTTTCAAAATCTACAGAAAATACATGCCTTCTCCCTCAATCATAAAAAGATAGAACATTCTATTCTAGGGTCTTAACAAATGTTACAGATGGTACTTCATCCCCTGATTTGCAACACTAATAAATTTAGAAACTAGAATCACTCAAAAACAATTTAACAAATCCAACAGCATTTTTTACTGGAAATTGTTTCAAGTGTTTCCTTGTTATTTCATGATAACATTCAGAATCTTTTGAGCTTTTTTGGCTACTATAAAGAAACACAAACAACACAACACACACAAATGCCAACCACAGCACCCAATTGGTTGCATGCTAGCCTGCACATGCACATGTGCATACTCTCTAAACCATTTGACGGTTTTGTTATTAGACCTTGGTAGACTATGTATTGGCCCACTTGCAAGGATCAACAGCTAGAAGCATGGTATTAATCTTGAGAGGCAGCAGAGTACTCCTAACATCCACCACCAATGATCTTCTAGAGCCTATATGTAGAGGGAAAACTGGTAATACAGCTCTACCCTTGTAGTTTAGACAATTAACAATAGGGGAAGCTGACCCTCTACCAGATGCAAGGATAAGAAGTCGGGGGCACACTAGTGGGTACTGGAAAAGAGAGACGCCATCTGACTGATCTATCACCATCTACGCTAGTCATTTAGTAACCAGTGGTTGCCTAGCACCCATAATGGTTGAAAATCAATCTAGTAGTCATAGAAATCCCAAGGAAAGCCTAATGATTGACAGTAACTGCTTCCAGAGAGCCAACATCATCATTGGCCAGGGAGATTCAAGGAGGCAACCTGCTATGAGGAACATATAATTATATACATGTATCTCTTCTGACATGAAGCTGAATTACCAATGGACTACAGTCTGCAAAGATAAACATTAACCTTTTAGAACCTCTTAAAGAGAGATTCACACAAAATCAGCTTAGCAAATGCTTTGAGGTACAGTCTATTTAGAACAAATCATACAGCATGATACTCTGGACTATTTCAAGTTGCCCAGTGAACAGGCCACTAAAAAGAACCTCAAACCTCTCAACCATTTAAAAGCAGTAAAACAATGGGTTTAATGATTGTGTCGAAGACAGAGTCCAAAAACAGTCAAAATATTTGACACTTATAGAAGGTAAATCGTGCTTAGGTGATCGAAAAGAACAGGAAACACATGAGAAGATGTCAACGGCAGACAATCTGGTTTGGGAAATGTTTAAACTGACCACAGAGACTAAACTTCCAATCATCATGCCTGAGTAAAGAAATAATTCAAAAAGACACATTGTAGGATACAAAAATGTCTGGGCGGGCTACAGTTAAAATAGATCCAAGAAGAATGATTAAGGCAAAGGAATTCGCTACCACACTAGTAATATACGTTGTAGAATGGTTTTCAAAATTAGGTTTTAAATAAAAAACACATGGAAAGTGTAATGTCCCCTTTTCCACACTTGTCACTATGAACATTGCCATAATTGTAAGTGATTGTATTTTCCTTATTTATTTGATTACTAATTATGGCTTGGAGTGATTTGATTAGGTGATAGGTGAATGACGAAGCAAAAAAGGAACTTCTATCTTCTCCTTCATCAAGGTCGGTCTTCTTGAGAGCTATAATGGAGAAAAAGAAATACTCTTTCGCTTTTTATGAGGTTGGTCTTCTTAAGTGAAGATTAAAAGTGCACTTCCCCCTTCATTAAGAGGTTGGCCGTGAAGATTGATCTTCTAAGACATTTTTGGCGCCAAAGAAGGGTACTTAAGGAGGTTCAAATGGAGAAGGAGGGGGATCATTATCATTCATCATTTTGGCATTTACTTGGATTTGAAGCTAGTGTAGCTTCTCTTCTTGCCATTGAGGGAAGAAACCGATTGAGGACGAAAACCTTCAATAGGATCACACTTGGGGACAGAAACCCTCTTGTGTACATTGGTGGCTTCATTCGGGAGTCACAAGTGGACTCCATTGGCATATTTCTAGAACAGAAAGGTGTTTATTCGTGCATAGGGCACTTCTACTCCAGCTAGGGCACTTTCAACACTTGATCTACCCACCTGGGAAGTTCGGGATCACTTTTGGAAGGGTTTCCATGGTTGGAAAATTGTGATTTCACTTTTATTTGATAGCTGGTCTCTCCGAGATCATTTTGAGCATTTGTTTGTGTTGAAACTCCAAGTATTGAATGTAGTGATGAATTTTCGAAGTTTCAGCTGTGTTTACATTTGAATTAAAATTATAAAATACATATTTGCTCCAGATTTCATCTTGTTGGACTTATGAAGTGTTTGGGATACTTCTATATTGATTTTCAGTCTATATTGCATGAGAATATTGTCTTGAAAAACCCATACAGTTCGCTGCCCTAGGAAATAGAAAATCAGGTTCATCGCTAGGGCTGAGTGGTGATATTGTTGCCTGCCATTATGAATTCCTTTGCTGTCATAAATATTCAGATTGCTCTTGGTTGCTAATGGCATTTTCAGTTAGCTCCCCTAGGGTTTGAGGTCATTAACAGGTGGCTGTAATAAAAAATCAGAAGTTGTGATTGGGGTTTGAGTCCAAACCCTTGTTTTATGTTTGATGCCCTAAGAGAGACATTATAGAAAGAATTAAAGGACGCATTTCATAATAAATGTATGGCAATAGGAGTGATCACAAATTACAATATCAATCAAAAACTACATGGGATTTATTTTTAAATAACATGATGGATCCAGAAATCTTTATTTCAAACACTCGGCATCATGGAAATCTACATGCTCACAACTACGTAGAATTAAACGCAAAGAAGGCACATCAGTCCCTGACATCTTGAGATGCATTGTCAACCTGTCAAAACACATCTATAATATTAGATGAGGTTGCAATAGTTCATTGATGCACGACATCAAAGATTCAAAGTAAAGCTTGTGGTGTATCCTATAAGATCATGAAACATGTGTTGAAACACAAACAGATTTAAAATATTGATTTGTTCATAATCAATAACCAAATGAAATCCTTAGGAAACAAACCCAAGGAAAAAATTGCAGTCTCGCAGAAATTACAAATTAAAGAGAAAACAAAGACTAAGAAGGGAGTTGTAAACACCCAAATTTGGTAATTTGGCACTTGATAATGTCAATATTGATTTAATCCCTTTCATAATGACTTGTGCACTTATTTTGAGCTTAATTACTATATCCTAGTCCATCCTTAATCCTATTGCAAGGCTTGCTCTCCTAACTACACTGCTTAGCCACTTACAAAAATGCTCATATCAGTCACAAGTAATACATCCTGATCATTGTGCACAAAGCTCCACAACATCATTCCTCACTATAGGACCAAACCGTCCAACAAGACGGTACCATCCAACGGTCCTATCCTAGATTGGACAATCTCGTCCTCAACCACCCAACGGTCAATTTTCCAATTTGTATATCTTTTATGGGTCAGCATCTCCATTATAGGTCATCCTTAATGTGAATCATATCCACGGAACCCTATATAAGCAATTCCAAGACACTCATTTACTCACCTTGCATTTTTAAAAAGCTCCTCAAGTACAAATCACTAAAAAGAAAGCAAAAGCTCTTTCATACTTCCCTAATTCAAAAGCATACGCTTGGAGCAGCCCCTACACAGGTCTAAAGCACTTTAGACCAAGTCCTAGAGTCAAGCTTCCCAAATCAAGATCCTACCACTAATACTTTTGTAGGTTTTTACCAAAAATTAGGGTTTTGGGTCAAGGTGATTGATTTCATGAGATTTCGCACATAATTGGGACTCGATATTTCACATAGAACCATATATCAATTGTTCGAAGAGGTCTTGAGAGTTATAGAGCTTCATTTGGAGCCTAGACAAAATAGTCCAATGGTCTCACCCTATAGCAAACAGTTTCGTCCCTAAGCACAATACAATTCTAGAATCTGAGACAAAGCATTTGCAGAATATTTCCAACTTGTACATATGTCACATCAAGATCAACTTCCAAACCCGCCAAAAAAGATAAGTAAACTATTTGTTTATCCATCTATCTATATTTCTAATTATTCCTATATTTGTTTGAGTAAACTTGCACATGTTCTTATTATTCCTGGTTGTTCCCAGTTTTACACCCCAAATGACTTAGCTACAATTTAGAAACAAACGGCAAAAGAACGATAGATGCAATAGTACGGTGTTTATAATCGGGGAGAGATCTAACATTCTTCCATGACCAAATCTTGGCAATGACTGGGAGACACGTACAAAGTAGGTGACTATCTCCTACTTCTTTTAGCTTTGCCTAAACTAGGGTGAGAGGCCCCAAGCAGTAGCTTGAGGGGGGGTAAGTATAATAATTCAATCTCCAACAATTATTGGTAAATCAATCTGAATAAAGTATAGGTCCAATCAATCTTTCTCATGTTTTCGTTTCTATCCACGACATACAACCTTTGCAAGAGATCAACTAAATCTCCATTGCCTAGGTTTGTATCGATGACTTTATCCAAGTCCAAGGTGAGGTGGGAGATAGTTTGAACACTAGACAACTGAATCTTCATTTTTGCTGAGTGAGAGTTTAAAACAACTACTAGAAAGACTTTTGACACTTCAATCACACCAGACACCTCCCACAATACCAACTACTACACTCCAACACTTCAAATCATTTAGAGGGACTAGCAAAAACACTTACCTATGCAAACACCTATGCAACACTCCGTCGGATTAAAAAGACTAGCAAGAACGCCTCCAAAGCTCAACACAACCATCAAACGACTCAATTACAAAAACTCGATCTTCTACTCGTTCTAGGGCTTCGAAAGCTCTTTGCAAACTTGAAAATTTGGAGGCAAAGTGGTAGCTTTTCGCAGATTCCAGCCATATATTGTTTCTCGCATGCTTTCATTAATGTCAGCAGCTACCTTCATAGATCTTACATTTGTGGCCGTCAATGTTTTAATTTTCAATTTTAAATTCTAGCCCTACAAGTGGATCCATTGGATGAATCCGAAAAAGCCACGTTTGATTTTCATTTAAATGATTTTTCTTTCTCTTATTGGCTCAAGCTTCACAATCTACCAACGTGGCATCTACAAGAGCTTTTACTTTTGTTTAGTCACCTTTATTGGGCTTCAAGGTTGCACAAACAATTTGCAAACTTGCAAGAATGCAAAGTTGCAAACTTGCAAAAATATGAAGCTACTTTCCCTCTCTAGAGTCCCGAGCCATTGACACGTGTCCCCCTTATCGGCCTTCGGGGACAAAAGTGCAGTTTGCAAACATGCAAAAATGCAAAGTTGTAAACCTGCAAAATTGCAAAGTTGCATTCTTTCTCTACGGTCTCCAAATTCGCTGAATATTCCATTTCGAGGCTCATGGACAAACTTACAACCTGCAACTTGCATCAATTTTGACCTTCTCTTAAAAAATAAGAAGGCAGAGGAATATTCTTGGGATATTCCTTTCGCAAGGTTCGGACTTGTATTTGCAACTTGCAACTTTGCAAAGATGCAAAGTTGCTCCATTATCCAGCTTTCCCTCAATACCTCGAATATTCCACTTTGCGGACCTTAGGGATGAACTTGCAATTTGCAAACTTGCAAATGTAAAGCTATAAATTTGCAAAAAGACAAAGTCCTTCACATGGGCGGCTCCAATTCAAAAGTTTTAATAAAAACCTTAAGGTCAAAACACGTTCCTTACGCCATTAAACATGCAACTTTGTCAAAACATCAAAATCAAAAGAAACATTAAGATGTAAGTATAAATCCATGTTACAGGGTTGAACCATGATACAATCACGACATTAAAGATCTAGGAGCCACCAAACAACTCGCAGAACAAATGAACAACGATGAAACATGTAATATCCCTTTCAAGGGCTAAAACTGAAAAGTAGGGAATTAGCACAAACCCCAATATTATCAAATCTGATTTCTAAACTAGCAAACTGAAAATAAAACCCAGATTTGAACAACAATCAGATTTTTAGGACAGTGGTGAAAAATGAATGCAAAACACTTGAAAATCTTCAAACAACTTTGCCAAAATGGATATATTGCATCAATCAAACCAATATTCAATATGAAATCTGATCCAAAACACTGCTGGAAATTAATCAAAAAACCAGCAAAATACAATTGCAATAAAAATAATGAAATGAGGGTTTAGAAACCCCAAACTCCACAAAGAATTGTTGATTCCGGCCTTATAAATAGTGACAAATCTGAATATGAAATAAAAAATCAAATTCGTGCCCTAGAAGGCACCAAACAACGCACTAATACAATTCGCCCCACAAAGGAGAGGCTCAATAATGCATATTAAAATCTGATTATGACTTCTTTCCTCTCAAATCTGCTATATGCCTTCAATTCACACAAGGGTGGAAGGTTTTCGTCCCCTAGCTAGCCACAAGAAGGGTTTTCGTCCTTCTTGGAAGAGCCACACACTTGGATTTTCGCCCAAGAATGGAAAGAGCAATGAGCAACAGCGCCAAAGTCCAATTAGAGTAAATGCGCCAAAAGTAGATGATACAAATGAGTTCCTTGATCTTCTTTTATATCCCCAACTTGGCGCCAAAGGCCAAAAAGGCAAGGCCGACCCCTTATAATGGGATTTACAAAGATAAAAAAACATAAATACGAATGAGAAAAATGGAAATATAACCCACGACCTTCCCTTGCTCATTGATTGTTTGCCTTCCGAAAACAGAAAGGCAAGGAATCCTTTATTTTGGATTAATTCGAAAAAAAGGGGACATTACAAAACGGCGTGGTTACTTCAACACACTCTAGAAAACTCACAAAACGTGCCAAGATTTTAATAAGACGAAAATCGGGCACCAACAAATCCATCTTTCAATATTTTATATGTATGCTCAGATTTGAGTGTTAATGTTTATTTAATAATCTGAATATACATTTTGATACTAACAGCAATCAAATTTGTAGGAAACGGTGCAAAAATGAAAACAAAACACTTGAAACTCTTCAAACAACTTTGCCAAAATGGATATATGCATTTTAGGCATCAATCAAACCAATATTCAATATATATAAAAAGACTCACTGACATATATATTAAGGCCGACTTGTGCCATCACCCTTCTCAGAAGGATGGGGTCTTAAATACTTTGTTTACAAAAGCCCTAAGAATTTCTGATAATAATCACTTCCACTCAAAAGAGAAATATCTCACCAACGTTCTCATAAGGAATGGTTACAAGAAATGGTAAATCAGAGCCGTCGCCAGAAGAGCTAAGGTGGGTGTGTCTAATTCCTCTCGTTCTTCATCTCTATGCATTGGAGGTAACAATAAAGCCTTCCTACCCTACATTTTTGGGACTACTAACAAGATTGTCAGGATTTTAAAAAGAAAGGGTATTAAAACTTGTTTCAAACCGATTAAAACCATTAGAAACAAGCTTAAAACCCTAAAGACCTGATGTGTCCTAATTCAAGAAAAGGGGTTTATTCCGTACCGTGTGGGTGCGGAAAAACATACATCGGTGAAACTGGGAGATCACTAAAAACAAGACTTCATCAACATTATAAAGATTTAGAATTTACCCAAGTAAATTGGCTCTAGCGGAACACGAAGACAACAAAACATGTCGTCTGCATTAACAACACAAAATTAATAGCCACAGAATCGCACTACGCAAACAAAAAATTGCGTTAAGCTGTCGAGATTGAGAAACCCCTGAACAACCTAAATCGCAACGATGGGTGGAAGCTCAGTCAGTCTTGGAAACCCCTTTTGCATATGTTGTCCACCTCTACCCCCCCTGCCCTTGCGTGTTGAATTTTTTGGTGTATTTTCTTTTTTCTTCGTTGCCCCTTTTTGGTGTCTTAATCATCCGCTATTCTAAACTCCCTATGCCCCGTGCTTCCATCATTTTTCACTTTAATTCCGCCTCTTTTTTATTTTTCCTCCTTAGTTTTCTATCTTAATATAATATTCTTATTAATTGTTTCTTTTATCTTTTTACTTTGTCTATTCGCATCTCTTCTTGGAACAACATGTCCTTTGGTCATATTTAAGTATTTATACTAGTTCACTATTCATCTTTGCTCTCAAGCAAATGCTCACCCTAATGATAGTTCCGGTACGTGAACTGAAACGTTGGTGCTAATCCTCACTACGCAACATATCCAGAAGCCTCATTCTTCATCTAACCTGTGATATGAACCTAAATCTTTGAATATTCAATATGAAATCTGATCTAAGACACTGCTGTAAATTAATTAAAAAACCAGTGAAATACAGCTGCAATAAAAATTATTGAATGAGGGTTTAGAAACTCCAAACTCCACAAAGAATTATTGATTCCGGCCTTATAAATAGTGACAAATCTGAATATGAAATAAAAGATCAGATCCGTGCCCTAAAAGGCACCAAACAACACACTAATGCAAGTCGCCCCACAAAGGAGAGGCTCAACAATGCATATAAAAATCTGATTATGACTTCTTTCCTCTCAAATCTGCAATATGCCTTCAATTCACACAAGGATGGAGGGTGTTCGTCACCCAACCAGACACAAGAAGGGCTTTCGCCCTTTTTGGAAGAGCCACACAATTGGATTTCCGCCCAAGAGTGGAAAGAACAATGAGCAACAGCCAAAAAGTCCGATTTGAGTAAATGCGCCAAAAGTAGAGGATGCAAATAAGGTCCTTCATCTTCTTTCATATCCCCAACTTGGCGCCAAAGGCCAAAAAGGCAAGCACAACACTTTATAAAGTTTATTTAACCTTTGAGTGCTTTTATAATGCAACAAACCCAGCCGACCCCTTATAATGGGAATTACAAACATAAAAAAACATAAATATGAATGAGAAAAATGGAAATATAACCCACGATCTTCCTTTGCTCATCCCTTGCTTGCCTTCGGAAAGAGGAAAAGCAAGGAATCCTTTATTTTGGATTAATTCGAAAAAAAGGGGACATCACAAATCGGTGCAGGTGCAGTTACTTCAACACACTCTAGAAAACTCACAAAACATGCAAAGATTTTAATAAGACGAAATCAGGCACCAACAAATCCATCTTTCAATATTTTATGTGCTCTTATCGAGGTCATTGACCGGTCCCCACCAAGGGCTCATTATTAGAAAAAGGGTGCTCCATATGAAGATCACCCCCTCACCTTTCCTGGATCTAAAATCATCCTTTCATGGAGTCAACTTCATGATGCTCATACACGTATTTTATCATATTTCTCTCACGGAGAGAGATGATGCCTTAATACTTCACAAAAAATGGTTCTAGATACCTCGGTGGCATGACTAGCTCATTTTAGCTTGTTCTTTGGAGAGATTTGGGTACAATGAAAAAATAAGGTTGTGATGATCATCGAGTCACTACTTGATCTAAATGTTTCACCCTTTAACATAATGAATCCTTGAAAATTTAATTTCTTGACCAAGGTGAGAACTGGGTGGAAGCATGTTTATGGTACCTGGACACGTTTTTTCTGAGGTTGCTTCTCATAGAAATGGGTTTCCTCCTCCACATAGGGGATGAATCCTTAAATGAAATTTGTGGATGAGTTACATGTTCTTGACCTCCATACTTCAATGAAAAACCGAAAATCACATTTAATGATCAATGAAACTATTTTAAAAATCTAATTATGCCTGCAACTTAAAATTTAGGTCCTATTTATTTTTAAACTAGGAGGGACAAATGCATAGTTTTGAAGTACCTCTAGAAGTATTTGAGCCTTGAATCAATGTTGATTATTCCACCTTAAAGAGTATTATAATATATTTCCAATGTCTATTTTTTTAATCCTAACTCTTTCTATAACTCCTAAAATCATTTAGAGAAGTCAACTTTCACTGTTTTAGCTTCCATTCCCTGCACCTGAAAACCTAGTCTTAAAAAGATTTCTCTCCAATGAAATTTTATTTCCTAAAATATCATAAATTTAATTAGACATCTTCAATTCTCTCTAAAATCACCCTTAGATGATTTAGATTCTAAACACTCTCATGAGGGTGTTCAATTAGCTACCTACATGGCCATAAATGTTCAATTGTAATGGCCAAAAATGGTGTTTTTTAGGGCTTCAGAGGAAGTATTTTCTCATCGAAACTAAATATTTGATCAATCACCTTAGACACTATTTCGTGCACATTGAAACATACCAAATTATCTTCTTATGACTTTCCTTTAAGATAGGGTAAATGTTTAATTGATGGCAGGATGGCTAAATGATGCAAAATGCCCTACAATCCTCTTTATATAACTTCAATTCAAACTACAACTTCCCCAATTCAATTTTCTCCTTTTTCCTTATTTCAAGTAAGTCTAGTTAGTGTTTTAAAGAAAACTTAAGGGTTTAATGGTTTACCACCTATTTCAACCTTACATCCACATTTCAATACACTCATAAACCTTACTCAAGCATACCTTAGTGCTTCATTACTCCTTTATCCAACATCTTGCTAGATTTTCAATTTTTAGATTTTTAGGACTCCTTGTTTGTTCAAGCTCTAAACAATTTTCTCAACTCTCTTTTTCACCCTCACCTTGACTTTACTCACATTGGATGTGTTCACTAATGAGGAATTTTCTATAATCCCTCTCCTAATCTAATAAAAAATGCAAATCACTCAACTCTTCCTCTTTCACTTAAGGATTTTCATACAAACCCTTACTCTCTTTAGGCTTCTCCATGGTACTTTGCACGATAGTCAATGAGTTTTCTTGATTAAATTTGCATAATTCTTTTCCCCTATTTCTCAAGGCTTCAAAAAATTCTAACACCACTCCCTTAATGACATATACAACTTCCTTATGAGTTTCTTTCCCAAGATAACTATTTTTCAACGTTGATCTTTACTATCACAAGAAATAAGCATGATTATGCATTGCTTCCTTTACCTACTAACCACTCAAGAATATATCCTTATGCCTTGATTTTATGACTCCTTAATTCCCTTATGCCTTCTTCCAACTTTTTAGAGACTCCACCAGCTTAAAATTACATCCTTCATAGCCCTCAAACTGGGCATTAGCATCGTTAGATTGTATTTGCACATTCCTTTTGTTTTATTATTAGTCCTACATGTACTATTGGATTAACGAAACTCTTGGTCAACATGTCAACTATGGATTTTGACACATACTCCTTGGTCTTATTATTACCTTCCTCCACACTTTTCCAGGAATATATCAGTTATAATTATAAAATTTTACAATGAATATTCTACTCTAAGTCCTTAAGACTGTGCACACACAATTATTATTCTGAACACAAATTTAATCTAAGAAACCCTCCTTTAGATGACTTATTACCTTTTATTAACTTTTGCAACACCAAGTCCTCATGATCAAGGATTCAGTTGAATAATTATGTTCATGTTACATACCATTAAACTTCTAAAACAGGGTATAATCTGGCATGAGTATATCTTTCTATATATTTTCCATTCCTTGGACATTATGAGGGTTATATGAAGCCTTGAACACCATTACATATAATAATACAATCCAAAACAATATCTTTATGCGTGATAATGCTTTCCAAAATAGTATTTAACCTCCAAATTTGATATCTCGGTCTGAGAGGGTTGTGTCACCCTATTTTCCTAGTTTAAATCCTTTCACACTTTCATATTATTAATACTTTTCCTAACATACATGTTTCAAAAACGTGTTTGGTTATTTAAATCCTTTGATGGTTCCCGAGAGTTCTTAACACCCCACAACAACCCTACAATACTACAAAATATAGTTTTGTTATTACCTCATACAAATTTAGAACTTTCCTTGCACATGATTGTCTTCTCCATGTTAATCATCTCCTTTAAGCATATTCACGATCTTCTTGATATTATGCAATTTCTCTACACCTAAGACAATCTTCATATAACATTCATACATAAGAATCAATCACAACATCTTACATTCAATGCATAAAATACTAAACAAACTCTTATATACATATTTCCTTCCAAGAAGCTCTTCATTCTATTAAAAAAATAGATCATACACAACTTCATGAGCCATAGGGATTTGTTACAGAGTTTTACACCTCTCAAACTAACCTTCCAACATCTCCATAATCTCTCTTATTTTAATACCTATGATGAGCATGTATATCCAAGAAGGTGGTTAGGGTTCTAAATGCTAACTTACAGAAGTTAAAGTAAATTATGTGAGGTTTCACCCTAGTTGGGTCAAATCAGTAATGTTAGGTGGAGAAAATATATCAAGACCCCAATTAATTGATTTATTGAACCTTCAGTTAACACCTAATATTATAAAATACTAGCTCGCTATTTCAAATATTCAAATTATAAAGTTGGAGGGAAAATCTGTATTTTTGCATATGGAGTCCAAATGGACTAGTACAAGTTATGACCATAGTTACCTAAGACTCCGGGACGGCGGGACGTCGGGACGTAGGGATGGGGTTTCCGGGACGGCAAATTTTTTTGAAAATTTCGGGACGGTGGGGGGACGGCAAGGGGACGGCTAATAAAAAAAAAAAATATTTTATTTATTTTACAAATATAACATGAATAAAGAATAATTCAATAACCTAATGATTAATACAAGAAAGTTTGAAGATTGTAATCTGTAACCAATAACCACTAATGATTAATCCAATTATTCATCACATAGGCCAAGGCCCAAAATGCTACAGCTATATATATTATATTCAATGTTCAAAACTTCAACATGACAATGAAAGACTAATTAGTAAATAGTAAAGCTGAAAATTTAAAACAAGTCTTAGTCTTACTCTTCAATAATCAACATGAGAAGAGTACAACTACACCCACATTACATATGCTACGAAATATTATGTCATGTCTCATAACCAAAATGACATTACATATGCTACGAAATATTATGTCATGTCTCATAACCAAAATGACATTACATAACCAAAATGACAACTACAAGTGACAAGTACAACTCAAAAATCACTATCAGAGCCCTCCGAAGGAACTGTTGCAAACCGCTCCTCCTCACTAGGAGTATCTGTATCAATGTCAGCTGCATCTGCAAAGGAGATATCAACCAGTCCTCGCTGCTCCTGATCTTCATCAACCTGCCTTGCATCCTCAGGATCCACATCCCACCGCAATGCTGGGCTCTCTTTGTACGTAGGTGTCTTGCGATCCATGAGATGCAAGGCACTATGTACAGCAACAAGTTTCTCTGCTCTCTTAGAGGTAAGTCTGTTCCTCTTAAGAGAGTGGATCCACCCATATGTTGACCAATTCCTCTCAGAAGCAGAGGAACTAGAAACCTGAGAAAGAAGACGAATAGCAAGTGTACGTAGAAATCCTGCATGTCCATACAATCGCCACCAACTAACTGGACTCTCCTGTGCCAATGTGGTCCTATCTATCTTTGATGATCAATCTCCATACAAAATATGATGATCAGTCTATCCATACAAAATATGATGATCAGTCTATCTATACAAAATATGATGATCAGTCTCCACTCACAAATGGTTTGAGCATAACTTCAGCTTGCCAAGGAGAACCCTTCAGCCATGTGACCAATGATGTTGGAGATAGTCACACAGAATAATGATGCCATCTACATAGTTTGGTTGAATGATGATGTCATCTACAATTCTTAAAAAATACCCACCATAGAAGGAATTTTCTGTTTAGCGATTATGGAGGAGACAAGCAAGTGACCTGAATGTATTGTTATTGTATATCCTTGTTGACAACTATGTTGATGATCTCCTCTAAGGGAAGAAGGTGAGGAGGGGCATTTTAGGAGTATTGAAGCGGAGGAAAATGATCAATAGAGATGACAATAGCTTGAAAGAACATTCTGATTTCAAAATACCAGCAATGTTACCACCTTGTGGGACCAATAGAGGCAATTGTCTCAAAAAAGGCCAATATGGGCACCTTTCTAGACCGAAGGTTGAGTCACCCAATGATCTGACTCATTGGATATAAAAAGTAAGCTTGAAGATACTCTCAAGGCGAATGGGTTGGGCAGAAAACTTGGCTTTAACAATGCATTGAGGAGTCATTTGTCTGTAGCGAATCATGCATGGAAGCACAAGAAGCAGATAAGATAAGATAAGATAAGATAATTATATTAAATGTCCAACAAGTGACCACAAAGATAGTTCAATGGGACTGTACAATACAAAGCAAAGTAGAAACAACAGGGAAGACCCAAGAGGGTCTCCGAAAACAACAAAAGAAGAAAAGAAGAAGAAGAGAGCACAAGGGATGAGAGGAGGGTGGAGGGAAAGGCCTCGACACCAACCCTCATGACTTTCGCCCAATGTCAGCTGAAAAGAAATTGGTGATGTACTGCTGTCTGGTGTCAAGGACTGGAAACTGTTGGAGACACCTATGTTCCGTGGAATGTCGAGCTAACTGTTAGAGAATTGGGAAGCAGACGCACAAGCTTACAACTCGTGACAATTTACCCAAGGGCAGTTAGACACTTTTCAAGGTTTCTATTCAGATTTTCAATTTAACCACAAAGAACGTAGCCAAAAACTAGCTACCCAAGTATATAATATCAATCAACCATGTCACAAGCCTTATTCAAACGGTATGCACATGCTAGTAAGCAACTAAGAAGTATTGAATGGATGGAGTAGGAAAAGAATTTTCAAGATTTTGAATCTTTAAGCATTGCAGAGTACTCTAGCATAAGTTATACAAGTCATGTTGGGAATATAATGTTAGTACTAACTTTAGGTGCATGAGTAAAACTTATTTTGCTATGCATTATTAGTGTAAGTGTGTTTAGTTGTACATGAGTTGTAACTCACCTCTTAGATAGGGATGTGTGAGAGATTGAGGGAGATTCTGAGGGGATTTGGATAACAACTAACTCCTTGTTTTTAGGAGATCAAAAAGGCTAAATATGTAATATCTTCATTACGAATGATAAATTCAGTATTTTTGTGTTTTATCTCTGACAAAAAATCAGATTTGGTATCGGAGTGGGTTTCAAACGGTAGTATTAGGTTCTTAATTATCTGGGGCAGCCATGTAATGTATCACCCATGTATGAAAACTTCTTATGGTCTTTAGTTATGTTAGGTTGGGTCTGAGTTTTATTTTCTCTATGAACAAAATTTGCAAGTGTTGAGGATAGTAAATGTAAAACTTGTGTTTTGGCAGTAAACAGCCACTAAATTGTATTAGTTTGCCCGGAACGTTAAGGATGCTATATAGAGAGAGACACTGAGCAAAGGAGCATGATATTCTGTATGTTAAAATAAAGATTGAAGAGCTTATTTTTGAAGCTACACTTGCCAGATTTGTTGCATCATCTGTTATCTCTGCATCTTCAAGCATTGAACCCATTTCTACAATCTGCTGTCACATGTTTAATTGGCACCCATATATTGAATAGGCCCCCGGGAAATTCTTTGGTACAGTCTAGATCGCCTGATTCCGTTCATTCTAAGAAGAATGATAGAATATTGGATGGGATCCCATCAATTTAATATTCCATTGACCTTTTTTCAACTTTTTTATGCAAATACCAGATTTGAACCGATCAATACTTAATACTCATCAAATAAGATAGACATCAGCTATATAGAAGATATAGAGATGGGATCCCATCAATTTAATATTCCATTGACCTTTTTTCATCTTTTTTATACAAATACCAGATTTGAACCGATCAATACTCAATACTCATCAAATAAGGTAGACATCAGCTATATAGAAGATATAGAGAGGGGCGGGGGGGGCTGGGGGGCGGGGGCAATATCTAATATCTAATACAATAGCAGCGGGCGTGAACCCCTCCTCCCATTGCCCACCTGCTCAGCTCGGCTCGGCTCGGCTCAGCTCCGGAGGAAATAGAGTCTAGTCCAATTGTCTAGGGGGGGCATATAGAACTATAGGGCACCTACTCTACTATATTGTACTTCCTCCCACACGCCTTCTCTCTTCTCCAGCCGCGGCCAGATAGAACTATAGGGCCCTGCCCCTGTAATAATAGAATAGTTCAGGATTGATGAGTTGCTGAAATCGTGAAAGAATAGTTGAGATGGCGGAAGGTCATTCATGCTCATAGGCACTTCCACTATCTATATGGACTGACAGGCCCCTTATCTATACTATATATGGGGGTGGGGGGGGGTGATAGAATAGATCTCATCTATCTGGGGGCGGCTATACATAGATAGTCGATAGTCAGCACTCCCGAGAGCTAGTCCGATCTATAGAGTTCCAGTACCGAGGGTGGGTACCAAGTGCGGGTCCCCAGAGCAAATCCCGATAGCTGTTCCCGAGAGCTAATCCCGATAGCCGGTCCCGAGAGCTAGTCTTGCTAATCCCGATAGCTGTTCCCGAGAGCTAGTCCTGATCTAGTCCTGCTAATCCCGACTATAACAGTCTTTCCTACGCTCATGTTTGCAGTCTGATCCCACATTCTCCACTGTTCTACCATTTGAATATCTCTATGCCAAATCCATGCAATGCCTGCTTATTCGGCTGATCATCTCCGAGTTCTGAAGCTATCTTCACACCAATATTCATATGATCCTCCAAGAATCGTCTGCATATCCATGTGTTGACATAACACCTAGCATTGTGCCTTCCCAGCTGTCCGCTTTCATGCAATCTGCCTGAAGTATGGATCTATGATCAGTAAAACTGCGACGTCTTTCCATGCAAACGTTCAATATGGTTTATGCATCTGTCACCTCATGATCCATTCAGTGAAGAGACAGCAGACTTACGACTCACATGCCATTGATTGCCTTGCAAATCTGCAATTACCAGGACATGTATTGTGTTTGAAGCTCCAGCTGGTGATCTGTCCATGCATTCCTCATTTCTTTGTATGCCATCCACATGCAAGCTTGGTTATGGAATAAAGTCCCAGTTCATAACTTGCAGTTCCTGTGAACTTCAACGACTTCACATCTTCCACATGCAAAGTCTACATGTTCATCCAGGCAAACTGCAGTAGTAAAGACAATAATGGAATAATTTTAAAATAGCTTGGAAGCTATAAGCTTGTTATGAGGTTTTTATTATTTGTCATTTTCTTTTGATATAGGGTATGTTTTGTTTTTAAACATTTAGTTTATAGGTTAATAAGATTTACTTTCAATATGGTTTTAAGTTAGTGGTGATTTTTTAGTTTGTTTAAATGTGTTTATTAGGTTGTGTAATTTTCTTCATTTAATATGATGATTGAAGGTTAAAAATATAAATGGTAAAGTTCAAATTTCTTCTCAGTGGGTCATTAGTGTTAAAGTTTTTTAGGTGTCATTATTCTATGTGGTCATCAGATGATCAATTTCATCCTTCCTCCAACAAATATCATTGTATGTCATCAAATGTGTCAAAGTCAAGAGTAAAAATGTTAAGTACACTTTTTCAAGATGTCCAAATGTTAAGTCCATTCTTGTTTGGGGGGTTGAGGGGGCAGCAGGGGGGTAGAAGGGGGTCGAGAAGAGCGGGGTTGCGGGGGAAGTTATTATAAAAAACGACATGGAGCTGAGCTTAAAGATCCATCTTGCTGAGTAAGCAACATTCCATTAAAGGTTGCAGGCAACGGAGGAAGGATGTCAAATAGCGACCTCAAGTTTTCCACTAACAAAGGAGACATACAATGCAATAGTGGCACAACCAAACCGCACCAAACTAGCTAAAGCCGAGGACAGTTTTCAGTGGCTGCGGAGATTGCTATGATGTCCGTGATCAGGTGGCAGTGATCATGAACAGAGTGTGCAAACGAAGACAATGAGGACCCAATCCTCAATTTTCATTTTTCAGTTTATTTTGCGTTATATGTGTGTAATCTCGTTGTGTTAGTGAGAAGCTCAGCACTCGCTGAGAGTATGTAAATGTATATGGATATCGCAGTTTCTATTTCCCTAGGTGATGTACATGATTGTAAACTAATGTGTATGCCTACATGGAATGAAAAATGAACAGATGTGTGGGTTTCTATTCAGTTTGGACTTGTTACTATGTTCCCAACCATGGACTAGGTTGATGTGTCCCCATCCATGGTGTGGTTGATATGTTTCCATCCATGAGAGGTTGATGGGTTCCCTCTACCTTCATTTAATCCATGTAGCTACATGTTCCAATGTTTGTACTAAAGGGGGAATGTTAGGAATTTTGGGAATATAATGTTAGTACTCACTTTAGGTGTGGGAGTAAAATGTATTTGCCTATTTGGTTACGCATTATTAGTATGAGTATGTGTTTAGTTGTACATGAGTTGTAACTCACCTATTAGAGAGAGATGTGTGAGAGATTGAGCAAGATTATGTAGAAATTTGGATAATGCCTAACTCCTTGTTTTTAGGAGATCAAAAGGCTATATGGGCAATATCTTAATTATGAATAATAAATTGATTATTTTTGTGTTTCATCTCTGACCAAATGTCACAAGTCAAGGGCACCTTTAATAGCTTAGAACACACTGCTGATATTACTCGTAATCCTACAGACACCACTGTAAGAGAACAGTTATCCAAGATCAAGTATACTCAACTATCCCCTGCCTGATGACTAATGGTTCACAAACGTTGGCTGAATTGGGTAAGTTTATTTTCAGTTTAATTCATCCTGGTTAATTTAGAATAGAAATAAATATTTTTCATTTAAACACTGTGCAGTTGAATCCAGAAGAACTTCACCAAAAATAAATATCATTGTCCTGACTGTGTGGATTTGAAGGATTCATCATATTATTGAAAGAGATCTATACAACATACCAACGAATATGCATTAACTGACTGACAACAACACATTGGGATGGAATAATGCTGAAGGAGTATATTTATTTATCAACATTTAGGAACTCCATCTTGCGATTGTCTATGTGGGTGACTTTGAAGAGTTTCAAGTGTGAATTCCCCCTTTAGTTGTGTTAATCTAATCAGAAGTTCAAGCTTTGGCCACCTATCGGTCATTTGGTGACACATCCATGGCCTAATTGCAGCTCCCTCTTGCTATGTTTTGTTTTTACAACTTTGTACTCCAACAGAGGGGCTATCACGCCTAATTTTACTGTGCAGCTGATCCCATGAAAGTTGCATTGTGCAGCTACAGGAAAAAGAACATTAGCAGCCAATTTTCTGGCAGGAAAATTTGAGCAGAAAATATTTTAGGAATATTTATTTGCCAATTGACAGGCTTTAAGTGGTCTATTTGTGTTTCATATTTCTCTTCAAAATATAAAACCATGACATGAATAAATATCCGTAGAAGAAACATTAGCAGAGCTCCTGCAAATTTATCTGCACAGCACATGCTAAGGAAAACTCGCAGATCCACATTGCCTTACAATACATTTGCTACTTGGTGGTAAGTGAGATGCATGTTGCAAGAAATGTGACAGTATATTGCCGTTTCAAATTTTAACAGCCCGAAACATCGACGTGACGGAAACAACATTTCAGGCCGCTTCTATGCAGTTTGAAATAATATTTTAAAATTAAATAAATAATAGTAAATTATTATATCAACATTATAAAAATTAAATAAGTTAAACTTAAAATTTAAATATCAATAAAAATCGGGAGCTTCCTTCAGGTTTTATTTTGAATAATATGGGGCTACCCAGAGCCAACACTTACCTTTAGGAAGCGGTAAACATGAAGACCTTGACTTACGAGAAACTTATGAAAAGAGACTTTGTGAGACCTTCGTTCTGTCCCTTGTGTAAAAATCACGAGAAAACCAGTGACCTCACAAGAAAACCGTACATCCTAATGCATTGCCCTCTTACCTTGAAAATTTGGTGATCAATGCTGGAAGTAATTAATGGTTGGAAATCCATCCGTAAATCTCATGGGCTAACTTTGATTTGGAAGATTGGACCCTCTATTATTTGCTGGAATCTCTGGTTGGAAAAGAATGGACAGAAGTTTAGCAAGACAAGTCACACAAAGGAATGGGTTTGGAAAATGGTTGAGTCCTCAATCTCTAAGATTGTTGCAATACAAGGAGCTAAAAATATGGACTGGTATGAGGAGGAGTTCCTGCATAAAAAATTGGAGTTGCATAACCTCCCTAGATAAAGGGCTTCGTAGAGAGAGAGAGGTAAAACCCTTGACCTCCTGGGAAATCTTTCAGGATTCTCATGATCAGCCTATAATAGCTTAATCCCTAGATATTGGAAAGGATACCAATAATATTGCTGAGGCAAACTGCTGAGGCAAGAGCTAAACTAAGAGGGGTACAGGTGGCGGTGCTCAAGGGCTAGAAGAATCTAGCCATTGAAGGTGGTTTGCAAGTTATTATCAATGTTGTTAAACGGCACAGCATAAAGGCATGGCGAATAAGGAGTATTGTACATGAAATCAAATGGCTATGCACAAAGTTGGACAAAGTGGAGTTTAAGCATGCCAAAAGAGATGGTAACCTGGCCGCTACATGGGCAGCTAATGGCCATTTTGGATTAAGGGATCGGTGTGTAAGACCAGGCAAGTTCTGGGAACCTCCCTTTCCAAGTGTGCTTCAGAGAATTCTGGTTTGGGATGCCTCCCATATAAGGTATGTACACAAAATAAAAAATAAACATAAGGGAATATATATATATATATATATTGTTGTACAAGTAATAACTGCATTAGAAGTAATGTGACACCCTAATTTAGACACAAGGCTTGGAATGGCAAGCGGTGAGGACAGAACGGCAGCAGCAACACAAAGCGAGAAGAAGCAAAACAGGAAAGCGGGGAAGGGAAATTGTGGAGCACAAAAAGGGTATCTCAATTCTTAATTATCTGACAAATTCCTTAAGGATGTGGGGAAATCAGCAGCCCGCAAGATATACTCTCAAGTGCCAAAATGCAGCCAATCCCTTTCACTCTTGCAGCAAGTTCTGCAAGAATCTAATGATGAATGTAAAGGGCATTCCCTCCCCAATCTTTGTTGAAACCAAATCTTGTCCGAATAAATCCTAATCCAGCCCTCCGGTGCTCATCCAAACTGATAAGCTTTTGTCTGCCGCTTTCATTCAAGAAACGAATGGCTCAGCGAATGATTTGGTGGATCTAGATGGCTCTCAATGCGGCACTAGGATACCATTTCCCCTTCACCAGGAGGATGTTCCTCTTCAGTTATGCAAGGTTGAGTCGGAATGGTGTTTTCCTAAGGACTGCATGGACGTGGTCACTATGGAAATGGAAGGAAACTCTCTTATTGGCAGATTTCTCGGGCAGAAGCCATCTTTTTCAGAGATTAGGTGGTCGATGGCATCCACTTGGAAAATTTTGGAATGCCTCTCTGTGTCCCTGATGGCTGATGGCTTTTTCACTGTCCACTTTCTATCTACTGCAAATCAGGATTTTGTTTGGAATAACGGTCCTTGGTTTCGAGGTAGGGTTGGGCTTTCCCAATGTCCTTGGAAACCCTTTTTCAACCCAGTGGTAGAAGCTATTGATTGAGTTTCTGTCTAGATTCGTTTTTACCATCTTCCTTTCATTCTTCAAATTTTTGTTATGATCAAACTACTAGCAAAGAAGATTGGAGAGCTGGTGAAAATTGACTCTAAAATTGATGATTCCCAAGCTGGCTTTGTGAGAGCCTGTGTATCTTGACATTTCTAACCCCATTACTCATTCTGTCTGGATCTCCTCTAAGCACGGTTCCTGCCTTTAGTTTGTGGACTTTGAAGAATTACCCTTCAAGTGCTTCCAACGCAACAAAAATGAGCATAAAATTGCAGTCTGCTCCTCACCAAAATCCTCCGGATCTGCAAAACTCAAGGGCCTGAAATGGTCTCTGAAAAGTGAGAAAATTTTGGTGGAAGCAGGTCTGAAGACTCCCACTTCTCACTTGAAAGTGCAAGATATGTAAGCGTTGCCTTCAAATCCTCAAACGGTTGGGATCCCTAGAAAGCCTTCTCTCAAAGGAACTCCTCCCGACAGGATTAACAATGAGATTAAGGACTTAGCAATTGGGCAAAGAACAGTTTTATGGACAACACGGCTTCTGGATTTCAGGATCATAATGAAACAGTAAGGTCTTAGGATCGTTTTGCAGCAGTGGACTCTCTCAAGGTTGCAAGCATGGGTCTTCTTCCCCCAAGCAATGAACAACCTATTCGGCATTCGAGACTATGACCCCTGAACCTCTTGCTAACGTTGGTCTCAACCATTCAGTTCATCTTTGTCCTCTTTCCAGCAAGGGCGGTATTCGTTCTTCAGGGCTTGAGGAGTTCCAGTATTCCTCTCCTTCCCTGGGTAAATCTGGTCTTTAACCAGTCTGTGCGGCGGTGGTGGATTCTAAGGCAAAGTGGGTAAGAATCTTTTGCATGGAGAAGATTCACAACCTGGTGATGAGACTTCACTCTAGCTGGTGGAGAACGACAACCTAGCTCGACTAGATCTCCTTAACAAATCTTTCTGGATTTCCCAAACTAAGTCCCTGATGTCTAAACCTAACTTTGGGCAACCAAAACACAGAGGTCGAAGATCGGAAGCTGAACGCTTGCAACTTGAGGCAATGAATTCTATCAATGGGGCTTGCAATGGACAATGGAGGCCCTTCTTTCTCGGAGGAGGAGGGTGATAGCTTCTTAGGGATGCATACACATGGTTAACACAGTCTGGAAGATTTAGGTAGAAAACATTTGTTCAATCCAAAAAAATCTCCTTTGAGCCTCTATGCTTTTTCTAATCCAGGAAGTATTACCTGCTGAAATCATTTTTAGTCTTTATATTTTAGTTTTATTTACTGGAAAAGGGACCCCTACAACCCTTCTTCGCCGATCAAATATGTGTGTGTGTCTGTATTATTTGGCCAGTGTGTGATGACAAGGCATGGGCCTTATGTCACTCGCCCACCGCTCTCTATTCACTCCTGGCAGAGCTTGGAGATCACCCAACATGCTTGGTGAGGGTTCCCCTTCTGAAAATCATTGCCAACCCCTAATCTATCTGCATCCTAGTGCATGGGGGTGAACATTGGATGGCAGAGTGCAGTGGTGGTGATCTCAGATCACTTGAAGGATTCTCCGCTGCCATCAGATATGGTCCTTCCCTTTGGCCTTGAATTGGAATAGTTGTTTTCTTGGAATTTGGCTGTCAGGTGGGAGGTTTCGCTGCATGCTTGACTTCTCCAAAGCCTCAAATTTTTGTCCTCCCATCCCTGCGTTTAAAGTGCCTGTGGGTATTATGTAGCTTCTTTGTCTGATATGGGGTCTTGCATTTGTTCCTGTCTGGCCCGCACATTGCACAGGACACCTTTGAGTGGTTTGATATTTGGTCAGCTGAGTGGATATATGATGGCTTCATTCTGTGGCACTTCCTGTCTGATGATTGTGAGATCTGTCATTCCCCCTTCTTGTCTGTATACTCCTGTTACCCTATCTTCGAGCCATTTTGGGGTAGTAGGTTTCTCCTGCTCAAGGGGTGAGTTTTGACTATAGGCCCATTGCTGCTGCATTTTATTCCTAAGAATTTGAAGTCTCTAATGAAGCTTTGAGGACCATATGTGCCTTAGCTACTGGAGTTTTGTCAACTAATCATTGTGTTCAGTACACTGATGTCTTCTGGTGCAAGGATGAGGAGATCAATAAAGAAAGAGCAGATTGATGGGCCTTTTGTCCATCCAGGTTGGAAGCTGATAAAGAAAAGAGGAGGCCAAATAGCCTAATAGGGAGGCCCTGGGTGACCAAAAACTCTTTTATGCAAATATAGATTAGGAGAATATGGGAAGTAGCCAAGAAAATGTAATGTCCCCTTTTCTAAAATAAAATAATTAATAATATTTTAAGTTGGGCCTGGTCAATTCTTCATTTGAGGGGCAACTTAATATTATTATTATTATAAAGGTATTTTTAATACTCATTTCTTTTATCGGCAAAAAGGATAAAAATAAATAAAAAGAAGATGGAATGGGAAAAAGGAAAGAAAAAGAAACTTGGAGTGCATGCTTGAAGATAAAGGAGAAACATATCTCCAAAGGAGGTCGGCCCTGATGGGGATCATGTTTTAGAGATTTGGCACCACATGTAAGCTATATAAGGGGTTCGCTTGGCTTGGAGAAGTTTATGCATTTTTGGGATCTTGATATTTTCTTGGAGTTGGAGCACGCTATGCCTCTTTCTCTCGTCCATTGAGGATGGAAACCCTCCATGGAGGTCTATTGAGGACTAAATCCCTCAATAGCATTTGGATTGAGGACAGAAACCCCCATTTGGTGATCTCATACGGAGGTCACGTTTGTGCTACAATTAGATTTTCAGCATTTCAAGGCAGATTTACCAGTGCTAGGGCAACAATTCCAGCTAGGGCACGCTTTTTTGGGGCTGCCACATTCATTTTCAGCTTGATCTACCCATTTGGAGATTTTGGGATCACTTTTCAGTGGGTTTTGATGGTTGGAAAAATTTGATTCTAGTTTTATTGGATAGCTAATACTTTTGTGATCATTTTGAGCTATCATTTGCATTGTTTCTCCAAGTATTTATGAAGTTACAGAATTTTGAAGTTTCAGCTGTTTTTGAGCATTAATTAATTCCAGCAGTCTGCAATTTTTTTATGGTTGAAGCAATTATTTTGCATGATTTCATCAAGGGTTTCATGTTGTTGATGTATTTTTGAAAATTTGTGTGTGGAGAAGGCAAAAATCTGAATTTACCCTAGGTCGCTTAGGGTTTGGCAGATCTAAAACAGGTCGCTGCCCTAGTTCTTGCATAAAATCAGTTGGCTGTCATAAAATTCAGATTACTACCGATTGGGGTTTGTGCTATTTCCTTTGTTTTTCAGTTTCAGCCTGGAAAGGGACATTACAGAAAATCAATGAGGTGAAGGTTGCGGACATTGGAAAATTGATGAAAACCATGGTGTTAGAAACTTAGATCTAGGACAGCCAATTTGGCAATTGGCAACAGAAATGTTTTTGACATGGCTCAATTCCTGAGCTGTGCCAACTTGCTTTCCAAAGCAGTTGGTTCCTTCACTTTGTGTGAATATCATCAGGACATTGAATGTCTGCTGCATTCATTGGGGTTAAAAAACACGCACCACCGTCATCTGATGAGGACTGAGGACACTAAGTGGAGGACAAGTGCATTTAGCCAAGCGGCTAGGTACTGAGCTCCCCCAGGATGTTGTATATGACCCTCCAGCTTGCTGCCCTACATCAGCGGATGAGGAAGAGGAAGAAATGGTTGACAGCCCTGACCATATAATTGTGATAGACTGATAACCTGTGGAAAAATAATACTTATAATGCATATTTGTTTATTTTGGCTTCGACGGGTGGCCTGTATAATTTTCCCCCAGCCACCAGACTTGAAACAACTGGTAGTTTTAAGGTGATTGTAGAAGACTCATATGACTGCACTATAATGACTACTATATAGTTCATATCGATGTATTAACTTGGTGGCAGATTATTAGATATGAGATGCCAGTGGCAGTCTTAGAGGATAGCTGAATCTATATAATTCACATTGCCATGCAAGCACACACAGAAGTGCATGTAATTGTGGCAAATTTGAATCCTCTGTCCACTGACTAAGCAATTGAAAGAACCAGAAGGAATGAGACCAGTTGATAATGAGTGTCCAGGTATTTTCATGGTAAAATTTATCTGAAGGCATGCTTTTTCGGGCTGTGTATTACACAATGGACTCACTTTTCAACAGGGCAGTCACGTGGCCCAGGTGCACATCTATTGCAGTTGACAATCAAGGATGAGCTAGAATGCGTGGATCTGACATGAAGATGCTTCACAATAATGTCCATCTTGGTTACATTGGATAAAAATCTATATAACCTGGGACCTCTTGTCCAAGCCTAATTTTCTTTAGCATGATAAGGTGCCTCTTAACTTTTGGATTGATGAATGGATTGGCACTTTCACTTTTTTTTGGCAGGTCTAGATCCCTTCCCTAGTTATCATAAAGTAAAAAATAAAAATTAAATATCAGACCATGGTTTAATTTATGGATTTCAAAAAATAATATTAAAATTATATATATATATATATTTCTCATGTGCAACCTCTCAAAATCTTGTTTCTGGTCACATTCCATTTAGAGAGAGACTATTTTTTACAGTTTTTAAATTAATGTGGGTTGCATGGGACCACCTGGCACAAAAGAATAGTTGGGGTAGTCCCCGCAATAGGACCTCTGGCTAAGGATGCTGTCTCATGGAGATGGCAAGTACTTCTATTTCTGCAGGTGGTTCCATGACACTTTCAAATAAGCATGCATAAATATTCAAATCTTGGGCTCCAAATGTTTTTGCTTAGACTTTGAGCTGCCACTGGAGAGGAGGAAGTGGATGTTTTCAGCACCTACTCAACAAATTAAGGAAGATGTTTTGCCAAATTGTCGTTTGAGTAGTGCTTTATTTACAGAGGAATTCTTTACTGGTAGTTGTAAATGTGAAACTCTTAAAAATGGTGTGATTAGGATAGCTGAGAATTTTATGTCGCATGCGATGCAAATTGCTCCAAAATTTTCTCTGCTGAAAAAAATAAGGTAGTACTGTGCTATGGGACCATAACCAAAACTCGGACTATCCTGATCATAGACTGCAAGTAGTGTGGTCTCGTGCTGAAGGCCACGGTATTTATTTCTAAAGCACGGGTGGACCCTCGAATATTTTTTAAGCGTGGTAAAGCTTAGCATGTAGAATTGTGGAATGGGAGCGGGGATGAAATTATGCAGCTACTGGATATAGGTTTTTACCCCCACAAAGCTCGAGATTACACCTTCCCTTCAAAAAAAAATCTCTATATTTTCATTTGCTGTTGTAATTTTTAGGCAAAATTAAAAGAGTTGGGCAATATGATAAATTTAAAACATTGATGAGACATCTTGCCCAAAATAAGCTCCTAGATTCTCCTGATTGGGACTTGCTGTAAATACAAATTATTTTCTGATAATTGTTAGTAGCTTCAGATATTAAATACTAATTATTTTCTGTAAATTGTTAGTAATTTCAGACATTAAATACTAACTATTTTCTCTAAATTGTTAGTAGCTTCGGACATTAATAGAACATCTAGTAGAAGAGGAAAAAAGATTGTTTAAATACCATTTTTTCATTGCCTTGGCGTCCAATGGACGCCATTTCCCTGTCCTTCGTGTCCAGTTTCCTATTCAACATGTTTTCGATTCAATTTTTTCAAATATCCTCCTTTGCTCAAATCTCCGATTCTAGCGTGGTTGCAGACTCTATATTACAATTCCATACAGAACATACAATAAACATATTTCTTGATGCAATCTTTCCGCTTAAGCAACTGTACTAAAGCCCTGATTTAATTCGGCTACAAATTCTAAAGCGTTTTTCTTTCCCGCTGTGGCTAGAAAGCTTTAGTTTAACTCCCACTGCTTCACGCCGCTTTTCCGAAGCAGCTGAAGAACTGTAAACTATTTCTACAAATTATAAACCCTGTAGACAGCCGTTTTAAGCCATTATTACAGAGGCAAAAAGCTTTGAGCTCAAAGAATCGAATACAGAGCCAAGGACGCCTGAAAAATTACTGCTTAAAGTAAAATAAACCCTAGACAGCTCGCCAAAATGGTTAAATCCTCTCAGAGCATGGATTTATTTGGCTCAAAACAATGGAAGTGGACTTCAAACCCTGGATTCAATAATTCCTTCCGTCTTTTTTCAAAAATGGTATATAAGAGCTTTGGAGTCCGCTCCGAGGATGCACAGTACAGGAATATTTCTTATATCTTGTTTCGTCTTCCCGCCTGTAAGCTCTGAAGTTTCGCTTACCTCCTCCCACGAATTTACTATGTTTTTGATAGCGCTTTGTCTTCTTGCGTTAAACATTTAAATGTTAAACCAAACAATTTATTATTTTGCTCAACTCCCAGTATTTTTAGTTGGTGGAGAACTCAAACCGTGTTTCAACGCCCAATTTGGGCGCCACATTTGGCGAAGCTCCTGCCAAAGTTGTTTGAGATCGCTGTCTAATAATTATTTCGTGACGTTGCATGTGGGCATATTAATGATTGTATATTTGGGAAATGAAATAAAATGAAAAATTTTAATGACGTCCACGAGCATGAAGAGTCTATGGGACCAAACCAAACCGATATATTAAGTAATTTTCAGACTCTTTGTCATATCAACTCTTCTACTGTGAATCTTGAGCACTAAACTAGCGATCTTTTGAAGTTTTGTTTCTGCAAATAACTCATTTAAGTTGTCCACTTTTAATTCACTTTTGTACTAGATACGGATATCATCATATGTTGAACACTCCATAATGAAATGTCATTCCATTTCAACAACCCCTTTGTTGCAAAAAAAACAAATTCTCTTTTCCCAATCCTCTTTGGGAATAGTCCATCTACCGATTTCACAATGAAAATGATGTGATCCGGTCCTCGACTGGGCCACTAAAATCCTTGGCTTACCTTTGATAACTGCTCCCATATAAGCTTTTTCATCATGCTCCCAAGTAGGGTTGAACTCTTTGATATATTGAGCATTCTTACAACCCATCTATTCTATCCACATGGTTGTCATGAACTTCTCCATCACATAATTTTTTATTTCCCTGTTGTTGTTAGGACACCCCTGAAAATTGATGCCCCATGTATTCATCCATTTGTTGTTCTGTTTCATCCAAGTTTTCTTTATGCGCTCTAGATTATCCTCTGTAACCATTTTGGGCCAGCGAAGATCGTCCATGCTTTCAACTTTTTTCAAATAGCTTATCAACCGAGTTATTGCCGATGCTTCCATTGGGAGAAATTAGCCTTTTATTTCGTTCCCCATTCCCCATTTGTTACATTTGTGATGTTCAATTTGAATGCGCAATCTTAGAGAACTTGTTTTTAGTTTGCTTATTAAAAAAAATTAAAATATCATTTTTGGGGTTGATATATAATGGTATTTTGTTAAACAATTCATGTAAAAAAAATGATTTTATATATTACATACATGTTTATAGAAATGTATGCAATGATATCTAATAGAAAAACTTATTTAAAGACACAAACAATTAAGGTGAACCGCTCATCAAAGAATATGTCAATACAATTTACTTGGAGATTCAAAAAAAAAAATCATGATCATTATGCAAATAAGAAGAAAACATGTTATGCCAATACCAAAATTTCTCCTTATATTCTAGTTGAGAATGCTCCTTGGACGATGAAAATTTTGTAATGAGTGAACACATTACCATGTGATTTTAGCTTACAAAGACCTTGATATCTACATAAATCACATGCAAGCAAAAGATATTGAGATGAAGCAGCTACCATAGCATGTTTATCTCTAGGAAACACCTCAAACTTTCTTAGAGTGGTCTTATGTCGCATTTTTCACTTCTTAGCAAGAATTTTGTTAAATGTAATCAAGAAGGGTGACCAAAAATTTAATATCGTGTCGTCCTTGAGTTGAGCCCAAATTATGTAGTAGTTGAAGTACATCTTACCCGCAATCTATTGTTGTGTGAATAAAAGGCAGGTCGAGGGTAGTTTTGGAGGATACATACATTTAGTCTCGACCTATAAGCCACATCTAAGCTAGATAGAAATAAATCATAAATGCAAGTCTAGCTAAATATGGCTAATGGTGTGGTAAAATTACAACTATAATAACTATCAAAATAGTTATGGGATAAGTATGTTTAAAGGTTGTAATCTTAGAAGTAATTTTACCTCGCCTATAGTTGTAACTATAATTTACCTCAACCATTATGTTGATTTAATATAAATTGAATTATATTTATATTTCAGAGTAACTATTGTAATGAATGATATACAATGATAATACACAGTAAATGGACAAGTAACAAACAAGCAATAATATAAAAAAACCTAAGAAAGAATGAGAGAAAGGGTGACTTAGCTGATTTCACAGAATTTGGAGATGATCTAGGTAGAAGAACTATTGAAACAAACTATAAGCAACCTCGTCAAGGCTCACTGGAGGTTCTATGACTCAAAAATGTGCAAGACAAAAGCGCCCACAGGAGGATAGGAGCATTTAGGTGCTAGTGACTGATCTGAACGCTAGTGTCCACTCAGATGCTCAAGTTCTGACCCTTTCTGAGTCGGAAGAGCTTCGTTGTTGATCCTCTTTTATTGCTCTGACTTTGCTCCACTGTCATCGGTCATACAAGTAACCTGCAAAATAGATGGCTAGCTACACATGTCCATAAACCACATCAAGTCTAATAAAAAATGATGCAGAATGTGGAGTTGGGTTGACCCCGGCGGTCACCCGAAGAGTGAACTTAGCACTGAGTATTGCACTACATTTCAGACTCCATGTAGTTCTGTGTGCATGTGTGTGTAATGATGCTCCAGGTTGCCCTTGTACAAGTTGCACAATGATAGCAAGCTAGATCTAGAATCTAGCAATGTATAGAATGTATGTGACGAAATAAAATGAACTTCCCCCTCCTATGTTGTGTATGCAGGGTAATGCGGCCTTTGTCCCTTGTATGAATGTGCTAGATGAATGCCTTTGAAGTGTTCTTGTGCCTTCGAATGCAAGCTTAGGTGATGATATGTAATGTCTAGTGCTTGACATTGATTTGAAAGCAATAACTAAGTATATATATGATTCCCTTGTTTGAGTTTTGTAATTGACAACTGGAAGGTTGACCCAAATTACTAAAAGTTGACCAATAAGTAAAAGAGACCCAAAAGAATAAGAAAATGATAGAGATGGTCAGGAGTGTCCAAGAGGGGCAGGAGCGCAAGGTCACTTGTGTCCTGACTGGGCGCTAGTGTGCGATGCCATAAAAGATAAATAAGTTAAGTTTCGGCAAGGCTGTAAGATGTGTAAGACCAAAAAGAAGACAAGAGATAAAGCGAAAAGGCCAAAAGGAGTTGTCAACCACTAGTTTTCTTGCTTAGGAATCATGTATATATTAGTATGTTTTAGGACCTAGAAATATACCCAAGTGCATAGATTTTGTGTCTATATATGTTAATACGAGGGCCATTTACATTGTGAAATCACCCCCATTAATATAAGGATAATGGTATATTGGGGTTTATTTGTTGTTGCAAACTAATTTTACCACCCAATCTAGGATTGTTTTGATTGAATGAGAATTTTAGAGTTGTAGAAGCAATTCAAAAATGCACTAAAAAGACATATGTAACTTTGGGTAATCAACAACAAAGGAGAATAGGGAAAGGTCGAACAAGAAAATATACTTTTCCCATAACCAATCAACCATTATATTAGTACGAGGGCCACTTCCATTGTGGTGCCACCATCATTGGCATAAGGAACATGATATGTTCGAGTTTATATGTTATTACAAACCAAGTGTACCAACCAATGTGGGATTAATTTTTTGAATGAATGAGGATTTTAGAGTGGTAGAATGTAATGTCCCCTTTGTCGAAATAATATAAATTAAAGGCTTTTTGCTCATCCCCCTTTCTCGTGGGCAAGAAGAAGTGGAACAAGTGAAGGACTTGAGCTATATTTTAGTTTTCTTTATTCATATTTATGTTTTTATTTAGTGTTTTTCCTTTCCAAGCAGGTCGGATAGGTTAGAGAGCTCGCAAGATGAAATTAGAAAATAAAGCAAGCTTCCAAAGAGGAATGTTTTGGGGTAATTCACCCTTTATACTTGTGGTGCCACCATAAGGGTATAAAGGGAGTTGCATAGGCTCGATTTTGGCATCATCTTTAGCATATATACCTTTTATATACTTGGTTCTAGAGTTGGTTTCTCTAATCCAAACCCACTAAGGGTGACAGTCCATCAGTGTGGCATCTAAGGAGAACGAAACCCTTCCTTGTGGAATACCGGAGAAGAAAACTCTCCAATTTGGCAGTGATTGAGGACAACTTTGAAGACTATATTGTTGGTTTGCAACTAGAGCTTGGAGAAGAATGAATACCAAGGGTTTTGCTATTATTTTATGCCCCTCTCTTAGGGAGTGACTTGTATAGGAGTGTGATTGGGTCCTTTTTAAGGCACAAATTTACGTTCTAAATTGATATTTGGACTTCTCATATTTTATAAGGTTGATATATTGCATATTTGTCATTTGTTGGGGTTTGATGACCTCATTTTCAATCACTTCTATTGGTTGTAATTTTATTATTGCTAAACTAATTTCCAGTTGTGCATGTGATTGAATTTCATGTTGTAAATTGACCTACATTGTTCCTATAAGGCTTATATATGTTGTGGATGAGTTTTATAGTGATGTTTGGGTGAATTATTATAATTTGCAAGTTGTTGTCCTAGAAAATCATACTGATGTACATCGTTGTTCCAATTTTCAATTCGTTGTTATAAAAAATGAATTGTATTCATTCAGGGTTTGTGTGATTTTTATTGTTTGTGTGGTTGAGCCCTAGAAATGGACATTACATATAAATAATTATAGTATACAATAAAGAGGCATATTTGGCTTGGGGTAGTGAGGCATGTATTTGGAGGCCTATATGAACATGATTTTTGTAGGATTATGAACCCACAAATAATATAAGGGAAGGTCAAGCAAGGAAATATAGATTATCCCACAACAAATACCCCATGGTGACTTTTATGGTTAATGGGAAGGCAAAATTACAACTATAACTAACTTATATATTTGTTAAACACTTGATATATAAATTACAACATGTTAAAAAAGTGTTTGTTTACACCCTAATTAAATATTTGTCATGGAAGTGTGCAACAATAAAAATGATGTAAGCATTTAGAACAGGGGATTATTTTGATCTAATCAATTTACAATTGACGATTCATAACCAAAATAATGCATTAATACTTATAATGATCAATAAATGATAAATGATAACTCAAATACATAAGAGGAGAATAATACTTAGCTATACAAATCGAAATAGAGAAGATCTATATGTGCAAATAGGTGTAAAAGGCATATCAAATACTAGAGATGGTTCGTTGTGAATTTTGGAATTGGGAACTGGGTAGGGGCAAGAGCATATAGTTTTTATATGGTCTAAACTAGAACTATATAATCTTGACCTGGATTGTACGGTCTAGGACCCTTTATTAGTTGGAATCTGAAAACTTCATGAGTGTTTTGTTTACCTTAAAATTACCTTCGTTGTATGTTCCTCTTGCTCACACAACTTTGGGATGACATGTAATCACCTACAACAAAGTGGAAACCTAAAAAGGTTGCAGTACACTGCATTAAAGCATTAGCAAACCAAAAGATGAAATCATGTGCATAGTGAGGTTGGACTACCCTCGGTGGTCATCCCCAACTGCTAAACCAATCTAAGTGTTACACTATATGCCCTTGTTCGGGATCAAGCTTCGTGTAGTTCTCTAATTTTTTTGTGCAAGTGTGAGTGCGATCTAAACCAACCCTTTAGGTGTGCCCTTGTATCTCTTAACACAAAAACAACAAGCTAAATATATAGTATAGAATGTACCGAACACGGTAGTAGTGTGATGTGGTGTGTCTCAACTACATGACCTAACGATTTGTTCCTTAAAAACATTTGAGAACGCTTGGAGTGACTTTGTTTTTGCTAAGTTATGGCTCTATAACCTTTGCACGCTTAAAAATGGAGGAATCTAGACTGTTTGACTTGATTGAGTGCTTCAAACCTATAGTAGGGACTGCTCTAATTGATGTGCAACTAATTTGGGCAGATTTAGGAGAGCCTTGAGTGCCTTTAGAATGATATTTTCTATAGAATTTTGTAAGAGTGTCGGTGAGTTATAAAGTGACATTGACTTGCTTATATAACCTTTGGTAGGTGAAATATTATATTAAGGCCAACCCTGGGAAGGTGAAATGACACAATTAATATATTTAAATTGAAAATAGAGTCAAAAAATGTGAAAGGTCGAGACCGTATAAGTTTCCTAGGAATGGATTCCATATCCTGACCATTTGTATGTTCCTAAACAAAAGTATTATGGTGTAAAACAAAAATTTGTGGCATGATATATACATGGATAAATTATTGCTTTGATCTAATGATGTTTCTCGAATTGACAATTGAGTAGAGTGCAAAGATGATAAAGTCACAAAATAACTAGAGAGATATGTTAATTAGATTTTGAATGTGATCATTTTTCTTAGTAAGGGAGCATAGTCAAATTTACCCCCCTTTAAATGTGTAATTGAAAATTACATGCTTAAAGGAAAAACATGCCTAAACACGAGCACATATGTTTTTCTTCACTCAATAGGTGTTATTTGATGTGTTGGTGTTGGCACGCTCTATGATTAAGCTTGTAACATAAGGTGTAGTCAATGTCTACGATATAAATTGAATTGTAACTCAAAGTATATATAATACCTATAACTTTTGAACTTGGCAAAGTAAGTAAAGGAGAAGTAAAACATGAAAGGAATACACATGTTCATTATGCAGAGGGAGGACCTCCCATTTTTTTTGAGATTTCGTATTGTTGTTGAGATGTAAGAGGATTAGGGGTGATTAGTCATCAATTTGTTTCAAAGGAGAGTCTAAGTGTTGAGTGTAACCTAACACCAAAAAGAGGGATAGGAACCAAAGTAGCCCTTTTGAATCTTGTAAGAGAAAAGGAAGGACGACCTATGAAGAACTTAGTCATTTTGATACCTTCTATTTAAAAATTTGCCAGAAAAAAAGGACAGTGTACAAAAAACTTAGCCACTTTGGTAGCTACCACAAAAACATAAACCACACCGCTACAAATGGATCTAGCTCTAATTTTGTACAGTTGTAACTATTGTAACTGCTAAGTAAAATAGAACCACAAAGAGTAATGTATATATCATACCTTCGTAAGTTGTTTAACTTTTGAAGTTGTGTGTATAAATTTTAGAATGTCACAGGGGAGGAGGCCTGTGCCCCCAAAGCATGTTCTTGCAACCATGTCTGAGTAGTGTAGAGGATAAGGAATAGAGTACTTGTGCCCCCTATATCGTGCCCTAAATTAAGTAATTTATATTTGAAATTGCATGAGAAGCTTGTAGATAGCTGATAAAATAGGAGAAAATTTGAAAATCCTAAGAATACGTGCCACATGTCCTAAAACATTCATTCTGGTCAAGATCATACCACAATTCTGATTGTACTATATGATTTTGACCAACTTTGGATTATGTCACTTTTTAATATTTGTGCATGTTTTTTTACGATATGAGCCCTGTAAAAACTTGTTCTTGTGTCTATGATATATTTGTAGATGTAGTATATAGCTCGATGAAATCCCCCTTTTTTTAGATGTGTGTGATAAAGAATTGATGTGTACTTGTGTGTGATAAATTTGATATTCTACATAGGATATAATGGTGGCCACCATTGGAAACTTGTACCTCAATAGGGGTTGTGTATGCTGAAAACTATTGTATGTAAAGAAAACAACATGCAATAAGAAATAATATGTGTATAAAAGTAATAATAACAGTATAAAAGTGTCAATCATATCATAAACCAAAGTAGTAATATCATGGAAACATTAAAGTATAAATCAAGTGCATAATAAACTAGAGTAGTAATGATATAAAAGCATATGTCTAGATAAAAATAATCAATAATAAAGAAACATAATCATACTTGGGCATGGAGCTGCAAAAATGGGACATGCATGGTGTCATAAGATAATCACAATAGAAGGCACAATGTGCCACATAAAAAGAAACAAACGCATACACACAAAATAGGCATAAAGCCACAAACATGGGACACCCACGATGTCACAAGACATTCAAGGCATTGAGGTTGTATAAAGTGAGTAATAATATCATTGTTATCAAGCAAAATAATAGTCAACTCTAAGCAAGGATTCAAACAACACGGTAGTCAAGAAAGGAAATAATATCATTGTTTCCTATACTTGCTTGCTAACATAGATAACAAGATAGGCGAGCATTTCAGAAAACACGTGTGTTAGTCTAGTTAGCTCAAAATATAACGTGCACACTAAGAATATAATCAAGCGTGATGAGGAAGTGTAAAGTAACTATACTCGAACAAAATCACTTGTGTAGTGTAGGAGATGCCCCCAAAGAGTAGTGTCAATGGTAAGGGACCAAGACAACATCTATCATCACATGTCATCTCGTGTGTGTCTTGCATCACACTCAATATACCTTGGGAATGCGTGTGTGTAAAGAGTATATGGAAAATGTATGTTATCTATCAGACCAATGTGAAAAACAACACGTTTAACAACCCAACCATTCAAACCATAAACATGTCTAGTTTTGTGTTTTTGTAAATATGTGAATGTTTTTGTATTATGTGATTATTTAAATGTTTTTGAATTGTTTTGTTATGTATAGTAAAAGGGAGTAACACAAAGGCTACTCAATAAGATCCTCATGAAGAGGTACATCAAACTCCGAGGGTGAAGGAGGCACAAGCCCCATGAGTGCCAACAAAAATAAAGGGTGTTTGTGTATTATCTATATAGAATCCATGGCATGTGCCATATAAGACCTAGCATTGGGAGACCTGCAATGAGTAGTATGCGTAGAGAGTGACCTAGTTAGAGGCTAAGGAGAAGGTGTCCCTGAAGAAATGGTATGTGACCCAAATGATTGAGTAGAAGGTTGAGGAACGTGTGACCTTCTAGGAAGTGTGTGTCAACAAAGAGACCTAGGAATACATGCATTAGAAGGGAGTGTTACCAAAGTAACATGAAAATTATAAGTCCAAGATGGAGATGTATTAGTACCAGGAGTAGTAATTATATGCATTAGGATAGGTTGTTGAGATAAAGGGACCTCAAATGGAATACTCTGAATTGTAGTTACTTGGTTATTGTAATTGAACTTAACACATTGATGTAATAAGGAATGTATATATGTAAAAGTGCAAAGTGAAAAGTGATTGTAGGAGTATGTAAATAATAGGTTAATTTTGATTTTTTTTGTCTTGATTGGGATTAGAAGTTCATATTTTTCCAATAAGAGGCATAAAATGCTTCACCTTCCTTCCATTGTGGTTTGAATTTGATGTTCTCTACTTTCCTGCCAAAACAATTATTTGCATTTTAAAACTAGTCAGGTCATGATTTGAGCTTTTCGTCATCTTACAACGTAATTTTAAGGCTTGATTGTCTATGTCGTGACCAAATGAAGTCTAAAAACATGTTTATAGTGATCCAATATCCTAACCAAGGTTCATTTTGGGTAAAATTCAGTTAGGGTTTGAGGTTTTTAGTCGAGTTAGGAAGTTGGTTGGGAAGTTAGAGGAGGAAACTTCAAAGGGTGGAGGCTAGGGAGAATTCATTCAAAGGTTAGAGAAGGAGAAAACATGTTCAAGAAATCCAAAGTGAAGGCATGAACTAGGTAAAATCAGGAGAACATGTGAAAAAGGGAAGGAGTGCTTGTACAATCTTAAAATTTGTAATCAAACCTTTTGATTTAAAAGATATAATGGAAGGATTGTTCTAAGAACCGGTGTCTTCATGAATTGTGTACTCTAAGGAATGATTATTGTTGCCTCTGTAATTTGTTTAGGAAATATAATTCCTAGTTATTAATATCAATACTTGAGAACTGAAATATGGTGCATACAGTTAGAAACATGGACTTTCCATAATTGTCAAGGATTACTATGATCCAAAAAAATTACTCAGAGGTTTTCCCAGTCCTTAATACTTTATTCTAGTTGAGAAATGATTTAAATAAAATATTTAAGCTTGAGTTGTATTTATTTCCTCCTCTCGGGCTATATACAGTCTAGAAACCCTAAACTAAGGTTAAAAATCATTAAAACTTTATTTTATTGAAAATGAACCAATCAAAGGCCTTGAAATTTGGTGGACATATTTCTCCAAGGGTGCTTTAAGTTTTTAAAGTGATTTTATCCAATTTTAAGGTCTACAGATGAAGAGACACTTGAAACTTAGTCTTAAGCCTCGGTAATTAAGCCATCAACACAATTTTGACAGCTTTCTTGCATTTCAAGAATTGTATTGCAATATTTGTAATCTCGGAAACTTTCATACCATAATTATACCCTGAGGAATGTTAGCTAATTTTGGGAGAGATTGTTACATAGTTTTAAAATTTGATATGAGTGATTGTGCATACCTATAATTTAGTTATGGATAAATCTTATACAAAGTCAAGGTTGATCAAAGGGTGAAGTTCGATATTAGAGTCTAAGATTACATTATAATGTTGTAGAGAAACATCACTTGGATAACGTGACTTTTTGAAACAAGAAAATTATTCTAAAATTATCTCAGGGGCCTTAAGAGGTAAGGTTTATAACTAGTTTACTCAATTTCTTATATCAAATTTTGGTATCATAGTAGGGTTGGTTGTGCTTCGAGAGTGACATGAGAAGAGTAGTATTTCAATAATAAGGTGAAAAACAAGTGGTGAAATAGAAATTTTCAAGAACTAAAAATGGCACTTAGAAGAGGACCCAAATGTGGTGTTAGAGGAGGTCAAGGAAGACAACCAAGAGATGTGTTGTTAGAAGAAGTAACAAACTTACAACCATGTGTAGAACAATGGAATTACCTTAGAGGAGTATTATAAAAAGTGATTTGAGTGAAGGAGAAGAAGAACCAACATAAGAAGTTGCTGAAGAAGAATAATAATAAAGAATGAAACAAAAACTTCTAAAGGTCATTATAATCACAAGATCAAAACCTAAACTGGAGGATCCAATATATGAAGGAAGTTTAAATGTTAAAAATCTCGTAGGTTGGATAACATCCATGAATATATACTTTGACTATGAAGAAGTACCAAAAGATAATAAAGCTAAGTTTGCTTGTACTACGTCGAAAGGACATGATTCAAAATGGCAGGCTAGTGTTGAGGATGAAAGAAGGAAAAGATGAAAGGAGAAAATCTGGTCTTGGGACATAATTACAACAAAGCTTAAAAATCCAAGTTCATGCATATAGACTATCAAACAAACTTGTTCAAGAAGCTTTAAAACTTAAGGAAAAAAGAAACGAGTGCTAAGGACTACACGAAAGATTTTTAGAAGCTAACTATCAAAGTTGGCCATATAAAAGAAGAATCAAAGAAGGTGACAAGATATATCAATGGTACAAGATTTAATATTGAGGATGAAATCGGTTAATTATCACCCAATTCTGTGGAATAAGCTTATCAGTTTTCTCTTAAAGCAAAAGATAAATTGACTAAGAGATAAAGTCAACAATCAAGAGGAAGAGGAGGAAGAAATTATAGGTATAGAGGACAACAGGGTTGTAGAAATCAGCCACAATGGCATAATGTTGAAGCTAATAGCTCTCAAGAACAATCAAATAACACAAGAGGAGGCTATCCACAAAGAGGAAGAAGACCATACACAAGAGGAGGATATTCCATAAGAAGAGGCTTTTGGGGAAAATGTTATAATTGTAATAAAAATGTTGTGCACAAGTCCTATGAATGTTTTAAAGGCTCACAAAATAATAATACAAGAAATAAAAGAAGGAATCATGTGGTTCAAGTTGAAGAGGAAAGTGTGGGATCACCATCTCATGTTGAATAACCCGAAGTAAGAGAATCCTTATTGATGAAAAGAGTATTGCTCAAACCAAATAAAGAAATTAAGGAGCTAACCCAAAGGAGGACTTTGTCCAGGACCACCTTGAAAGCCAAAGGTAAGTGTTGTAAAGCAAGTATAGATAGTGCAAGTATAGATAATTTAGCTTCATTAGAGATGGTTGAAAAGTTGGGATTGAGAAAAATAGTACACCCTAACCCCTAAAACGTTTATTGGTTGTAAAAGGGCATCAAGGTTTAGTTAACGAAAAATGTGTGGTTGAATTTTAGATTGGTAGGTATAAGGATGAAGTTTTGTCTGATATCCTACCGATGGATGTTTGTCATGTGCTAATTGAAAGGTTTTGTCAGTATGATAGAAGGGCTATACATGATGGGAGAAGTAATACATATACATTGGAAAGGATGGCAAGAGACACGCCTTAATACCATTGAAAGATGGTGGAGAAGAAGTTAAAAGAAGTAATCAAGTGTTAATTGTAAGTGGGAAAGAGTTATTGTATTTGATGAAAGGAGAAGAGGTTGGTTGTGCATTAGTTGTTAATCTTAGTATAACCATTATAGCCACTAAGCTAACTGATTTACCTCTAGAAATTTAGAATTTGTTAGAGGAACATATTGATATTGTAGTGGATGATCTACCTAATGAACTTCAACCAATAAGAAACATTAGCCATCATATAGATTTTATTCCTATAGCTACTTTACCTAACAAGGCATCCTATAGAATGACACCTAAAGAGAATGAGGAAATCAAAAGGTATGTGCAGGAGTTGTTAGACAAAGGTTAAATTATATAAAGTCTTATCCCACGTGGTATACTAGTAGTTCTAGTTCCTATGAAAGGGGGATGGATAACGTGCACTGACTCTATAGCCATAAACTAGATAACTATTGGATATAGGTTTCCTTTTCCAAGAATGTACGATCTTATATATTCCGTAAGTAGAGCAAGATACTTCTTAGAGATAATTTTAAAGAGTGTGTATCATCAAATCAGAATCAGAGAAGGGGATGAATGGAAAACAACCTTCAAGGCTAATGATGATTTGCATGAGTGGTTTGTAATACCATTTGGTCTAACTAATCCCCCTAGTACCTTCATGATACTCGTGAATGAGGTGTTGAAATCCTTTATAGTGAAATTTTTCATTTTTTATTTGGATGATATTTTGATTTATAACCAATCAAAAGAAGAACACGTGAAGCATCTTAGGATGGTGTTAGATAAGTTACAAGAAGTAAATTTATTGATAAACCTCAAAAAGTGAGCGTTCATGCAAACAGAGTTGGTTTACCGAGGATTCTCTAAGGATGGTTTGAAGATGGATCTAGAGAAACTTAAGGCAATAGTGGACTGAACTACTCCAAAAAGTGTTTTTGAGGTAAGGATTTTCCATGGTTAAGCTAATTTTTATAGAAACTTTAGTAGATTTTTTTCACCTATTATGGAGACCATTAAGGGTGATAAGAAGAATTTTCAATGCAATGAAGCATCTGAGGAGAAATTTTAGCATTTCTGAACAACCCATTTTGGCATTGCCTAACTTTGACGAACTTTTCCAAGTTGAATGTATGTAGACACAAAATCTATGCACTTGGTTACATTTCTAGGTCCTTAAGCATACTAATGTATACATGATTGCTAAGCAAGAAAACTAGTGGTTAATAACTCCTTTTGGGCCTTTTGTTTTATCTCTTGCAATTTTATTAACCTTACACATCTTATAGCCTTGTCGGAACTTGACTGATTTATCTTTTATGACCTCCGACACTAGCACCCAGTTAGGATAGAAGTTCCCAGACGCTCCTGTCCCTCCTGAGATCTCCTGACCTTCTCCATCCTTTTCTTACCCTTTTGGGTCTCTTTTACTTCTTGGTCATCTTTTATTACTTTGGATCAGCCTTTCAGTTTTCAATTACGAAATTCAAACAAGGGAATTATACGTATACTTATTTACTTCTTCTAAATAAGGGGTCAAGCACTATAAACATTATCTGTCACCACCTAAGCTTGCACAAAGGCATAAGCAGCATTACAAGGCTTACATCAAACACACTCATACAAGGGAAAAGGGTTGCATAAATCTGCATACAAACATGGGAGGGGAAGTTCATATTATTCTATCACACACATTTGCATACTTAGCAATCTAGATCTACCATGTTATCATAGTGTAACTTGCACAAGGTCAACCTAGGGCATCATTACACACGTATACACATAGAACTACATAGACTCTGAGATGTAGTGCAATGCTTGGTCGTAAGATCACTCTTCGGGTGACCGTTGGGGTTAGTTCGACTCCCCATTTTACATCATTTATTAGGTTTGATGTGGTTTTTGGGCATGCACAACTAGTTATTTATTTTTTAGGTTACATGTATGACCAACAACATTGGAGTGAAACCAAATTGATAAAATAGGATCAACTGTAAAGATATTCCAACTCAGAAAAGGCCAGAACCTGAACATCTAAGTGGGCACCAGCACCCATATCGGTCATTAACACCCAGGTGCTTCTATCCTCTCATGAATGTTTCTTTCCTGTGTAATTATGAGTCTCATAACCCTTGGTGAGCCTTAATGACACTCTTCCTAGTCTATTCCAATAATTTCTCAGCTCAGATCACTTTCATTTAACAATTTTTTTTGGTAAAAACTTAAATGCAGAGTCACAACACAATATATATCTGACCTAAGTAATAAACTAGAAAAAAATATGAAGCCCTAGATGCAAGAGGAGGGATGTAGTACTTAGTTAATTTCATAATTAATCATGGACTGTACCGAATTGGAAACTGAAAAACATGAGGATGAAAATGTTGTTACTGTGCCTACAAAATTGTGTGACTGTCAGATCTAGATGGACTAGGACGCTTGGATCAAGTCGAGGGTACCTGGTTGTTGTAGAACACTTTTAGATGCCTGTGACTGATCAAAAATTTAGAAACTGATTTTTGCAGTGTCACACGAGTGTCTCTATCCTTCATTGTTAATCGCTTATATGTCATTGGAGGTCCACAAAATTTACATGTAACCTACAAAGAGAAAGAACACATACAAAACCCCAAAATGTATCAAATCCTAAAAATAAAAAGATGCAAATGGGGTGTCGGACTGACGCCGAAAGTCACCTGACAGACTGAACTTACAATCCAGGCATTACACTACATTTCAGACTCCATATAGTTTTGTGTATGTGTGTAGAATCGTGCCGTAGGTGGCATTGTGTCAGACACACTTAAATAACGAGCAATAGCTAGATGTAGAAGATTTAAATAGATATGTGCATGGAAAAATGAACTTTCCCTCCTATGAAGTGTATGTAGAAGAATGTAGTCCCTTTTCCCTTGAATGATAGCTAAATGGATGCTTTCATGCTCTTATAATGCCTTTGGATGCAACCTTAGGTGATGATAGTAAATTCTTAGTGCTTGGTCCTTTATTATGGTCACATAACTTTGCATTTATATGATTCCCTTGTTTGAATTTCATAATTAACCACTAAAAGGATGACCCGTAAGAAAAAAAGATGCCCAATGACTAGAAGAAGCCCAAAAGAGGCGAGTAAGATACAAAGAGGTCGGGGGCACCTAGGAGAATGGGGATGCCTGTGCGCTAACTTCTTGGCTGGGCATTGGTGTCCAGACTCAGAAAAGTTGGAGTATCAAAAGTCAGTCTGGAAAATAGGGCGTGTAAGGCCAAGAAGGAAACCAGAAAGAAAGCAAAAAGGCCAAAGACAATGGTCAATCAATACTTTTCTCGCTTAGGAATCATATGAATGCAAGTATGTGATTAAGACCTATAAATGTACCCAAAGTGCATGATTTAGTGTCTACACACTTATAAATCACTCGAAAGTCAGCTATGTCACCTTCTCTCTTTCTCTCTTGCTTAGGTTTTCATATCTTTGCATGTTTATTGCATGTGTCTTACTGCATTTTACCATCAGATTATCATTGGTTACAGTAGTTACTATGAATAAAAGGTTTAATTCAATTTAAATTAAATCATTTGGTGAACCCCACCTCTTGATCAAACACTTGGATCCTTATTTTTCATACTCTATCGGTTGTGTTCTTCTCAAAACCAAAACTTTGGTTACATAATGGCCCCTAAGGTTCATGAAGTCTCCTTATATCAATTACTTCAAATGTACCCACCTTGCAAAGATGCTCTCCAAAATTCCATACACACTATGTACCTCCCTTGTGATATGCCACCCTCACAAGTAAGTGTCATTTTTGATTGTCTCTCTGACCTACCTAGTAGTCTTGATAACACATCCTATTAGGAAATCTTAGAGTCAATTCAAGCTTTACATGATACTTTTCAAGATAAATTTTATGTTATGGAAACCACGATTACATCCCTCAAAGTTGAAATACAAAATCTCAAGGATGTTTCTCATGCCCATGCTAGTTCTTCTTTAACACTTCATCCCGATCCTATGTCTACTACATGTGCACACAAGGTCTTACCCCACCAAGCACCCCTCAAGTTTGATCGAAATGCTAAACAACAAGATATTTTGTTTGAGCTCCTCAATTACTAGTTTATCACCTTGCCACCTACTCATTAGTACCCTCCTTATTGGCTCACAAAATACAAAGTTCACCCATTTTGTAACTATCATGAATTAATAGACATTGTGACAATGATTGCTATGCTTTAGAATGAAGAATCGGGCAACTTGAGCATCAAGGAATTATTTCATTTGCTACACAACATTTTTTTACTCGCTCATCTTCAATTACTACACCCCAATGGGATCCCAAATATGATTCCTCTATGTCTAGCGAGCATCACACAATAGTCACTCATATTCCTTCTCCAAACAAAAATCACCAGAAGCCCCACCTAAGGCCAAACCATCAAAATAAGAACAACCAATTCACTCGACACAAACTATGATCCGTCATCTCCTTACATTTCCTTCGTTAGATCCAAATTATGATGTTCGTCATACTGTTACTTCTACTTAATATTATGACGACCATATTTTTCCTTATGACACATTTCAACGTCCCCCACAATGGCATGGTCTCTCTCACATCATCACATAGATCTCAATCACTCGCACACTTTGGGGGCATCGAACTCCCCCCATAGTTGCACATTTTAATCATCAATTGCTTATCCATACTACTCATAATGCACTTATTAGTGGACTGACCAACACATAGATGGTAATCACAAAAAGCATTAGAATCAAATGTATTACCATAAGGTGTGCTTGTATCAACCTCAAATGGTGGACAAAGAGATATAAGATTGCACTCAAGTAATAATTTAAGTATGTTTTGTAGCACACAAAGTAAATGAGTGAATTACCACTGATATGGTTGCAACTATAACTTTATAGGTTGAGACATGACATTGACAATAGTTTTAACTTCAAAATTTTCATTGTTAGTTTTATGCATACAAGTAGTTTTGCCTTGAACTTTGTTATTAGAAGTTCTAAGAGGATTAACAATGTATTTGATCTTATTCATGTTGAAGAGCTTAGCTTCACATTCTTTCAGAGTGTGGCATAAATGATCAAATGAATTGAGCTTGTCATAGATAATTGGATTTTGTAAAGGGAAAAGAAGACTTTTCATAAAAATATCTTGCAATTCGTTGTCGGTCGTGATATTATTCATCTTAGTAAGCATAGTCTTATATTATATAACACAATCACTAATGGGCTCTTTAGAACCTTGTTGTATTTTAGTCATTTGAGTATAAGATACTTTGTCTTGAATGTTAATAGAAAATTAAGAAAGAATTTGATTATCCAAGGGAGTGAATGTCCATATAGAATGCATGGGTAGATTATAAAACCATTGCAAGGAAAAACATTTGATACTACGAGGGAAGAGCTTGGCAAATAATGTATCATTTAAAAAATAGTCCAAGAAAACAACATGAAATGTATAGAGGTGCTCTTCAAGATCGCCCTTACTATCATAGATAGAAAGCTTAGGAGCAAGACAATCAGGTCTGAAGCGGCCAAAAGGATACAATATGCACACAAGACAAAGGGAAAAGCCCGTAGACAATGGCAAACAATGCCAAATAGAAGCAAACAATATCGAGTATAGAATCAGACAACCATGGTGGCAAATAGACTTGCAAAGCAAATGTTGTACATGAAGCACCTATTAGCATGTTATAAAGATAAAATGTATGTCAAAGTGTTTTTGATTTGATATAGTAGTGTGCTAGTATGAATAGGAAATAGTATAAAATGAAACAATATCACCAGATATGTGTATGAAAATAGATGCCCCTAGGAGCCGCTATGGGACTGGTAAGAGATACAGTGCCAAGCATTCATGTTGCATGTAACGATCTGTGTAAAGGCTAAATTCACAACTAGAAGGCAAGTGAACATGCATATGTATATAGAAAGATAATGGCATACAAAATATTTTTCCAACATGTGTAATGAAGTGTACATGTAACCATAAGTAAGCAAGAGTAAATTCGACCAAGATATGGAGTGTGTTGTGAATGCGTGAATGGAATGAAATGGAATGCGAAGTGAGTGTGATAGGAACAACGTGCCCCCCGAGTGTATGTGAATGAGTATACATGAGATGAGGTTCATTTATAAATGCCCCCTCAGCAGTCAAGAATGAACCATAAAATACGAGTGTGTCATCGATTAATGGTTTGAATTGTGCGCTAAAAAGATATGATCAAAAAAGCGTAGAGACAAGAGACTGTGAGTGAGGTGAGGTTCATTTTAAATTGAGACCCTCAATAGTCGAGTATTAACCATTAAAATAGAGTGCATCATTAGGTAACGATGATGTGTGAGAATGTGATGTGTCGTGAATGTGTTAAGTGTGAAATGTGTCACATGTAATGCGAGGTTCATGAATGTAGTATGCCCTCAATAGTCAAGTGTGAACCTTAGTATGATAGTGCGTCATAGGGTAATGATGATACAAGTGTATCAAGAGGTGTTAGATGTGTGTGAAGAACTAAATTCAAAGTATGAAATTAAATAGTAGAAATGCAAGACATTTTCCAATGCTATAAGGGTGGAAGATTATGTATGATGCCCCTAAGTGTATGATGATGAGTGAGCTATCTGATGAAAGCAAAGGGTGAGGGTCCTCTCCCTGATGCTTGTAGAGATAAGGCGTGTGACTATGCTATGAGATCGGTGATGTAAGAGACCGATGATGTAGTGGTGAATGAGACCTATGTGCATGAGACCTATAAGATGATGAACACCTATATGAAGGAGATCATGGAGGTGATGAACACTTATGTGAAGGATAGCGCGGAGGTGATGAACACCTATGCGAAGGAAATTGAGTTGGTGATGTATACCTGTGTGGAGGAGTTATCTTGGTGGTGGATCTAAACTGATGAGATGGACTAGTAGATCGATGAGACCGAATAGGTTGTGTGCGAATAGGCGACATATGAGCATATTGTGTTTTAGAATAGATGTTGCAGGGAATAGATGCTCCAACAAGTGTAATGGTAACCTCAAGAGGAGGATGAGGCCACAGTGTGCATGGTGGAACACCGTTAATAGTAATGACCTGCTTGTTTTGAATGAACTTAAAACATAAGTGATTCATGGAAATGATAGTGTGTGTAGCACGAAACCAAGGAAAGCCTAAGAGTATGTCACACCATTTGATTGAAGGTGCCATAAGAAATGGCACAAGCATGGTAAGAGGATCAACCGTGACTCAAAGTTTGACACAACCGTAATATTTAGGCATTGGATATGAAATTTGTGAGAGCGTAAAATCGATAGCAACAAGGAGTGCAATAGAACACACAAAAAGAAGACGATGTGTTGATCATAATATTGTTAATAACATAAGATCTAATAGAATCATTGCTATGTAATGTGTTAGAAGAGAACATAACATGATAGTCATGATCAGAGAATGCAATGATTGGTGGATATGTATCAACGCGTGTAACTAGAAAATCAAGAGCCCCCGATGAAGGAGGAGGCACTGCATGATCTGTGTGGCTAGTTGAAGAATCATTTGATTGCTTGTTATGCTTAGGAAGAGGATTATTGAAGATCTTGAGCTTTTGATTTTCATTGACCGATGCAGAAGCCGTAGGCTCAAGGAGCTCAATTGCATTATTATCGATAAGATCTTGAATAAGATTACGTAATTTAAAACATTGATCAGTGGAATGCCCAACACATTGATAATAGTCGCATAAAAAAAATTCATTGTAATTGTAACATTTTGAATGAGATGGATCCAAATTGAGTGGAGGAGGAAGCGTTATAAGATTTCTCTCAAATAGTTGTGGCAATTAGAAGATGTGACACAATAGGAAGCTTTGTAAATGTACGCTTCGGAGGTTGTCATTAAAGCTTTAAAGGAGTAGTAACAATGGTAACAGTTGCTTTAGCTTTAGTAGGCTTAATAGAGGGCTTAAAAGTTGATTTTCTTTCAAAATGAGCTGAAGATGAAGCCCGATCATGATATTTAAGCTTGCCCATGGAGAGAAGTTTTCCTTTGAGTAATTTAAGAGTGTGACATAGATGATTGAATGATGAAGATTGTTGATTGAAGAATACTTGTCAAAGATCACATGAGTCCATGCAGGATAGAAGGCCCGGAACCAAGGGCGCGGAAGGACAGGAAGGACTCGCGCACGGAAGACAAGTTCAACTTTTAGGACTTTGCCGATTTTGAGCATGAAGACCTATTTTTAGAAGATGGCGTGCAAATCACACCAATGATGCAGAGACATGCGCGCCATGCATTGTCTATCTTTGGAGGAGTGGATCAAAGTGTTTTGCATGGAGATGAGCTAAGAATAGGATTGACACTTTAGTTAACTACAAGAGGTCTATAGATATCACACTTGCATGTGTGGCTATGCCTGTAAATGGCGTGTGGCTATCAATAGCATGCGGCCTATTTCTGGAATAGATAAGCGGTGAAGGGCAAGTCCCCACCCTATATATATGATGTTAGGTACATAGTAGAGGTATGTGTGTGTAACAGAGAATATAAAGAGTGTGTGTATGTATGTGTGATGGATGTATGGAGGTATAGAGATATATGCATATGACTGAATTATTGTATCAGATCCATATGTGCATCGGTATAGATTGATAATACTGTAAGGAGCTTTTGTATTTATTAATAGATGGAAGATATTGGCTGAATCTAAGTGTCATTCTGTGTGTAATTGAGTAGTGCATGTTATTAATTCAATCATGATTACTGTTTAAACTTGTTCTTTCATAGATCTAAATGTAGCATGCATTGTAGAATGATGGATTAGTTATGAATCTATATATTTCTTCCTTCATCATGCTAACATCCTACTACAACAACCCTAAAGAGGGACCTGGTACCTTTGTGCACTTCGGGTGAGTGCTCAGTCAAGGCTGAGTGATGTGCCAACACGACTAGGGTGTTATCTGGTAAATTCTAGGCTGCATCATTGGTTCTGTTTCTGGGACCTCTTTTTTAGTTGTTTTCAGGATGGTTCGTGATGAAGACGTACCGGTTAACTCTAGCAAGTATTGAGGAATGGATACATGATCTAGAGGAAGAATATGCATGACGGTTCAGCAGTGGATCTGAGTTTAACGCACGCACTTGGGTAGAACAAAATATGTATGACAACTTATATGAGATTTTTTTTGCTATCTTTCTAGTAGAACTATACGAGTGGCTTACTGCTTATGCATCTCAATGGAACTGGAGGTATCACGCACTTGTCTGGACACAGGAAGAATTTCAGGCCCTTTATGATGCTGATCTGATCTGGACTCATGCTGTGGATATGTGGTTTCATGGTGTTCTAAACAGTTATATTTTGGAATATTCAATTTCGATGTACTCTTGCCTAGAGGTAGCTGAATTCCAGTTTTTTCGGTATCCAAGAGGAACATATTTGCAAGGTATTCCGTTGGCGATCAAGATCTTGATGGTAACTTTGAACCTAGAGAGTAAACCGATGGCTAACTAAACTTCACCACACACGAGGGTAGGAACAGGTTTGGTTTAAGATGGCAGACCTAGCGGCAGAGAGGCAGAGAGAGGAAAGGTGGCTTAAGTATAATGAGGTGCGTGAGAGGGAGATAGAGAAGCAATGTTCTGTTGTAGAAAGTATGGCATTGAGGAGAGAGATGGCTCGTGAAGGATTTATAGCTCACGTAGAAGATGTGGAGCCAGAGCATCAGGAACTCCCCCATCTTGGAAAGCATGATAGAGATCCCCCCTTGGCCTCACACAGAAGTGCGCCAGCAGAGACTACCTAGACCGTGGGTGTGCATCTTAATCCACCTGGTGACCTAGCCCTTGCACTTGGTTTTTCAGTATCTAGTACGACAAGTAACCAACAAGCTAACTTGGGAAGTAGGAGAGCAAGAGTAAGTCAAGGATCAAGTACATCAATGTCAGGACATACGAATTCAATGTTATTTGGAGGAACATTCTTAGGCGCATCATCCACACAGAATGTGAGCATGCAGAATGTTGGATTCACCTCTGGAAGTGGAACTACCTCACAGACTGTAGGGGTTCAGTATAGTACTACTATCGGAGCACAGGGGAGTACATCTACAGGTCCTATTCCAACTACAGGTGGAGGATCAAGAGGTATAGGTGATTCTAGGTCTGGTGGATCTGGTGGTTCTAGTTCTGGTGGATCTGGTGGTTCTGGAGGTAGAGGGAACACATGAGGTTTTAAATCAGGTGGTGAAGGTCTGCAACAACCACAAAATATCTATATGGATATGTCTCTTCATCTCCCAGAATATAGAGGTATAGAGGATGCTACCGAACATGTGCACATTTGTGAAATCTTGTGGCTCACTAAAGGGATCATGACTACTGAGCGTAAGGCAAGTTAATTTGCCACTACATTACAGGGATGTGCACACAGTTGGTATAAGAAGTTTGACCCTGATCAAACTTGCGTGGATTATGCAACATTGAGGGATGTTTTCTTGAAAGAGTTCCATATCCCTGAGTTTGAGTAGAAGAGTATAAGTGCGCTCAAGGATATCAAGCAAGGTACTACTGAGAGTGTACGTGAGTATGATGCTCATTTTAAGACACTTCTATCTAAGCTATCTTATGATATTCACGCTAGCCAGCATGCACAATGGTTTGTTGGAGGATTGATTAAACCTTTTAGAAGGGCGCTGTCACATAAGACATACACTGATCCGCATGAAGCACTGGAAGAAGCTTTACGTGTTGAGGTAGTTGGGAGCATTGACACTGGCGTTAGTCCATTCCTAGAGGCACAGATTGCAGCTATGACAAAGTAGTTAGAGAAGCTATCAGCAAATTCAACCCATGAAATGTGCTCAGGAATTTGGTGTACAGATTGTGAAGTGGAAGGTCACACCAAGGATAGTTGCCCTCACAGATCTGTATGCTCATTACTGTTGGACTGTGAGATTTTCCATTTGAATCATGATGCTAGTCACTGTCCTTTGTTACAGTGTGCGATAAGGAAGAATGTATCTTGCTTTTGCAAGATTTACAGGTCCACGACCCATGATACTGAGGATTGTCGGTTGATTGGTCAGATCCAGTATGCTATAGACATTGGGGTACGACAGACAAGTATAACATATAATTCTAAGGGTAAGAATGAGCACCAGGATCGAGATCATAATCAAATGTGCTATGACAGGAATGAGGGGTGTTTTGAAGGAGGTCGTGGAAGGGGACGTGGATATCGTGGTGGATATGGAGGACGAGGCCGTGGTGGAGGAAGAGGTGAGTTCCCTCATGGAACATGTTATACGTGTGGATCTCTTGACCACTATAGGTGTGAATGTCCTCAGAATATTGCATGTTCTTTTTGCGGAAAGAACCATAGCTATGAAGAGTGCCTAGACTTATATGAGCATCTGAGTAAGTAACATAAGCAAGAAAACAAAGGCACCGAGATGGTTAGAATCCAACGCATGGTAGAAGATCAGTGGATGCCCAAGATAGTAGAAGGACCTGAGGCATTGACAGTGAAGATTACTACACGTGCTGAAGCAATGCACACGAGAGAGGCATTACACCAGAAGCCTATGATCACCAAGGAGGAGGTTTTGCATGCAAGGTACCTAGATCTTGCTCATCAGAAGGAAGTTTACCAGGATACCATGGAAGTGCTAAGGAATCTTCAGGGTGAGATACAATACCTAAAGGAGTAGAAGAAAGCATCAGAGATAGTCCAAACTGATATCGATGATCTGCGAGAGGTGTGCAAGATGTTGCGCCAGGAGAACATTATTCCACTATTAGGAAGTTGGTTAAAAGGGAACACTCACGTGCAAGTCTTGAGACCAGACGATAGATTCTACATGCAAATATTCCCCCTGATAGCATTGACTATGACAAAGAAATTACTCTGAATGTTGTTGTGGATGGGTGGTTGTTGAGCAACATATTGATTGATATAGGTGTGGAAGTAAATGTGCTTACATTAGATGCATGGGTACAAATGGGGAGGCCTCCATTGCAACCATCATCTAATGTGTTATTTATGGCAAACCGGACTAAGGCCACTCCCATAGGAGTTTTGAAAGATGCATCTATAACTATACAAGGGGCCAAGTTCACTGGGGATTTTGAGGTATTAGCACTTGCAGAAGCAGACAATTTTCCAGCCTTGCTTGGACGCCCTTGGTGTTATGCGAATAATGCTGACTTGAGATTCAATAAGGGGTATATCAGCTTTGAAAACAAGGAGGAAAGGGTTGTGATACCTTTGACAGATGGGAATTCTACACCATATGTTGAGCCTCTAAGTGAGGAGGACTTAAACAAAATTTATGTACGTGTTATTCAGGACCCAGAGGTCAATGAGCCATCAAAAGAAGGCATCCTACAGTGGGAGGATTCTCATTCTATTAGTGATACTACGAGTATTTCTTGCGATAATTGGGCTCATGGTACATATGAATTAGTAGGACACAAGGTGAAAAGCATGGTTGTGTGCAAGAATGGACTTTGTTCGATTCGACGGATAGGCAACACAGTACCTTGGTATACAGGGGCAGAAGATCTTCCTGCATTTTTGAAGGCCATGGAAACACAATGGACAAATCAAATTAAGAGAAGAGATATGTTAGTATATACCTTGCGTGGGACAACAACACACTGGTGGGTAGTCCACAGAGATAATCTTATAAACTGGGAAGAGATTGGAGTCGCTTTGTCTACTAGGTTTATAAGGAACAATGCACCTACACAGATCTGCACTTATCATGGTGATCAACCTGTTCAGCATCACATTCAGTAGTGTGAGAGACTCTAGACAGTAGGACAGGAAGCATTACCACCTTCACTTTGGGTACATTGACTATATTCTACGCTACAAGGATGCGCACACACCTGGTATGTATATGTAGAACTACATCGAGAGACTGGAAACTGGCAAGATTTGACTGCAGGAATGATCCATACTTTTGACTACTTCTCGACTAAACCTCCTGTAGAAGAGGCATTAAAATTTGTCAAGCGCTTAACTATGGGAGATAGTGCAAAAGCAGAAGAGCATATTCAGGAATTATTTGGTGAGGCAGAGTTCAGAGCACATTTTGAAAAGGAAGAAGAAATGGACTCCATACTACTTGAACACGCTTGCCTTGAGAAAGAGAAAGGAAAGATGGTTTACATCATGGATGATGAGGAAGTTGAGAACCTAGATATTGAACATTCACAAGGGGTGCACGAGGTCTTGGACAGTGTAGACAAGGATACATGCCTACCATGAACCCATGAAGACAAAGAAGGTGAATATAGGTTCGGAGGCTGAGCCTAAGGAGGCCATAATTGGAGACTACTGGTTAGACTCGGAGGTAGCAAAGATCATCGAGTTACTCAGGGATTATTAGGACTTATTCCCTCGAGGGTATCATGAACTTAAAGGCATGCATGAATCACTTGGGGAAATGAAGATAAAACTTAAGGGCGGTGCATGGCCAGTTAGAAAGAGACCTTATAGAATGAATCCTAATTTGTGTGAAAAGGTAAAAGAAGAAATTGATAAAATGTTGAAATCTAGAATTATCAAGCCCCTTGATGAGTCAGAATGGGTTAGCCCAATGGTGATCAGTATCAAGAAGGACAGACGAATTAGAATATGTGTGGACTACAGGGAGCTGAATGTTGCATGCATCACAGATCCATTCCCTACGCCATTCACTGAGGAAATACTAGAAGGAGTTGTAGGGCGCGAAATATATTCCTTCACAGATGGGTTTTCTGGGTATCATCAAGTTAGGATTGCTCAGGAGGATCAAGAAAAGACAACATTTACTACTGAATGGGGTAGTTTTTCCTATATTGTGATGCCTTTTGGATTGAAAAATGCACCTGTTGTATTCTCGTGCATAGTTGTTTAGGCATTCAAAGATTTTATTCACAACTTCTTACAGGTCTACCTAGATGATTGAATAGTATATGGGCTTGTGAAAGATCATTGTGACAATATGCGCTTAATGTTTGAACAATGCAGACAATTGAGTATCTCTTTGAACATCAAGAAATGCATATTTGCTATGCCATTTGGGATACTATTAGGACATATAATCTGTAAGGAAGGTTTGTTGGTTGATCCAGCCAAGGTTGCAGTCATTTTAGGCCTGGAAATTCCTACTAGTCAAAGTGAGGTGCACATATTTTTAGGTCATACAGGATATTATAGAAAATTCATCAAAGGGTATGCCAAAATTGTTGCACCCTTGGAAGAATTACTGAAGGGGAAAGGTACATTTTATTGGGGAGAACTGTAGTAATGCGCATTTGAGATATTAAAAGAGAAACTTACTACCATGCCCATTTTGCACTTTCCCTCATGGGATAAACCATTTCATGTGCATGTGGACACTTCTGGCATGGCCATTGGTGTTGTGTTAGCTCAACCTGGCGAAGGTATTGTAGATCATCCAATCTATTTTGCTAGTAGGAAGCTGACTCCTACTGAACGGAATTATACAACTACAGAGCGTGAAGCTTTGTCAATGATCTATGCATTGCACAAGTTTCGACAGTACTTGTTAGCAACACCATTTTTGTTTTATACAGATCACATGGCATTAAAGTACTTGGTAAACAAGCACATCTTACAGGGGCACATATGCAAATGGGTGCTCCTATTTCAAGAGTTTGACTTCACAGTTGTGGTGAAGCCAGGGAAACTCAATTCTGGACCAGACCATTTATCTAGAATCAGTTCAGGAGAGGATGCACAGACAATTGAAGAAACCATGGCAGATGCACAGTTATATAGGTTATAACATGCACCCATGGACTTAGAAGACATTGTTGTCTTTCTACAACTATGTATGGCACCAGAAGGAATGAAAGCATTAGAAAAGAAACAACTTGCTATACGCGCGACACCATTTATGTTAATCAGTGGTGACCTTTACAAGCTAGGCAGAGATGAAGTATTACTCCGTTGTGTATTAGAGCATGAGCGTAAGGATATCATGGAAGAAGCTCATGGTGGTATTGTAGGAGGCCATTATGTAGGTGATGCGACTGCCTAGAAGATCCTACTTGCTGGATTATGGTGGGAGACATTGTATAAGGACTGTAAAGAATATTGTAAGGCGTGTGATCATTGTCAGCGCCTAGGAAAACCAGGGCAAAGAGATGAGATGCCTTTGAGACCAATTACTAGTGCTGAACCATTTGAGAAATGGGTCATTGACTTTGTAGGACCTATTTCATCGGCCGCACGCAGGAATGGATCGCACTATATCATTACATGCACAGATTATCTCACACGGTGGGAAAAAGTAGCACCTACCAAGGACTGTACAACATTTACAACAGCTAGGTTTTTATGGGAGAATGTTCTTACAAGATATGGATGTCCCTTAAGCTTGACAAGTGATAGAGGTACACACTTTTTGAATGAGACAATCAGGATCCTATTAGATGAGTTTATGGTTGTACACCATAAAACTACACCCTACCATCCTCAGGAAAATGGAACTGTTGAGGCTTTCAACAAGATTTTGAGCCAGAATTTGACAAAAATATGTGATGTTGGAAGAAAGGATTGGGATGAAAAAGTGTTAGTTGTTCTTTGGGCATATAGAATAACTTACAAGAGATTGAACAAAGCCACACCGTTTCAGTTGGTGTTTGTCATAGAAGTTGTTCTCCCTATAGAATTTATGTTACCTTCTTTGCGCATTGCGCGCACTAGAGGTCTAGCTGATGAACAAGCCTTAGAAGAGCGTATCGAGAATATGATTCAACTAGATGAGTGACGAGTCATAATGGGATGGAGTCAAAAGCAAGAAAAGGCTAGGTAGAAGGCATGACATGATAGAAACATAAGGGATAAGAAGTTTGAGATTGGACAAATGGTACTTCTTTATGACTTGAAGTTCTCTCATCATCCAGGCAAGCTCAAAGGACATTGGTTGGGGCTGTATGTCATCACTTAGATACTTGAATTAGGTGCTTGCTAGTTAGACGCACTTGATGGAACACAGATACCCAGTTACTTTAATGGGATTAGGTTGAAGCCCTACTATAAATAAGTCTTCTTGGTGTTTGTAATAAGGTAGTATTTCCATTTAGATTAGGTTTTCAATTCTATATTTCCTGAATGTATTTCCTTCATTGTTGATATGCTTTGTCAATTTAGTTGTTGTTTTTGTGTAATAAGTGCGCTTGCACGCATGAAGCTAATTACTATATGAAGAATGTTTATGCACAGAGAACTGCACATACTTTTAGTGTGGGGTGGTTATAGTTATCCAAGTAAAATACTGTGGGAATTGAAAGGTGAAAGGCATAAGCTGCTATGGGTGTGCTTTAAGTCAAAAGAAGATTGCTTCTCAAAAGTGACCAAGGATGGAGATGAATGAAAGAACAATATAATGTGAGGTAAGTGGAGGCCATGATAGCTACTAGGAGAAGGTACAGTGACAAGGTACTCAGGCGCAAGGGTGCACATTGAAGAGAAGTCTGTGACCAAAGGGTAGGAAGGGACGCTAGAAGGTTATAGCTGGGGCGCAAAGATGTACTGCACGGGACAAATGAATTTTGTCAATGAATGAGGGGATATTTGGTAGGTGAGGAAGCAATATATTCATCAAAATTTGAAAAAAATAAATAACGATGGAATGTAGATTCATTTTTACCATTGCAACTAAGATTATTTGAGGAAAGAGCCAAGTGATCGGGTTAAGGTGTGAAGGGTGTGAAACCAAGCGTGACAACCAAATATGTGTGACAAGAATCTTGTGTCCCCGGTGGTGAAGGGTTTGATTGAAGCAGGGAGACAAAAAAGAGTTAGGTTACAAATTTTCCACCTAGGGCACAATTAAATCAAGCTAGGGTTTGATTCGAAAATTTTTAGAGTTAAAGAGGAGACATTTGCAAGGTAAAAATGACACCTCAGAAGGCACCAGTAGTAAAAGGAAAGAAAAGGTGGTTTTTTAGGAAGAGATGGCACAATACCCAGAAATGTAATATCCAGAAGGAGTCATCATTGGCCAGGAATGGGATTCACCCATCAGAAAGAGCAAAGTAAGTGAATACAATCATAGGACCTCAGAGAACAAGAAGGAGCTCGATTCCTTACTCACTGCTAGGACGAACAAGCGCACAGTGGATGACATGCTAGTTTATGACGATGTGGGTGAGAAGATTTTGAAGAGAATTGGGGTCTAATAATTATATGAGATTCCATATTTTGGGAAGTATGAGCCCTTGTATCAGTGGATCATGAGCAGGGTGTGCAAGGACTTCTTCTACTTTGTAGGACACAGAGTTAGAGTCTCATATGTGCTTATCTCATTAGTTACAGGTTTGAAGGCCACAAGAGAGGACATAAAAAGTGATCTCATAGATAAAGCCACAATTTTAAAGACCCAGCAGGAGTTGGGGTACCTAAAGGGTCCGCACGGAATGGATATAGACAAATTGAAGAATTGTTTGGTTGTGCAAGCAGCAACACACCTTGTTACAAAGTTGAATGATCAGGAGCAGTGTTCACAGGTAAATACTATGTGGTTACACATGGCGCATAAGATGTTAGAAGGGGTAATCTATAACATTGCAGGCTATATTGTGGATAAAATAGTTGAAATAGTGTGCACAAGAGGGAGGATCAGCTTTGGGGCTATTCTACTATCACTAATATCCATGGAGATTGGAGTACCAGATGAACCAAAGGAAAAAGCATGGGAATACCCCATGGAGAACAAGTCACCAGCTGAAAGGTTCAACAAGTATCTATGTAAAGGGGCCATGACAAATGACGTAAAGTAAAGGGCAGAGAAATGGTATGATAGGCTCCGCGTGACATTTAGAGAAGAGTGGCGCATCCCAAAGGACCTACCAACAGTGGTAGGGAAACAAGTCCAGTTTGTTGTATATCAACATTTTTGCATCGCACACTTCCCAATGAAAGATGGAGTCTAGATCCCTTGGTGTAAATTACCTTACGCATTCACTGCAAGGTATTTTCAAGCATCTGTTCACAGATTTACAGACACGCGCCGACTGGTACTTAATGCAGATAAGGTAGACTGCGAATACCATAAGTTGAGAAAGAAGTGTGTGTATCTTGGCAGAAGTGCTTATACAGAGAGGATCATTTCAGAGGTGCTGAATATTAAGCCAATAAGTTTGGATGTAGCAAATGTGGGGGCAGCATTGGTGTATCTCCAGCTGAAGCCAAAGATGGAGAATAACAAGTATGTGGAAGGTGAGTTCACACTTCCAGCACCACCAAAGGGAAAGCATACAATGGAGAACATCCCAGCGCCTAAGCCCATAGAGCTAATTGAAGTGGAGGATGAGGAGGAGGAGTGTGAAGATAGTGGTGGTTTGGAGCATAGAGGTAGGAGACATCCTATAAATAAGGGTGAAGCTAAGCTTGCCATTACACCACCTTAGGCACGAGAGGGGGATGACGAGGACTTGAATGCAGTCCATGGGGAGCACAGGTTTAAGAGGGTGTTTAGGAAAACAAGGACCCAAGGTGCTACTCCAACCACTGTGTGCAAATCACCCAGACTCTCCCCATAGAAGGAGGCAATCATGCAAAGAAGGAGGAAATTGAAATTAAATGAGGAGGTGGAAGAGTCAGAGGAAAGCACACCTAATTCTCCTACACTTCCAAAGAACACAAAAGAACATGGTGAGGAATCAAAGGAAAAATAAGAGGATGAGAAAATACTAGAGGAGACAGCTGCAAAGAATGTTCAGGACATGGAGACACAAGTCCCAAATTTGGAAACTAAAGTCCTTAAGTAGCAACGGTTTAGAAGACCAAGTGGAGAGCACATTCCACCAGCCATGGGGTATGCAGAGGATGTAGGAAAAATATTATGCGCTTGCTTCTAGAGCATGATAGAACAAAAGGATTTATTTGGCTAGGAGCTAATGGATGTGGATATGGAGACTATGTGCACTTGAGAGTAACTATCGTGGTTAATGCACACCCACATGGATGAGCTTGACTTTGATGTGTGCAAAGAGTCATGCATTTCGAGACGACTGAAGAAGGAACCAAACGCTAGACACATGATGGTAGAGCTTACTGTCATGTTAGATGAGTAGGTCAGCAATGCATTGGTGAAGGTTTCTACTGAGGTGGCTAGAAGAATCATGGACAAAGCTGCAACGATTAGAGCACTGCGTGAGGAGATAAAGACAAAGGATGTAAAGATAATACACATAACTTAGGAGAGGGACTTTACGCAGAAGAAAAATGAGGTATTTATCAACATCGCAGAGGATATTGGGGATAATGTCATCAGAGCAAGGCCACACTTGGAGGCCAAGGTACCACAGACGTTTCCTTCAGCGATACACTATGTAGGAAAGTTGGTGGACTTGGTACTTGAAGATGAACCTCTGCGCATGCCAGCACCAAGAAGCTCAGAGTAAGATGCCGAACGGGAGAAAGCCTCAGTGATGCGGAAGATTGCATCTTATGAAGGGCTGTTGCAAGCATTATAGGAAATATTGAAGAAAGCATACCGTGCTTTAAACATATGCACAGCTCTAGAGGCGCATATCAACATAAAGACCCGAGAAGAAAACAATGAGGTCTAGAAAGTGATGAAGGATGAGACATTGGGCTGCGCAGAAAGATTGTCAATGGTTAAACAAAAGCACAAGGCCCTGGCAGTAGTGCAAGAGCCGCACAAGACTCAGCTGGAAGAGCTTGGGAAGCTAATTACACAGAAGATGGATCTTTTAGAAGGGAGAATGACATCAATGTCTAGTGTTGTGTTAGTTCTACAGAATGAGAAAGAAGCGATTGTGAGGGATGAGTTGGAATCCAGAGTTGTGGACATCCCAGAAAAAGTAGAACAAGCACTCACTGAATGGTAGGTTTTGGAGGCCGAAATAAAGGAAGAGTATCCAGAGTTGATACTTCAAACTGATACAGAGGAGGCTGCCTCATAACCTCATAGAAATTCTTTATTTATCTACATTATTTCATTCTTATTCTTTCCATTATTCTATTCTTTACTTCAATTTTTGGAGATACCCATTGTTGGGATGAAAATGAGATTAGTGTGGGGTAATGTTGATCGAAGAATACTTGTGAAAGATCACACAAGGAGTCCGTGCGAGATAGAAGGCCCGGAACCAAGGGTGCGGAAGGATAAGAAGGACCCACATGCGGAAGACAAGTTTAACTTTCAGGACTTATCCGATTTTGAGCATGAAGACCTATTTTTAGAAGATGGCATGCGGAACACACCAATGATGCAGAGACATGTGCGCCATGCATTATCTATCTTTGGAGGAGTGGATCAAAGTGTTTTACATGGAGATGAGCTAAGAATAGGATTGCCACTTTAGTTGACTGCAAGAGGTCTATAGATAACACACTTGCATGTGTGGTTATGCCTGTAAACGGCATGTGGCTATCAATAACATGCAGCCTATTTCTAGAATAGATAAGCGGTGAAGGGCAAGTCCCCACCCTATATATACGATGTTAGGTACATAGTAGAGGTATGTGTGTGTAACAAAGAATATACAAAGTGGGTGTATGTATGTGTGATGGATGTATGGAGGCATAGAGATATACGCATATGACTGAATTACTGTATCAGATCCATACGTGCATCGGTATAGATTGACAATACTGTAAGGAGCTTCTGTATTTATTAATAGATGGAAGATATTGGCTGTATCTAAGTGTCATTCTGTGTGTAATTGAGTAGTGCATGTTATTAATTCAATCATGATTATTGTCTAAGCTCGTTTTTTCATAGATCTGAATGTAGCATGCATCATAGAATGATGGATTAGTTATGAATCTATATGTTTCTTCCTTAATCGTGCTAACATCTTGCTACAACAACCCTAAAGAGGGACCTGGTACCTTTGCGGGCTTCAGGTGAGTGCTCAGTCAAGGCTGAGTGATGTGCCAACGCGACTAGGGTGTTATCTGGTGAATTCTAGGCCGCATCAAAGATGTCTCAAAGAAGACACTTTCTTGTAATGGAGACAAGAGAATTCAGACAAATAGATCTTGAAGCTTAGAATCCATGAGTACATTAAATATCTTAGCTAAGTTGTTATATATAACAAGACATAGTCTGCTAGATGTTCATTATATCCTTGCTTGATTTGTGATATTTGAGCACATAAGATCTTAGAGCCAATATTAGTAGAGAAATGAGCAAGAAAATCATCGACTAAATGCGTAAAAGATGTTACTGAGTGGAAAAGTAGATCGTAGAACCAACGCATTGCATAGTATTGGAGGCTTCTCGGAAAGAGCTTTTCAAGTAAAGTGTGATCATTCACATAATCTAGACATGCTACATGAAATGCTCTGAGATGCTCTTGAGGGTCACCATGGCCTTTGAAGGTAGGCAACTTAGGGGTGACGAAATTGAGAGGAAGCAAATAGGCAGAAATTGCTGGTGCAAAAGGAGTGTGAAGTAGTGAAGTGGAATACAAAGTTGGAGATGCATGAGAGGTAGCCAATTGAAGTTGGTGAATATGCAGATCTTGATATAAAAAAGTTAAATCAGGAGTATTCAAAGAATAACCAGGATGTGCATTAGAAGCATTAGGTTGGATAATGGGTGCGGTAGTATTAGTAGTAGTAATGGAAGTAAGAATATGAAGGGGTTGGGTGGATGACATGGCATCCAAGGAAGAAACGAAAAGGGGTACCAAAGCAACATTGTGAGATTTTTTAGCAACAATCAGAGCATCAAGAATATGTAGAAAATGGGAAGTATGATCACACAAAGCTTGAAAAAAAATTGTTAGCTTGTTTAATTGCTCTTGATCAACATTGGTGTCCTCATCATATGAGTGCCCACTATCAGATGCTTCAATGTTTTTGAGAGGCACTTGTTGAGAGTTAACAAAGGGATTATTAGTTTCAACCGTTTATTTAAAAACCCTTTAAAAATATGAAAGGAGTTGTATATGCTCAAAAGAACCAAAATGACCACTACAGGCGATGGCATAAGAAGAAAGCCCTATATAGAAGGTTAGTATCAAGTGACGGGTTCACCAAATGATTTAACAAATAAACTTTTTGTAAAACCCTAATTGCAGAGTCACAACGAAATAGATATACAATAAAGTACAGATATCACCTAAGTAATAAGCTAGAAAAAATGAAACCCTAGGTTCAAGAGGAGCGATGAAGTACTTAACTGATTTTACAATTAATCCTGGACTATGCCAAACTGGAAGACTGATAAACAGGAGGAGGAAACTGTCATTACTATGCCCAAAAAATTGTGTGACTGTCTGATCTACCTGGACTAGGGCGACTGAATCAGGTCAGGGGCACTTGTGCATTGTAGACCACTGTTGGGTGCCTGTGACTACTTAGAAACTTAGAAATTGATTTTTGTAGTGTCACACGAATGTCACTAGCCTTCATTATTAATCTCCTTTATGTCACTGGATGTCCACAGAGTTCACTTGTAACGTGCAAAGAGAAAAAACACATGTAAAACCTCCAAACACATCAAATCCTAAATAGAAAAAGATGCAAATGGGGAGTCAGACTGACCTTGACTGTCACCCGACAGAGTGAACTTACGATTTGGGAGTTGCACTAAATTTCAGACTCCATGTTTTCTACGTGTGTGTCCATAGAATCATGCCCTAAGTGAATTTTGTGCTAGACGCACTTGAATAACAAGCAATAGCTAGATGTAGAAGATGAAAAATAAACTTCCCCTTTTATGAAGTGTATGCAAAAGAATACATACCATTGTCCCTTGAATGATATCTAGATGGATGCTTTCATGTTCTTGTAATGCCTTTGGATGCAACCTTTTGTGATGATAGTAAATGCTTAGCGCTTGGTCCTTTATTATGGTCACATAGCTTTGTATTTATATGATTCCCTTGTTTGAATTTCATAATTAACCACTAAAAGGTCGACCCATAAGAAAACAAGATGCATAATGGCTATAAGAAGCCCAAAAGAGGTGAGTAAAATACAAAGAGATCAGGGGCACCCAGGAGGAAGGGGGCAATTGGGCGCTGGCGTCTTGGCTGGGTGCTAGTGTCCAGACTCAAAAAAACTGAAGTATCAAAAGTCAAACTAGGTAATAGGGTGTGAGGCCAAGAAGGAAACTAGAAATAAAGCAAAGAGGCCAAAGACATAGGCCACTTAGTACTTTTCTCGCTTAAGAATCATATGAATGCAAGTATGTGATTAGGACCTAGAAATGTACCCAAAGTGTGTGATTTAGTGTCTACACACTTCCATATTACTCAAAAATCAGCTAAGTCACCTTCTCTCTCTCTCTCTCTCTCTTGTTTAGGCTTTCATATCTTTGCATGCTTATTGCTTATGTCTTACTATATTTTACCATCATAATATCATTATTTACAGTAGTTTATCTGAATAAAAGGTTTAATTCAATTTAAATTAAATCATTTGGTGAACCCCAACTCTTTATCGAACACTCAGATCCTTATTTTACACACTCTATTTGTTGTGTTCTTTTCTAAACCAAAACCCTGGTTGCATAATGGTCCTAAAGGTTCCTCAAGTCTCATTGTATCAATTAATTCAAATGTACACACCTTACAAATATACGCTGTGAAATTCCATACACACTATGTACCTCCTTTACGATACGCCACCCTCATAAGTAAGTTCCATTTTCAATCATCTTTCCGACCCACCTATTTTTCCTAATACCACATCCTATAGTACTATCTTAGAGTTAATTCAAGCTTTACATTATACTTTTCAAGATAAATTTGAAGCTATGGAACACATGATTATATCCCTTAAAGTTGAAATACAACATCTCTAGGACGCTTCTCGTGCCCAAGCTAGTTCATCTTATAGAACTCATCGTGATCCTATATCTACTACATGTACATATACATGCACGATCAAGGTCTTACCACACCAATCACCCCTCAAGTTTTATTGAAATGCTAGACAAGACGCTATTCTCTTTGAGCTCCTCAATCACTAGTTGATCACCTTGCCACCTAGTCATTACTACCCTCCTTATTGGCTCACAAAATACAAAGGTCACCCATTTGCAATTATCATCAAATTAATGGACATCGTGATAATGATTTGTATGCTTTAGAATGAAGAATCGGGCAACTTGAGCATCAAGGATTTATTTAATTTTCTACACAACATTATGTTACTCACTCATCTTTAATTACTACAACCAATGGGCTCCCAAATATGATTTCTTTATGTCTAGTGAGCATCACACAATAGTCACTCATGTTCCTTATCCAAGCAAAAATCACCACAAGCCCCACCTAAGGCAAAACCATCAAAGGAGGAACAACCAATTCACTTGACACGAGTTGTGATCCATCACCTCCTTACATTTCCTCCGGTAGATCTAAATTATGATGTTGGTCATACCCTTAATTCTACTTACTATTTTGATTATCAAATATTTCCTTATGACACATTTCAACCTCCACCACCATGGAATGGTATCTCTCACACCATCACATAGATATCAATCACTCACACACTTTGGGGGCATCGAACTCCCCCCCATATTCGTACATTCTAATCCACAAATGCCTATCCATACTACTCATAATACACTTATTAGTGGAATTACCAACACATCGATGATAATCACAACATTCATTAGAATAAAATCTCTTACCACAAGGTGTACTTGTATCAACCTCAAATGGTGGACAGAGAGATATAAGATTGTACTCAAGTAATAATTTAAGATTTGTTTGCAATGAAAAAAGTAAATGATTGAATTAGCACCGATATGGTTGCAACTATAACTTTGTAGGATGAGACATGAGATTGAAAATAGTTTTAACTTCAAAATTTTCATCATTAGTTTTATTCATATAAGTAGTTTTACCTCGAAATTTGTAATTATAAGTGCTAAGAGGATTCACAACGTATTTGATATTATTCATGTTGAAGATATTAGCTTCAAATTCTTTCTTAGAGTGGCATAGATGATAAAATGAGTTGAGCTTGACATAGATAATTGGTTTTTGTAAAGGGACAAGAAGAATTTTCATAAAAATATCTTGTAAGTCATTATCGGCCAAAATATTGTTCATCTTATTAAGCATAGTCTTATATTATATAACATAATCACTAATCGGCTCTTTGGAACCTTGTCGTATTTTAGTCATTTGAGTATAAGATACTCTGTTTTGAATGTTTATAGAAAATTGTGAAAGAAATTGATTAGCCAAGGGAGTGAATGTCCATACAAAATTCATGGGTAGATTATAAAACCACTGCAAGGAAAAATATTTGATGCTACAAGGGAAGAGCTTGGTAAGTAATGTATAATTTGAAAAATAGTCCAAGAAGACTACATGAAATGTATAGAGGTTCTCTCCAAGATCACCCTTGTTATCATAGATAGAAATATTAAGAACAATAAAAATGATAGGTGAGGGGTTGGAAGCCACTTCGGGTGCAAGTGAGTTTTGAAGTGACTTAGTAGAATCCATAACATGAGAGGAATCAAATGTGTCTTTATATAATTGTAGAGTATGATTTTGCAAAGTATGAACAAGGGATTCGAGAACCTTTGCATTAGAAGAAAAAACATGTGAGGCACTGAGTGTAGATAGAATATGTAGCAATGCCAATAGTCATACAAATAGACATGGCAACATTATAAAGTGGGGGATTATGTGCCTCTAATGAAATAGGTATTGTAAATGCAAGAATAGTATTTATGTGCATGCTAGATGACAAAGGAGGATATGGTAAAAAAAGAGACCACTCATTAGATTCTTGATCACGAACAAGTTTAGTAGCAAGAAGAATGTAGATAAGAGGATCAATATGATAAGGGTTTCTGTGGAGCTAAGCTCAAAAATTAAATACCAATTCAACTTGTTCTTGGTCGACATTATAGTCTTCATTCAAATCATAATAAGAAGAATGTTCACTAGTTATTTCCACTTCATTCAAAGGGTCTTCACGTATATCATGATCTAATATAGAAACAATTCTAGAAACATGAGGTGGAGAAGATGAAATGAGTGTAATTCACTTGTGAGTAGGAGGTGAAAGCTCAATGTGTTCAATAGGTCACTCGTTCATCTGATTGCTACTCCAAATGGGCATAGAGGGAAAATTTATGCAAACTAAAACCAATAAAACCCTAGGGTTACTAGGGTTCTAACAATAAATTCGGTTCAAGAGTTAGGTTCACCAAATGTTTACACTCCAATTAAATATATGTTATGGAAGTGTACGATAATAAAGAGGAAGTAAGGGTTTATAACAAAGGGTTATTATGATCTAATCAATTTATAATTAACCATTCATAACCAAATTAATGAATTAATTCTTACAACAATTGATAAACAATAAATTATATCCTAAATAAACAAGAGGAGAAGAAGATTTAGTTATATAGATCAGAATAGAGAATATATGGATGCACAGATAAATGGATATGGCATATCATAGACTTGAGATGCTTTGTTGTGAGTTTTAGAACTCAGAATTGAGCAACGAATTGAGGAACTACCTTTTGCTTTAGGTATAGTGGTAATGATGTGTATATTCCTACTAAAAAATTATAGGTTTCAATATTTTTCAAAAGAAAATAAAAAGGTTTTGCATATAAATCTAGCACACCCCTACCAAATCTAGAGGACCCCAGAATTTGGAGGCATCGTTAACCTATTTTTGGACTGAGCTACAATCAACAAGCATGTACCCACACATTTAGCATGGATCGTTAGAAATAAAACTCAATATTCATAGCTATATGAAGTGGACGTCAATTTTTCTCAAAATACAGGCAGTGGCCTTTCAATATCCTCCATGAAGCATTTGACTACTTTATGGGGCACTTCTTGCAAAGAGAAATAAGCACACTACATGCTTTGACATGATTTGTAATGGACATGTTGCTGGGCTAGATCTCTGTCATGGCTAAAAAGTTTGAGATTCATTTGGAGATAAGGAACTTGGAAATCATCTCCTTTAAAAAGATGGAAAGGAAATATGTGGTGTGGAATTTTAATCCTACGAGTAGCAAAGCCAATTTCAATAATAAAAAAAGAGTATAAGATTCAATTCATACATAAGACAATTTGAACCCTAACCGACTCTTAAGGTTGGTTCACCTTTTTTTAAAGCTTTGAAAATTATTAAAAGTTAATATGTATTATTTCATTTAAATGTCAAAACTGAATTACATTCATTACTAAGAAAGCCATAGAAATATTAGCTCTTGGTTTCAAGTCTAGCCCCTACCATTTTATAAAAATCCAAATTCACAAATTTCAATATTAAAATTAACTTTGGCTATATTCATTCATCTTCGGTGCAAGAGCGCTCAAGCAGTAAGCTATTACACACTCTTTGAAAAATCGTTACTTCTAAGCGAACCTCCTAGTTGTCTTTGTACTCCTACCTCCTTCATCCCTATCTCATATCTATAGAGATGGAGATGGCTAGCGATTAAATTCCCTATATATAAATATGACCTCCTCATTTATGACTAGCCCTAGGTTTTACCCTGGTTAGGAGCCCAAGTGGTCAGACCATTTTTGCAAAGAGCTAAATGAGAGTGAGAGGTCTTGGGGTCAATCCCAACCCCATCCCCTACCATAATATATTATTTAAAAAATATATGAGAGGAAATTTTTAAATGGTGAAAAAGGGGACATTGTTAAAAAAATATGGGGGACATTTTAGTTATAACTAACTAAAATTGGAGGAAACCCCCTAACTAGGGACAAAACTGATGTAGGAGCATCATCTGGAGTTCTTTCAAATGCAATTGTTTATAAAATGATGTCAAATAGGTATGTGGACTCATAAGAGAGGGAGAGTTAAGAGTGAGGGATTTGAAAATTCAAATGGGGTTTTTTCTCTCCAAAAGGCAATTCAAATTGTAAGGACACGTCCAAGAGTACTAAAGGGTGTGTAAGGTTTTGTAAGTGTCTAATTAAGCCATAGGTGTGTATTTGGTCATAATGTGATTATAAAATAGTCACGGTTATGGAAAATGTGGGCATAACATGTATGGAAGTTGAAAGGTCACTAAATGACAGTTAGGAGTCATCATGAAACTTGTAACTTAGATAGTATGTGTAAGTGGGAGTTATATGTGCGTAGGAATTCGAGTTTAGGAGGATAATTCATGAGTTTTTGAATCTTATTCCTGCAGGAGGAGGAGATGAGATTGGAGAGGAGGATAATAAGAAATGTTAAAGAAATACAATCATATTTGAATGAAAAACTCAGTTTTTGGTGTGTTTATATTGTCTCTTCCAAGGTATTTATGTGGTTTGAATTAAGGACTGATGATTCCTTGTTATGATGATTATTTGAATCCATTGTATTTATTTTCATTATCCTTTTCATGCATTTATCTTATCTTAGTGTGGTGATCCAATGATTTGTTTTGACGTACAAGGAATGCATAGACTGTGTGTGCAAGCTAATGATCTGTCTCAGACCAGTTAGTATAACTTTTTCATTTTAAATCAAAATGACCTGATATTTTTACCATAGAAGGATTAAAACATTTTTCAGGTGGGTTTTATGTATTTTCCATTGATGTTGATTATTTTTTGAGTTGTGGATTATTTCCCTAGCTGGACCGAGGTTGCACACAAATTGTTTAATAGAATATGTCTTTAAAATGAGTATATCTCTTGTTTTTTTAAGAGTTAAGACCTAAAATTTTCAAGGTAGAGTTTTGATAATATTTTTCAAGTGTTTTATCAAGGTTTTATTTTTTTAACACCTTACAATGAGATATGAATGTCAGAATGTTGTTGCAAACAGTTGGTTCTTGTAAGCAGAAAAAAAGTATTTTTATGCAAAGGAGAGTATTATTGTGGTTTGGGTTGTTTGAAATCATTTTGGTAGTAATTATAATAGTGGTTTGAGTGTGTGTACAGGGGAATAATATTTGGAGGTGCTACGGAGGTCAAAGGTCTTAGAATTACATGCTTGAGTAATAGGCCAGTGAAGCAAAATGACGAACAAGGTAAGACAAATGAGAGTGAGTTCTTTGATGAATGAAGTACGAAGGAATAATTTTGTGAGAATTATAAAGAGCAATTCATAGTGAGCCTAAGAGGCCATTCAAGGTGATAAAGTGTCAGTAGTCAAGATTTGAGCAAAATTTCCAAATTTACGCCTTTTTGGGCTTATTTTTTATCCTCTTGGTAGAGCACAAGCGGAGATAATTGTTGAAACCTTCTTGTTGATTACATACATGAGTCAAATTTTATTTTTTCTCTGCATCAAACACACACACACACACACGTAAAATTTTCAAAGGAAAAGAGATATCTATGGTCAAGGGACCAAAGAGCTTGAAAACAAAAAATAGATACAAAAAAATTAATTTCCTAAACAGAGGATTTTTTTCTTTTGTAATTTGTATATTGCTTTGCACTAGTTTGCAACTTGCCATATCAACTACAAAAATTGAAAAAAAATGTGAAATTACAAAATCAAACATTGTAAGTTGCAATATTGTTCAAAAATAGACTCACAAAATCATTTAATGTCATCTACAACGTTCAGTATCTATGGCAGTACCTTTGGGTTGCACTTTTGGTAATGTCATTGCTTTGAACTACTATATCTAACACCTAACACAACTGCAACAATAAAATTGGGCATCATCCAAATAAATCATTTCGGAGAAACAAGAACACTTACACACATTTTCCCTCCCTATATTTCCCATTTGCTATGATCATTAGATGTAAATATTGATGCATGGTATTAGCCACTAAACATGTGTTATTAATAATACGAATCCCTTTCACGTACTATCTATCTATCATGTACCATTATGTTATCATGTGTGTTAAAGTCTCTCTCACGTATGACCATGTATAATGAGAGGATGAGTTTATTCCACATATTGATGGGTGTATTGAAAGGGTGCATGTGTAGAGAGTTTGGTATATCAACTCGAAAACATATAAAAAGGGTTACCTTTTTAGAGTGATAAGGAACCCCACCATCTCCCATGTTCTATACGTATGGTTGCAAATGCGACAAAATTCTTAGCTTCCATGAGGAGGTAACTATGCTACTAAAAAAATAAAATCAAAACACAACTTACAATTGGAGACATTTAGAATGTAGTTAATATCTCCTTGGTTCGACCTAAAAATGATGTTGTCATATGACACCTGTTTGATAGAGGTCCAATTAGAAGGCCAAGTTAATCATATTTTTTGGATTTTCATATGAGCTTTAACCCCACATTGGAGATGATGTAACTAACAAGGAAGCATGAGATAAAATCAACACTTCGTACAAGGATAAGAATCATAACACGTATCTCTACCTCCAAAATCAACTACATAGTCTCAAAATGAAAAGTGGTAAAAAATGGTATCCTTTTTACAGTGTATTGCATCTTTGAGGGTGTCGCTCCTATAATTACAAGTGGAAGAGAGAAACTCATCTCTCGTACTAATTATCTTAAGATAAATTTCACCTCTTACAAGATCTTTGTGACAACTTTGAATGTCACAAGACAAACACCAACATTTAAGAGGTTGGAAAACATGTTATAACAAGAATAATCCACACACCCATGCTAGAGGAAGAAGACAAACAACAAAGTCATCAAAGAAACCCCAAAATCAGAGTAATTAACTGAACCAATAAGGGAGCAAGCAATAAAAGTAATGTTTAATGTGTGGCAAGAAGGGACATGAATTGAAAGATTGTTTGTGTAATGGATTTTAGTAGGGCTCATTCAATGGAAAGAAACCCAATAACCAACAATAGTCCTAGTCACAAAAAACAAGTCTTAGGGAAAAAAAAGGGAAACTGGAAGTAGAAGATGCAACAATAATAAGGAAACATTTCTTATGAGGACTTCCTACATGTTACATAATATCACGAGGAATCAAATTTTTAGAGTTCTATCTTGTTTGTTGACTTGAGTGCAACCCAACACATAACTGGGTAAAAAAAGATTAGTTCTTCAGTTTGAGATACATACCAAATAAAAACCATGTTTCATTGGGTGATGATAGCTCGTATAATGTTTAGGGAATTGGAAACATGTTGTTATCACTTGGGACATATGAATGTAAAACCACAGATGTCTTATATGTCTTGGGACTTATCAAAAACTTACTCTTTGTCAGTTAAATATTATAGCATAATCCAAAGGTTAGTTTTTATAGTAAAGAAGGCAAAAAGATGTGCCTTATTTAAGATAATACTAAGAGATCAAAAATTATTATATGAGCATATAACATTGGGTGCATGTTCCAATTTGATTTTGTTTCAATAAAAAATCAGACATGACATGAAGATATGCTCATGTGAGTTTTGGATACCTATCTACACTTAGCCGATATAATATGGTACAAGGATTTCCTCCACTAAAAAAACACATGAAAACATGCCCTAGTTGTCTAGCAGGAAAATAACATCGAGCATCATTATGAAGAAGTACTTTTCGAGGTAGATGATAAGTGAGATTTAGTGCACACCAATCTTTACAGACATATGAGACCTAGTCATACTAGATTTTAGTACTTCATGTTGTTTGTTAATGACTAGTCATGCAAAATGTTGGTATTACTACCTTGTGACCAAATACCAAGCCTTCGAGACCTTCAAGTAGCTCAAAGTGTCCGTGGAAATAAAAACTAATCGTAAAATAAAAAATCTTCACTTAGATCGAGGGGAAATACACCAATAATGAATTATTGACATTTTTGGTAGAAAAATGGTATTTTTTCATTAGTTAAATCTACCTCACATGCCACAATAGAATGGTATTGGAGAAAGGAGGAACCACACTATCATGGAAATGGTGTATTGTATGATTGATGATTTAGGTTTGGAGAAAACATATTGGGTAGAAGCAATCAAACCAACAATTTATTTGCTGAATAGAGTTCCCACTACAATTTTTGATGGAGTGACTCCACAAGAAACATGGTCGAGTAAAAAATGTCTATATCTCATCTTTAATTTTTTGGATTCAAGGAAAGCATGCACATTTCAAAAAATATGAGAACAAAAATTGACATAAAATCAAAAAATACATCTTCTCAGCGTACAATGAATAAGGATTGGGTTATAGACTCATGGATATAAGAAAAAAATATCTATATCAGCAAGGATGTTGAGTTTCATGAGAAGATTGAATTAGATCCACCTATCACAAGCTCACATGATGAATAAATCAGTCATATTGTGAAATTTGAAAGTGACCTAATCTCGGGTGATGATAGTGATGATGTGAATGATGGTGATGATCCATTAGGTCCACCACCCACGAGAACTATTTAGAATATTTTGAAATGGTAAATAAATGCAATACGAGATGTAGATTTAGATGGAGTTGGATGCTAAAATGGTACATAAATGTGTTATGGCTTGAGATAGTCAATTTGGTGTTATAGAGTACAATTTTTGAATTTGTTGAGCCCTATAAAGTGTAAGAATCCCTAGATTCAAAACCTTGGAATGAAGCCATGAAAATATAGTATTATTCATTGATAAAAAAAAATACATAGAAACTTGTAGATCTTCCACCAGGGAAGAAGGAAATCAATTGCAAATGGACCTTCAAAAAAACATACAAAGTAAATGATATTATTTATAAGCATAAAGAAAGGCTTGTAGCAAAGGTGTATACTAAAAAACAAGGCATTGATCATGAGGATAATTTTTCTTCCACTACAAAGATCAAAACCCTTAAAATGATATTTTCTCTAATTGCTTAGTTTGGTAAAAAATTCCACTAAATGTATGTAAAATCTACCTTTCTTAATGGAGATTTGCATGAAGGAGTCCATATGACTCATCCAAAATGTTTTTTCATACCTTGAAAAAAGAAAACTTGTGTAGACTCATCAATTCGTTGTATGGTCTTAAACAGACTCCCCAGGCATGATATATCAAGATTGGCAGGCATCTTGTTTGTTAAGGGTTTTAGAAGAATCCATATGATCCCAATCTCTAACTCAAAATTGAAGGGGGGATTACTATGATTTTTTCTATGTTGACGATCTAGTCATCACTAGTAATTTAGTGACTATGATCGATTCAATAAAGAAATTTTTTAATTGATCATTCGACATGACTGATCTCAAGTTTTCATACTATTTCCTTAGACTAGAAGTATGACAAACTAAGCACCACATTTTTGTGTATCAAATGAAATATGCCAAGATAATGTTTGAGAGGTTTTAGACGATGTATAGTAAAAAAAATTCTACTCATATGGAGAAAAAACTTTAGTTATCTTGTGATGATCCATCACCATAAGTAGACGTCACTCTCTATGAATAATTGATTGGGAGTCTCATTTATCTAACTTATAATAAGACAAACATCAACTATGATGCTATCCATTTGTCAACATTCATGCAATATCCATAAATAAATCATTGAAAAGCAACAAAGTGTATTTTGAGGTACTTTAGAGGAACCATAGATTTTGGCCTACGCTACAATAATAATGATCAATTATTCTTAACATGTTATTAGGACTTAGATCATGCAAGTAATATTTATGACAAAAAATCCAATTCTAGACGTGTTCTTTTGGGATTTGGTCCAATATCTTGGGGGAGAAAGAAACAAAACTTTGTTTCTCAGTATTCTAGTGAAGCATAATATCACATTTTAGGAGGAGATATCTACAAATTGATTTGGTTATGTCACATACTTGAAGGACTTGGAGTACCACATAAGCAATCAACTATCTTGTATGTTGGCAATGAAGGTGTTGTCAAGCTTGTTCTCAAACCCAATGGTTCATGAACAAACAAAATACATCAAGGTACAAGTCCATTTCATACGTGAGTATGTTTTTCAACGCAACATCCAACTCCACTATTTTCAAATAGAAGAGCAACATGCACATGTCCTCACAAAGTCACTTGCATGTGATAAATTTAAGGCATTCCTAGAATATCTCTCATGTTCTCTTAAAATCATGATGGATTAAGGGAGAATGTTATGAATAAATAATTCATCATTTCATGTGTAACATAAAGTTTTAGTGTTAACTTTACATTCTATTTAAGGCTTTCCTATTGTTAATATGTAACTGCTTGGGTAATTTCACTCCCTAATTCATTGGGTGTGTTACTTGTAATATTGTTGGTAAACAATATTTATGTAATCCTTTTTCATTATTGAATACAATTTATATTTGGTTCATGATTATACATTTAACATATATGCATTCAAGATATTTGGGAGCTAGTAACATTTGTGGTCACATAAGGTAAAACATAAATATTAGAGAGACAAAAATATATTATAATATATTTATATAGTAGAAAAATACTTATGATATATATCCATCCCCATGTATACATTTATTCCTTCAAAATTTGAATTCTTTGTTCTTCATCTTTTATTTTCTCTATTCATGTTCCACTCTTTACTCTCTTAAACAATCATATGTAAAAGGATGTGAGATCCTCTATCCATGTAATGATTTGATATGTGATAAAAAAAACTAAGGTCAAACATTGCCTTCTATAAGTCTTATATCAATTTTGGCTTACTTAGTGTCAAGCCTTTTGATATGTGGATTCTCATTCCATATGCCAATTTCAAAGTCAATTGACATATGTGACCCCTTTATATAGAGGTGATTAGAATTGTCGGAGTTACATCAACAAAAAATAGTAGTGTATATATTGAACTAAACCATTACATATGCAGTTGGTTCAGGTAGTGTCACTCTTGGGTTTGTAAACAATGTTTCAAATATATCTAGTCTCACCATTGGCAATGCCTACTTATATCCATAAACTTGTAAGGACCATCACCCTTTTACCATTAGTAATAAATAATTCAACTTCTAATTAATCATTATATTATCCCACAACATTATTATTTTTCCTCTAATTGTAATGCTTCGTGTAATAAGTTGATAGAGTACATGCCTTTTATTCATTACGATGACACACAATATCATTTGTCATAAATACATGTATGCATTTGTTAAATTCCTCTTTTTCAATTATCTCAAGTGAATTGTCAATTCTAGTCATAAATAACTACCAATATTCGATGGCTGGATGGGTTTCTATTATAATTGTTAGAAGTTTTTGGAACCATTTTTGTTGTTCGCTTTAATTTTTTTGTTTGAAACTTTTATCTAGTGTACCAACTATTTTAAATTTTTTGCCATAATGTTTTTTCTTGTTGTGCTTATATATGGATGTATCAAATGTAATTGTTCCAAGTCCCCAATAAAATTCGTATACCTTCCACCAAAACACATATCAATATTTTCAAGAAATGTTTGTCATAGTCAAGAATTTGTGTTGAAGCGTATTTTGACTTATAAACCTCATTTCATCCACCAAAATATATGTAACATGTCAGATTTCTTCTTGAAATCTGATTAACCTCATTCTTTCTAATTTTCAAAATCTGAAATAGGAATTCACATGGTTATAACCAACCCATTTTGTCAAACATATAGCACGTATACTCTATATCATATTTGAATCAAATGTTTTTTTAATAATGGCAAATAGTTTTTTGAAAGGGACTATACCCTTGAATACAAAATAAGGCCTTTAAGCCGGAATAAGAGTGAGAAACATAGCAGGACTAACCAATTCCAGGTAATACAATGAAATTCCACGTAGCCCAGAAACAGCTACACAAGCGAGACTTAATAGCAAAACATCAGCAAAAAAATAGTAACCCAACAGCCAAGAAACAGTAAGAATAACAAAAGAGTGCAGTAGAAGCATGCAGGACTACTTCTTGGCTGCTTGATCAACACTGATCTTGACTTTTTTCCAAGCATGAAACATACCCAAAGCGGTCATGTGGGCAGCATCCATCTTATCGAGCTCCTCGATGGTTCTTTTGCTCTCTTTTTCATTGCCCCAAAGTGCAGCCGGGACACCGCTGAGGTTGGAAACACTTTTGGCATGCCCCACGATGAATTCCTCAATGGCCCTAAAGGCGGCAATGTTGTAATCATGCCTAGTCTTAGCCTTCCCAAGGCGGGAGTCCAAGGAGGTCAGCTTTTTGTATATGTCTTCAATCTGACTATTGTCAATGCTCCCTTCCCCCTCCATGCTATTCTTACCTTTTTGCTTAGCTAGGTTTTTGACCTCATCCTTCAGCATTTTTATCTCAGCCTCTAAGGCCTCCAGTCTCTTGGAAGGGTTATCCATCTGTGCTTCCCGGGGACTGGCACTACTTATGTTTAGCAAGTCACGTGCAATGTCAAGATCAAGAGGCTCTTTCCCTGCTGCAAGAGTCTCAAGGTTGAGTCTCCTAGAAGCCCTGGTGATTGGACGTTTAGAGGTAGAGGCGAGGTGGGTGGCAGGAGGAGCAGTAGGAGGAATAGAAGGAGAGACATGTGCAGCCGGCATGGGGGTAGTAGCACCAGTGGCAGGGGCAACAGCAAGGGCAGCAAAGGCAGCAGGAGAAGTAGGACTGGCAGCAGCGGAGCCCATCGGAGCCGGGCTAGGAGAGGAAGGAAGACCGGGGTACTTGAGAAGGCAGTATTTGTGAATTAGCAAAATAAGCCCTTGATGCAAGGGAACCGCCCGGGTATGCTTCTGGAATTCCAAAATGGAGCGCTCAAGAGAGTTTAAAAGATAATGAGGGAAGCAAACCAATCTATTCCTACGGAAGTGGTTTAAAAAGATGAGATGCTTAGCTGGGACAGTAACAAACCTACCTTCCAAGGAGATGAAACGAATCATCATGCGAGTGACTTCATCAAACGGTGATGGAATTGAGCTTACAAGCAGACCCGCTGTGCTAAAAATAAGCTTCTCATCTTCCTCCACAAATCTTCTTTCTTCAGTTTCTTTGATAACCCTTTTCTTGAAGAAGCGGTACCCATCCAGGCTGAGACCGGTCGCTTCAGCAATGAGCTCTTCATTGACAAGAATTTTCTGTCCCCCATAGTCGACAGTCCTCTCTTTCCACTCCTTAGCAAAGTGTACTGAAATACTTTGATCATGTCCTTGCACCCTTTCAACAAAGCTGGTGAAGCCGCCTATGCTGAGAATGTTCCAAAGCTCGGTGTTTTCCTTCCAATCAGGGTCCGCGCATGGCTCAATTTGACAGGGAGGTCCTCCCATCTTCTCAGTGGTGTGCAGGTTACAACAAATTCCAGAATGCCGCTGAGCGTGAAGAACAGTTCATTTCTTACTGTTGAAGATCGCATAAGACTGGGAACTGTAGCCGTTGGTCTTCTCACGAACGGCTGCGTAATTGCTGAACTGAGCCTGCGGGAAGTCGCGTGTGAAAACCCTTTCCCTGTCAACAATCACTTTGTAATTATTATCGGTTTTCGTGGAGTTTGGCATCCGGATATCAACAGCCGTTGTACCTCCCGCGTGCGTGATTTTCAAATCTGGATGACTCCACTTGAAGTTTCTTAAATAGATCTTGCTATTATTTGAAAAAGATATTATTTGCCTCGCCATATAGAATAAAGCAGCACGTGTGAAAGAATTGATGATTTTGATTTTCCTCCAAAGATTAAGGCTTATCTCTAGAGATTGCTTGCTTATGAAGATCCGCATGGATGCTGTTGTGAAGCTGATTAGGGATACTATCATTATCCCAGACAGTAAAATTTATATTAATGCCATAATTGGCCAGTGCATCCGCCAGATTGTTGCCTTCCCTGTAAGTATGTATGATTCTGATAATATTGAAGGTGTGGCAAATGCTTATGGATTCAGAGATAAAGTCTTTAATACTCCAACTGGGAGATGAGGACTGATTAAGAAGCTTAATGATATTAAGGGAGTCCCCTTCAACAATAAGGTTCTGAATATTTTGAGCCCGTGCAACTCTCAAGCCCCAGAGAGCAGATAGTGCTTCGGCAAAATGATTGGTTTGAATTCCCATTTTTCCAGCATAAGCAGCAATCAAATTACCTTTGTGGTCTCGTATTGCTCCTCCTCCAGCTGTTGTCCCAGGGTTTCCCTTAGAGGCGCCATCAAAGTTCAGCTTGTACCAATTAGAGTCAGGAGGATGCCATTTAATCAAAGATCTATCTACACTATTCCCAGGGTTGCTCCAATTTCCAATGTGCTAATTAGATAAAATGTGCTCTTCATTCTCAGGATAACACTTGTTCTTGAGGGGTTTAAATCTGGCCATGTCCTCTTTGATACCTTGAGAAATTTTGCCAATACTGATTTTATAATTCTGCTTCTTATTTCTAAAAATGATATTATTTCTGTCCTTCCAAATCCTCCAGATTAAGTGTGGGATTGCTAATTTCCAGATTCTTTTGATAGCACAATGTCTGAATGGTGGATTCCATTGATTCCATAGCTGATTAAGGTTCTTCGGCAACACCCAAAGAGCATCAAATTTAGAAAGAACAAAGCTCCAAATTCTATTGGCATAAGCACAATGTATGAATAGATGACTAATGTCTTCATAGTCATTCCTACAAAGGTGGCACCGATTAGGAATTATAAATCCTCTTCTCATCAAATTGTCAGTGGTGAGAATTCTACCTCTGATGGCCAACCAAAGAAAATTTTTTATTTTGGGGGTTAACTCAGGCATCCAGATCTTGTTCCAGTTAAAGTTAGATTGGTTACTGTGAGAAAGATTGGTATAACCAGATTTGACTCAGTATTTCCCATCTTGTGAATTGCTCCAAACCAGCTCATCCTTGGAATTCAGCTGACTTAAAGGGAAGAGGTCTAAAAGATCCTGAAGGGAGGAAGTAATTTGTTTAAGCTCAATTCGTTCCATAGAAAGTCTTTTCCAAGTCTTGTTGGTGCCATTTCCTTCAATATAGTCCTTGACTTTAGTTCCATATTTGAATCAAATGTTCTTAAACTAACTTTTTATAACTAAAATCACATCTAGACTCTTTTTTATAACTAAAAATCACATCTAAACTCTATTTGTGAACAAAAATATGGCACAAAAATAGAAAACCATTTCCTATTAAAAAGAAAGAGGAAGTTCATTAATTTGAACAAATAAGAATATTAGCTAAAAATGTCTTTGTATTTTCTAGGGGAAGAGGATGCTAGGAAGATAACAAGATTTAAGTTTAATATGCTAAATTTTGCAATCCATAGCAACCTCTCTAACATATAATATAAAAACAATTTTTGATATAATAAACAAATGCGTTTTTTTTGGGCATCACTCTAGTTCATATTAAAACAATTTACATTTGCTTGAGAGAAGATCCATTTGACATAGTAGATGCATCTTAATCATGAAATTGAATCGTTAACAACCTATCATTTTAATAGATTCATTTATTTAAAGTTTTAAAACATAAAAACTATGGAAATTAAATTGGGATACATTTGCTACATGGATACCATTCACAATATATAGTCAGCGAGGTTTATACAAATAATATCGATAATAAGGGGTGGTATTTGTATTTGAAATTTTTTCTAGAGCATAAAATATTGTGACGTGACTACTCACCAATAACCAATGCGATATCCCAACTTTATAACATATTTGTCACATACAACTTGGACTAGCAATCACACCCGAGTGGTGTAATGGGGACACCGACATAAAGGCATAGAAGAAGTAGAAGTGCAAGCCTCATTTTTTTGCCCCTAATGTTTACATTCTCTGAGCTCTCCACCCTCAAACGAAAGGAACCTCTTTACTCGAAACTGTTCATGAAAATTTCAAATTTACCTAGACTATAATAGACTTTGAAAACGTCATGTCTTTATTTTCCTTTTAACTTTTCCATTCTAATTAATTTTTTGTTTTGGTTATTCGTTCTTCCAACCTCATGTGCACACTAATGTTTAGATTAAAATTTATTCATAATTGTGTCATTACAAAGTTCTAGATATTAATAATTGATGATTGTCCTTTTTAATATAATGTTCGTTGAATATTAAATATGTTTTAATAGCGAACAACCTAAAAAACCTTACTTTTTAATGGATTTGTAACCTTATGGGATTACTGTAATTACATTATAATGTGTTTTAATAACATATGTTGAATGGATACAACAAACACATCTATAAACACAATAAAAATAGAAAATGCTTCATAACAAAAAAAACATGGTATATTAAGAATAAATTTTGACACATATTGTAAGGGTCGCAAAAAATTCAACAACTTTTAAATTATTAATATAATATACATTGGCATCAAAATATTGGGGACTAAGTCCCAACAAAACCAACAAAAAATCTCTTGTTGTTGCAAAAGCGAAAATGCAAGAACAATATTTACAAATTGAATTTTTGGTGTTGCTAAACATTCAGAAGACAAAACATGTGTACACATATTCACTATCCCAAGATCCTATATAAATATTGTTTTAAGTCTACAAGCATCAAACACACACATATGTACATACACACACATAGACACACATACACATATTCCCAAATACTAAAAAATGCTAAATAGAGGACAATGACATAACAACATGAATCAAAGATTGTTAGGAAAATAAGTGAGTTAGTACTCACATGTGAGAGTTAGATTAGTAATTCTAGTATAATATTAATTGTATGACGAGTTGTTAAAAACAACTCGTCATTATATCTAAAATATTAGTTTAGTGAGCGAGAAAATAATGATATAATATGTGTAGGTGAGTTTAATAGGTATGTAATATATGTAGTTGAGAGATAATAGGGTAGTTTGAGTGATCTCAGAGATTTCAAGTTGGTAATAAGTTTTATCTCCTAGTTTGTAGGAGCTCTTAAAGCTATATAATGTAACCATTATGCGTATCAATAATATATTGATTCTAACGCCAATTTTGAGGTTATGCTCTTGTTGAATACATGGGAAACCCCAAATTTGGTATTAGAGCATGTTTCCTACGAGATCTCTCTAACCTTCACTCCACTGATGTTTAATTTCATCAGGTTAACAAAGGGAACACGTTAGCAGATACCATGAACCTTGCAAAAACTTCGTTACCTTATATGTGCTTCATCTATGTGTTGTAATGTCAAAATGTATAGACCACAAATCTCATTCAACCCCTTTGTTCATGCACTCACCCTTCTTACATTTTATCAACAGTGGTAAGAAATACCACGAACTTTATGTTGCATCACCTATCTCTTTCCACTTTGTTCACTCTTTTCGTTATTTTTCACCCCATCAAGTTCACAATTTTTATACCAATTTTGTTTATTTAAAAAAATACAATGAAAAATGTAGGTTTTTGCATTAGAGTACCGAGAATTGCATTTTAGGTCATTACATTAGAAGCATGATTTTTGCTTTGATGTCATTGTGCACAATTTCGGCATAGCAATTCGATATGAGCTACTTCTACACTGTTTACCACCGAGCTGCAGAGCATGTATGATCTCCTAGGAGAGCTCTCTGAGCTGAAGCGAGCTCACCATGGATTGGATTCATCATGATTCACCCCATTCGTTTAGAGCCTCACTGGTCTCTACACCTTGCAAGTAGGATCCTTGCAACTCTAATATCGACATTGGTAAGCAACTTGGATATATCTCGACATGTTTTACAGTACGATGAATTGAATTATTGTTCAGTTTCTATTTGGCTTGGTCACACGTCTCCTCTATGTACATTCACTGACAGATCCTCGCATTTGGCTTGTGATTAACCCACCTCAATTGAATTGACTTCGGAGAGCTAGGATCTCCCGCACGCATCCAAATCTTGATCTTATAATGTAGAGATATCGACATTTTGAAATGGCAATTCTGACACTAAACTACTCACTCAGAAAGTCAAGGCTCTGATCAACTCAATTCACCTCATCTCGGCTCCCTCTTGACAAATTCTCTGTGTGACAATGGAACTCGATAGATCCAAACTCCTTAAACTTGGACTAGTCCATCATCGATTCAGCTTTGTTGAAGGTGCTCTCCCTCATTTCATCACTCATCTTGACTCTCTCGATCCAAACCTGTAAAAAATTCCTGACAACAACCTTAAACTCAAATTTGTAAATACTCAAATCACCAAACATATCACTCAATAACGTAAACCTAATCTGGTGAACCTTTCCTTCATTTAAAAAACTAAATTTTTAAATACTCGAATTTAAAAATCAATTTGGACACATATAGGGGAAGGGACCCCATACTCGTGCACCATAACTTCGTGGCAGAAGTTCAGAACCATAAGACAGTTTCCATTTTAAGAATATTAAACAATGTTATTTTTAACCAGGTGACATGTCATATGACAAGTGTCCAGTTTGTTTTGACAAATCAAGGAATATAAATACCAGACCTATAATTGTTACTTTTTAATATGATTACTGTCATTTTTATAATGTTTCAATACACATTTCGTTGACAACTCTAGTGTGTTGTATTTTTCGAAGCCACCAACATGCATGCTCATAAATGGATGGGAGGTGGGAGTAATTTCCAGCGTATGGGTATTAAACTGTTTACAAGTGGATTAATATCTCTACTACCTCTCATTTTACTTGACAACCAAGTCCCCATAATTGTACATTGAACTCCCTTATTTGTACATTCAAGCACCAAATATACATTGCCAATTCTAACGTCCGTGTAACATTTTTCTTCGCATTTTTCTCTGTCATGAATTCTCTATATGCAACCTTGCACATATGTACCCAAATCCTCCTCTGTTCTTGCCTGGTGAGTTCAAGAATTTCCGAATGTTCTCTCTGTATTTAATATAAATTCAGTGAACTGAATTGTCTATTTTCTACTTGGAAAAACACTTTATACTTATTGGGAAATACATAAATCTAAAGATGAGACACAAATGTTTGTATGTTTTGCAGGTTTCCTATTTGGCCACATGTAAAGTTGACCGTGTCCTTCTAGCTAATCTTGCCAATATTCAATGGAGCAACGTACGTATTTGAGAATTATGTTAGAACATGAAATTAATTGTTGGTAAGGTCATTTGTGACCTTACTAAGGATACAATCTATTTTTCTTAATTTAGTTTGAATTCTTGTTGATTTGTCTACAATTGTTTGTCTATGAGTAGATGTTTGAGTTTACACTCCAATTTTATATACTTTAGTTTAATCTTATGCCTCGGTTATATTTACAAATGCTAGAAAGGACCCAAAAAATGAGACACACCATATAAATTACATAAATAGATAGTCCTTAGCTCATATACCATAAAATATATATTATTTTCTATTCCTTTAGAAAATTTTCGAAAATCTTACAATAAAGCCAACTTCAAGAGGATTTAAGAAGTTCTATAACATTTATCAAAATCAACTAAACCCTATTACTAAGGCATCTTGTTATAGATTTGAAAAAATATGTGCCTAAGGCCTATTTCTAAGGAATTCTATTATGCATTTTACATATTTGAGATGACATGCCAAGGCTTTGGACTCAGGGGTTCTATTACGTATTCGAATTTTTTTTACTAATGATTACTACATAGGCATTCTTTTAAAAATTCAAGCTAATATAGAACAAAATTTATAAGGCCTTCACTTAACAGCTTGACCAAAATCCTAGAAATGGTCGAGGTTGCTTTTCCTTGTGACTGTTCAAGATGTGTTATCATTCATAGATTGGAGTACATTAGGTAGCATAATAGGTGGTGTATTTGAAATATTTGTCACAATTGTTGAAAGTTATCCAATTTGACCAAGTAATGCTTGTTCTTAAATTCTAGAATATCTCTCTTTATTTGTAAGAGGTGACACAAAGTTGGATTGGTTATTGATAATGGAAGAAAAAACATGCATGGATGTGTTATACATGCCCAACAAAATTTGATGTTGATCATGTGAAGGGGATGAGAGGGACTACTCAAACGTTTACTTTGTCGATCAGGATTCTTCTTTTTCTTATTGCCATTCCTTCATCCTTTTATCACGTTCTTTTGAGAGTCTGGCCTACTCTTTCAACTTGTTCTCTATTTTTTGTTGCAACTCGTTCTCTTCGTTTTTCAGCCTTTTCAATTCTCTTTCAATTTTAAGTTACCACTTCTTTTCTTTTTCTACCAACCTACGTGCTTTCCTTTATTTTTCCTACTCCCTTTTCTTTACCTTCAAATCTTCAATTTATCTTTTTCTTGCTTCTTTATCTTAAAGAAAATGCAAGTAGTCATCAAAGGTAAGTATTTGGGATTACATGGGAATTCTGATTACACCATCATTTATCCACACAATGTTGTTGTGCACCCTCTCAATTGGTAGCTTTAAGAATCTACTTACTGATTATGTGATTGGTTCTCATATTCAATGTATGTCACATCTTGGTTGTCTTGTGTGGTGATGAAATCAACAACATTGAAGTTTTCTTTATCAATTTTTTTTGCAGCTAAATTTGGGCCATCTGATTGAGATGCATCATGTGCCTCCCACTCAAAATTATCAGAATAATAGTTCACCACACTTGGAAGAGGTGGGGTAGGGGATGTCATGGAAATAGAAACTTCCTTATTGTTGAAATCAATTTACGTGTTGAGGCTAATTGCCCCTTCTTTAAGCCATTGAAGAGGGCTAAGTTGCGTTGGCAAAATCAAGCTATCATCAACATCAAAAATTTAGATCGTGTTTGGATTACATGAGTTGGTGAACTAAGGTAATCATCATCTTCATTGATTGTTTATGGCTGATTTAAATATCTAGGCATGCCAAAACATGTTGACTCAACATGCACTTCCTTTTTTTTCTGTGCTTCCTCATTACTTGACACATTTTCCCCTATTTCTTCCAAACATCGTTGTACATCTTCATATTCTATTCCTTCCATCCTTAGTATGTTTTCAACAACTACCACCTCATCTTATTCAACAGTAAAGGTCTCACTTAGCCTCATATAATTGAAAATAACATTATGATCAAGTGGCCATATACCCTTCCTTTGAAAACCTGCCTTGATGTTTTAGGTGTAAATGCAAGTTAGAAAGCTTGACTACCAAGTTTTGCCAACTCCATCCTCATGATTTCAAGGCCTAAGTTCTTTCCCATCCATTTGGACCTCATTATTTTGAATTTTTTCTTGAATGGAGAGAACACACTAACATCTAATGGTTGATTTTTTTGGCTAGTATGAGATGACAAAGTCATAAGGTCAATTCCTAAATTTCTAGCTTCTTGGATTGTGCCTTAAGCTATATGGCTTCCATGACTGTCAAATATTAGAAGATGTTTGTTTGTTGGTGAAATTACACCGGACATAGATATTGTAAAATGATGAGCTAGTTCATAAATAACTCCTTTGACACCCAAGCATGTGGTTGGGTTGCCATGAATGCTCTAGGTTCACATCCAGCTATATAGTTTTTAAGTTATCTTTTTGCCTTGAAAAGATAAAATCTAGGAGTGTTTTGTCCTACTGCATTAACACAACATAATATGGTAATCCATTCTCTACTATTTGACATAATGTGTGGAATACTTATGTATCCTAATTTAGAAATGACATGTATGCCACAATTCCTACCTAATTGTACACTTGTTTTATCACAGTTCTATATTTTGTTGGGACCATTATTTTTTGTAGCATACATTTTTTACAAGTTATCATAGAAAGCAAGAACAATTCTTGGCCGTAACATGACTGCTCTATCTCGTTGAAGCCCCTCCGCAATTCTTATTGTCAAATCATGATGACACCTATGGAATCCATACCGCCACGATTTTCTTGGTAGGACATCATTGAATGGATTTGGTCTGCATTAACAAATGTGAGCCATATATGCCTTTAGGTGAATGGCTTTAAGACCATGACCAAGTTCAACCATATATTTGCACCATGTAACAATTTATTTCTCTTCATTATCTATCAAAATTGTTGGAGGTCCCTTCCTTTTAGTGGTTCTTTTTCCATACAACCAATCAATCATCTTTCTGGCAGAGATGTACTACTTAGTTATTGCTTATATTGTGGACATTCCAATGTCCTCCACATCCCTCATGGTATCCTTAATGTCTACTTCTTTTGATTTTACTCTTATGTATACTTTCTTTATTATAATAGACTCTCCAGTTACTTCAACATTTGGGTTCATAGTAGTGTGGAATTTAAGATCTCGGGTAGATGTGATATTCTCATCAAAAAATTGTTCTTTACCTCTTGATGTATGCCTTCTTTGAGTGGAGGATGTATTTTTCTGATGTTGTATCTCAACTGCATTAGCCATGTCAAAATATTTTGCTTTGGCTCTTGTGTTAGGAATAATTAATAATGTAAACATTGTATTATGAGTTGTTGAGAAACAACTCATATTTACTTGGTATTATATGTGAAGTTGGTGAAACAACTTCACGTATTTAGTTCCTTGTTTGTTACCACTCCTAAATTATAGGAGGTTATTTTGGCTACTTGTTTGGCTATTTATTAGCCATGTATTGTGTATGTAAGATGGAGAAGATCAATACATTTTCTATTATTCTGATCCTATCCTTTCATCTTGCAAGATACTTTCTTCTGTTAGCAGTGGTGATTTTTTGAGGTTGTATCTAAACTATTTTATCCTCATCAAAAGAGAGATGTGTAAACCTTACCCCTCTTTGCAAGTTACTTCCCATCCTTCTCACCAGTCTTTTGGTTTTCTTCTTTGTACGTTCCATCATGAAATTCAAGAAACTTTGTATTTTGAATCACTCCTTTGTTATCATATTTGGATGCGCTATTTATATGGATGTAAATTTAGCACCATGTGAATGCATAAATCTAAAATTATACATGTAGAATTTCATGAAATGCTTGCAACATTCAAGAGACTACTAAAAAAAGTATTGACTATTTCTAACACCTAAGAAGAATAAATAAATTGCTAATTTGAATATTGAAAAAACAGTCAGGCATGAAATCATTACTTTTACTTTAATGGTTTCAAATTTTTAAAAGCAAGCAAATTACTATGCATTTGAGAAAATGTGTTAAACATTTCATTTCCAACAAACTTATAGGATTATGATTTATGTATCACAACAAATCATACTTGGAGGAGGAGTGATTCGAATTTAAATTAGTTATGCACAATAAGTTTATATTTGAAGATAAAGTATAAACAACATGAATTTGTAATAATGAAGTTGTTCATTGTTGCAAATTTAATGTTGTTCATAAACTATCTACATGTTTAGACCCATTTTTCATAACAATTTTAATTGTTAATTGTGAGATCTCAAAACAATTAAGGTCATCCTTACCTATTGTTTGAAGGGATATGACGGCAGCTGCTCTGAACCCTAGCAATGGCAGTGACTGCTCTTTTGACCGTGGCTATGGACGTGGACTGAGCAAGGGGGGCTAGGGCACACTTGGTCAGCCGTGTTTTAGTGCCCCTGTTATTACGTGAGTTACTTCTAGGGGATCCTTTGTTAATAAACTCGGCGGTCACCTCCCTGATGGCCGCAAGGGCGTGCCAGGGTATGGCTATGAACCTAAACCAGATTTTTTGGCAGACGTGGAGGGCGCGTTCCAGGATCTTGAGGACTTGGGGGTTATCTCTACAACGAGTTCCTTGGTTTAGGTCAAAGGTGCCCCTGTGCGTGGCTCTTCAACGGTCTATGAACTGATGAAGGTGACAGCTCTGGCTCTCCTTGACGCGGGAGGAGTAGGCGTGAATGATATGATGCATGGGGATCCACTGGTGGATGGAAATGTTGCTGCCCTTGCTGCTATTAAACAGATTTTGAATCATTCCCCCATTCAGACATATTTCAAGGATGCGTTGCAACGATCTCGTAATAGAGATAGGGTTTCAATGGATGCCAATTGTAACAGGTCAATGACTTATGCAAAATCAACCCCATCAGTTTGTTTTGGTAATGAGGTGGTTCAATCTGAAGCATCTTTTGAAAGGAATGGATTGATTTACAGATTCCTCAACTTCTCCCTTGGTCTTCCAGTGCTTCATGCATGGATTTCAAGGCAATGGGCCCCCTTGCTGGAAGGTAGGCTGGATATTTTTCCCAGTGCTCGGGGTTTTTTTATTGTTGCTTTTGCATCGGCTGCGGAGAGAGATCTTATTTTTGGAAAAGTCTGGGATTATGAATCCCATATGCTACTGATGAAACCATGGTTTCCTTTATTTAACCTAGTCTCAGATTCCTTCCATGTTAGACCGGTATGGATTCGTTTGCCGTATCTACCTCTCCAATTTTGGATGGAAATTTGTTTAACCTCTATTGGCAATACTTAAGGGAAATGTTTATCTATTGATCAAAAAAATGATGATTTTGAGCATACTACGTATGCTACAATATTGGTTGATATGGACACTTCCGTTGATTTCCCTACCGCTGTAGAACTCAAAGTGGAGGATCGAAATTGGTTACAAAATCTAGACTATGAAGGGTTTCCCTTCAGGTGTAGAAATTGCTTTTCTCTTGGTCATCTAGCTTCAAATTGTCACGTGATAAGGAAACATGCTAAAAGGAATAACTCATGGTGGAAGAATTTTAATCCTAGACTCTTAGTGGTGAATGATCCTTCAGAAGGTGACTCGGATTTCGAATCTTTGTCGACTGATCCAGAAAAGGAGGATGCTTTGCCTCTGACTCCCAAGGAACAGTTAGATGTTTCAATCCCTACCCATGATGAAAATGTAAATCCAAATACATTTGAGGTTTGGTCTGTGGTGAGCAGGAAGAAGAAAGGGACTATCTCGCCCCTCAAGATGCAGTTAAGATCCAAAGGGAAGGGGTTAAAAGTTTGAGATAGTGGCTGGTTTTTTATGTTTTTTGCTGTTAGTTTTTTTTTCATTGTTTTGCTGTTAGTTTATCTTTGTGCCGCTGGCAGAGACTGCTTCACTTGGTCTTCATTGTATTATCTTTCTCTCCTACTATTGTACGGGGCAGGGTCCCCTTAACCCTCTTCACCTTTTATAAAAAAAAAACATTTAAGGAAATCATGAAATAAACATTTTAAAAATATATTGGTGAATATAATATGCAAACAACGATTGCACCTGACACTTTAAAAAATATTTTGCTAGTCTGTAACTGTGCAACAAGAAAATCGTTGATATATATGTATAGAGGTTTGTTGATGCTCTTATATAAATAATTATTTTTAAATGACAAAGATGTAAATGACTCATCTTTTCAATTTACAGAATTTACTCCTATGTTTTTGTCCTTGTAATATCTATGAGATTGATTTTTATTAGCTAAGAGAGGTTGACACAAATTGATTGAGGAATGAATCAATTTAATTAGTTATATTTGAAACTATTTTTGATCCACGAAATTGAATTATAGTGGGCGAGAGAGAGTTTGGTGGAGATTGGGATGGAAATACTTCATTTCGATTACCTAATTTTGAAATATGGGTGTTCTTTTAAATGATATTTTTTGAAATCCGCTTCATATCGATATTAATTGTGAATTTTTCTTGTAAATGAAGAGCCTTACATGAGCTTTTATGTTTGCAGGTACCTGTATTAATACAAGAAATGGTGGTGGAGGTTGGATTGTTTTGTATGAGTTTTTTTTACATAGGGATATGAATTTAACAAAATTAGTATAGGGATTTGTATAGTTATAAACCCTTTATGATTATGTCTATGAAAAATGTATACACTTAGAAATATAATAACATGTAAGGTAATGAATTAAATATTGATAGGGAATGCATATATAACTTTGCAAAAAAAAACTTTGTACATGTTCAAGCCGACAAAAATATAAATGGTACTAGAAGTAGTAGTCAAGATAATATCTTTATATTCATATGGGAGTTTGTATTTTTCAAATGTGAACCTAATTTTGTGGGAAATGACATCTATTTATGTTCATAGATTGAAATAATTACACATGTTAAAATTGGCAAAAAGCAGGGAAATATTGTATAGGTTTATGTGCTTTTTCATTTAAATATTTGAGAATTTGTTTCTTAACAATGATATTAAATTGTGCTAAAACACTCTCAGTCAAAGGCCCATGCTCATGTATGGAGTCCCTTCCCTTATGTTTGGTCGCTTGGATGGATAGATTGGTCACTTTTATAAATATACAATATAGACAAAAAATCAAGCACTTTGGGTAATTATCTAGTCCTAGTTGCTTACTACTATTCATATGATTCCTAAGCTAGAAAAGTACTGATTAACCCATGTCTTTGGCCACCTTTCTTTCCTTTCTGTTGTTACTTTTAGTCTTGCACCTTTATTTGCTTAGTCTGCATTTTTACCCTTTGGCATTTGTCATTCCAGATACCAGCGCCCTACTAGGATGCCAACGCCAGGCACCCTCATCCCCTATGGGCGCTCCTATCCCCTTTGTACTTTACTCACACTTTTTGGGTCCTTTCTAGCTATTTGAGCATTTTATCTTTTTGGTAGTCGGCCTTTCCGGGGTTAATTGTGAAATTCAAAGAAAAGGAATCATATAAATATAAAGTTATGTGACCATAATAAAGGACCAAACACTGAGCATTAGTTATCACCACCCAAGGTTGCATCCATCAAGGCATCTAAGAGATCCATTACATCCATTTAGCTCCATCACAAGGGACACAAGGGCTGGTTTTCTGCATCACACTTCATAGTAGGGAAGTTCATTCTATTCCATGCACACATTCACTACATTCTACATCTAGCAACTTGCTCGCTATTCCAAGTGTGACACGCACAAGAGCAACCTAGGGCACAATTCCCCCCACACACATAAAACTACATTGGGTATGAGATATAGTGCAACACTTAGTTTTAATTCCATCATTTTGGTAGCTGAGGACAATCCAACCCCTTATTTTACATCTTTATTTTTTTAGGATTTAATGCCTATTTGAGGGTTTTGCAGGTCTATTCTTTATTGCAGGTTTATAAAGACCTCGACGATCTTGGTGCAACCTCGGAGCAATCAAATGCGACTAAAGGCAAACATCCTGCGACACCTGCGACTAAACAGGTGTAGGGCACCCACGGGTGCCCCTGTCTCTCTCTAAGTGCCCGAGTCTAGCCTGTTCCTTCAGATTTGCATTTTCTAGGGCTTCTATGCCAGACTTGTTCCTTTCTGTTCAACCAGTTAGAGCTTCGATCTAGTCCAGATACCGCTGCGATTTAGCTAAGGCTTTTTACCCTCTCTCTACAATTAGGGTTTCATTATTTCTTGCTTATTTTGTTTGGGTGTATTTCCTGTATTTCATTTTCATTTATTTACGACTGCAATAACATTAAGATTATGCATATATATTTTCCATTTTAGCTTAATCACACGAAGGCTTATAATAGGTGGATATTTCACCCTTCTAAACTTGGTCTTTTGACTAAAATTTCTTTGAGAGGAGTTTTCTTAGAAGGGGTGATTAATAAAAGGATGGATTATTTTGAAAAGAGGACAAATGTTGTAAAGGAGGGGTATATTTTCCTATTTAGGTAATTTATTGTGAAGGGGCATTGTATAGAATTGATATTTTCTAAAACAAAGGTCATGTATTTTTAAAAAAATTATAATTAGATGTATTATCAGTTGCAATCGACATTGATTTTTATTGTTGTGAGGGGGGGGTGTGATACACAATGTTAAAACTTGGTCTATAAATGACAAACCTGTAGAGCTCCCTAAGGAAAAATACATCATATGATAAATGTAGTTCCAGTACATGTCATTCTCTCCCATGTTTGCACTGGGGGGTAAATGCTAGGAAAATAAGCGAGTTAGTGATCACATGTGATATTTAGGTCAGTAATGCTGGTATATTATTAATTATATGGTGAGTTGTTAACGATAATTCATCATTAGCTCTAAAATATTAGTTTAGTGAGTGATAAAATAATGATATAATATGTGTACCCGAGTTTATGTGTGTAAGATATGTGGTTAAGAGATAATAAGGTAGTTTTAATGATCTTAAGGATTTCAATTTTGTTGGTGATAAGTTGTATCTCCTATTTTGTAGGAGCTCTTGAAGCTATATAATAACACTATTACACTAATCAAATATATATTGATTCAAACCCCAATTTTGAGCTTATGTACTCACAGAATATGGGGAAAACCAATAAATATGCCATCTCACAAGACACTTAAAGGGCCTTAGACAAATTCATGTGATGTTACAGATGGGGAAGCCAGTGGAAATGATGCAACACCCAAAGGTGAATGATGGAGAGGTTGAGAGCCTTCCTTGGGAAAACCTGACAATCTGAATCGAAGGTCATTTTCGTTGATGTCCATATTCTCCTTTCCCTTCGAGGAAAAGGAACCTCTCTTCTAAAAAATGACTGATGAGAGGGAATCACATGTAGATGTCTTACCCTTTAGGAAGCTTCATGCCTACTAGGGACTCCAACATGCTCAACTTTTTACTCGATTAGTTACCCACCTCCACAATGCTGGTATTCAGATTCCCTTTTTCAATATGTCTAGGTTACACATCTTATTGATGGTGTCTAACAATAACTAGATTTGGTATTGGTACAAAATGCTCAAGCTTAAACCCTCTACTATTTCCTCATTAATATGACTATTTTCCTTAAGCATCAACATCTTTAACCTTTCTCTCAAACAACTCGATGCCATGTACACGCCCAAGGGTACCAGAAACAATAGCTAAGACCATCTTATAGTAATATGGTGGAACTTACCCTCTCCACCTCCATAAAAATAACTTTGACTGTGATTGAAGCCCATATCAAAGCATACTATTTGCCAAAGTGTGATGGATTTTACAACCAACATGCACTATAAACATCCATTGACTAGTGATGAATATTGGAGAGGATAGGACAAATAAAGGTTTCAGAGGACATGTTATACACCATGCTCTATAACAGTCACCTCATAGTTGAGTTGGCAAAAAACACATTAGATTTCATCCCTGGGATATTCATTAAATTTAAAGCAATTTTCAACCATAAAATTTGTTTAATGTTAGAATCACTACTCTCAATCCTATAAAAACACACTTATTATGAAACTAGAAAAATATTTATATGTATTATGTGATAGTTAATTATGGTCGCAAGTAAATACAAAATTTAAGAGTCAAACTGGTTGAATACATCGATCCAATCTAACCCATCAATGCATAGAGAAAGTCATTAGCTTCTCATTAGAAAACTAGTGACATTTTTTTTAGTGAATTAATCATGTAACAAATTTTAGTGAGTTGCCATAATTATGGGCATTATCCATATGTCATACATTTTATTATTATTATCATTGTCCACATTTTTAAAAAACTGGTAGTTGCCAATGTGTTTGGATTTAAATAAAGTGGATCAAATAGATGATGACATATTAATAGTTTCAACATATTACAATAACATTACAGTCTATATTACAATCATAACATAATTTTAGGTTGAAGTGAATTAGGCCCATTTGGCCAACAAATGCATGAAATCGGATCCTAACAAGACTTGAATCCATACTTTTCTCAACATTCGTGGGTTGAGCAGATTAGTAGCAAGAAGATATGCCAAAAGGGGGATATGCCAATACTAAATTTACTTATTTAATTTTGTGAAGATGTATAGTTTTATTATCACCAGATTATGCACTAAATTGGAAGGTCAGTATATATAGAGTATATGGAGATACTGCACAAAAAGACAGTAATCTCATGTCTACATGAGATGAATTAGTCTTTGTGAAATTTTAGTAATGCACGATAAGTGCAAAGAAATATTTTGTGTGTCATCCTTCATTCACTATTATTTACTTTATATATACACCCTATCATTGCATAATACCAAACATAATGTAGACAAAGTAAAAAATATTAATGTTTTAAAATGCTTAAAGAAAAATGATGTCTATATGATCTACATTGATAAATTCTAACAATTTGATTTCATTGAAATGTATATGTAGTAGCCACCCAATCCAATAGATGGAACACCTATTGACATAATTAGTGTTGATGACAAGTTCTAGAGTGTAAATATCCTTATCCCTTTTCTCTTCTTAGAAGTAGAGATGTAAGTTTTTTTAAAAATACACTGTACTTCCCTCTAAATCATTTAAACCCATTTAATAGAGTTACACACACGCGCCGCGCACACACACTCTCTCTCTCTCTCTCTCTCTCTCTCTCACACACACACACACACACACACACACACACACACACACACACACACACACACACACACACACACATGCATGCACGAGGATTCCCAAAATAATTTATAGTTATTTGTTAGAAAATTTTCAATTTTGCATACTATTGCACAAGGTTTATTGTGTAGTGGACGGTGTTGTGTAGTCTTTCACAACACTAGTGCATAAAAATGATGTTTATAGAAGTATGTGTGAAGTGTTTGAGCACATGGGCGCATTATGTGGGACTTGTGTAATGTGATTTAGAATACTTTCACAATTAATAGTAGTTGTGTGTAGGACTATGCATGGTGATTGTGCGCAATAGGATTTATATCATGGTTTGTGCAAGTCGTGTGCCACATTCAAATGTAACAATGTTTTGCTGTCAACACTTGTCTGACTAGGATGGAAAATTGGAGGTGTGATGTAACATGTTGAAGAATATTCTAACATGGTGAGTAGAGGAATACATTGTACATAATGACAGAGAAACAATTAGAGAATCTTAGGATTATTTGCTATTAAAGTCATGGGTTGCTTTAAAACATGTAATTTCTTAGGCGTAAAACAAGGATAAGTGGTTGCAACTATTATTGTGGTTTTTGGATTTGTATGTTCTATATACCAGCCATGTGCATGATGTAAATAATAGTGATTTAATTAGTTATCAAGTATTATAGTTGCACTATTATTGTGCATGGACTACTAGAGTATTGCCTAAAAAGAGTCTTGTTTAGATCTTACTGTGTTTGCAAGCTGAGCTTAAAATTAATTCAATAATAAACATATTTTTGTTGGAGTTTTTACTTGAAAGGGTTTTCCTAAGCCAAACTTGTGTTATTCCTTTTGCATTGTTTAGATTAAATTAACATAGTTGTGACTCATTACACACTTGTTGGTCACACACACACACACAAGACCTTGGCTGGGATAAGTCAACATATTCCCTTTGTATGACATCAAAATTTGTTTCAAAGCTCTACTGGATCTTTGGGGTAGATCTATAATAGGTTTGTCGATTATGAGCGAGTCTTTGTGTTAGTGAAAATCTTGTGCAATAATAGATATGTATAAAAACACTAGAATATATTTCAACGAGTTCAATGGGGATTTTTTGAACTATGGAAGATAAAGATAGAATATATCTTGATAGATAGATATCATTGGGTTGTTTTGTCACAAATAAGACTTGCGGGGTTAAGGAAAGAGGAATGGGATAAGGTTAATAAAAAATGTAGAAGATCTATTTGATTGTGTCTCATAGATTTGGTGTTATTGAATGCATATGATCAAAAGAAAAAATAGGGACTGCAAGCTAGATTGGGAATGTTGTACCAAGCCAAAATTTGGTAAATAAATTGTTGCTACGAAGGAAAATTTATTCCTTGAGAATGAGAAATGGTGACATGGTTACAAAGGACATGATTACTTTTAACACTTTGTTAATTCAGTTATTGTTCATAGACACGAAGATGGATGATTATGACATGTGTATTACATTTTATGCTCTTTATGATACTTTTGGCATAATATAGTGATGGAAATCACCAACACATCATCTAAGTTACATATGGATGGGATTGTTATAGCCTCATCATCAGAAAAAGTGAGGTGAAAATAATTTGAAGATCACAATGGTTATGCATTATTGGTGCACATTAGAGCATAGGAAAAGAGAAAGTGAAGGCCAATGGAGAAGCATGGGAATTTTATAGGTAGAGCAAATAATATAGAGAAACCTTCATTAAAAAATATTGGAACTATGAAAAAATAGAGAATTTTAAGAAGAATAGCAAAATAGAGGTGGAAAAAATCAAATCACTGGACGCTTCATCCTTAGGTGACAAAAGATCTATTAATGAAAATGGAGATGATTACTTGGAAAATTTCAATGAACATGCATGCAATAAAGCATGGTTAGTCAACTTTGGAGCATCATACTATATGAATTCCCATAGGGACTGGTTTTTTGAATATAAGGAGTATGATGATGGTAATGTCTTTCTAGGATATGATTCTACTCTCTAGAATGTGGATAAAGGAATATTAAAGATATTTTTTTGAGATGGCAGGATCGAGATTCTCTTTGGAATTATGCAAATACTAGGTCTTGTGAGAAATTTGGTTTCATTCAACAAGAAGTGCAATGTTGGAGAGTAGGTGTCATTCATAAAGGATGGATATAAAATGGTGTGCTGAGAAATGTTCTAATCAAGGGGGTTGCACATACAAGCCTTATTTAGGCTAGATGCGAGTATAATTACTAGTACTTGCAACAACATAATTATTCTCAAGACTAATGAGGAACATGAGAAAACCGACATACTTCTAATAGAGAATATTATGTCGTGGCATGAAAGGTTAGTTCATATTAGTAAGAAATGGTCACGCACACTACAATCCAAAGGAAAGGAAAATGATATTGATGATGATCTCTTAGAATTTAATTTATAGTAGCATTGCTTGTATGGAAATTATAACAAGGTAAAATTTACACCAAGTACTTTGTACATAAATTGGATCTTGCTGGTTATAAATAGTGACGTGTTTGGGTTTGTGAGGGTCCCATCACTTCAGAAATATTTTATTATGTATCTTTCATAGATGAATTTTCTAGGAAGACTTGGATATACTTTCTCTAGAAGAAATCTAAAGTTTTCAATAAAGTCAAAAAGTTCAAATCTCTTGTGGAAAAATAGAAAGAGAATAATATCATGGTGTGACCCATGAAAAATGGGGGCAATTTCTACTAAAAAAGAATGTGACGAATTTTGCAATCAATGGGAAATTGAAAGACAAAATACAACTCCATTATGGCTCAACAAAATTGATTTGTGGAGTGGATGAATAGGACATTGATGCAAAAATCCTTTATTATGTTCAAAAATGTGCATTTGGAGTATACATTTTGGCCTGATGACACCCTAAACTTTACAAAGCAAATTACATTACTAAGGAAGGCTATAACCATTGCCACTTCTAGTCAATGATCTAAGTCTAGGAATGTAACATTAAGATAGAAGCTTAAAGGAATGCTTAACTAACATGAATAAAATTCAAAATCTAACTAAACATGCCTGCTAATATGTTCAATTAGCTAACATGGGCCTAAATAGACCTAAGAGGGAAATCAAATTAGTATGGTTTCTACTCCAAACAAGGTGAAATGGCCTCTCCAAATGACTAATTGGTCATTTTGGATATTCATCTACTAACCCTGTTGAAGGCTTTAGGCAAAAATTGAGCTTGGCTATAAATCATATTTATTATATGAGATGCAAATCAAAGCATGGTGTAAAGTATAAAGGAATGAGGTGCACCCTTTTTATAGTTTTCATTTTGGGAGAAACTTGTATTTTGGTGCATCTCGGACTAAGAGCTCAAAATTATATTAGAATTGATAATCATGATTAGGCCTTACTAATCAAAATCAAGAATCACTAAGTGATTAAGAGGTATGGAGCCTTAATCGACTGCTTAGGGTCAACTAGGAGGCTAAGATAAGCTTTTGAAGCTTGTTGAGATGTTGTGGAGGTGAATGGGGTGATTTTGAGTGGTTTGAAGAGGGGGTTGAGTCAATATTAAGGCATATTGACCAAATCTAGGGCATATTGACCAAATCAAGGTCAAAATAGGCTTAATTAGCCTATAATAGATAATAATCTGTTTTGAAGATGATTTTGACTTACGATTCATCGTAAAGTGGCATCTTGAATGTGAAAGGGGTTATGTAATCAACATTGTGGTGTTAATTGGCTAATTTGGTAAGGAACATTAGTTAATTAGTGAAAACCACTAATTATAATAGATTAGGCAATAATGAGAGTGATTTGTGTGTGTGTTTTGGCAATAAGATTGCAAAAGCAGAATTTAGGTGTCTGCATTTGCCCCTGTTTCAGGTGAAGTTAGTGACTTCACTTCAAATATAGTAGACAAGCATACATAGGTAAATTTTTGAAGAAAAATTAGTGGAATGAAAGATACCCCCTCGAGTGTCGATGGGGTGATATGAGAAGTCAATTGATGCAAATAGATCCTGAGAAGAATGTGGAGTGAATAACTCTCAACACATTATTTTATTATGAAGAAGCACGAACATTATATAGGAGAAGCAATAAACAATATTCCCCTAAACTGAAGGAGGAAGATATGGATGTAGGTGAGAGAATAATGGAATACAACAAGGAAGAGAGAATAAAGGGATAATAGAAAAACAAACACACCTAAAATATAAACTATGCTACGTATGCTAACATTCCCCCCCTTATTACATTATTCTTGCAAATGTGACCCCTGAAAAGTTCAAATTTCACTTTTCCAAGAGATTTTGTGAGAATGTCAGCTACTTGTGCTTCCGTAGGACAATACTGGAGCTGAATGTGATGGTTCAAGATGTGCTCTCGAATGAAATGACAATCAATCTCAATATGCTTTGTTCGTTCATGAAAGACTGGATTTTGCACGAGCTTCAACACACTCTGATTGTCGCAATAGAGAATAGGTGACTATTTTTCAGGAATTCCTAGGTCATCCAAAATGTGATGTAACCATATCACTTCGCACATAGCTCCTCGTGTGGTGTGATATTCTTCCTCTGTGGATGAGATAGAAACAACATTCTGCTTCTTGCTTATCCACGAGATAGGTCCAGATCTAAGATGAAATATGTATCCTATAGTTGACTTCCTGTCATCAACAGATCTGGCGTGGTTTGAGTCGATGTATCCCTATAAGAAGAATTGATCATTCTTCTTATATTCCAGACCATAATCAATTGTTCCTCAGACATATCTCAAAACATGCTTTGCTTCATTCCAATGACATTTCTTTGGCTCCTGCATGAACCTGGAAAGATAGCTGACAACATAGCATAGATTTGGTTTGGTATATGTCAAATAGATGAGCCCTCCAACAAATTTCCTGTAGAGAGTAGCATCTACTTGAGGTGAGTCCTGGAATCTTGAAAGTTGCAAGCCTTTCTCCATGGGAGTGGATATAGGTTTACAGTCAGACATTCTGTACTTTTCTAGGAGTGTCTTGGCATACTTTGTTTGGGAGAAAAAAATGTGATGCTCCTTTTTCCATATCTCCAAGCCAAGACAGTAATGTAGTAGCCCCAAATCTGTCATGTTGAAGGTTCTTTTGAGATCATTCTTTACAATATCAACCTGATCTTCTGAACTTCCAGTGATCACAAGATCATCTACATACACAACAAGAATGACAATTTCTTTTCCTACCTTCTTTATATACAAATTGGAATCTGAGGGGCTACGAGTGAACCCATGCTGCAAAAGGTGATCGTTGATCTTGATATACCATGCCCTTGGAGCTTGTTTCAGTCCGTAAAGTGATTTGATGAGACGACATACCTTCTTAGGTTGCTCTTCATCAACAAATCCTTCAGGTTGGGTCATGTATACTTCTTCTTTCAGATCACCATTTAGGAAAGCACTCTTGACATCGATCTGCTGATGTCTCCATCCTTTTATGCTGCAAGTGCGCAAACTACTCTGATGGTCTTCATCTTCGCAGTGGGTGCAAAGGTTTCTTCATAGTCGATGCCCTCTTTCTGAGCATATCCTTTTGCTACAAGTCATGCTTTATGTTTGTCGATGGATCCATCTGCCTTATATTTTGTCTTGAAAACCCATTTGCAGCCTATGGGTTTCTTTCCTGTAGGCAGATCGACAAGTTCCCATGTCTGATTTTTCATGAGTGAGTCATATTCTGTATCCATGGCTTCCTTCCACTGAGGTTGACTGAGTGCTTCACGAACATTATCTGGCTCGGAGCTATTCATCAGTGAACTCATGAGTGCAAAGTTTACCTCATTTCTTGTTTGACTCCTTGTTTTGACTCTGGAAGATGTATTTGGAAGTTGTTGCAAATGTGAGTCCTTGATGGTGCTTTGTACCCACTTTGGACGAGAACTTGGATGCTTTTGAGAAGAAATTTGTTCATTTCCATGTTGATTTGATGTTGAGTCACATTCTTCAGTTCTCCAAGGTCAACAAATAGCTCTCCTGGCAGCACTTCTTTTCTCTGAGTAGTCTCCTCTGGCTCATCATCTGATTCAGAGACTAATCGGTGAGATGTGGTTGGAAGTGGATCTTCTGTTGATACTATTGAGTCAAAGGATGACTCATCACAAACCATGTCCCGACTCTCATATATCTTCTTTGTCTCAGGATCCATGAGACGGTATGCCTTTGAGGTAGTACTGTAGCCAAGTAGGATGCATGGGAGTGACTTTGGCTCAACCTTCTTTCTCCTCTGAGCTGGGACATGCATGTATGCTGTGCAACCAAATACTCGTAAATGAGAAATTGATGGCTTTCTACCACTCCATACCTCTTCTGGCATTTTATTTTGTAGAATCTTTGTCGGTGCCCTGTTGAGAAGATATATAGCTGTCTGTACTACTTCAGCCCAATAGCATTCCTCTAGCTTTGCTGTTGTTAGCATGCAGCGAGCCATCTCCATCACTATGCGATTGTGATGCTCAACAATGCCATTTTGCTGGGGTGTGTAGGGAGCAGTCAGGTTCTGCTTAATGCCTTGTTGGTTCAGGAAGGCCAAGAACTTCTTTGATGTAAATTCCCCCCCTCGATCTGAGTGAAGTAGAAGAAGTGGTTGTTCGGTCTCTTTCACAACACGATGATAGAAGTTCTGGAAATGTTGAAGAGCCTCACTTTTCTTCTTTAGGAAATATACCCACATCTTGTGAGAGTGGTCATCCATGAATAGTTGGAAGTACTTGTATCCTGAAAATGAAGCAGGCAATGGGCCATTCAGATCGGTATGAACTACCTCCAGATGCTTCTTGGCATGGAAGGTGCTCACCTGAAATGGATCTCTGTGTTGTTTTCCTGCAAGATAGCCAGGGAAAATAGGCAAGGAACTAGACAATTTGGGTAGTCCATGGACCATTGCTTTTGAACTCATCTGGTGTAATGAACTAACTGACAAGTGTCCATATCTAAAATGCCATAGGGAAGTTGATTCTATTGTTGAAGCAGATAAAGCTACTGTAGAAGATGAAACAGTATCTAAAGAAAATAACTTATCTTTTACAAATGCTTTAGCAAGAACCGTACCTTTTCTGGAGATTAAGCATGATTTAATGCCATTTTGGACAAGAAATTCTACCTTAAGGTGATGATTCAAGTGCTGAGTAACTGACAAGAGGTTGCTAGTCAACCCAGGAACATATAGTACCTTTGTAAGTGTACATTTTCATGGTCCCAGAGGAATGGTGACATTCCCTATTCCTTCTGCAATGTACTCTTTGTCATCCGCTATCTGAACTCGATCTCCAGTTGGTTCTTCATGTAGTGAATCAAACAGCTTTTTGTCACCTGACATATGCTTGCTTGCACCAGAGTCTATCAACCAGACTTTCTTCGTGGGCTGAGAAGTTTGAGAGACGAGTACAAGGTTCTTACCATAATGGGCTCCTTCTGATGTCTCCTCATCAGATTCATCATCTTCTTGTTGGGTTGCGAGATGTCCCTTGTGCTTTCTCTAGTGGGGACATCATTTGGACTTTTGAAAATCTTCGCACCCTGATGTGCCTGTTTGACTTGAAGACCCTTGTTTCAAGCTATTGTACCAGTAGTGATCAGTGTCGTGAGTGTTGGTTCTGCAAATGTGACACCACCTCTTTGAATTTTGATCTTTCTACTGTTGTTTTGGTTGCGCTTGATTTGGCTTCTCTGGGGGACCCTTCCGATTCTTCTAGCCATGGTAAGGCTTTGAGAACAAGGCTTTATCCTGAGACTCCTCATGGGATGAAGTGATGGCCTCTTCCTACTGCAGCAAATTCACAAGCTCTTCGAATGTCACTGTTTGTTTAGACACATTCAGTGTCATAACGAACACTCAGAATTGAGAAGGGAGTGCTCTCAAGGTGATTGCGACGAGAAGTTTATCATCCACCATTTCACTGAGCGCCAATAACTCCGATCTCAGCTCAGCCACGCGATGTAGGAATTCCTCTAAATTCTCGTCTAACCCCATAGAGAGTGTGTGTAGCTTTGGTTGAAGATGAAGAATCTTTGTCTGATTTTTGGCTTCATAAATTGTTGCCAGCTTGTCCCAGGCCTCCTTTGGTTTGTCGCATTCCGAACATGCGGTTGCACATCGTCACTGATACTAAGCATTATCAGCATCAAGGCTTTCACACTAGCCATCTCATACTTTATTAATTCATCAGGGGCTGTGGGAGTAGTCACAGACCCTGTGACAATGCCCCATAATCCTTCATACTGAAGGATTGTCTTCATTTTTGTCTTCCAGGCTGCAAAATTGGACCCTTTGAGCAACTGAGCATCGGAAAGAAGTAACTTCAGAGCAGACATCATAATAAAAAAAATATTTATTTATTTATTTCAAGAGTTATTACAATTTTGACTCACTGATGAGAATTACTGGCTCATAGATGCTCGCGATATTCACGTGTTGTGAGATGGCGATGCTTTGTGGGGAATTCTTCTTCATCATCACAGTCGGTGTCGTACCCGGCTTCTAATTCTTTCCGTACTCACTTTGCTTGACAGCTGATGTCGAAAAAGAAATATTCAAGAAGTCCTTCTCGAACTAGTTTGTCGAAGGCGAGATTGCCGATTTTCTGAAGCTCATTGAGCAATACAAAGTAGACCCCAGAGCCCTCAGGAACTTCTTCATGGTGTTCTCTTACTAGCGAGTCGATGTTCCAGCTTTTCACTGTGGTGACCATGTTATTGACGCTCTCAATCGAGTTGTCTACACTCAACATTCGACGAAGTGTTGTAGAATCTCCACGTACCTTTTGTTTTGAATTTGCTACATCAAATAAAACAAAAGATATAATTAATTGAAATTGAATTCAATCTTCCACATAAGCAATATGCATCTTTCTTCCTTCCACTCAGGTGAAGTTTTCACTTTCCATGCAGCTACTGAAGGCTCTAATCACCACAAAAGTGTAGTATTTTATTTCTTTTAGCACAAATCACATATCCACACATGCTTGATTGGTTACTAAAGACTCCTCCACGCAGGTCCTTGCTAAAAACAGTCATTCAGCAACAATCTACTCAGGTTGAAGATCCTTCTCTTCTCCACATTACACATATTTTCACATACTGAGTGTAATTAAACTCCTTCCACGTTCCAGCTGCTACAAGCCTCCACGCTGTTGGTTTTCTTCCTCTAAACTCCACACAGATTTTCAGCAAAAGATGCTAATTTTCTTTTATACAGAAATCAAAGAAAATTTAGCTTTTAACATGCAGAAAGATAACACATAATAATTTAATACTTCCATGTATATGAATTTTCCTTTCCACGCAGGTTTCTTTTATGTTGAGTATAATCTTTTCCACCCAATACCATGCATCTTCTTTCTCCACGTAGCCTTTTTGCAGGTAGGAGGAGGTGATCTGTCCTCATTTTGTATTTTAGCATGCAACAGACCCATGCAACAGTAAAAACATCTTTCCTTTTAGCACCAAGACTCCTCTACACAGCACAAGGAGACTTCCACCACGTAGCACCAGGAGATTCCCTTGCAGGACTGAAGATTTCCACACAAGCTACTCCAACTCCTCACGCAGGTCGCTGAAAAAAAAACAAGACAAATGTTTTCTCCTCAAATTTCTTTCCTCATACACACAGGCCTAGATAGAAGATTGCTCTGATACCAAAATGTAGGAAGCAAATAGATCCTAAGAAGAATGTGGAGTGAATAACTCTCAACACATTATTTTATTATGAAGAAGCACGAACATTATATAGGAGAAGCAATAAACAATATTCCCCTAAACTGAAGGAGGAAGATATGGATGTAGGTGAGAGAATAATGGAATACAACAAGGAAGAGAGAATAAAGGGATAATAGAAAAAAAAACACACCTAAAATATAAACTACGCTACGTAAACGTGGTTGTTTATTACCCCAGGTGAGTTTTTAGGAGAAAAATTAGTAATGGTAATAAATGATAATGGAGAAGAAATGATTAATGTAGAAATATAGAACAAGCCCAATCTTTGCATCCAACCTTTCAATAAGCAACCTGTTTGTATCATTTTGCCCCTAGGTCTACATCATCGACCTTTGTTAAAAATAAACAAAAGTATAATATAACATGAAAATCTACATTACTAACATTTGTTTACTGCTAAAAGTATGTAACTCCATACAACATACATTATGCAATGCAATACAAAAAAGTAAAATGATGCTTAAATCCATGCACCATACATAATGTAATGTAATACGAGAAAGCAAACCAGGAAACCTAATAGAGAAACAAGCACAATCACATATACTCAAACAAATAACGTTCAAGATAGTTGTACCAATGTTTTTGTTATCAAGTTGCAGTTCCCAAATGTTTTTGTTGTAACGAAAAGGGTTAAAAATGATGCCCCAAGTAATAACACATGCGAGGGAAAAACGTAGGACACAAGTAGTCCCATGGAAAGCATTCGTGCATTATGACATAGTACTTGACAACTCATTGTTGCACAACAATAATGACATAATAAGTAGGCCCAACTTTGTTAATGGAGGTAGATCATGATGATCTGCATGTCGTTTAAGACAAAAACAAGAAAGAATGTAAGAAATATGGTTTTGTAGGACCAATTTCGATATTGAGGATAATGCAAGTGATATAGGCTACAGCTATATGCAAGCCATTTAAAAAATGAAAAACCATAAATTTTTGGTAAATATAAATCCAAAATTAATATTATTATTTTTTACCTTGCTTTAATATCTTTCCAACAAAAAGAAATGGAGTCATTTCGAGGTCAGGAGCAAAAGTTATGGCCTACGCAATGTTGGGTGCGCTTATACACTCAAAGGAGCGCTTGTGCTGGCCTCCTTTTTGGATTATTGGGTTTTGTTGGTAGCATGTGCATCTGTGCTAACCCAGTTTGAGGTTTTTTTTTGCATTTTGTGAGCCAACATGGGCACCTGGGCACTTGTGCTGACCCTGTTGATGAGTTTTTGCATTTTGTGAGCCAACATGGGTGCATGGGCGCCTGTGCTTACTTGATGGATTTTTGCATTTTGTGAGCCAACACGGGCGGCTAGGCACCAATGCTGACCCTGTTGATGGATTTTTTGCATTGTGAGCCAACATGGGCACCGGTGTGCCTGTGCTGACATAGTTTTGGGGTTTTTAGGCTTGTGTGAGGCAACATGGGTGCTCAGGTGCCTGTGCTAGCCTACTTTTTGAGTTTTTTGGATTTTGTGAGGTAGCATGGGAGCTCGAGCACCTGTGCTGGCCTCTTTTTTGAGTTTTTTTTTGGATTTTTGCATGCAACATCGGCACTTGTATACATGTGTTGGTAGTGTTCAACATGGGCGCTTGGGTGCCTGTGCAACACTGAATGCACTACCTATCTTCCGGAGGCCATAACTTTTGCTCCCAAACTCGAAACAAATCCATTTTTTTGCGTTGGAAAGGTATCGAAGCGAACTACGTAATGGTAAGATAAATTTGGGTTTTTGAATTTGTCTTACCAATTTTTTTGGGCCTTTGATGTTTATTTAGATGTTTTGTCTTTTCTGACTAACGTATTTAAATGTTTTTTATTTTTGAAACATATTTGATTTTCTAGAAGTTTTTTGAAGCTATGTACAGGAAATGAAGAAATGTGGATGCCCCTAGCAACATATGGGATGTACAAGGGAAAAATTTCATGCGTATGTGCAAGAAAGTGAATATGTGAAATTTACCCTAGCGTTAGATGGGAATATTCAAAGGAAAACTATTCACGCACAAAATTTAGATCAAGGCCAATATGAATAAGCTCAATCATGACGACGAATGTAACCCAATGATGTGCTAGGAAGGAGTAAGGATACCCCCAACATTAGGTGGGAGTATTCAAAGGCAAAATTTTCACGCGCAGAAGTTAGATCAGGGCCAATATATATAGGCTCAATCATGGCGATGAACGTAAACCAATGACTTGCTAGGAAGGAGCAAGGATGCCCCCAACGTAAGCTGGCCAAGAAGCACATGATAGAAAGAAGTGGACGATTACTTTTTTGAAGGGGACAAAGGTTCCCAAAAACATGGAAAAAAGGAAATATTATTCATGTGGATGTTCTAAATGAAGTAGAAGAACAACGTGAATGTTGTAAATGTAGCTTAGAATCCTCACGATGAAGAAGCGATTAGCTAAAGGCACAAATTATGAGACAAGATATGGACTAGAGTAGGAGTCTGAACAAGGTCCCAAAAAAAGACACTTGGTAACATACTAATCCTATTTTCTCATAGAGATCCAATGTGTGCACGTGGAAATTTATTACCTCATGGAGGGAAGATTTGATAAAAAATAAGTGAAGACACCCTAACCAATGTATAGGAATGATTTATTTTTCAAAGTTGATTTTTATGAATTCATTGCGGAAGGAGAGCCATACATTGCTCTATTGCTAGCCAGACGCCCATAGCCCCGACGGAGATGCATTTGATTCTAATCGCAACGTTTCTCTACAACCTTTCAGGCATCCATAGCCCCAATAGAGATTATTGGAAATACCGCAAGAGAGAGTTATATATCAATTTGCTTTTGCTTTTAACTTTCAACTTTGTGATTTTTCATTTGATTGATTCTTTTGATTTCTGAAAAATTATTTCAGTGATCTTGTTTGAGAAGGGGTTAAGAACCATTAATGGCATGATGGAAGGAGGCAAAAGTGATTATGATGACAACATTGGATAGTGTCAACTAATATATCCAAAATTTCTTCACAACAAGTTTTTTAGATATTGATTGTGATAGGATCTCTAAGAGGTCAGTCATTCTTTAATTTACCAAGGTGATAAAATACCAAGGCCAAATGGATACCATAGAGATCACTGTTGCAAAATGTGTGAAAATAGGCTAACCAAAATATTATCAAAGGGATGAAAATGGTAGGACGAATTGCATAAGAATAACAAGGAAAGGAAGAAATAACATCCATGTGTATGCGATACTTGATTGCAATGTGTGTTTGTTTACCTTTTATTTTTTGAAATGTTTTCTCATTTTTTGTATTTTGTCTTTTTTTGAAAGGTGGGACCGATAAGTTCACTAAAGGTGATAAGATCCAACAACAATGTTAGCAATTTCCTTGATAAGGAAGGCTAGGCATGTTTTCTTATCAAGAGTCATATTATCCCCTATCTCAATGATCATGGTGAGCTCATACTCAATTTATGGATGTGTTTTATCATGAAACGTGGATTTTGTGTGTGGGAGCTTGAGGTCCCTCTCTAGAGGTTTCTGCACTTTACACTATACTTGATGGGTGTGTTGATGTGAGTTTTTGAAGCATGTTTGATTATGAACTTTAATATTTTTTTAAATTGTTGTGACCTTTGGAGCTCTTGGAAATTATTAATCGTAAGCCTGGATGAAGGAACCGTTATGGGTTTCCTATAAGCTACTAACGTGACTTGTCTAATCCTAAGAAGTGAGAGAAGAAAGTGTATGAATAGAATTGATGTGAGGAATGACAGTGGGATTTGCCACAATCATTGATAGAAGGAACAATGTGATGGATGCACGAATGGATATGGTCCAACAATTGAAGAGGATGGACTACTAGGAGGTGTCCCATAGAATGAAGATAAAGGACTACAAGGATGTGGCCGTAAGATTGAAGATGAAGGAATGCCTGGTGGCATCCCATAGATAGAAGATGATGGGACTTCTAGGAGGTGTCCCATATATATAAGAAGATGGGATGTTAGGACATGTGACCTAAGAATCGAAGATGAGGGACTTATAGGATGTGCCCCCAGTATAGATGAAGAGGATGGGATACTAGGAGGTGAGCCACATATATAAGAAGATGGGGCTACCAAGAGGTGGCCCAGACATAAAATAAGACGAAAGGATACCAGGTGGCGACCCACATATAGAAGATGGGATACCATGAGGTGAGCCACACATAGATGATGAAGGGCTACTTGGAGGTGGCCCACATATAAAAGAAGACGATGGGATACCAGGTGGTGATCCAAGGTAAGATTGCAATGGAGGAATTCTGATAGATAAAGAATGATTAGGTAATGAGAAGATAGGTCGTGGATCAATGTTAGACCCAAGCATTTCATCATCCAATGAAGAATGTGAAGATGGAAGAATAAGAGGAGGATCATGTTCGATGATCTTAGGGTCTTCCTCTATTTTTTGATAAAAGGAATCAATCTCTTCATCCCAATACATGCGACGTGTATCGAGGTCTAAAGAGGTTTCTTGCTCATAAACTTCTAGAGGAATGTCTTCATGTACCCTCATAAATTCTCTAATTGCTTCTTCATTTTGAAATGAATCAATTAGTGTGGGTAGTTGTTCTACCACAAGAGGTTGATTAGATGAATGTGACATGGGAGTCAACTTGGATGATTGATTAGAAAGGACTTTGAGTTGAGAAGATGATGACTCAATAGATCGGATTCACCTAGAAGAAGGGGTCATTGAGGCGACAAATAAGGGAGGTCCTGTGCAAAGCAATAAAGGACTACAGACTCAAGAAAAAAATTAGATGTTTTGAGTAGGGAGACTTAGGGCCGCATGGATCTTCAAACGAGGAAGATGACATTTATGTGATTGATAAGGGGATTCATACGAAGAAAGGGAGAACTATGACTTAATATTTGATTGAAGTGAATAGACTTTCATGAGAATTTTCAGAAGATCATAGGTGAATTTGAAGAATCAAAATAATAGTTTGGATCGAATTCAGAAGAAGAGTGGGAGAAACTCTAAATAATAATATAGACCAGAAGTGTCCAAACCATACCACCGACTATGAGATAAAGGTGGGGGAACATGGTACCCAAATGGGCTATCTAGCACGAAGAATCAAATGAGGTCTAGGTTTGATAGGCATCCTTTGATGGGAATGCTAAAACCTAGGTTCCCTACTATCATAAGTATGCAGAACTGTGTGATAATCTATATTTTTTGGCACATTCCTAGACATAGATAGTCCAGGGGATATCACAGGGGTTATTGTGTTGACATGTTCAACAAGTGTATCTACACAACCAATGAGAGCATCAAAATGATTCTCCTCATTAGACACATAATTAGCATTCTTGTCCTGATTATGTTTAGGAAAAGTCTTCGTATTGGGGGATTTATTAGGAGTGGATGAATCCATCTCCACATCACCACTTTCGATTAAGTCCTGGATGTAGTGCTGCAACTTCAAACACTTATCTGTTTTGTGACCTTTAATGTGGTGGAATTGGAAATATTCATTATCTCTAAACCATGATGGTTTAGGCATGTCATCCTCATAAGGCATAGTTTCAGGATATCTAACCATATTAACTACCTCTAGCTGTTTTAGTATTGATGACATTGAGTTAGATAGAGGAGTGAAAGTACGATGCTTATATTCCATATGCAAAGCTCCCTTTCCAAGCTTTAAAGGAGTGTTGTTTTGAATGGCTTGTACTCACTTGGAGTATACTATCCCATCACTAACATGATTGTTTTTACTTTCTATTAGGAATAAAATTTGTTTTATCGTTAGATTTAGAATCATTATGATCACGTGAAAAAAGGTTTTACGGTCCCTCTAGCTAACAATGCTTTTTCGATTTGACTCCCTTTTTCAATTACCTCTTCAAATGTGTTACCGCAATGCATTTGCAAGTGGAACGTAATGTTTGGATGGAGGTTGGGAACAAATATACTGATTAACTATTTTTCAGGTATGGAGCAAGGGAAGCAGCTAGCTAATCCTCTCCATCATTGTAAAAATGCAACAAAGTTTTCATTATTTCATTTTGCTTGGCATTACAAAGATCTAACATGGTGCCGTCATTCTCTATATTAAAAGAGAAGTGTCGTACGAAATTTTTTGCTAGTTCTAGCCATGTTGATATGGATCACTTAGGGATGTGTACAAACCATTCTAGCATCTTTTCTCCTAAACTTCAGGGAAAGAGGTGCATAAGGTAATTGTCGTTGAATGCAACCTCTTGGCATGCCATATAAAAATCTTTAATATGGTCGTGAGGGTCACCTTTTCCCTTATATTTGTCAATTTTTGTAAAATTAAAGTGTCTTGGGAAAGTTATATTTAGCATAGCTTTATCAAATGGGTAGGGACATAACTCATCAAACCAATATTTCTTGTTATTGTTACTGGTTTGGCCCTCTTGTAATACTTGAAGGGCATTCTTCATAGTTGACCACTCTTGATTGAAAAGTGGATCTTGTGTGGGTGGCATAGGCCTATATAAATGATTAAATCTAGGTGTATTCCCACCTCTATTTGTTGTGAGAATATCTTCATAAGAATCTCTTTCTGCCTCCCATCAAGGAGTTTTTATTGGGAACTCATAAAATGAAGCTTTAGGTTTCACTTTTGGTATAGCTTGTTTCAAAACTTTTGGTTGTTCCTTATGTATATGCGATGCCAAACTTGCCAATTGGCGAGTGAGGGCTTGGACCTGTTGTTCTAACGTCACCTCTTTAATAGGTATTTCATGACGATCTTCGTTAGGAGGAGGTTGTGCATGATGAACATGGTCTTCATCATCTTCACAATGAACCCTAACTATAGGTATGTGATAGTCCCCATCATTTTCAAAAGGAAACTCCACATTAGTTTGTCATCGTGTAGAAGTAGAAGAATGACTGTGGGTTCAACATTTTGTTAAGAGTGTGACGTGAGGGCAGTCTACTTGTTCTTCTCACCAAAACTAGGTCGGCGATAGAGAGAATGAGTCTACTTTGGAAGGCAACTTGGCTTCTAATTCCATAACATGTATGAGTACTTCATGTTTGTTTTGGAAAATGTAATCGTCAAAATGGGCAGAATGAATCTCTACATCCATGCACAAGGAGAATCCTCCTCTCCACCACTATGGTCAACCATGAGATTATCCTCTAAAAGAGGGTTTGTCAACTCCAAATATATCAGCCTCTAAACCTTTGGGACCCCATTCTCATAGTAGGCATTACTTTAGATTAGAAGGTATCATGCGAAAGATTTCTACTAAGGTTTATTAATGAGGGACCCTAATCAAATTTGCGCAACATAAGGACCCTAAGTCTTTAAAACAAACAATGGTGACTATAAAATAGCCATACATTCAAATAGGTCAATGTGAACCTAAGAACTAAAGAATAAGCTACCATAGCAAGGTAATGTATGACACACGTTTTTTCTAGAACACTACGACGATGTATAGTACTAAAAAATTAATCACCACAAAATATTTTATTACTTAAGATTTCGTCTATGATAGGTTTGAAACCAAATACTAAAAACAGAACATTACTAGTTACGTCAAGTTTACAATACACAAGGCCTAAATGATAAGGACAATGTTGACGCAATCTTATAACAAGATATAATAAAAACCAGTTTCTAAACAGTAGATAAAGTCTAAGTTTTGTAAAATGAACAATAACAAATGTGAGTAGCGCAACACCGCTATTTGGACATGTGAATCAATTTTTTTGGGGAGAAATCAATATTTTTAGTGTCAAAATGATGTTATAGCAATGTGAACAAATGTATTCCTCAACATTCAGAAAGTTCAAAAGAAGAGTTAGGATGTAAAAAATACGTCTATAGTATAACAAGGAATTATTAAACACGCGAACAACATTACTCTACAATATAGATATTTAGGTCTAAGTTTCACAACGGAAACAAAACGTAAATATCTCAATTGTATGGCTATAATGTGGACAACCTCAACAAATTAAAAGAAGACAAGTATGAAATCATGTAACTACGATGATAATAAATCTTAAATATGGGTCCTTGAGACAAGGGGAGCCTACTTGATCATAAGTGTGTACCATGCACACTTTCAACACTTGTGCTTCCATTATTTGCAACCTAGTCACACAAGTAGAATAAAAAAGTGGTGGACATACAATATCAAGCAGTATCTCGTATATGTTGTTTCCTTTTTTCGAAAAATTGGCAACAAGCAAACAAAGGTATAGACCAAATGGTGTTGAAATAAGCTTGGTGTTATTTTGGTAGATTTTCCCCTTGTATTAGGATAAGTGAAAAACTAGGACAAAATGACACTAAGTAGATTTTGTGATGAAATGTAACGCAGTTTCAAATTTAAGAGATTCTCACCCTTGTTCAAAAAACAGAAAGTTTGAATCTAACAAAATTTTCACTTTGTGAAAGCACTCAAGTATAGTATCTAAGACACAAATAATGGCTCCAAGTCTGGCAACCTTCCTAGGTTGGTTCACTCTCTAGGTGTCATAATATATCCATGAGCGAGATCAATTTACCCAAAAATTTGCACTGACTAATTTTAAAGTATCTTCAACTTTAATTTACCCACATCAGTATAATGAGCACCGAAGTACGTTCAGTTTTACTTTCACTGGGGTCACAATATAGATATTTTTGACTCTAATCTCACCAAGGCGTACTAGACAAGTCGGTAGTGTGAAACACTTTCCTGTTTCGTTCACAAGATTACCTCTTGCATGAACTACTTTATGGTTCCTAAGACCAACCCCATTGTTATAGCTTAAGGATTATTCCAAATGGGTCATGTCCTAGTTAAGTCGGACAATCCGTAGCTCTTAACCGAAGCCTACAAATACAATGTCATGATTGTGATGTGTTTTTAATCTTTTGTATTAAGTAATGTGGTTTTTTTCGCACTCCTTTTTGATAACCTACAAGCACACATGTGTAGTTAGAAAAATTGTTTAAGTCCTCCTTTCTTTGACTAGCTTTTGGGTCCTTCACAAAACAGTTAGTTGTTCCAAATAGATTCACAATATCATCAAAAGAGGATTAAGTGTTGTCTTAGTTTCTCAAGATCACGTTAGGTGCAAGATAAGAGCATACACAACATATAATCCAGCTAAATATGAAATGCAATGCTTTTACATCAACTAACTACCATCAAACTTTGCAAAGTAATGTTTATTCTCAATTAATTCAAGTGCTTTTTAATGAAAAGACTAAAATTTCTTTTGATTACCAAGATCACACTAGGTGCAAGGGAAGAGTATACACAACTTTTGGCCTTGATTTGTTTATTAAGTGAAAAAGATCTTAAACTAAAAGATCAAGTACATGTCAAAAAATGAAGAGTTTATTCCTTTAAGCACAAGAATGAATGATAATTGTTCCTACTTTCTCACAAGAAGCAAAAATAAAAGGTTTAGAGGTGATTTTGATTCTCAAGATCACACTAGGTGCAAGAGAAGAGCATACACAACTCTATTCCCAAACTCAATAAAAGTATGAAAACACAATTACTCCTAAAAATCTAACCCAATTTACTCAAAAAACCCTTTACCAAATCCTAGGATAATTTTGTTAAGAAAATTGCTCAAAAATCATTAAATTGACAAAAACAACATTTGAAAACCCTTAAAAATTGATAAGAATAATAGAACTAAAGTTTTGGAATTTTGAGAAAAGTTTACCTTGATCCATAGGTTCCCCTACTAGTGCACAGGTGCTCACATGTCATGCACAGACGCTCACAATCATGCACATGTGCACTCACAATCATGAACAATGTGCCCCCTTATCATCTTTCACGTAGATGCACATGATGCACATGTCTCATTTTTCACATAGTTAATGATGCACATGTGCTTCACAGTGAGGCACAGGTGCTTACAATGCATGCACAGGTGCCTTTTTCCTGCAGATGGTCAGAAATTTGAGTTTTGAAGGAAAGTTTTTTAAAAAAGGTCCAATTTTTGGGATTTATTGGCAATTTTGACATGGTCTTTGTCTCTCTCACATCTTACAAAAAGCAAGAAAACACAACTTCTACCACTAATCTAGTGTGAAATTACTTCTTAAAAGTGGAAATTGATCTAAAACTTTGAAAATTTCTTCTAAAATTTTGAAATTAATCTCAAAAGCTTGAGAAACTAATCTAAGAAGCTTGAAAGTACACTACAAAGCTCGGAAGTAAACTAGAAAAATTTGAAACTAATCTAGGAAACTTTGAAACTAATCTAAAACTTTAAAATGAAAAACTTTGAAACTAAGTTAAAAAGCATTAAAATGGAATGCAATGGGGTAATGTTCCACCAAGCATGCCAAATGAAAGCACGCTAAACTCTACAAATAAAACTTCATGAGCTAAATGAAGAAAGGATAACACCATTGCCATCCATAATAGGCCAGGATTCTAAGTCTACTAATGTAAGCGTTAAGATATAAGCTTAAAATAATGCCTAGATTAGTATGGAAAATAATACAAAAATCTAACTAAGCATTCCCAATAATATGCTTTAATTACCTAACATGGGCCTGAATATACCTAAGAGGGAAATAAAATGGTTATGTTTGCTACTCCAAGTAATGGTGAAATTCCCTCTCCAAATGAATTTTCTTAAGTCACTTTAGATTATTCATCTACTAACCTTGTTGAAGGTTTTAAGGTAAGGATTGGAGCTTGGCTTATGAATCATATGTATTATATGAGATCCAAATCAAAGCATGGCGTAAAGTATAAAGAAATAAAGTGCAGTTGTTTTTATAGTTTTTCTCTTGGGAGAAACTTGTATTTTTGTGCATGTGGGACTAAAATCCCTAAATTAGATTAGAATTGATAATCATGATTAGGCCTTGCTAATAAAAATTAGTGAATCACCGAGGGATTAAGAGGTGTGGAGCCTTAATACAACCGCTTAGGGTCAACTAGGAGGTTAGGAGAGGCTTTTGAAGCTTGCTGAGACGTTATGGAGGTGAATGGGATTATTTTTAGTGGTTGGAAGAGGGGTTTAAGCCAATACTAGGGTATATTGACCAAATCAAGGTCAAAATAGACTTAATTAGCTTATAAATGCTAATTGTTTGTTTTGAAGAGGATTTTGACTTACAATTCACTCGTAAAATGGAATCCTGAATGTGAACGAGATTTGGTGATCAATGAAGTGCTTGTTAACCGACCAAAGTGGCTAAGAAACATTATTTAATTAGTAAAGAGTACTAATTATAATGGAATTGGGAAGAATGAGAGTGATTTGTGTGCATTTTGGAAATAAGATTGTAAAAGTAGAATTTAGGTGTTTACATGGCCTGAAGTAGTGATAAGTGCTTTCTATATGGTGAATCACTCATGATCATCAACGCAAGAATATATGAATCCACAAAAATCTCAGATTGGTAAGAAGCCATCCCTTAAACACCTAAGAGTTTTGGTTGTGATGCATATATGCATACTCTAAAAAAAGAGAGAATAAATCATGACTACAGGTCTAATAAGTGCACCTTCATTAGATATGGGAATGTTATGTAAGGGTAAAATGTGTTGAATCCTAAAGCATAAAAATTGGTACATAATTATGATGTGGTATTTAGATAATTGAAGATGATTTATACATAAAAGGATGTCCATAATGGAGAAGCTAAGATGGAACATTCGAAGGAGCATCCAAAGGTGGATATAAGGATATTATGGGTTGACTTAAAGTCTAATGATCATGTATTTGAGTATGAATTTGCTAATGAAGAAGAGTCACTAGAGGAGTAATTAGAACTTGAAACCCTTGCACAAAGGATATTAGAATGGGTGTACAAATAAGTAGAAAGGTTTAGTCTAAATTACTTTTGTTATGTATTTATACTTTCAATACCTAATGATGGTGAACCCAAGAATATGTATGAATATTTTTTATCCAAAAAATGTGTATTTTGGAATAAATACAAGAAGGATTAGATAGATTCTCTAGACAAGAATGAGACTTGGGATTTGGTAAAATTACCTCTTGGAAGAAAACCTATAAGTTACAAGTGGGTATTTAATTTGAAATGCAATGTGTAAAGAAAATTAGAGAAATATAAAGCTCACCTAGTTGTGAATGTATTCTCTCAGGTAGAGGGACTTGACTTTAGAAAAGTGTTATATCTTATCATTAAATTGAATTCAATCAAGATTAGTTTAGCTCTTGTCACTACACATGTTTTGGAGATAGATTAGATAGATATTAAAAAAATGTTTCTAAATGGGGAGATTGAATAAAAAATCTTCATGACACAACCAAAAAGTTCACAGTAAAAGGAAAATATGATTTTTTTTGTCGCATAGAGAAATCCTTGTATGGCTTGAAATAATCACCAAGACGTGGAATCAAAATTTTGAGCGTTGTAAGTACAAACTTAGCCTTGCGTGTGTTAATACAAATCCTTGTGTGTACTTCAAAGAATAAGGGAATAACATTTCCATCATAGTTATCTACATGGATGACATGTTGATTGAAAATTGTAAGGTAATGGTTAGGCAAGTAAGATCTCAGCTATATGTGTAGTTAGATAAGATAGATCTCAGTGTAGAAAATATCATTTTAGGTATAGAGATTACATGAAGTTTATCTAATAGGAATATATAGCTAAACTGGAATAAATATATTAAGACATGTTTATAAAGGCTCGAGATGCATGACAAAAAAACTATGACCACACCTTTCCCCATTTGTAAAAAAATCTCAGTTGTGTAAGGTCAAAATACATAAGAGGAATTGAAGGACATGGTTCAGTTGCATATGTGAGAACGGTTGGAAGCCTAATGTATTGAATGTTCTGTAAAAGACCTAACATTTCTCATGTAGTGAGAGTTGTTAACATATATATTTAAAGTCTAGGTTAAGGGCATGTGATTGCAATGAAGATGATCTTCATATATTTTCATAAAACATTTGATCATACAATTTTTTATTAGGAAAGTCCCAGTGAAAACAAAAAATTAATTTTACATGGGTTTATGGTCTCCAATTGGGGAGAAGATAATGGTATATGTAGGTCTGCCAATGGGTGCATTTTCAACTTGTTTGGTGGAGTGGTAAACTAGATAAGTAAACATGAAACGAGTGTTGTGATATCTACCACATGAGTGAAATAAATGGAAATTACTCATATAAACAAGGAAGCAATCTAGATTCAAATATTATGTTCCACAATTAGGTTTTATAACTCATCAAGTGCAATTTTTTATGGAAAGGAACCTTGAGTATCACTCTCACAAAAACATATTAATGTACAATATAATTTTGTAAGTGAAATGGTGGAGGAAAGAAAGATACATTTGGAGAGGGTGGGAATATATATGTACATTTTGGATTCATTTAATATGGTAGTTAGAACCGAAAATTTCACTTGGTGTTGGAAAAACATGAACTTGGATTCTCGCATATGCTAGAGAATTTGTTTGTGCTCCTTTTATATACAAAGTGTTCAACAATTGGGAATGTTTCAACCTTGCATAGAATTATGTGAGGTTTATTTAGTACACAAAGATGGTTTTTGTAGAATTATGTGCACATGTTATGAGCACATGGTGTGTGGGACTTGCATAGTGCGATCTAGAAGTTTGTGTGTAGTAGGATTTATATTATGGTGCATAGAAGGTGTGAACAACATTGGAAAGTAACAATGATGTATTTTCAACAATTTTTTGACTAGGATGGAAGCCTCAAGGTGTAATGCAAATTTTTACAGGATATTATAACATGGCGAGTGGAAGAAAATATTATATTTGATGATTGAGTGATGCATAGAGAGATCTCGAGATTCTTCATCTGTAACTTCATGGGTTCTTTTAGAGCATTGTTGGTGGAAGATTTTGTACTTGAAGAAATAGGAATTCAAAAATAGTTTAGGTGATAGAAAGTCCCATCTAGGGAGGTTCTATTATCTAGGGAGGTTCCCTTAATGAAATCCAAAATTGGAAACAATAAGATATTTACAATATTTACACTAAACTATCTTGGTGTTGGGTTTTAAACCCATTTTTTGGATTTTTTAGGAAGGGGAAAAATGGAAGATAAGAAAAAAAGATTAGAATCAAAGAAGAATCACAATTTACCGAACTTTTGAGAAAACAAAATTATATCTTAAATTACCCATGGATGTCAATTACAAGAGAAAACTACACCATCTCATAATAATAAAGTAATTACCCATAGATAAAATAATCTCACTTTTTTTTTATTTGATCCACACACACAAAAACAAAAAGTTCAAAAATTATTTGAGGGAAAAAAGGAAATCATAGTTTCATATTACTTACTGTATAAAATGTATAACTTTAGAATAGAAAACTAGAGATATAACAAATAAATATAGCAAAAAGTGTATGTTGCGGGGAGTCATAGATTATTCTCCCATGTATCTTGTTTCTAAAAAATACCAACCACCTTATAATAGAGTGAGCACCTCTTTAAATAAGAGAGGATTATGAGCAAGAGTTTGTATAGGTATGAATTCAACAGAAGGATATTTTTCACTTGATACTTATGGGGATGCATGAGCTCTTCTTGAAGTCAATTTATTCCTTGAATTACTTCCTCCATCCACATTATTTGAAGGATCCTTAGTTAAACGATCTTCCTCTTCTAGTAGAGGATCGACTCTTTGTGTACAAGTATAAACCTTGGTGCCAAAAAGAATGTTGAGTTGATGAATAAGGTATTTCTTGATGACTGTGGGGAACAACCTTCTTCATAGCCTCGCACTTTGTTGATTTATTTTAGTACCACATTTTTGTTCTTATGATCATTGGTGTTGTAAGATATTCAATATTTTATTTCTCTTTTTGATACCAATCTATAATAATAATAAGGGTATATTGAATACATTTCTTAAACTATGGCCCACACAAATCAAAATCATTATTGATCATGTCCCAAGAAACTCGATCCAATTCAAAGATTTGGATTTCATGTAGGTTCATCATTACATATGATCTTATCCTAACTTTAATTCATCAATATAACCTTCCCAATAATCTTCAATGGTAGATACATGTGCGAGTATGTTACGGGGAGCGATATATTATTGTTGTCTTTTGAAGTAAATACATATGTTGAAAGGAAAAAATATTCTTTTAATTATTTTTTACATTAATCCCAAATCTACACACATAATTTCCTAGGGTGATGGGGAAATTGATTTCTTGAACCTTCTTATCCCAAAAAAGTATGTGAATAATATCTGGCTTCTTACATAGTTCAATAAGGATAAGTTTTTCACTATAGCAGATAGGAAGTTTGTATGGGATGCCTTCAAACCCTATAATTTTGATATAATAAAACATTTTGAATTTAATTTTAAAATTCCATATATAATCACCAACTATTTGGATTCTCAAGAGATAATGTTATTGGTGCATCCTTCCAATAACCTTACAATGAACACGCTGAAATTATCATTCATTTTTCTAAAGTGAATCTTATTATTCTCGTATGTTAGTTGAGTAAGCAATCAGATATTGGATTGGATAGATTTTTTATACCTTACCCAAAAAGGCCAACCCATATTATGAATCCTATAATTGGATACATTAGGGAAGAAGTCATGTAGAATGGCTTTGTGTTGCTCAACTAAGTAAGTTGGCCCGTCAATTTTTCACAAATGATTTCTCCCCAACTTATATCTTGTTTCCCTTCACAAATGAGGCTAATGAGGATACATATCTAATTATGGAATTCATCGGTGGAGGGAAGTACCATAACTCTAGCTAATAATGTGATCATATATGACAATTTCTCCAAAAATTTATTTATGTATAGTATTTAGCTAGCTTATAGGGGCTTTCTTCTTCTTATTAAACCATTATTTGAAAATCATTTATTGATATTTATTGGTATAATATCATATTGGAATACACTATAGGAACAAGCCAATATGGTGTTTGCACATTGGATTGAATTAGCAAAACCACCTACATGTGTTATACCACTTTTGAAAAAAAAACATTGGATTGAATTAGCAAAACCACCTACATGTGTTATACCACTTTTGAAAAAATATTTCTGCAAGTGCAACTCTATTACCATTTTCCATTTTTGTCCAAAACTTGGGTAAGCCCATATATTTAATGTCACTATTCCCGATTTTAAGGATAATGGTTTCCAAGGAAGAATTTGGTTGATATCTGGTGTATTGGAACTTTATTTTAATGGTTAAAGGTCACAATCAAATAGTTTGGAGGAGTGGGAAAAATGAATGTGATTTACAAACATAGGGGAAAATGAAAACATGGTAAATAAAAAATGCTTAATACAAAAAATGGGGGTGAAATTACTTATGGAGATATAAAAATGAAGTACATCGCGAGATGCCCATGTAGGTGCTTTCAAAATTGAATTTTAATGGTGGAAAAATGCTTTGGAGGCAAAGAAACAAATAGGGTAGGCTATTACGTTGGTTAGAAGAGCTCGAATTCACTTTTTAATGAATTCAAATGACTTTAAAAATGGGTTGGTTTGTTGTTATAGTCCCAATACTATCAGAAAATGCTCAAGCCCATGGAAATTTTTATAACAAAGCTTTTGAGTTTGGTTTAATCAACTTATCAGCCCTACAATAGAATCACACAAGAGTTTCATGAGTTCCACTAGGGAGTGATAAGACTAATGAAATTATATTAAAAAACATTTATGTCACCTTATTGGGGTTGGGATGGAACTCTGGAAGAGTTCCCATTGTGACTGACATAGGCAAAACAATACAAAACAATGACCAACTTTACTTGCAATGTCAGCTAAGTCATCTGATCAGGTCATAAATAGAAAATAGTGAGATAAATCATGTATTCGAACTACGATGGACATAACTGATGGAAATAAATAAAAAAATTTCTTGACTTACAATTAAAATGAGTTAATTATCTTGTCAACCAAGATGAGGAACAAAGAAACAAAAGAAAGAATTCCACTTGTTCCTCTTGGATGTGATAAAGCCTATGAAGGACCAAAAATTTAGAAAATGACTAAGTCCCAATGTAGACACCTATAATTACGCCCAAGCAATTTAAATACTTAAATTGTGCTAATTATCCCCTTTCTCGCAAATCAACGACATATCGTCAAAAGCACTCATTTTCCCTCATATCATCATTAATTAATTACACTAAGCTAATTAATTAAGTTGCCTATCCAACAAGTACCCTAAAACGACCTTCCAATAATAAATCACCCCTTCTACCTAGACTAATTAATTATTATTAATTAATTAACTCTTCCCCTTCCATTTAACCAATAAATCAATATTTAATTGATTTAATCCCCTTTATAATAGCCCAAATCGCACTAATATTCCTCTAATTGGCTTCTATAAGCTTACACCTACCTATTAATTAATCACCTTTGATTAATTAAAATACCCCCCAACTCCCATGACTTGCTAAACATGTATTAAACCCTTCTAAAGTAAGGTTACCTTTAATAAAGCAACCTTATCCATTCTTAATCATGTTTTACCTTTATCCCACATTCATGAGAATGTGTTGAATCCTTTATCCTTTGGGCTATATAAAGATCCCTCCACCTACCTTTTTACTTACACCTAAACTTTCTAAGAGAGTAAATGCAAAGCATATAGCAAAGAGACTAAGAGCTTGCACCTTGCCCTTTTGAGAGTTCATCATCTTGAAGAGTTAAGCCTCTTTCTTAAAGTGCTTGGGTCATATGGGAGGTGTCAAAAGGGTCTTGTAGCCCAACTTTGATTAGCCCCCATTCCTAGGTTCTTGGAGCATTAAGGACAACTATTTTGATAGCCATGGAGCTTACTTAGGTCCATTCATTTATTTGTTGTTAGAGAATAGAGGAGTTTATATATTTAGCATTGTTATTTTCAAAGTTTGTATTGATGAATGCTAGTATCTAACCCTTGTTTAATTCTTATCATGATGGTGTTTGTGCTTTGTTTTAGCTAAATCGTAGAGCTATTTTAGGTGGTAGTTCTTGTTTCATTTGATTTAGCATTAATCAAAGTATACATGCACACATTTGGCACGCCCGGTGGGACTTACTCCATTGTCCTTTGCACTTAATTTCAAGTTTTTGTAGTTAAGTTTTATTTTTGGTTACTAACCCTCTTTTACACATGTTGATCTAACTTGTTTTTTTTAACATGTTTTGTTGAGTTTGCATGTGTTGGGTCTTTCTTGTAGGTATGAAGGAGGTGAAGTGCTGTCAAAATTGGAATTGAGGGGAAAATTTCAAGATTTCTCCATGTTTTCATTTTTAGAGCTTACTTTTTCAACATTCTACATGCTAGTTTTGTCAATTTCTTGAAGATTTTAAATTCTTGAGCATGTAGGTTAGTGTTTGATAGTGCTGAGTCTTCTATTTACATATTAATGTGGTGGGTTGCTGTCAAAATTTAATCTTGGTGAGAAAATTTCAAGATTTCATCATGTTTTCATTTTTTAAGCTTACTTTTTCAACATTTTACATGCTAGTTTTGTCAATTTCTTGAAAATTTTCAATTCTTGAGCATGTAGGTTAGTGTTTGATAGTGCTGAGTCTTATATTTACATATTAATGTGGTGGGTTGCTGTCAAAATTTAATGTTGGTGAGAAAATTTCAAGATTTCATCATGTTTTCATTTTTAGAGCTTACTTTTTCATCATTCTACATGCTAAAGCTTACTTTTTCAACATTTTACATGCTAGTTTTGTCAATTTCTTGAAAATTTTCAATTCTTGAGCATGTAGGTTAGTGTTTGATAGTGCTGAGTCTTATATTTACATATTAATGTGGTGGGTTGCTGTCAAAATTTAATGTTGGTGAGAAAATTTCAAGATTTCATCATGTTTTCATTTTTAGAGCTTACTTTTTCATCATTCTACATGTTAGTTTTGTCAATTTCTTGAAAATCTTAAATTCTTGAGCATGTATGTTAATGTTTGATAGCGTTGAGTCTTCTATTCATATATTAATATGATGGGTTGTTGTCAAAATTGAATCTTGGTTGGAAAAATTTGCCCATTTTGCATATTAAGGGACGTTTTTTTTGACATTTTTTAAGTGTATGTCAAGTGCATACCCATGAGCATAAGAGCATATGCGTAACCCATCTTCCGAAGGCCATAACTTTTGCTCCCGACCTCGAAATGACTCCATTTTTTTTGCGTTGGAAAGGTATTGAAGTTAACTATGTAATGAAAACATAAATTTGGGATTTAAACTTACAGAAGTTGCAGGTTTTTTCTGTTATTTTAAAACTGGTCATTTTCTAACATGTCTAATGTTTTGATGAATGTTGTATTTCTATGCTTACTCGATTTAGATCAAAGCGTGTGTATGCTCTTCTCTTGCACCTTTTGGTGATCTTGAGAATCAAAAACAACTTTGATCTATATCTTTTTAACATTGGGATTAAACTTGGAAATTTAATTATTCATTTTGCTTAAGGGAATGAACCTTTTACAAAGCATTTTTCAACGGTCCTTTGATTTGAAGTTTTCCATTTCTATATAGTTGGGCTAAAAGTTTGTGTATGCTCTTCTCTTGCACCTTAGGGTGATCTTGAGAATCAAAAGCAACTTTAGTCTTCATTTTATAACATTTGGTAAATTGGAAACTTCATCTTTCACTTTTGGTTTAAAGGGAATGAACATTTATCAAGAATTTTTGTATGGTTCATTGATTGAAAAGATTTTATTTACTTTTTAGTTGGATTATTTGTTGTGTATGCTTTTCTCTTGCATCCTTGGATGATCTTGAGAATCAAAAGCAACTTTTAATCCTCTTTTAAATACTGTGATTTTCTTGGAGAACTACTAACGCTTGAGTGCAGGACCTAAAAACGCTTGTCAAAGAAAGGAGGAATCAAAACGAAATCAAAAACTACTAATACAGTTGTTATACAGGTTGCCAAAAGGTGTTCAAGCAAACCACACCTAATTAAACAAGATAAAAAGAACAACATATTCAAAACACTGTATTGCAGGTTTCGGAAAAGGGTACGTCCCTCTCCGCTCAACTGGAACATAACCCCTTTGGCATAACGCCTTAAGCTACAACAATGGGGGTGGTTCCAGGAACCCCAAAGTAGTCCACGCAAGAGGGAACCTTGTGGATGAAACGGGAAGTGCTCCGCACTACCTACTTGACTAGTGATTCCTTTGTGAGATAGAGTTACAGGTTGTCCGTTGTGGCGACCCCAGTGATAGTACACGTAGACGCACTAGTTGCCTACTGTTCTTGAAAGGGGTAAAGTAAAGCCGAGATACTCCCAAACTAGTCAGTGCGACTTTTTGGGTAAATCGCGCTCGCTTGTGGCAACTTGGTAACACCTAGGGCGAGAGAACCACCTAGGAGAATATACTTTGGCCAGGAGCCCACTTTGATCATTTTAAAACAGTGTTGAGTTGTGAACCTTCTTTTTGAGAAACGTGTGACGTATTACTTTCGCCTAGTTTTTACTTGCCTTAGGGCGAGGCGAAACTCTGCCGAAGTGAGGCTAGCATTTTTCGTCATTTTTTCTTGATTTATTTCCTTCATATTCTTTTGACACTTTGTTGATCAAAAGAAGTGTGATTACCTTTGTGTTGCCATTCGACTGTTTCTCTCACTTTTATGTCCGTTTACACCCATCCATGTTTGCGGCTGGGTTAGTTAAACGTCTAAAGTGAGTGGAGGCGTTTTCACGTCATTTGGTAGCCATTATGATCTTGATACCCACGTCAAGATCGTCATTGTAGTTAGGCGTGGTTCATCACTGTGGACTTCCATAGAGGAGTTAGTTAGTTTGTCTCGTATCATTACAATTTCGATATTTACGTCTTGTTTCTTGTAAACTCGACATAAATACCTATATTGTACGGTTACGCTGCACACATTCTTAACTATTCCTAGCTATACTTTGAGCTTTTTTTTTTTTTTTTTGTTCAGTTTTATTATTACCTCAATTTCAAAAGGTGTTAGGAACTACCATTTGTGCGTGTCATATCAATAACACCTCGATATCAATACTCCACTTTCTTGCAAAGTGGGTTAACATATCTTGGTGATATTGTTGTGTCATTCGCAAATCGTAATTGACGCTTTTTGAGATATAGGTCTTAATCAGACTTGAGCTTGCTCATCGTATATCTTGATTGGGAGATCGCATTTAACTTCATGTATTTACTTACGTTTTGTTCATTCCTTTGAACTTGGCATAAGTGGAGACATCTTGTTAATCATCTGGCGTCATAAATTACTTTAAAACGTAATCTAGGAGGTACTTCATTTGATTAAGTTTTGATACCAAACGATTGTTTCATTGGTGACTTTATCATTCTATCACATTGGTATTCTCACACTGTTAATTTACTCTTAACACGTACATCTTGTGTTTCACTTAGGGGTAGACATTGAATTTTGAACAAATCTACAACTTACCTTAGTGAAACTTATCACGAAAACATGGCTCCCAAAACACGTCTAGGGTTGAAGAAACAGACATATGAGGAACAACAAGCACATGCTTGGGAGACCTCTAACGGACAAGGGTCAAACCCCTTCATTGGACACGATTTAGGGCCACTATTTTCTGCAGAAAAGGAAACCGAAGAGATGGTCGATCATAGTGGAAATGAATTAGAATCACCACACGCAGAATTTGATTTTGACCCTACTCTACTAGATGAGTTTCTCCTTAGAAACAAAGATAGAGTTTTGGCACGGGTTGTGGAATTAGGGGCCAAATTGCCCACCGAGAATGAACCAATATTACCTACAAATGACACTACTAAGGAAGAATGCCCCCTTATCAATATGGAAGATATTTTAACAGGTGGGCATGCTTCCACTTCTTACGCAGAAAATGATAAAGTGGTAGGGCATAGAATACCCCTCATCAAAGTGCCACGAAGAAACAAGATAGAACATGAGACAGGGGAAGAACCTCCACAATACGAAGAGGAAGAACCTTTAGAAGAAGAAAACACAAACCAAGTCACAATCCAACAACAACTCAGTAACCTAAGCCGACAACTAGCTTTGCTTACTTTCCAGGTACAAAAAGACACAAACAAGAATGTTCAAAAGTCAAGGCCTAAGTTTAGGATCCATGAACTCCATCGAGAAAACCAAGGAGAAGAAGACATGGGGTATCATCGTGTACACGTCCCCACTTCTCCCACTAAAGAACAATTGCTCGCACAAGAAGTGCAATCTATGAAAGCAACGCTTGCAAGCATACAAGAAAGCAATATAGGGAGTATTAGGAAATACAAATATGAAGAACTATGCCCCTATCCTTTTGACAAGACAATAACCCTTCAACCCTTTCCAAAGAAATTTGATATGCCAAAGTTTGACAAATACAAAGGAAAGGGAGACCCAAGGGATCATGTTAAAGATTTCTACATGGCATGTCAAGAGGTGTCTTATAGTGATAATTACCTTATCAGACTCTTTCCTAAGAGTCTCGGAGGTCAAGCATTGGAATGGTTTACACGCTTACCACGAGGATCAATTTTCACCTGGCCAGAATTGGCAGAAAGATTCGTGCGTCATTTCTCATATAACATAGAGAGTGACATCACCATGGCAGACTTGTGCAGCACAAAACAACGCCCAAATGAGACCTTCGCCAGCTTCCTCCAACGATGGAGAGGGATAGCTAGTCGCTTCCCTTGCGCTTTCCCTGAGAAGCAGCTAGTCAGTATTTTCATCCCTAATCTCAACCCAGATATAGCTTTCCACCTCCAAATGCATTGTGTCCGCACCTTTGAGGAGGTTATCGAGAAAGGGATTCAAATAGAAAAGGCTCTCATTGCCAAAGGCACCCTCAAAACCCAATCTAAAGACAACCAAAGTGTCAAACCCACTGAAAAGCCAAAGATCTTTAACAAAAACAAAAACGTGGTGGGGGACGGAATCACTGATTCCAAACGTGTTCAAACGGTCCAAACCAGTCAACCTTTTAAACTAACCAAGGGCCCAATTCAACCACCACCAAAGCGACGAACATTCACCTCCCTCAATGAACCATTGTCTGTCATACTAAAACAGTTGGATGCGGCCCACATGATGACCTATCCTACAACGCAACCATTTGATGACAACACTCCTAAACCTTCATGGTATAAGGAACATGAATACTGTGAAATGCATCGCGTTAAAGGTCATAAAACAGACAAATGTTTGCGACTTCGCCACTATATTCAAGACCTCATTGACAACGGGGAGATAGAGGTGGATAATCCTAGCCACATGCAAACACCTAATGAGAAAATGGGGATTTATAAGGAACCATTCCCCAAGCATGATAAGTCGGAAAAGGCAAAACCGGATCGGGGGGAGTCATCCCAAACCTATAAAGCCACAAATTACTTATATACCAAGAGAGATAACAATCATTACGATTCACTTATCGGATGTATTCGCTCCCCTACTAACCGTGTCAATACCATCTGGATCAAGGGAAAGGACTGCGCTGCGGTAACAAGGCGTGCCCGCCTTGTGATTCCAGAACCCTCTCTTGTGACCCCACAAACTGGTAAATATAACCTTTTAGAACAACTTGAGAAGACACCTGCTAAGATCTCGATCTTAGATCTTCTCAAGATATCCAATGTGCATAAGGACATTTTGTATCAAACTCTTCAGGGGTCGGGAGTGCCTTTAGAAGTCGATCCTGCATACCTTCAAGCCGCGGTGGCAAATATTACACCCAGTGAGCATCTCACTTTCAACCATAGGGAGGTCCCTACCGAGAATCCTACACATAATCTTCCCTTATACATTGAGGTAGTTGTTACCCGCAGGAAAATCAAACGGGTGCTTGTGGATAACGGATCTGGATTGAACATCTGCACGCTTAAATTAGTCAAACAATTGGGACATACGGAAGAAGATCTTGAGTCCCATATCATCACTATCACCGCATACGACAACGCGGAAAGAGAGTCAGCAGGCACCATTACGCTGCCAATGGAGGTGGGCCCCACTTGCCATCAGACAAAGTTTCACGTCTTAGACTTGGAACTTCCATATAATATGCTTCTAGGCCGACCATGGATCCATGCCATGCAAGCAGTGCCATCAACATTTCATCAATGCATCAAGCTGAAGCATGAGGGACATACAGTAACAATACCAGGAGACTCAGAGCCCTTTTCTCATTGTAGAGCTCTTAATAGCTTTGCACAAAAGGGTACATACGCATGTCCCTCCACAGATATAGTTGTCCCCCTTCATTCTGAGGCCATGGAATCTCGAGTAGATTCAAATTCTCTTAGTCCTTGCACTCATGGGGCATCTACTTCAACATCTCCATTTAATTTATGGGAGATGAAAATTCTGGAATATGGCTGTGGGGAGTATAATGTACAACAAGCGCTCTTGGTTTCTGACCTCTCCTTATCGCCCAAGACTAGAGGTCGACCCAACTACCGCTTCAGGAGACCTAGAGAGGAACATACTATTGGGTCGTTCCTACCTGGAGGCTTGTTAGCTGAGGAAAAATTACTTGATCCACCTACTACTTGGGTCCCTGAGGACACTCAGCCATCTTGTTATCAAACCCCAGAATATGAAAAATCTAGCAGAATGATGTACTCCATGGGCTACAAAGGCCTAGGATGTGGGAGGAATGAACAAGGACAAAGAGAACCAGTCCCTCTTCCACATTTCAAAACAGAAAGATATGGCATTGGGATTCACCCTTATGGAGCACACCCCAATGATCAAGATGCGACTTGTTCTGAGCATGAGGATAGCTCCGATTATCTAGATAGCGATGCGGATTCCTGTTGTAGCCAATATGAGGATCTGGCCTCCACGAACCTTTTCATGAATAATGCTGTCCTAACCATCACCCCCAATGAACCAACCCTTGACCTTGTATACCCCTCCCTTGTTGAATGGGACCAACAACGTCACGTGCCACTAGATTTATTCGAGAATGACGAGGCTATTGCAGAGTTCATGGGCATAAGGGATACAATTCCCATTGGAGATCACAAGAAGGGTTTCTTTATTGACTTAGACACCTACGCCTACTTCGGCGAGGAGGCTGAACTTCGTGGTCAGCAAAATTTAAAGAAAGCGAGGGCAAGAGTTCTAAAGAAAAGCCTCGGAAAAAATCAAAGTCCAAGTCACACAGTGAAACCTCTTGAGGCATTGGCTGACAAACAAATAAGAAAATTAAAGGACAAACAAAGTGACCACGCCAAGGATGAAAATCTCGTAGAGACATCCTTGGATGAAGATCTCAACCTACCTCCCGATCCCACGCGTATGGAGGATTTATCAAAATTGTTAGTTGAAGAACCCCTTTGTGGACAAGTATAAAACCTTGGGGCCAAAAGAATGTTGAGTTGAGTAATAAGGTATGTGCTTTTGAGGACTTGCGGGGAACAACCGGCTCATACCTCGCACTTGGTTGATGATGTTAGTTACCTACATTTTGTTCTTAATGATCATTGGTGTTGTAGATATTCATATTTTCTTTCTCTTTTTGATAACCATCTATAATCATAGATAAGGGTCATATTGAATACCTTTCTTAACTTGGCCCCCACAAATCAAAAGCAGGGATGATCATCGTCCAGAAACTGCGATCAAATTCAAACGATTTGGATTTCATGTAGGTTCAACATTACATATGACTTATCCTAACTTTACTTCTCAAAACAATAAACCTTCCCAATATCTTCAATGGGAGATACCTGTGCGAGTATGTCGGGAGCGATAATTAATTGTTTCTTTTGAAGTAGAATACAGAGGTTGAAAGGAAAATATTCTTTTATTATTTTTTACCATATCCCAAATGCTAACAACCCTCCATATTTCCTAGTGAAGGGGGAAAGTGATGGCTGGAAACCTCTTATCCAAAAAAGTATTGAATAATCTGGCTTCTTACATATTCAATACGGATAAGTTTTTCACTATCGCAGAAGGCAATTTTTTGTATTGGGATGCTTCAAAACCACCCTAGAATGGTAGAATAACAGGGGGAGTGGAATGGTTAAATTCCATATATATCCATCAAACTATTTGGAGCGCACGAATAATGTTTTGGTGCATCCTTTCCAATAACCTTACAATGACCACGCTTAAATTAATCATTCATTTTTTCTAAGTAATCTATGAGGCCGGAGGGTAGGTGAGGAACAAGGTTCAGATATTGGAAGGGATAGATTTTTTTATACCTTCCCAACAGGCAACCCATATTAATGATCCTATACTTGGATACATAGGGAAAGAAGTCATGAGCATAGCATTTGTGTTTGCGCACAAGGAAGCTGGCCCGGCAAGGTTTCACAAATGAGGTCCCCCAACTGTAGATCTGGGTTTCCCTTCACAAATGAGGCTAATGAGGATACATATCTAATTATGGAATTCGCGGTGGCGGGAGTACAGAACTCATCTATATGTGAGCAGATAGACAAGTGCGCCAAAAATGATGAGTATAGTATTGAGCTACTGATAGGGCTTTCTTCTTCTTTTCAACCAATTATTTGAAATCATTTATATTGCTCTTTATTGGTAATATCAGATTGGAATCACAGAGGAACAAGCAATAGTGTTTTGCACATTGATTGAATTAAGCAACACCACCTACAATGTGTTCATACTACCACTTTTTGAAAATAAAACACATTGGAGTGAATTAGCAAAACCACCGAACGGGGAGACCACTTTTCAAAAAGATGTCTTCCATGCACACTCTCTGACCATTTTCCTTTTTGTCCAAAACTGGGGTAAGAGCCCATCTATTTAATGTCACTAGGCCCGAGTTTACGGATAGGGGGCCAAAGGAATAGTTGGTTTGATAATCTGGGGGGATTGGAATTTATTTTAATGTTACAGGTCACATCACATTTTGAGGATTGGGGAACAATTGCATGCGTGCTTTACACCTAGTGGCAAAATGAAACATGGTAATAAAAAACTGAATACAAAAAAATGGGGTGAAAATGACTTATTGAGATTAAATGAAGTACCATGCAATGCCCATGTATGTGCTTTCAAAATTGAATTTTAATGTGAAAACACTTTGGAGGCAAAGAAACAAATATGTTAGGGCTCTTACGTGGGGGGAGAAGACGCGAATCAACGTTGGAATGAATTCAAATGACTTTAAAAAAGGGTTGTGTGTTGTTATAGTCCCAATACTATCAGACAATGCTCACGCCCATTGAAATTTGTTAACAAAGCTTTGAGTTTGGGGTACTCACTTATCAGCCAGCAGAGAAATCACACAAGATGTCATGAGTTCCACCTCGGAGTGATAAGACTTGATTATAGTTAAAAAACATTTATTTCACCTTATTGGGTTGTGATGTAACTCTGGAAGAGTCCCCTTTGACTGACATAGGCCAAAACAATACAAAACAATGACCACCTGTACTTGCAGTTTCGCGAGTCATCTATCATGTCAAATAGAAATAGTGAATAAATCTTATCGAACTACGAGGACATAACGGATGGAAAAAATAAAAAAAGTTCGGACTTACATTAAAATGAGTTAATTATTCCTTGTCAACAAGATGAGGAACAAGCAACCAACGAGAAGAAATTCCACGTGTTCCTCGGGATGGGAAAAGGGCAGAGGAAGGACCAAAAAGTTAAAAAAGACTAAATCCCAATGTGACACCTTAAGTACCCCAAGCCAATTACATATCTTAGAATTGTGCTAAGTATCCCTTTCTCTCACGCAAATCAAACGACAATCGTCAAAAGCACCTCAGGGGCCCGCACATATCATCTTAATAATTACACTAAGCTATTAATTAAGGGGCCTATCCACAATATGCCCTAATTAACGGACGGCCGTGAGAATCACCTCGTTTATCTAGATTAAGATGTAGGAGGAAGAGGGCGGCCCATTCGTGTCACTAGGATCAGAGTAAGTTGGGAGGTCTCCCCCTTTTAATGGCTAACTCGTACTAATATTCCTCTCATAGCTTCTAGAAAGCTTACATCACTTATTAATTAACCCCTGGATTAATGAAATACCCCCCCAACTCCCATGACTTGCTAAACCTTATAAACCCTCTCAAGTAGTTTACCTTTAATAAAGAAACCTGATCCATGCCTAATCAATGTTTTATTACCTTTGTATCCCACAGTCATGAGAATTGTTGATCCGTTATCCTTGGGCTTATAAAGCCCTCATCCACCTACCTTTTTACTTACCCAATTGCCTAAGAGAGTAATGCAAAGCCATGACAAGAGACGAAGAGCTGGCACGGTGCCGGGAGAGGGGCAATCATCTGGAAGGGTTAGCCCTCGTCTTAAAGTGCTTGGGGCAGATGGGAGGTGCCAAAAGGGTCTTGTAGCCCACTTTGATTAGCCCCGCATCCTAGTTTCTTGGAGCATTATAAGGACACTTTTGATAGCCATGGAGCTTACTTGGTCCATTCATGAGGGGGGGTGAGGAATAGAGGAGGTTAGAGAGGGTAGCAGTGTTAGGTTTTCAAAGTTGTATTGATGATGCTAGTCATCTAACCCGTGTTTAATTCGTATCATGATGTGTTTATGCTTTGTTTTACGTGAGCTACATTCGTGGCTAGTTTAGTGGTATTCTTGTTTCTTTGATTTAGAGCATTAATTAAGGTTAACAGGCACACAGTTAGCACGCCCCGGTGGAGTTAACTCTCCAATTGTCCTTTGCACTGAATTTCAAGTTTTGTATTAATTTTTATTTTTGATTACTAACCCCCTAACCCCTTTTACATGGTGAGCTAACGTGTTGGTTCCGAACTGTTGGGGGGGGAGTTTTGCATGTGTTCGTATTTCTTGTAGTATAAGGAGGGGGCTTCTTGTCAAAATGGAATTGAGAGAAAATTTTCAAGATTTCTCCATGTTTTTTAATTTTTAGGGCTACTTTTTCACATTCTACATGCTAGTTTTGGGAAATGTCGTGAAGATTTTAATCTTGAGCATGTAAGGTTTAGTGTGTGATAGTGCTGAGGTCTCTATTTCATATTCTGTGGTGGGGTGCGGGCAAAATGAAGCTTGGTGGAATTTTTCAAATTTCATCATGTTGTTTCATTTTAGTAAGCTTACCTTTTTTTCATCAGTCTACATGCGATTTTTGCCATTTCTTGAAAAAATTCTACGTTTGAGCATGTAGGTTAATGGTTGAGAGCGGTGATCTGCTATTCATATCTAGTGATGGTTTTTTTGTCACTTGAATCTTGGTTGGAACATGTTACCGAGTTGCATATTAAGGTACTTTTTGTTGACATTTTTTTAGGGCATGTCAGTGCTACCCGAGAATAAACATAGGCGAACCCATCGACGAAGGCCATAACTTTTTGCTCCCGACCCGAAATGACTCCATTTGTTTTGCGTTGACAGGTAATTGAAGTAACTAGCACTAAACATACAGTTCCAGGATTTACAGAACACTTACTAAGTAACAGTTTGTCTGTTTTTTTAAAGCTGGTCATTTTCTAACATGTCTAATGTTGGTGAGAATGTTTGGCCCATGCTGACGCTTCGATTATATCAAAGCGTGTATGCTCTTCTCTTGCAACCTTTGGTGATCTTGGGGAGAAAATCAAAAAAAACAACTTTGATCTATATCTTTTTAACATGGGAGTAACCGAGAAATTTAATTCTTCCACTTTTGGCGTAAGGAAGAACCTTTTACAAGCAGTGGGCAATGGCCCTTTGATTGAAGTTATTCCATTTCTATATAGTTGGGATAAATTGTGTATGCTCTTCTCTCTTTCCCCTGAGGTGATCTGGAATCACAAGCACTTTATGCTGCATTTTGTAACATTTGGTACTTGGAAACTCATCTTGCACGGGGGTTTAGGGAAGGATCAGGGAGCAAGAAGGGGGATGGGGCTTGATCGAAAAGATTGTATTTACGTGAGTGGGATGATTTGGTGTATGCCCTCTTCTCTTGCATCCTTGGTCTCTTGAGAATCAAAAAGCCCTCTTAATCCATCTTTTACATACGGGATTGTTGCGTGGAGAACTAAGAACGCTTGAGTGCAGACCTAAAAACGATGTGGGCAAAGAAAAGGAGGAATCAAAACAACATCAAAACGACTAATACAGTTGTTAATACACAGGGTGCCAAAAGGTGGTCAAGCAACCACACCAATTAAAAACAAGATAAAAACAACATTTCAAAACATCTGTATTTCAGGTTTCGAAATGTACTTCCCTCTCCGCTCAACTTGACATAACCCCGTTGCATAACGCCTGAAGCTACAACAAGGGGGGGGGGTTGTCCAGCACCCCAAAGTATCCCACGCGAGGGAACTTTGGACGAAACGGAAGTGCTCCGCACTACCTACTTTGACTAGTGTGCCTTTTGGGAATAGAGGACAGTTTGTCTGTTGTGGCGACCAGTGATTAGTACAGTAGACGCACTCTTCCTACTGTTCTTAAGGGGTAAAGTAAAGCCGAGAGACTACCAAACAGTCAGTGCGGACTTTTTGGGTAAAATCGCCTCGCTCGTGCAACGTTGTAACACCTATGGCGAGAGAAACCACCTCGTTACTATACCTTTGGCCAGGGATCCGCACTTGACCACTTTAAAAACCAGTGGTTTGAGCTTGGAAACGTCTGGGGGAGAAACGTGGGACGTATTGTTTTCGCCTAGTTTTGACTTCTTAGGGCGAGGCGAAACTCTGCCGAAGTGAATGCTAGCATTTTCGTCATTTTTTCCTCTTGATTTATTTCCTTCTTTCTTTTTGAAACGTGGGGTCAAAAGAATGGGAGTACGGGGGTGGCCATTCGACTTTTCGCCTCCCTTTTATGTCCGTGCCCCCTCCATGTTTTGCGGCGTGGGTTTAGTGAAACGCAAAGTGATGAGGCGTTTTCAACTGCATTGTGGTGCCATTGTGATCGTGATCCAATGTCATATCGTCATTGTATTAGGCGTGGTTCTCAGGCGACGTCAAGAGAGGCTTTTAGCTTGTTTGTCGCGATTCAGTACAATGGTGATATGTACGTCCTTGTTTCTTGTAAAACTCGACATAAAGACCGAATATTGTACGGTTACCGTGGCAACACATTCTTAACGATTCCTAGCTATACTTTGGGCTTTTGTGTGGTTCGGTTGTAGGATGACCGACCCTCGATTTTCACAGGGCTATGCAACTACAGTTGTGCGTGTTAAGCAATAAACCTCATATCAATACGTCACTTCTTGCAAAAGGTTAACTATCTTGGTGATATTGTTGTGGTCATGCGCAAATCTAAGTCACTTTTTGGAATATGGTCTTAATCAGACTCAAAGCTTGCTCATTGTATATCTTGAGGGGGAGATCGGCATTAACTCATGTATTACTTTACTCCTTGTTCATTCCTTTGAAACTTGGCATAAGTGGAGACATCTTGTTAACAGCTGGCGTCACAATTACTGTGGAACGTAGATCAGGAAGTCGTCTGGGAGTAAGTTTTAATCCAAATGCCTGTATCACGGGTGATTTACACTCTCTCATATGGGTATCTCAACTGGTGACACATTCATACTCTTACAATTTCAATCTTGGTTTCAACTCGGGTAGACATTGAATTTTGAAAAAATCGACACTACCTTATGAAACTGATACGACAACAGGGCTCCCAAAACACTTAGGGTTGAAGAAACCGGCATATAGGAACACAGTCATGCTTGGGAGACTCTAACGGACAAGGCCAAACCCCTTCATTGTACACGATGAGTGCCCTATTGTCTGCAAAAAGAAACGGAAGAAGGGCGATCATAGGGAAATGAATTAGATCACCACAACTCAGAATTTGATTTTGCCCTCACTCTACTAGATTGGGTTTCTCCGTAGAAACAAGATCGAGTTTTTGGCACGGTTGTGGATGATAGGCCAAATTGCCCCCGAGAATGAACCAATATTACCACTACAATGACACTACTAAGGAAGAATGCCCTCCTTATCAATATGGAGATAATGACAGGGGGGCATGCTTCCACTTCTTACGTAAAATGAAAAGGGTAGGGCTCGACTACCCCTGCACAAAGTGCCACGAAGACACCGGATAGAACATGATACAGGGGAATAACCTCCCAAGAAACCCCACAATACAAGAGGAAGAACCTTTAGAATAAGACAACACAAACCAATTCACAATCCCATCCAACCACAAACTCAGTAACCTAAGCCGACAACTAGCTTTGCTACTTTCAGGTACAAAAGACACAAACAAGAATTTCAAAAGTCAGGACCTAATTTAGGATCCATGAACTCCTCTGGAAAACCAAGAAAAGAAGACATGGGGTATCATCGTTTCCACGTCCCCACTTCTGCCCCTACAACATTGCTCCACAAGAAGTCATCTATGACACAACGCTTGCCAGCATACAAAAAGCAATATAGGAGTATTGGAAATACAATATGAAGACTATGCCCTATCCTTTTGTACTAGACATAACCCTTCAACCCTTTCTCAAAGAACTTTGATATTCCAATTTTACAAAGACAAAGAAAGGGAGACCAAAGGATCAAGTTTAAAGATTTCTACATGGCATGTCCAAGAGGTGTCTTAATAGTATACGTACCTTATCAGACTCTTTCCAATGATGTCTAGTAGTCCCGGAGGTCAAGCATGGATGGTACACGCTACCACGAGGATCAATTTCACCTGGCCAGAATTGGCAAGAAAGATTCGTGCGTCAATTTTCTCATATAACATAGAGAGTGACATCCACCATGGCAGACTGTGCAGCACAAAACACCGCCCAAATGAGACCTTCGCCAGCTTCCTCCAACGATGGGAGAGGGATAGCTAGTCGCTTCCCTTGGCTTTTCCCTGAGAAGCAGCTAGTCAGTATTTTCCATCCCTAATCTCAACCCAGATATGCTTTCCACCTCCAATGCATTGTGCCGCACCTTTGAGAGGGTTATCGAGAAAGGGATTCAAATAGAAAAGGCTCTCATTGCAAAGGCACCCCTCAAAACCCATCTAAAGACAACCAAAGTGTCAAACCCACTGAAAAGCCACAGATCTTTAACAAAAACAAAAACGGGTGGGGGACGGAATCACTGATTCCAAACGTGTCAAACGGTCCAAACCAGTCAACCTTTTAAACTAAACCAAGGGCCCAATTCAACCACCACCAAAGCGACGAACATTCACCTCCCTCAATGAACCATTGTCTGTCATACTAAAACAGTTGGATGCGGCCCACATGATGACCTATCCTACAACGCAACCATTTGATGACAACACTCCTAAACCTTCATGGTATAAGGAACATGAATACTGTGAAATGCATCGCGTTAAAGGTCATAAAACAGACAAATGTTTGCGACTTCGCCACTATATTCAAGACCTCATTGACAACGGGGAGATAGAGGTGGATAATCCTAGCCACATGCAAACACCTAATGAGAAAATGGGGATTATAAGGAACCATTCCCCAAGCATGATAAGTCGGAAAAGGAAAAACCGGATCGGGGGGAGTCATCCCAAACCTATAAAGCCACAAATTACTTATATACCAAGAGAGATAACAATCATTACGATTCACTTATCGGATGTATTCGCTCCCCTACTAACCGTGTCAATACCATCTGGATCAAGGGAAAAGGACCTGCGCTGCGGGTAACAAGGCGTGCCCGCCTTGTGATTCCAGAACCCTCTCTTGTGACCCCACAAACTGGTAAATATAACCATTTTAGAACAACTTGAGAAGACACCTGCTAAGATCTCGATCTTAGATCTTCTCAAGATATCAATGTGCATAAGGACATTTTGTATCAAACTCTTCAGGGGTCGGGAGTGCCTTTAGAAGTCGATCCTGCATACCTTCACAATCCGCGGTGGCAAATATTACACCCAGTGTAGCATCTCACTTTCAACCTAGGGAGGTCCCTACCGAGAATCCTACACATAATCTTCCCTTATACATTGAGGTAGTTGTTACCCGCAGGAAAATCACACGGGTGCTTGTGGATAACGGATCTGGATTGAACATCTGCACGCTTAATTAGTCAAACAATTGGGAGATACGGAAGAAGATCTTGAGTCCCATATCATCACTATCACCGCATACGGACAACGCGGAAAGAGAGTCAGCAGGCACCATTACGCTGCCAATGGAGGTGGGCCCCACTTGCCATCAGACAAAGTTCACGTCTTAGACTTGGAACTTCCATATAATATGCTTCTAGGCCGACCATGGATCCCATGCCATGCAAAGCAGTGCCATCAACATTTCATCAATGCATCAAGCTGAAGCTATGAGGGACATACAGTAACAATACCAGGAGACTCAGAGCCCTTTTCTCATTGTAAGAGCTCTTAATAGCTTGTGCACAAAAGGGTACATACGCATGTCCCTCCACAGATATAGTTTGTCCCCCTTCATTCTGAGGCCATGGAATCTCGAGTAGATTCAAATTCTCTTAGTCCTTGCACTCATGGGGCATCTACTTCAACATCTCCATTTAATTTATGGGAGATGAAAATTCTGGAATATGGCTGTGGGGAGTATAATGTACAACAAGCGCTCTTGGTTTCTGACCTCTCCTTATCGCCCAAGACTAGAGGTCGAACCCAACTACCGCTTCAGGAGACCTAGAGAGGAACATACCTATTGGGTCGTTCCTACCTGGAGGCTTGTTAGCTGAGGAAAAATTACTTGATCCACCTACTACTTGGGTCCCTGAGGACACTCAGCCATCTTGTTATCAAACCCCAGAATATGAAAAATCTAGCAGAATGATGTACTCCATGGGCTACAAAGGCCTAGGATGTGGGAGGAATGAACAAGGACAAAGAGAACCAGTCCCTCTTCCACATTTCAAAACAGAAAGATATGGCATTGGGATTCACCCTTATGGAGCACACCCCAATGATCAAGATGCGACTTGTTCTGAGCATGAGGATAGCTCCGATTATCTAGATAGCGATGCGGATTTCCTGTTGTAGCCAATATGAGGATCTGGCCTCCACGAACCTTTTCATGAATAATGCTGTCCTAACCATCACCCCCAATGAACCAACCCTTGACCTTGTATACCCCTCCCTTGTTGAATGGGACCAACAACGTCACGTGCCACTAGATTTATTCGAGAATGACGAGGCTATTGCAGAGTTCATGGGCCTAAGGGATACAATTCCCATTGGAGATCACAAGAAGGGTTTCTTTATTGACTTAGACACCTACGCCTACTTCGGCGAGGAGGCTGAACTTCGTGGTCAGCAAAATTTAAAGAAAAGCGAGGGCAAGAGTTCTAAAGAAAAGCCTCGGAAAAAATCAAAGTCCAAGTCACACAGTGAAAACCTCTTTGAGGCATTGGCTGACAAACAAATAAGAAAATTAAAGGACAAACAAGTGACCACGCCAAGGATGAAAATCTCGTAGAGACATCCTTGGATGAAGATCTCAACCTACCTCCCGATCCCACGCGTATGGAGGATTTATCAAAATTGTTAGTTGAAGAAACCATTGATGTCAATATTGGTACTGAAGAAGATCCCAAGATAGTAAAATTGGGAGCATCACTCTCAGCCAGAGAACAAAAGACGTTCACTATGCTACTGCGAGAGTTTATGGATGTGTTTTGCATGGTCTTACAAAGACATGCCCGACTTAGATCCAACTTTGGTCGTGTATAACCTGGTTGTGCATGCAGACGCTAAGCCTATCAAACAAAAGCTTCGAAAGATGCACCCAAGAGTGGCCTTGTTAGTTAAAGAAGAGTTGGAAAGGTTGCTTGCAACAGGATTCATCAGGCCAATTGATTATTCTGAATGGATATCGAACATTGTTCCTGTCCAGAAGAAACCTATTGGTATCCGAATTTGCACAGATTTTAGGGACATCAATAAAGCTTGCCCTAAAGATGACTTTCCGTTGCCCAACATTGACATGATTGTTGACTCAACCGCAGGGTACGAAATGCTATCACTTATGGATGGTTTTTCAGGTTATAATCAAATTAAGATCGCTGAGGAAGACCAACACAAAACAGCTTTCACAACTCCTTGGGGCACCTTCTGTTATCAGGTGATGCCATTTGGCCTTAAGAATGCGGGAGCAACTTATCAGCGGGCCATGACAGTAATATTTCACGATATGATTCATGACATCATGGAAGACTACGTAGACGACATCCTGGGAAAGTCTAAAACAAGAGAGGATCATCTTATCATTTTGCGGCATATCTTTGAACACCTGCGTGAATACAAAGTCAGGCTAAATCCAAAGAAGTGTGTCTTCGGTGTGTTATCTGGGAAACTATTAGGCTTCATTGTGTCAAGACGAGGTATTGAGGTAGACCCTGCTAAAGTGTCTGCCATCACAGAAATGCCTCCACATGAGAATATCAAGCAACTGCGTAGCTTGCAAGGGAAAATTCAAGCCATTCGCCGCTTTATCTCCCAGCTTGCAAATAAATGTCACTCATTCACTCATTTGCTTAAGAAGGACATCACTTTCATCTGGGGACCTGAGCAACAACAAGCCTTTGCTTTGCTTAAACAGTACCTGGCTAATCCACCTGTCCTCATGCCTCCCACTCCGGGAGAACCACTTTTGCTCTATATTTCTGCTACGCAATATGCTATTGGTGCACTGCTCGCCCAATATGACCTTAGCCATAAAGAGAAAGCAGTGTACTATCTGAGTCGCACCCTCATCGCCTATGAACGTAATTATCCTCAGATTGAGAAGGCTTGCTTGGCTGTTGTTTTTACCTTTCAGAAACTTCGCCATTACCTGCTAAATACTAAGACCAAGCTCATATCCAAGGTCGACCCACTCAAGTATTTGTTGTCCAAACCTGCCCTCACAGGTAGAATGGCTAATTGGATCATTCTACTCAGTGAGTTTGATATAGAATTTGTCCATCAAAAATCAATTAAAGGACAAGTACTTGCTGACCAGCTAGCGGAAGCACCTTTGCAAAGCACAGAACCTTTGAGTCTGGATCTGCCAGATGCATCTTTGCTCTACATTGAAGAATCTGTCGTATGGCAGATACATTTTGATGGATCTTTTACGTTTCATGGTTCAGGTGCAGGAGTGGTCCTTATTACTCCTTCAGGTGATCCTATACCACAGGCTTTCCGCCTGGCCTTCCCTTGCACAAACAACATTGCGGAATATGAAGCACTCATTGCAGGGATGAAGCTAGCCATCAAGTGGAATATTCAACATGTGAAGGTTGTAGGTGATTCACAGCTAATCATCAAACAGGTTAATGATGAGTATAAAGTTAAGGATGACAAGCTCATACCTTATAAGAAGTTGGTGGAAACTCTGAAGGAGTATTTTGTGCGCATTACCTTTGAGCAAATCCCAAGAGCGCAGAATAGATCGGCAGATGCTATGGCAACGGTGGGATCTATGCTTCGTATTCCGCCAGGGAACAATGATATGCCATTCTTCGTAGAAAATCTACACCAGCCCGCGTATGACATGCCAGAATCTTGCTTGGCTTGTGAGGTTGTTGGTCCCCATTCACCATGGTATGAACCCATTTTCACCTATCTTAAGGACAGTACATTCCCTCCCGAAATCTCCCGCTCTGAAAAGCAGAGCCTAATTCGCCAGATAGCCCGTTACACCCTGTTAGGAGGTACACTTTATCGTCGTGGCTACGATGGGAATCTGTTACGTTGTCTGGATGTGCCGGAGTCAATCCAGGCAATTAAAGAAGTACACGAAGGAGTATGCGGAGCACATACAAATGGAATGGTCTTGGCTAAGAAACTGTTAAGAGTAGGTTACTATTGGCCCACCATGGAAACTGATTGTTGTAATTATGTTAGAAAATGTGTGTTATGCCAAAAGTATGGAAATTTCATCCATGCTCCATCGCAACCATTGCAACCAATCACTACCCCGTGGCCATTCTCCAAGTGGGGACTTGATCTAATAGGGAAGCTTACTCCTACCTCATCTGATGGTCATACACATATCATCACAGCTACAGAATACTTTACAAAATGGGTGGAGGCTGTCCCTTTAACCTATGTCACAGGAGCACAGATTTCTAAATTCATCATGAATCACATTATTTGCCGATATGGTATCCCTGCAGCCATTGTCACAGATAATGGGAAGTCATTTAAGAACAAAACTGTGAAAGGTCTTTGCCAACGGTTCCAAATCAGATTAAAATGGTCCACGCCATATTACCCTCAGGGTAATGGACAAGCTGAGGCAACAAACAAGACTTTGGTAAGGATAATGGAGAAGATGGTTAGCAAAACTGGTCGAAACTGGCACCTACAAATCCACCCAGCCCTCTGGGCCTACCGAACATCAATTCGCACTCCTACGGGTGCGACGCCATATTCCCTTGTGTTCGGGACAGAATCTATCATCCCTTTAGAGATTGAAATCCCATCCCTGCGAATTTCTCTTCGGGACTATTTGGATAAGGATGAAGATTACCGAGTGGCAAGATTGGCTGAGTTAGAGCTCCTGGATGAGAGGCGCATTCGCGCTCTTAATCACCTGAAAGTATATCAACACAGAATCTCCCGCAACTACAACAAGAGAATCATCCCTCGCCAGTTTGAGGTGGGTGATTTAGTTATGAAGGAGAACCAGTTCAACACCAGAGCAGAGCGAGAAAAGAAAGGGAAGTTCGAACCACACTGGTTAGGACCCTATGTCATAGTTGCCAAGTATGGCACAGGGGCATACAAGTTGGCTCACCCCAATGGTGATGAGCTCCGGGAGCCCATGAATTCCATGCATCTTAAGAGGTTTTATGCCTAAACATGGCACAAGAAAGTCAAAAAATAAAAATCAAAAAGTAAAAAATATAAAAAATCAAAAAATCAAAAAAAAAAAAATCAAAAAAAAAAAAAAAAAAGAAAAAGAAGAAGAAGAGAGAAAACAAGTCATCCACTAGTGAAAACCACGCAATTGTGGCACTTTGGACAAGTCCTTGGGTGAAAACGGGTTTCTGGCGCCTCGGGAGGATTCGTTGTTCACAAGCATTCTGTATTCAGAAGGGTAGTTGTCTTTTTCCTGGACCTGGTTCTACCTTCGAGTTTCCTTGTGCACACCATCTAGTCCAGCCTTGATCCGGCTTTGCCTTCTTCTATTCGTCTGTAAGGGACGTGGTCTTTCGTTATTTCCCATCTTACGTTGGGGGCAACTCAACGATTTCACCTTCTTGTTCATAAGCGCGTGGCTTCTGCCCTTGTATATTCCCCACCTAACGCTGGGGGCATCCATGCTTTCTTGGTTACCTGCACATAGCTTTGGTAAACTGTTAAAAACACAAAAACAATAGAAAATTGTTTCACAAAACACAAAAATAATAGAAAATTGTTTCACAAAACACACAAACAATAGAAAATTGTTTCACAAAACACAAAAACAATAGAACACAAAACACAAAAACAATAGAAATAGAAAATTGTTTCACAAAACACAAAAATAATAGAAAATTGTTTCACAAAACACAAAAACAATAGAAAATTGTTTATCGAAAACATAACTTACAAAAACATTTACTCGCATTGTCTTGGTTTCTTGCTGTGCTTGTTGCTTGTATATTGTTTTGCGTGCTTGCTTTTGAGTTGTTTGTTGCTTGGGTGTACTTTGACATAGTTTATCTTTTCTTGCTTAGAATAGATTCATTCTTGCTTGTGCATATTATAGTGGGTTTTCGACATGCTAGTGTGTTGATTCTTTATTTCTTTCTTAATGCAACACTTTGTAGCATTTGACTGTGTTTCTTGCATGTGCTCTGTTTTTTTATCATTCACATCCCATTACCATCACTATCATCACATCTAGCATCATCTATACATCATATATAAACACAATGCTAAGTTTTACATCATGCATGTATGCTAAGCTAATCATCACATATCGTATCATCAATGGAGGCAAGAATAAAAAATCTACAAAAATCAATACAGATCTATCACATCACACGATCACGTGCGATCACCATTTCTCCTGAGTGTCAGAGCCTCATGGTAATTTTTCTAAACTGAGAGGTTAAAATGAACTGATTGCAATATTTTTCTGAGAATTATTTTTCTCTTATTTTTCAAATTTTTGTCCAATACCCCTTTCTTCTCCCCCAGACAATTTTATTGCTCCCTGGCGATTTTTATTCTTCTTCACATCAAATAATTATTTTTTCTTAATTTTTCCACTAAACAAGGACATTATTTGTCGTTTGTTTCTCTTTTCTTCCACCTAGGGAACTTTCTATTGCCCCTAGGCCCTTCTTTTTCTTCTTCTCCTTTCTTCTATTGTTTATCATGCAATTCAAAAAGCCAAAACAATACAAACATTTACTATATCAAAAAAATCTAAAAACAAGGCAAAATTTTTCAAAAAAATTCCTAAAAAGTAAAACACCCTACAAAATGGTAACTTGCTTCTTACGGCTGAAACTTGTGTCTTGCGCATGGTATTTTCTCCATATCCTGTTGGTTTGTCTCACATCTTCCCCGATTAATACGACTCGCGGATCACTGGATTCACAACCATTCACAAAAGCTTGCTGCTTGCTTCGTCTGTACTCTGGGGCACTTTTGGTTGCCTGGTGCTGTTTCGTTGCGCACAAATGCTTTTCATGGACCCCGTGTCCATTTTCATTTCCCCTTGCATGTATCCTTGCTTGGGGCATCATTTTTAACCCTTGTCGTCAATCACGAACTTGTGGATCTCTTCAGCACTGATAACAAAACATTTGTACAACTGTCTTGACCGTTGTTGGGTTAGATATGTGCGTTCGTACTTGTTTTCCCTGTTATATGAGCTTGTTTCCTTCTCGTATTGCATTGCATTATTGTATGTTGCGTGGAGTTGGTACTTTCAGCAATGGACAATTGTTTGTAGTATGGCTTTTCATGTCATTCTACCCTTGTCGTATGCTTATATTTTTTATAAGGACCGATGATGTAGTTCCTATGGCAATATGATGACATCAAATTTGTTCCAAACAAATAAGCAGCTAGAGGCTAAGCTCTTCTCTCCCCTCATCCATATTTCTTCTACACGACTTCCCTTTCACCCCTAATTCTCCCTCTCCTCGAGGCATCCTGCCTCGTCCCCATTCTTCTACCTACTTCTCATCTTTTTCGATCGTCGATCGAGTTCTTCTATCACCCCATCGACACTCGAGGGGGCATCTCTCCCTCCTACTAATTTTTCTTCCATCTCTTCAAAATCTCTTTTGTCTACTATCTTTGAAGTGGCATCACTTATGCCACCCCAAAGAGGGGCAAATGTAGACACCTATAATTACGCCCAAGCAATTTAAATACTTAAATTGTGCTAATTATCCCCTTTCTCGCAAATCAACGACATATCGTCAAAAGCACTCATTTTCCCTCATATCATCATTAATTAATTACACTAAGCTAATTAATTAAGTTGCCTATCCAACAAATACCTTAATTAACGACCTTCCGTTAATAAATCACCCCTTCTACCTAGACTAATTAATTATTATTAATTAATTAGTCTTTCCCTTCCATTTAACCAAGTAAATCAATATTTAATTGATTTAATCCCCTTATAATAGCCTAAATCGCACTAATATTCCTCTAATTGGCTTCTATAAGCTTACACCTACCTATTAATTAATCACCTTTGATTAATTAAAATACCCCCCAACTCCCATGACTTGCTAAACATGTATTAAACCCTTCTAAAGTAAGGTTACCTTTAATAAAGCAACCTTATCCATTCCTAATCATGTTTTACCTTTATCCCACATTCATGAGAATGTGTTGAATCCTTTATCCTTTGGGCTATATAAAGATCCCTCCACCTACCTTTTTACTTACACCTAAACTTTCTAAGAGAGTAAATGCAAAGCATATAGCAAAGAGACTAAGAGCTTGCACCTTGCCCTTTTGAGAGTTCATCATCTTGAAGAGTTAAGCCTCTTTCTTAAAGTGCTTGGGTCATATGGGAGGTGTCAAAAGGGTCTTGTAGCCCAACTTTGATTAGCCCCCATTCCTAGGTTCTTGGAGCATTAAGGACAACTATTTTGATAGCCATGGAGCTTACTTAGGTCCATTCATTTATTTGTTGTTAGAGAATAGAGGAGTTTATATATTTAGCATTGTTAGTTTCAAAGTTTGTATTGATGAATGCTAGTATCTAACCCTTGTTTAATTCTTATCATGATGGTGTTTATGCTTTGTTTTAGCTAAATCGTAGAGCTATTTTAGGTGGTAGTTCTTGTTTCATTTGATTTAGCATTAATTAAAGTATACATGCACACACCCAAAATGAATTTTGTCGAGTGGAACCAAATCTATTCAATGAAACTATTTTTTTGAGAATTTGGTCATTTTTTTTGCAAATTTTCTCCTATGTGACAACAAGCATATAATTTATTAGGTGTAAAACAAGGAGAAATAGTTGTAACAATATGGTTGTTGGCTTTGTATGTTATATATACCAACCACATATAAAAGGAATGATAACTAGATCGTACCAATCCAAAAAAATAGATGCTAATCAAACACCATGATCTACATGATGAAAGTAATTCGCCAGAATAACTTTACATAAAAAATTTGCAAACAAATTACCAGAAATATCATATATTATTATGGAACTCAATGAAATACAATGAGAATGGGCCTTGCTTATATAGTCAAGGAATAAAAATCTAAGAACCAGTTAAGGTCATAGATCAAGCCATAAATTAAGGAAATAACTAGTCATCAAAGAACTAGTTAAGATCATAGATTTAGGAGAGAACTAGACATCAAGGATCTAGTCAATACCATAGATTAAGGAAATAACTAGTCAATACCATAGATCAAGGAAAGAACTATACCTAACAACTAGATAATATCTCCTAATATTTAAATAAGATAAAATAAATATCCACACACATAAGTGGGTGAGGATAAATACAATAAAGGTAAATAATGTACCTAGGTGAACATGAGCTAAGGTAAATACCTACTCGAACACCCCCCCTCAAGTGAAGCTAGGGGAAAAAATAGAAGTGGCATGTCCATAGTATGATTCCCGAAAACTAGGCTTGATGAGGTACTCATGTACAATAACTGGGAAAAATGGACAACACAAGGTACCCAAAACCATTAACAACAAAGTAAAGAGAGTAAAAACCCACTGTAAGGCATCCCAAGAAGCTCAGCTCAAAAAACTCATACAATGCTGAAGAAGTTTGGTGTGCACTGTGGTCTGAATCCACTGCTCGATCACAAAACTCAAAAACAACTGACACTGGGCTTTACTAGAATAGCTCCATATAAGGAGACTATCAACGAAATGATGTCGAAAGTGCAAGAAAAAAAACCAAACATAATTTGATCAACTGCTATAAATAGGCATGCCACGATCCAAGAACAATAACCAAAGCAATAAGGCAAGGACACAAAATCTAGAGTGTCATGATCCAAGAAAAGCCAAGGTAACAAGGCAAGGGCATAAAACCCTAAGAATCAGGATCAACACCACACCCTCCCATACTGTTGAATGGGTGGAGTGACACCACAAATCTGTATTAGTTGCCCAAAATCAAATACTTGAACACTGAAAAAATAACACTGGGCTTCACTAGAATAAATCCCCCATAAGAGAGATTGTTAACATGCCAAAAGTGTTGAAAATACAGATACACAATCTCTCGACAAACAAGAGAGATACACTACACCTGCTAAAGAAAAAAAATCAAAACAAGAAGCATTACAATGCATAAGGTATAGAAAGTGGAGCAAGAAGCCGAATGGTGGAGGAGCCACGCCTGTAGAGTCCTCTCAACGAATGCCTATGTCGCTGCCATGAGTGATCAGATATCCACCCCAAATCAACACGGATGGATGAATAAGATGCCTGCATATGACTTGGTGCAAAATGCACAATGGGTGCATACAAATGAACATAAAAATGTGTGTCAGGTTGATCATGTCTGACAGTTGAAATATCAGGTTTCTCAAGCCTGAGTGAAGGTACAAAACTCATGTGTTGCTCATGATCCTCAGAAAGAGGCGAGCGAACAAAAATAGGAGCTTTGTCAATGTGCAATCCCAATGAAGTATCTGCTCGAAAAATAATGTCATGGCAAGAATTCTACTTAACATGTGGAATAGGGGAAACAATACCCTATGAATGTCTGCCAATACCTCCGCCAGTGAAACCCATAGAACGGAGCATGCAAGAACTAAATGCAGTGTTATGCTTCTAAAAAAAGCCATGCATATGAGTGGAAGTAGTATACACAACATGTGTTACTGTAATAGGCATAGGTGTGGAAGAGCTTGCAGTAACAAACCTCGTAGGCTTAGGAGCATCAAGAGCAATAACAGGCTCAAATACTGGTAGATCAATGTTAGTGGGTACAAGAGAAATAGCTGCAAGTGGACTAGGAGCATGGACATGATTATCCACAATATTATGGTGATGCTGTAGGCTAGCAAGTGTTTGCTACAGCGAGTGTATTAGTGTATCCTTATTATGAATGAGTGATTGTAGAAGAGAACTTCACTTCTTGAGCGATCTATTTTCTTCCACAAATTTTACAATATCCTCTTGAAGTCCACAGACTTCAGAGAAAAGCATATCATTCTCAGAATCTATGATAGATACAAGAATGCAACTTCCAACAATTTAGGATGTCGGGCTCAGCCGAAATTACGTCCACAATTAATTACAACACTCCTCCATATTTGGCAATTTATAATTATAGGGCAATTCTCAAAATAAATATTTCTAATGGAAAGAGCACCAAAAAATAAGCACTTTCGCAAAATCAAAACCGAGTTACCGATCAAAAGATACAATGTTTTCAATATTATGCTCTGCTATTTATTTTAGTTGCCACTAAAACAAAATGAAATACAATGAGAATGGGCCTTGCTTATATAGGCAAGGAATAACAATCTAAGAACTAGTCAAGGTCGTAGATCAAGCCATAAATCAAGGAAATAACTAGTCATCAAAGAACTAGTTAAGACCATAGATTTAGGAGAGAACTAGACATCAAGGATGTAGTCAATACCGTAGATCAAGGAAAGAACTATACCTAACAACTAGATAATATCTTTTAATATCTAAATAAGATAAAAGAAATATCCACACACATAAGTGGGTGAAGATAAATACAATAAAGGTAAATAATGTACCTAGGTGAACATGAGCTAAGGTAAATACCTACTCTAACAACATATAATATGTAAATAATAATGAGTTAATGAGCTATCGAGTATTGTAGTTGCACTGCTCTTGTGCACAGACTATTGGAAGATTTCCTAAACAAAGTCTTGTTTAGATTTTGTTGTGTTTATAAGTTGAGTTCAAAGTTAATGCATTAAGATAGACCAATGTTTCTGGTTTTTTACCCAAAAGGGTTTTCCTAGGATAAACTCGAGTTTATATCTTGTGTGACATTCTTTTTTTGTTGTTTAGATCAAATTAACATAGTTGTGGCTCATTACACACTTATTAGTATAATAGATAGATAATATCATGATTGGGATAATTCAACATATTCCCTTCAATATTTTGGAGGATCCTTGAACAATTTTTTGCCCATTTTTCCATCATTTTTTCCTTTACTAATCTCATGTAAATATCATTTTGAAGGTCATTGGAAATCCTAGGCCCACATCTTTGCAGGATGTCACAATTCTTTCTGCGAACATTAGCAAATAAGAAACAAACCCAATTTTATGAAGGATTTGAATGCAAATGAATTAAAGTTGAATGGGATTCATTTCTCACTGCTAACTCCACCTAATATTGATAAACTCCAATTATTGAAATCATTTCAATGCGACAACTTTTGTTGATATAACGTATTTTTCGTGATTTCTTAAGCCGTGTAGTTTTGTTCCCATTCCTTTCTCAAACATATTGATCCCTTTAGATGTTGTGTCTACATAAAATGAGCTCAAATATCTTAAATACATATCTATTAAATGCCAAGAGAAATCAACTTTGAGGCGCTTATATAATACAAAAGCCTAACATGTAATATAGGCTACATATATGTAATAACTTGATGAGTACTACAATTTTTGGTCTCAAATATCATTTGAAAAGCTAATTTTTTTACAAATGGAAATATATATTGATTGTCTAATATTAAGGGGAAAATTAAAGGAAAATAAGAATATTTTACATTAAATAAGGAATACATCTCTCTTCAAACTTATACATAAAATATTGCTTGACATATAGGCATTAGTTCAAATTTCATGTTTTAGATGATTCTTTCCTTTCTTCTATTTTCCAAACCTTATAAAAACCTCAAAATCAAAATACCATTTTTTTGAACTTATATCAAATAGTTAAAACAAATATGTGTAGAGGAGAGGTGTTTATCACTAAAAAGAAGAATTTTTATTTCTCCTAAACAAAATTATGTGACCAGTAAGTAATTTTTAAATCAAATAGAATCCTTTTAAATAACATTACATAGAATTTCCAAGTCATGGATCAATGAATCATTGAATACTTCAACATCTCTTTCGCAGGTTTTCATTCTCTGTATAAACAATTACAACATTATTTAACTAGCATACCTATCTTAGATAAATATATGTCAAATATGTCAATAGATATCATTCTCAAGGTGCTTATTCCACATACAAACCTTCTATATAATGCTTATTCTATATTCTCAACTCTTTTGTGCTCTTTAATTTTTTGGTTAATGTTTTTGTTTATTTTCTTTAATATATATAATATATTTTGTTTTTATTTTCAAAAGTCAAGTAGGCTAATACAAATCGACAACTTTTACAACTTTTATTATATGTAATATAATGTCAGCCATAGTTTTTCTTTCATGGACATGACATAAAAACCTTCCCCACCCTGCTTCGATTGTATATTTCCTCTTAACATAAAGAGTAAGAATGGATAAGACAATTACATTTTTGTGAGTGAAATTTATTGTTCCTTCTCTGTTTCTCCAACATATGTATTAATTTCATGTTGATATTTGCAACATTACATTTGGAAGAGAAAGGAGATGAGCACATCAAAGAAGAGCATGTACGTGAGATATTGAGGAATAATGTGAAGGAAGAGAAAATGTGAGAGGAAGGGAGGTGCAAGTGAAGGTTGTGGGAGATGAGGGATGCCCAAAGAGATTATTGTGCTATAATTTTTTCATATAGAATAAAATGTGAAATAATTTGACTCTTTAATTGGTGGTGTCCATCATTTTATTAATTTATTTAGTCGGCCATTAATTATTTATGTACATACATTAAAGCGCTTCATCACTCAAACATCATTATACATATGTGTTAAATGTTTAGATATATCAACTTTAAGGTGTCTATATAATATAAAAACCCAAAATGTAATATAGCCACCTCAAAATTGATATCTCTTGACATTTAGCAAATACATATTCAAGATATCCAAGCTAGTAACATTTTTTAGACCACTTAAGATTCAATATTTAAATGTTAGTAAGACATGAATATGTGTGTGTGTGTGTGTGTGTGTGTGGGTGTAGATGATATATTTGTAGTAAAAAAATACTTATGATATCCATCCTCACAACTACATTTGTTCCTCCAACATTTGAAGTATTTGTTATACATATTTTTTCTCTCTACTCCTTTTGTACTTATTAATCTCTTAAAATGATCATATGTAAAAGGCAGAAAGATCCTCAACCAATGTAATAATTTTACACGTATGAATATTGATAATGACTAAACCTTGTCTTTATGTAAGTCTTATATCAATTGTGGAAGTTTTTAATGTTGTGCCTTATAGTTTGTGGATTCTCAACCCCCATTCCAATTGCAAAGGTAATTAATAGGCGTGATCCCTTTCTATACAAGTGATTGGAATTATTGTTGGATTTGCAATCGACAAAAAGAATACTAGTGTAATTATTGAATTGAACCATCACACTTATAGGTGGTTCAGGTGGTGCCTCTCCTAATTTATGGGCACTTATTGTTCACCATTTCCAAAACCTAATTTTCCCTATAAGTTTGTAGTGAGTTTCACCCTAGTGTCATTAGAAATGAATAATTCAACTTCCATTTGTTCATCATCCAATTCCACAACATTATTGTTTTGTCCTCTAGCTGTAACGCTTTTTACAATTAGTTGATTCAATGTATAAAAATTTCTCTCATTACGTTGATATACATGATCATTTATTACAAATACATGTATGTGCTCCTTCTCAATAGTTCGAGTGAAGTATTAGTCCTCATCATCAACAACTGCCAATTTCCAATGGTTTGTTAAGCATATCTCAAATTTGTTAGAAGCTTTCAAAAATGATGATGTTGTTCTCCATGACCTTGTTGTCTCGGAAGGACACTACAGTAGCAGTAACTGACCGTTAGTTATATCCTATCATTGGGCTATTGTCTATTATTGTTTTGTATAACAATTATTTTTAAGTTTTTTTTGTGGTAATATTCTTGTGTTCTATTTTCACGTGGAGGCCACTCCATCATAGAAATTAATTGTCTCAAATCCCCAATGAAAATAATATGCCTTCCAACAAAGTACATATCAAAATTTTGTGGGAATACTTGTCGTAGATGATAATATATGTGTTGAATTATTTTTTGATCTATAAAACTCATTTCATCGTTAGGAATTTGTTAGTGTTAGTGGGTTCATAATATGATATTATACGTGAGATATTAATACGTGAATGTTGTGTTATTTAACCAACTCACAAATTTAGGATATTTTGAGAGATTGTTGGGATTGTGGGTTGTTGAGTCAATTATCCTTGACTCTTCATATTTAGGAGATCAAGTTCTTATACATTGTTGTCTCGTATGTCTTGTATTAATCAATAGAAACATTGTTTATGATGAAGTTTTATTAAATATTATTAGTACACATTTGAACAAAAGTTCACATTTTGTATCAGAGTAGTTTTGATCCCCTGTGATGGAGAGATAATTTATATATCAAGGGGAAAATTCATTAGTTTTTTTATCCTACTAATGAAAGTATCCACTTCAAATTTTATTATAAAGAGTAGGAAGGTGTCAAATCTATTATGAGTGTCTTAATTGTTGCATTAAATAGGTCTAGATATGGTTTTCTTTTGCGGTATTTTTTAATTTTATTGATAGTTTGCGGGCTTCAAAACTATATTCAAGCTCAACAAAAGTGGTGTGTTTAATACTAAGGATCTTTAGATCTGTATTTAGATTTTATCTCTATTTGAAGCTTCCACTTCTATTTGCATCACCTCAAACATCGACATGATTTTGATGGTGAATAAAAGAGCATTCCAATGGTCTTGTTTACATTCTAAACCACTCTTTGCATTGGGTTTTGAACACTAGACCGAAATCAAAACCCATGTGCATTGTATTGAGTACGGTTTCTCTTTGAAATATGGTTTGAATCCTTGATTTGCACTTGATTCGAAACCTTGTTGTGCACATCCTAATATCCTTAACACATCGCTTTTTGTGTATGCATCTTAGTTACATGGGAATAGTGTAAATTTTAAGAGCCCCTAAAAAAACTCGTAGATATTACTAGGTGAATATGTGAAAATGAATTTTAAAATGATGGCAAATATGAAGGAAACATGTTTCAAACAACTTAGCAAATCATTTGATAATGATGTCTGCCGGTAGCAATTTGGCTGATAGTATATGCTCTCGACTGACACCATTATCAAGTCTACCTTGGCAAGTTTTAGATCTGGGAGGGGAGCCAGTCATGGTGCATTACCCAGTAGTGGTGAGGGTAGTTGACATATTTGACTCCAGTTTTTGCACAGTAAAATATTAACTAATTGAATGAATACTATCCTATAATTGTACAAACAATCTTCAAAACTGATGTGTCTGTCACTTTTCATGTACAGCTATGAATATATCAACAATAGACTAGTCAATATAATTTTTAAACATAAAATAACATTTATTGTACTCCCATGTTTGCCAAATTTAAAGTCAATATGTATTTAATACAAGGATATATAATTGTATTTCATCCCTATACAAAATTGATAGCACATCATCATATCAACTTGATGTCAATATTCATATAATTTAAGTTCCCATTTTACAATATAAAAAGTCTTGTCATGCACACACTTTGGGCCAGGTTCTCACAAGAAGAAGTCCAAAGTGCACCATTTTCAAATACAAGTTGTCTTTTAAGCATTAACTTTCTCACCCTTTTCTGTACCAGCTACTCCCATTAATGACATACCTGCATTTTTTTAACAAATGTGAGGCTCAAGAAACAAAGACTGAATTGAAATGAGAAATCAAATCAAATTGAACTTCAAATATGAGTATTGAAATAAAATATCATAAATCTTGATCCACCCCTATCAGTTTCAACCAATCAAAAACAATCACAAGGATCAACCAATTTTACCCAATCAAAAAAAAGCACAAGGATCACTCAACTACAACACTTTTCATATCTCCTATAAATCCAGTTCCTCAACTGCTCTAAAATTTTATTCAGTTAAGAGTTATTTTGCTAGTGCATGCCAATTACAGTGCCAAGCTGCAGTAATCAACTGGTATTCCACATCATAGTGCTACATAGTAAGTTCTTACCTCTGTTGTTATATTGATGCACATTCAATTTATTTTAATTTTTTTTTTGTCAATCTATATATGGGAGGGGAGCCTGTAAAAATCCTTGTAATCCCAAAAATCTGTCAAAAGAAGCGCTTGAGAATTCTCTACAGCCCAATCTACTTTGCAAACAAATGTGACATGTAACCCACCGTGCATACTTTATGCAGCGTTTTCAAGTAAGATGTATATTAACAAGTAATTCCAGAGTATATTAATGAAATCTGTAATTCACATTTCCAAGTAGATGTATGTTCCCCTTGCTAGTTCATATTTTATGCTGCCTTTTCATGTAGATGTATATTAACAAGTAATTCCAGACTATATTAATGAAATCTGCATTTCATATTTTATGCTGCCTTTTCATGTAGATGTATATTAACAAGTAATTCCTATATTAATGAAATCTGCATTTCATATTTTATGCTGCCTTTTCATGTAAGATGTATATTAACAAGTAATTCTAGACTATATTAATGAAATCTGTATTTCATATTTTATGCTGCCTTTTCATGTAGATGTATATTAACAAGTAATTCTAGACTATATTAATGAAATCTGTATTTCATATTTACAACTAACTGTATGCTCTGTACACGTATATTTACAAAAAATTCCAGTCTAAATTAAGGAATGGCTCTATATTTACAAATAGATATATACGAAATATACATCTACTTGTAAAAATACAGCTACAGAATATACAAGGACAGGAAAAAGCAGCATTACATATACAGTTACATGAGAATGAAGCATAAAATATACAACTACATGAAAAGGCAGCACGAAATATACATCTGCTTGTAAAAATACAGCTACAGAATATACAAGGACAGGAAAAAGCAGCATTAAATATATAGTTACATGAGAATGAAGCATAAAAAATACAACTACATGAAAAGGCAGCACGAACCAAACTTCGGGACACTATACAACACATGATATTTTACCGGGTAATCACCAAAATCTGTCAACAGAAGCTAACGTGAATTCTCTACATCCTCATCTCCTTTGCCAACAAACTTGACACATAACCCGCCGTTCAGTCCAGCTGGAGTGGGAGGTGTCAGATTTGGCGCGTCTTCGGAGTGCGGACCAATACATGTTAACGCCGAGCCCCACCTATCATGTAGTATATTGATTTATAAAATTGTAGTAATTATAGTATTCATTCAATTATTAATACTTTACTGTGCAAAAACTGGAGTCAAATATGTCAACTACCCTCACCACTACTGGGTAATGCACCATGACTGGCTCCCCTCCTCTAATTACTTGTAAGTATACATATACATCTTTCTTCAATTTATCCTGGAATTACTTGTAAATATAAATCTGCATGTACACATACATCTACAGCTTTCATTAATTTAGCTCGGAATTACTTGTGAATATTCATCTACACTAAAAGGAAGCTTTCAACTATATTGCATGCTGCCTTTTCATGTAGATGTACATTTGGTCATAATTTCAAATTTGTATTTCTTTCTATAACATTGCCATCCTCTGTACTAGACACATTTTCACCTTTGATCTTTGAAGTTTACATTGCTCAGAACATAGGCACTCATATCAATTGGCTGCACTTCTTTTACGTTAGTTGATTCAATATTCTAAAAATCTCATTGTAGTAAGTTACATGTGTTTGGTAAATTTATCTATCTTAGCAGGTTATTATTGACATCATGAGGAGAAGGCAGCTTCCCAAAAGAGTAAGACCAGCATGTGCCAAAATTAGGGGAGCAAGATTTCCGCCAAGTGAAGAGCATGAAGAAGAGGCTATCAATGCCCCGCCTCAAGATGCCAATGACACACCACATGAAGAAGTAAATGTCCAAGCAATAAGCGTGAGCCCTTCAACACTAAAAGTGTCAAAGCCAAGATCTGATTGGAACAAGTCTGATATGAATAATGCCATGAAAGATGTTGAAGATTATGGATACTCTACACGTGCTGCTGCAAAAAAATGGGGTATACCAGCGACCACCCTTACTTCTTGGCTGATGGGCATTACCACCACTAAAAGAAAGGGTCCACCAACAATTCTAACAGATGAAGAAGAGATGGAGATAGTGAGTTGGTGTCATGAAATGGCTGACATGGGACACGGGTTAGAAATTATACAACTTAAAACATGTGTGGCACAAATCTGCGAAACAAGGTCTAACCCATTCACGGATGGTTTTCCGGGTAAGTCATGGTGGGCAGGTTTTAAAAAAAGACACCCGGATCTAACATTAAGGACAGCTGAAGGGCTTGATAAGGATCGAGCAGTGTGTTTGAGGCCATCAATTGTGAGTTCCTTCTACATTAATTTGTCTAAAGCTTATGAGGCCAACCCATATGGACCAAACCGAATATGGAATTGTGATGAAACAGGATTACAAGCTGGAAGGAACTGCGGTATGAGAGTTCTTGCTAAAAGGGGTAGTAGGAGTGTGCCATATATCATCCCAAAAAGCAGAGAATGGATTACCATATTGTGTTGTGTAAATGCTGCTGGACAAAGCATTCCAGGATTCTATCTTTTTAAGGGGAAGAGCCATTTAGAAAATTATATTGCAGGTTGTGAGCCTGGAGCTTGCATGGCAACACAATCACATGCATGGATGACAAAGGATTTATTCATGAACTGGTTACATCACTTTGCATCATCTGTACCTGGCGGAGTTTCTCCTACCAATAGGCATTTACTAATTTTTGATGGCCATGGTTCACATGTTGCTTTGGGGACAATTCAAGAAGCCAGGAGTTTGGGGATTGATTTGTTAACATTGCCTGCACACACCTCTCATAAATTACAGCCATTGGATGTGAGTGTCTTTGCTCCATTCAAAACATACTTCAAGGAGGAGAGGCGCAAATGGATAGTTGCAAACCATGGGATAGATGTGAAAAGGGCCGAATTAGCCGAGTTAGGGAGCAAAGCATTCAAAAGGGCTCTTACACCTAGCAACATTAAAGCAGGATTCAAAAGAACAGGTATATGGCCTCTTAATCCCAATGCCTTGGATGAAGACATGGCACCAAGCAGAACATTTGACACATCTTCTCAAGATGATGCTGGTGCAGCAGAAAATATGCTTCATCTATCTAGGGTTGATTTACAGCAAAGTGAAGATGTTCAGATGGTGCCTAACACACAATTGGAGAAAGAATCAGAACCTCAGCAGAAGGAGATAAATATAAATGAATGTGTTGCTGAACAATTGGAAACTCCAAACAGAATTAATCAAATCGATGAATCACTATCTCTGCCCACAGAAGATAGCCCTCCTGATTGGATGAAAGAAGCAGCTCTTAATCTTGGCGTAAACTTGAACTTCAATAATGAAGAGGTCAGCCTCTCTTTACCCTCTCATCCAACACTGCTTCATGACTCAGATTTGGTGCACTACTATGTTGGCAATCAAGCTGAAGACAATGATGCAGATTCACAGTTAGAGGCAGCAGGGGTATTAGGAGCAAATTCAAACCAAACTTGTGAGGCAGACCAAGGACAAAAAACTCTTGGTAGATTCTTGAAACTCCCTGTGGAAAAGGTTAGAGAATCATCAAGGTCAAATAGTGCTTCAGGTATAAGATTGAGTAGGGAATCTCTACTAATCACCGCAGATCAGTACATGGAGCTTCTGGTCGAGAAAGAGAAAAGAAAAAAAGAGATAGATGAATTGAAGCAAAGAAAAAAGGAACAAATCCAGGAGAAGAAGGCTGAAAGAATTGTTGAAAGGGAAAGGAAGGAGCAGGAAAAGATTGAAAAAGAATATAGAAGGAAAACAAAGGAGCACCAGAAGTTGATTGAAAGGCAAGAAAGGGAACAAAGAAAGGAACAGGAAAGGATTCAAAGGGATCAAGAGATAAAGGAGAAGGAGTTCGAGAAAGCAAGAAGAGAGTTAGAAAGGAAAAGGAGATTGAGTAGTCCAATTAATCCTTTTCCTGATCAGCACCCAATGTTAAGAGAATTAATGGGCATACATTGCCCTTTATCAGTTTCAACACATAATATTGCAGCTGGAGTGAGTGCTTCTCCAAGTTCTGATCCATTCCCAACTACGCCTGTGAGGGATGTCAACATAGGCAGGCAATTGCAAAGTAACACACCAGCTTCAACTTCGACTGCAGATTCAACACCGCCATTCCTCGGATTTTGGAAATGATATTATCGAAAGTAAATATTTAATTTTGAGGGCTGAATTTTTGATGTAATCAATTGGCCTTTCGATTTAAAAACTACAATATAGTAATAGTAGTTATATGGCCCAAGTATATTGTATGGCCCTGTTTTTGTAATGGACAATCGAAATGTTTACTGAATGAATATATGTCTTCCAAGTTATGTGATACCCTTTTTCAAAGATTTAAACTCCTATTGTTTCTGAAAATTACACTGAGTAACAGAAAATAGTAAATGACATTACTGTAACAGGCAGAAGCCAATATCAGATAGTTACAGTAGAAAAGAGAAATATGCAATAGTTTCTATAACTGCCTCAATGAGGGTAAAAACCTCGCCTATTAGAACTGTATGGACTGTAGATATTGAAAGAGAATCAAACAATTTATCTATCTAAAAAACAAGAACATAACAGTGTACAGAAGGAAGGAAGCAATCAATATACACTGCTAAGTATCACTAGCTCCCAACGCAGAGGTGGTCTGTATAAATGACCGAGGACAAAATTATGAGGCCAAAACAGTAAGGTTAAGGATGTACTGAGATTCAAGGTCTAGGTTAATTTTGTTGGCAAAGGAGATGGGGCTGTAGAGAGTTCTCACGCACTTCTTTTGACATATTATTTGTGATTACCTGATTTTTTTTAACGTTGAGTATAGTGTCCCAAAGTTTGGGTGCACCATGACTGTCTCCCCTCCCATGCAGTGGACACTAACCTTATTCTCTGTGATGTTTAAACAGAAATATATATAAACACTCATATGGCCGGGCTGACGTTACTTTGGATCTCAGTACGTCCTTAACGTTACATAGATACCAGAATGGAAACGTTATAAGCCTTTGTCATGAGAATGGTTTTTATTTGGTTGACATTGACAAGAGTTAATCCAATGAAGCCCATTGATAAATAGTAATAGATAATATGTCAATTTTAATTCCAGGAAGTCACAATTAAAAGTTTCCAAATTCTTTCTGAAATACATTTTCTCAAATGGACAGGTGGGAAAAAAAACCCATCAATGTAACAGTTTTCTTTAATTGAGAAAGCATGAACATATTGGAGATGGATATATGGAACTGGCTGCTGCAGGGGAAGAAAATTCAAAACTCCTTTAAAGTATTAAAATCGTAGTTAGGAAAAGACCCATTTGTGTAAAACACAATTTCTAACTGCAGTTTACATTAGCCCACTAATCCCATGCGAGTTTTCATGCTACAGCTGCATGATTACCTTGGCTTCAAAGGAATTTACCCACATTTTGATGGCACAACAATCTTGAGAATTAAATGTTCATTCATTATTGTTACCATAGTTGCAGCATATCATTTGGGAATGAGGACACGCTAATGGTTGCCTTACTCCACAGCGTAACACTCTAGAGCTAATGACGCATACCTTTAGGCACACATACCCAACTAATGCCCAAAATTGTTCTCTTTGTTGAGAGCCTGTGACTTGTAACTTTAGACCCATTTGTGTAAAAACTAATGCCCAAAATTGTTCTATTTTCCTGTGACTTGTTACATATTTTCCACACATACACTTGCACTATTAGTTCAACACATGTGCTCACTTAGGAGCTCTACAGTCACTCATAATCATCAAATATGGATTATGACAGACAGGGTTGTACACATAATCATCAAATTAGCTCAAATATCAGCACACGAAGAATGAAGGCGTTTGGGTAAAAGAATTTCCTTTGATAGAATAGAAATGGTATTTGCAGCAGAATGATGGGTACCTTCAGGTGAAAGTCGAGACCCTGCTATAACAAAAAAGAGGTTCAATAAACAAATATCTTGCTTCCTCCAAAAGGGTACACAGTTTACATAGCTCGCCGAAGATTAATGGAGTAAAGGACTATTAAAATCTGGCCAGGTAGCAAACCAACTAAACCAAGGAGTTAGAGAAGCAACAATCATACAAAATACCGAATCTTATTCACAATACATGCGCGGAATAATGCAAAATAGATCAAATATTGTAAAGGACAGTGTTTACAACTTGTTGGTATTTTTCCCTTTCTGCTGGAGATCTTATATTAATTCAACAAGTAAAATGATACAAACTTCACGAGCTTCTTTTGACAGATTTTTGGGAATACCGCGTTTTTTTTAATGTTCAGAGTAATGTAATTTTCAGAAACAGCAGGAGTAAAACAATATGAAAAAAGGAATCACGTAACTTGGAAGACATAACACAATCTACCAGTCGAACAGAGAAATATGCAACAGTTTCTATCACTACCTCAGTGAGGGTAAGAACCTCACCTATTAGAACCCTAAGGACTGTATTCGCTCAAAGAGAATCAAACAATTTCCAAACGTGTTTGATGTGTTGATAAACACAGTTGAAATCACGCTCACGTCCATACTGGGTCGATCTAACAAGCTCCTCCCCACCACTGCAACACATGTCCACCAACAATACTATCAGTTCGTTTCATATACGAGCAACATACATATACAAACTGGTTTTTAACGATCTAAACGACTGTATCCACGGCACGAAGTCGCACCTAGAAATATACCCGGCGATCTCTGTATCCACGGCACGAAGTCGCACCAGCAGCGTTGGGCGGAGGGTTGAGCGGGGCATCTCGAACCAGCGGTGGACGGTGGTGACGGAATGCATAACCATATGCGTGCATCAAGTGTGGAGTCGTTGGCGCATTGATCAGCATTAAACCGAGTTAAATGCCACACAAATATCCATCAACAAGCTGCCACGAAGAGGTCCTTTGGATCTGTATCCATACCACATTTACTCGCATGGATTTGGTTGTCCTCGTAAGTCGCGGCATTCAAAACAACGGGTGGCAGCGAAAATGGTGATAGGTGGGGCTCGGCGGTAACATGCACTGGTCCGCACTCCGAAAACGCGCCAAATCGGACACCTCCCACTCCAGCTGGACTGTACGGCGGGTTACGTGTCTGTTTTGCTGGCAAAGGAGATGAGGATGTAGAGAATTCACGTGCGCTTCTGTTGACAATTTTTTGGGATTACCCGATAAAATATAATGTGTTATATACTGCCCCGAAATTTGGGTGCACCATGACTGGCTCCCCTCCCAAGGAGTCACTACTCTGATAAAAGGAAAAACACGTGCCTATGTTCAAGCGGAGCCAACGAAAAAGTTCAGTAAAGAAAACAGTTGTGATGCGAAGCCGCAACCAATCATATACAATCATGAAGCTAAAAAGAATGACAATTGCGAGAACCGTGGAGTTATCTTATTGGTCGAAGTTTTGTGTGAGTCAATCAGGGATCAAAAGGGTCTGACAACATAGGAAAGCGTGGAACATTTCTATTGGTTCGATCTTTGCGATTCTGACATAAGGGACCGACATATGTGACGAGGTGGAGCCTTCTCATTAGTTAAAGGTTTGCGTCACAAGTTTACAGGGTAGATAAATCCTGACACTACAACCAATGCAAGTCTGAAACGTGGAGGCAATTCAATCAAAGTTGTGGAAATGGATTTGAGTGGATTTCAAATCCATGAAGAGCTAGAGCTAATATATTTTTGGGTCCATGTCATGGTCAACATATTTTGAAAGACACGGGGAGCTATATAATTGGCTCGTTATTTTTAGCAAAAAAGAAGAGAGAGTTGTATGCAAAAGCATACAAAGAATATACAGAGAAGGAAGAATATATAGAGTAATAGCTTGAGGTATTAACTAAAAGAAGAAAGACACGTGCAAAAGCACAGTTAAAAAAGTGGAAAGATAAGAAGAATATTTAGGAAAGAATATAGAATAAAAGCTCAAGGTGGAAATTTGTAAGAGAAACAAAAATATATACAGATTTGTAGCTCCGAGTTTGTAAAATATTTTAAATCAAATATAATAGCTATATTTTGTGTGTTTTTTATGTTTTGGCTTTGTTCTTCTCCTATGTTGGTTGCAGTTGGCACCAAATTTTGCCAACGAATTGGTATCAAAGCAAAAAAAGCTCAATAGCTTGTTGGTTTGAGATTTTATTTCTTGGGTTGATTTATAATGGCTTCTACAAGTAGTAACTCGTGACAACAACCCCTAACATCTGATGGGAAGAACTATGATATCTGGTGTATTAAAATGAAGACTTTGTTCTCTTCTCAAGATCAATGAGAACTTGTTGAAGGAGGCTATAACAAGTTAATAGACCAGTTTGCATTTAATACATTGACACAAGAAAAAAAAATGCCTTGAAAGAAAATATAAGAAAGGATGTAAAGGATTTAAGCTTTATTCAAAATGTAGTCACTGATTCAATTTTCCCAAGAACAAAAACAACTATAAACTCCAAGAAATCTTGGGATGCCTTACATAATGATTATCAAGGAAGTGACAAGGTGAAGGTAGTTAGACTAGAGATTTTGAGGAGAGAGTTTGAAAGTATTCTCATGAAATACTCAGAGTCTGAAAATGAATTCTTTACAAGGACTATGACCATTGCCAATCAGATGAGGAAAAATAGTGATGTGGTAGAAGAGCACATGATCATATAGAAGGTACTTATAATCCTTCCACTTATATTTGACCTAGGTTTGGCAGCCATAGAAGAGTCTAATGACTTAAAACAAATGATTGTTGATGAGTTGACGGGTTCTTTACAAACCCATGAACAAAGAATGAGTAGATCAATAAGATCCTCCAATGAAAAATACTTTAAGAAAAAAACAAATTCTAGCGGTAGAGGGAGAGGATCATATAATAGAGGAAGAGGAATATTTAACAACTAACAAGAAAGGGGAAGAAAAATTCATCAAAATCCAAAAACTAGAAGAAGATGAAGGAGAAACAACACTTACAAAATTGGCTCATCTCAAATGTATGACAAAACAAGTGTCCAATGCTATCATTGCAAGAAGTTTGGTCAGTATACAAGTGAATATAGGAATAAGGAATATGATTTGAGAAATCATAGTCATGGTTATAATGCAAGATTATCTCTTGCAAAATAAGTTGAAGTAGAGAAAAATGAATGGACTAGAACTTTGTTTTTCACTTACAATGTAGCTAAGAAAGGTAGAAAGAAAATTTGGTATTTAGATAGTGCTTGCATTAACCACATGTGTGGGAACAAATAAATTTTTGATTCAATCAAGAATGAAGTAAAAATGGGAACAAATGACAAGGTTTCCTTAATTGAAAAAGGAACCATATCTATTTTGAGCAAGAAAGGAGACAAAAGGCATATTAATGATGTCATGTATGTTCCTTGGAAGAAGTATAACCTTCTTAGTATTAGGAAGCTCATGAAAAAGGGCTATAAAGTCAAGTTTGAGAATGAAGAGTGCATAATATATGACAGTAGTGTAAGCAACAAGTAGATTGTAGTAGTCAAGATGACTCAAAACAAGATGTTTCAATTAAGAATGCAAAGTGAAGCAATAAAAACTTTAAAAACAATATCAATTGATCAATCTAACCTTTGATGTCTAAGGTATGGACATTTAAGCTATGCTGGTTTGTACGTTATTTACAAGAAGAATATGGTTAAATGATTTCCATCTATTTATCAACTAGACAAAGTGTGTGAAGGTTGCATAGTAGGAAAGAAACATAGAAATGTTTTTCCCTTAGGAAAGTCATGGAGAGAAAGCTCACCTCTTGAGCTAATAAAATTTGATCTATGTGGTCCCATGAATACTCCCCCATTTTTAAAGAATTTTATTTCATTACATTTATTTATGATTTCAGTATAAGAACATGCGTTTATTTCCTAAATAATAAATCTGAAACTTTTGAAGTGTTCAAACAATTCAAGGCTCTGGTTGAGAAGCATAGTGGGCATTATATAAATACCTTGAAAAATGATAGATGGGGAGAATACATATCCAATGAATTTATGAATTTTTACAAAGAGCACAGGATTAAGAAGCAATTCACAACTAGATATACACTTAAGAAAAATGGTGTAGTTGAGAGGAAAAATAGAACCATTTGAGAAATGGAAACAAACATGATCAAAGAAAGATGATTGCCCATTGGATATTGGAATAAAGGAGCTTCAAAAGTAGTATATCTGCTAAATAGATGCCCCATGAAGAGTGTGAGGAACATGATACCTCAAGAGGCATGAAGTGGAAGAAAACCAAGTGTTGAACACTTGATAGTTTTTGGATGTGTGGCATATTCACATGTACCAAAGAAAATAAGATCAAAATGGGATAACATAGGAGAGAAGTGCATTTTTATTGGATATAGTGAGCAATCTAAAGCTTATAGATTGTATAATCTAGTTACAAAAGAGATTATAATCAGATAAGATGTTCAATTCAATGAGGAACCATCTTGGGAAGATGCACAAGAAGAACAATAGCCTTAAGAAAAGACAAATGCTCCAATTATAGTTTTTGAAGCAGTAGATAACAAGGCTAACAATGCTCCAAGTTGGGAACCCACTTCAAAAATGAGTGAAACCTCTCATGGAAGTACATGAAAAAGCATGCAAGGAACAACTCATGAAGCATCATCATCATCTACAGACTCATTCCAGCAGTAAGGAATGTTGACAAGTTTCCAAGATATCTATGATCAAACAAAGTATGAAGACAATGAAGATGAGATGATTATTTTTTCTCTATTTACTTTAGCTGATCTAATTTATTTTAAAGAGGTTATTAAAGATATTAAATGGTGTGATTCCATGGATGAAGAGATAAATTCTATTGAAAATAATCAGACATGGGAGCTAGTAGATCTCCCTAAAGGAAAGGAAGTGATTGGAGTTAAGTGGGTTTACAAGACCAAGACCACTCAAGAAGGAAAAATTGAGTGGAAAAAAGAAACATTGGTTGTAAAAGGCTATAAAGAAAAGCCATGTTGTGACAATAATGAGACATTTGCACCAGTATCAAGATAAGAGATAGTCAAATTTACTATTGTAATAGCTTCCTATCATAAATGGAAAGTCCATCAAATGGATGTAAAGTCAATTTTTTTGAATGGAGTGCTAGAAGAAGAAGTGTATGTGGGCCAGCCACCTGGTTATGAACTTTTAGGGAATGAAAGAAAGGTATACAAAATCACTAGTGTTTTATATGGTTTGAAACAAGCACTAAGAGCTTGGTATAACAAAATAGATTCCTATTTGATAGGTAATGAATTTAGCAAAAAAATAGTGAGCCCACACTCTACATAAAAGCAAAAAATGGTGATATTTATTGTTTTATATGTAGATGATCTGATTGTTACTGGAAATTCAAATAAAGTAATTGATCAATTTAAATCAACCATGAAGAAAGAGTTTGAAATGATGATTTGGGACTTTAAAAATATTTCCTTGGCATTGAAGTTAAACAAATGGAGCTGGGCATTTTTATTTTTAAAAAATTATACAAAATAAGTTTTGCGAGGATTTAGAATATTGGATTGTAAACCAACATCAACACCAATAGAGATAAGTCTAAAATTGACAAGAGATGATTGTAGGAATAATGTAGATCCTACTAGATACAAGATCTTGGTAGGAAGATTAATGTACTTAATTGCTATAAGACCATACATTATGTATGTAGTTAGCTTAATTTATAGATTTATGGAGACACTAAAAGAGTATCATTGGAAATCAGGAAAATAAATACTGAGATATGTGAATGGAACAAAGAATTTTAGAATTTGTTATGCAGCTAATAATGATTTTTAATTAGTTGGCTATATAGACAATGATTGGGCTGGAAGTCTAGAAGATAGGAAGAGTACATTTGGCTATGTTTTTAACATTGGATAAGGAGTTATGTCATGGGCTTCAAAGAAACAATATGTATTTTATTTTTCTACTGCCGAAGAAAAATATAATGGAGCCAACTCAATATCTTGTCAAGCGATTTGGTTAAAGATAACCCTCTCATATTTAGACGAAGAGAAACAACGAGGTTATCATATTTTCTATAATAATATGTCTTCAATTGCATTGTCTAAAAATATAGTTTTTCATGGCAGAAGCAAGCATATAGAAAGCATATAGCATATCATTTTATTCGAGAACTAGCAGAACCAGATGAAATTGAGATAAAATTTTGCAAGTCTGAGAAACAACATGCTGATGTCTTTATAAAATCTCTGTCAAAATAAAGGATTGAACATTTAAGGGAAGGTCTAGGCATCATAGATGTCTAGTACTTTAAAATAAGTCCTTTATTATATTTTTCGTTTGACTCAAGATGAAGGGGAAGTGTCATAATTAATGGTATGTAATCTTGAGCCGCCCGTAGGTATTTCAAAACTATTTTTTTCCTGTCTTCTATCTACCCAGCTGACTGGAATTTATTCATTTTTTGGGTCACTTCTTTTATGGCCATTGAGTTTTGAATTCCCCGCCAAAGCTACAAGCCATGTATCATTTTTCTGGTGTCTTTTATTTATAAGTCTTTGGGAGGACGCAAGTTTGCGGAATTCACCGTAGTTCATAGTTCTTTGGGTCTAGGTTTATTGGTTAAAGGGAGTGATAACAAATATCAACCATATAAGACAAAGACACATGCCAACATTCCGCCACACATTTTGGTGATGATCGCCATCTAACCTCAACCCTCCAGAATAAGCCACAACTTATATTTCATCACATCCATTTAAGTCAAGGAAGAGACACGTGGCTTCACATTTATGGAACCAACAATTATATTATGCAAAATAGAGAGTTGCGATATGATGTTGAAACCAATCATAAACAAGCATGAAGCTAAGAAAACTAATAGCTGCGAAGAACATGGATCTCTTCTATTAGTTCGAGTTTTGTAGTTCTAACAAGCGACTGAAAATGCAAAGAATACATGGAACTATTTTTTTGATCTAAGCTTCACGTCAAAGAATGGAGGATATATAAATCATGACACCACAACCAAGTAAAGGTAGAAAGATGGAGGCATCTCAGTCAATTAATGGAAATAGATTTGAGTAGATTTCAAAGCCGTGAAGAGATGGAGCTAATTGATATTTTGGGTTTTTATCGAGGTCAACATATTTTTTAAATACATGGGTAACTATATTATTAAATCAAAAAAATAACAAAAAGAGAGAAGGAGAAGAAATATATGCAACATACAAAGAGAATATAGTAGAGAAAGAGAGTTGTAGCTTGAGGTCTTTTGTAAAAGAAGAAAGATATGTGTAGCAGCACAAGGAAATAGAGATTTTTTAAAGAAAAATAAATTGATAAAAAGACACAAGAAGAGAAACAAAAAGGAAAATAAAATTTGTAGGTCCGTAGCTCTGAGTTTGTAAAATATTTTAAATTGAATATAATAGCTATATTTTGTGTGTTTTTGTGTTTTCGATTTGTTGTTATCATGTGTTGGTTGCAGTTGGCACCAAATTTTTCCAACGCGACATACATGGGTCTAGATCAACAGATTAAGAGTTTGAACTTTGCACAAATCCATAACACATGTTCTCCTTTTGCTTTCTCACACGCAATAATCTACATTTTCATAAATTGGGGCAATCAAAAGGGTGAATTACCCCTCTCAAAATTAAAAATAACACACAAAATATTCCTTCTAAATTACCTGCTCTGATACCAAATGAAGTTTTGGTTTAGAATTAGTCATCTACTTAGAATGAAATCACTGTAATAATATTCATTTGATGAAGTGCATACATATAGGTCCTCTATCTCCTAAAAACAAGGAGATTACATATATGCAATTATCTAAGCATCATATTTTAACTTGTCGGTAAAATTACTCCATAACAACAATATCTTATATTAGTGTATTGTTAAAACACAACACAATGATATTAAAAACTAATATAGGTGTATATGGTGCACACATAACATTATTCCTAACAAACATATATCTAATTTTATTATTCTCACAAATAATCTCTATTGAACAGAGCACTAAACCACATTTTCCAAACAAAATATCTATTTTTTCGTTGTAGTATATGGATCTAGCTAAAGGGCACACATGTAGAAGGAAAATAAGATAAGTTCAAATTTTACACTAACATGTACATATGGTCCAAGGTGTGGGTCCTACTTGTGGGTTTCCAAGACCGAGAAATGACAGTCAAAACAAATCTTTCAATTAAATATTAAGAAATTTGAGAATGATCATTTGATAATACAATAGAGTATGAAATTTTACATATGATTTGTCATTAATGAAACTCTAGACAAGACAAATATTCATCCATTGATCAAAATTGAAACATGTTTATAAATTAAATGGTATATGTTGTCCTTAGTTTCATGGTTTATAAATAGTGGTCACTAGATTGTTAGTCTTAGTATTTTATTCGAATAGGTTATTGTATGTCATCATTGACAAAGTCAAAAGTTTATAATCTTCTAGGTTTATGTTATATTTTGTTTAGAGAGTGGTGTTTCAAAACTAATTATATGTTACTTTTCAATATTTGTGTGTCAATTGAATGTCATAATTTTTTTAAAAAGTAATAGTAAATTACTTTTTAAACATCATCATTGTCTTGTCAATATCTTGTCGTCAAATGTAAAGTCATCAATTGCATCAAAAATTAACTTTTTTTTTCCTTATGAATCTTTATGCTTAAATATTTTGGCTTATGGTTAATTTCTTGCTGATTACTTAGACCAAATTCTTGTTTCCTTTGAAGTGCAACAATATTGATGTTCATGGGCTTCGTTAGATCCGTGTGGTTCAATCTCACAAGGTATCAGAGTTACGTTGTTTCGATAAACATGTATCTTGTTATTGGTTTGTTGCTAATTACTTATGGTATTCAAATTTTAGTTGCTTCTTATGCAAGTTTCATTAATCTTTTATTGGTTTGCATTAATCTGGGTTAATATTGTTTTTGGCGTTTCTTGTTTGTGTGTTTGGTTTGGTGCTTGTGTAGTTTTTCTCTACTAAATCTTGCTAGTTACAACTATCTTTAGCTAAAATATTATTATAGAGGTATTTATGATATTGGTTTTGGTTTTCTTGATATGTTCTATGTTTTCTTCCTACCAGAACCTTTCTTGGATCCCCCCATACATCTCCACTCACCACCCTATTCGTTGTCTCTCCATATGTCATCTACTCACCGAGCTTCCCTAACTCTTATTCCACCTCAGTGAGCTCCCATCGAGCTTTGATTGGGTCTCAAGAGCTCCTCGAGCTCGATTTATTCCTTATCCTACTTGACTGAGCCACCTCTGAATCGACCCTGGCTTACTCCATGAATCTATCCACTTGAGCATCCCAGATTGTCGAGCTACCCTTATGAGCACTGTACCAAGCTTATTTTGCTTGCCCCTTTTTGTTCTAGCTCCTACTTAACCATCGAGCTCAGTTTGTCTCTACGCCAGCTTATTTCATTTGAGCTCATTTCTGGGTTGTAAGAACCTTCTAGATTGGTCGTGTAGGTAGTCTCTGTAGCTTGCTCGCATTCATCCCCTATCGTTCTCATTATGACCTCCCTACCTACCTTGTTGTCTCATTGTTCACTCGGTATGAGTTCTCTTGAGCTCATCTTAGATATATCCTACTCGCTAAGCTGTGTTACTATGTGCCTAGAATTATTTTGAGGGCTTGGCCCATGTTGCTCTCCATTGAACTCGACTCAAACCCTACTTAAAGCACTACCTCCTGAGCTCCTCCATCCACTTGCAATCATGTTTGACTGTTTTCTCCAGGCTCCATGTGTTGCTTGGCCCAGGATCCCTTTGATTTCTTCTAATCAGATCCCCACTTTCTGCTTGACCTCCTCTCAAAAGGGCCATGTCAACTAATTCCCTCACGTATTTTTGAAACCATCCCCTATCCTTCCCATTTGAATTACTCAGCAAGCTAATCCTAAGGATCTCTCCTCAAGCCCTCCCCATCTCATGCCAAGTCGCACTCCTATGGAAATTTGACCTAGTTACAAATATTTTCCCTCCTATAGACACAAAATCATGCACTTTGGGTAAATATTTAGTCCTATCTCATACTAGTATTCATATGGTTCTTAAGTGAAAAAGAGTACTAATTAACCCATGTCTTTGGCCATTTTACATTGTTTTCTATTGCTACTTTCGATCTTGCACCCTTATTCACATACTATGTTTTTCTTATTTCTTACTGGGGCACCCAAACAGGATTGGGGCACCCCAGGTGCCTTGGTCCCCTCTGGGCACCCAGATCCTCTTTGCAATTTCTTCTCACTTTTTGGGCACTTTCTAGCTATTCGAGCTTCTTATATTTTTGGTGGTCGACCTTTTCGGGGTTAGTTATGAAATTAAAGCAAGAGAACCATATAAATATAAAGTAATGTGACCATAATGAGGGACCAAACACTAAACACTTACTATTACCACCTAAGGCTGTATTCATTAAGGCTTCTATTGCTCCATTTGCATCCATCTAACTCCATGAAAATGGAAAAATACTAGTTTTTTGCGTCACTCTTCATAGGAGGGGAGTTATATTCTATTCCATGCACACATTACTTACATTCTACATCTAGTTATTTCTCCCTACTCACAAAGTGTGACACGCACAAGAGCACCTTAGGCATAATTCTAGTTGAGAACAATATGACCCCTCAATTTGCATCTTTATTTTAAAGATTTGATGTGGTTTGAGGGGTTTTCAGGTGTTTCATCTTGATTGCAGGTTTCAGGTGAATAACAACGAGCTCTGATGAAGTACCTTTGTCTGATGTATTCTCTTTGTCTTCCTTAGACCAACATTCCTTTACATGTCCTCTCTTTCCAAAATTCCAAAAAAATAAATCTCTGAACTTGGATCTAGATCTATCATTCCTTGACTTTGATCTCTGATTCTCAGGACATGAAAGTATTTCAGGGATTCTAACACGGCATACCCATATGTCATCAATGTGGACAGAGATGAAGAGGACTAGGTCCGGGTCATCATTTTGGTTTGGCGTAATCTCTTCCTCTGAGAAGCTAAGGATGAAAGTGCGATTTACCTCCCTGCGCCTGTGAGCCCGAAAGGACACGTGTCAGCATTTCCCAACTCTGGCGGAAAGTCGAGCTGGCGGATCGGCCCTTTCGGCTCCTTCGCGTCCACCCCGTCCATTTGTCCCGGATGTCCCAGTGCTGCTTGGGACATCAGGGAACTGACACCGGTTACCTGTGTGTTTATGTTTTTATTTTAGATGTGGGATTTGATCCGACCTCTAGATTTGGATCGTTCATGTGGAAATCAGCCTCTCTTACCATTGTAATAGTCTATGCATTTTTGGAAGTAATGGAATGGACTCCCAGGGTCCCCATATTTTGGTGAAATAATTTTTCCAACTACATGTTCAGCTATATTTCCTTCTAATTTGGGATAAGGGTTTTGCCATTGTTATTTGTTCTTGGGAGGGAATGTTGTTTTGGGATCCACCTAGGAAAGGAAATGGCTTGCATTTCCTACTTGGATCATCGTCCAAGGAAATCAGCCACCTCCTGAATCTAGCAAGGCATAGAAAATAATGGCCATCATCATCATGGTCATCTTGGTACATCTTGTTTGAGTGGACACTAGCACCCAGGCACTCCTGTCCTCTTGTGGGCATTTTTGTCATGTGTTTTTCTAAGTTTTAGAACCCTTAGTGAGCCTTTACGACACTCTTTTGACATATGTTGTTAGGGACTGTGTCACTTGTGTCTGACCTATCTCTCTCCCCCATTCTTCACCTCATTTTCACTCATTTGCTCATTGTAGAGCTCTTAATAGCTTTGCACGAAAGGGTACATATGCATGTCCCTCCACAGATATAGCTGTCCCTCTTCATACAACAGAGCCTTTTCCCCTCAAAACCATAGACATTGAGTGTACCATTGCTCACCATGATCTCGATCGTGATTCCATTAATGTGTTGTTCCACTAGTGCCTCCTCTACCCCTGTTAGCATGGTAGGTCATGGAGGGTACATAGGTCTCTCCATTAAGGAAATAAGTGATATCATGTGGTTACATGTGTAATTACATATATGTGTGTATATCCTTCTCAAGAAATACATCCATGCATGCAGCAATGACGCATAACTACCTTCTTTGTTACGATGTTTCCCCTTCTAGATACGGATGATCTACTCTAAAATTAATGATTTCATTATACCATGGACAATCAAATTGGGTTTTCGGGACATAACACGTGAAAAGGATGACCCGACTGCGCATGTTGTGTGGATAAGGTGCCAGCCTAGATGTTGTGCCAAGTAAGACATAACTTAACATCTCCCTCCATTCCTTCTCATCCCTCCATTGAGCTTCCACCTCTGACTCGAACCAACTTCCAACTTGAGATCCAACTTTGAGTTTCCTTTAAAGAACAACCACAAGGAGGCTGCAGTAGGCACGCCAAGAGTAAAAACGGTTCAACCCCGGCCTCTAGGACCTCCCCTAGCCTCCTGAACTGATCTGAAATTGTGTAAAACTAGCCCAGGCTCTGTTAAAGGCTATCTATGGCCCCATGTCAAAATACTAACGTGACCTCCGTGCGTACCACATATCGGCCCCTCACGAACTCTGCATGCATGTTCATACAAAGAGATCCATCTAGTCTCCACATCCTTCAGAAGTTTTTTACCATCTATAGAGCATCTAGGTCCATGTGGCCTCTGCAATCTAAAGCATAATATTCTCCTAGCTCGTCTATTCACACTAGGCCTACATGGTCTCAATTGAGACACTAAAAATGCCACCTTCTTAGAATGCGGGATGCACACATGTTCCAAAGTAAGGAGCCAAGTTGAACCTCATCAATGACTATGTGGCCTTATTTGGACACCAATGGGGTACTCAACAAGTTGTTGGCACTTGAAACATCAAGCCTCATTATTTCTTGAATTAAATTGTATTAAACAGTGGGTTGACTGCCACCGAGGAAATATCACACTTCCTGGATCTAGCACACGCTAGAAAAAAACCAAGTTTGAAAAAATATTAATTTAATCTTTACCTTCTTTGGTAAATGTTTCTTCAAACTGGACTTCTTAGGTCTAGCAAATGAGTGCCAAGGAACTAAAGGTAATGCCACGTGTGCATAACTATCAGAGTGTGAAGTGGGAATTTTTTTTTAACCAAGATTCAATTTTGACAACAACCCATCACATTAATATATGAATAGAAGAATCCATACTCACCTACCTTAGTGTAGAAGACTCATATATTCATCCGTCGTTACCTTATAAGATGCAAGCATACAATGATATTATCCTTGATGAAGTTGCATACTGTTTCAAAGCTACCTTGCTTGGTTGGAATGGCCTCCACCCATTTAGTGAAGTAATCAGAATAGAGTCTTTTGTGAAACTGTGTCCCTGAAGGATTTCCATTTTGTGGATCATACCCATTTACCCCAGAGACCTCCACTCCCCACTTTATCCCAATTTACGAGTCAATTCCTTGACCGTGTCCTCAGATGATTTCAACCCTTTCTAGAGACTGCCGTTTTCTAAAGAACTAGCTCTAGTTCTTCGTTTCTAATTGAGGAGAATGATCAACTTGCACAAACACAACAACCAGAACCCTAATTTGAAGTGTATTTTTGTGGGAAATGAGGAAGGGTAATTAATTGATTTAGGACAGATGTGAAATTGGGGTGTCTACATTTGATGACTGAAACTGGCTAGAAATGACCTAAAACAGTCTCTTTATTAAAATTATCTCTCAAAAAATGACACCGACTTGGGGAATTCTTAAGGAGCTGCAGGACATTTGTTCTATGTTGAGTAAATCTTCTCCTGCTCTTCCTCAAACTGCTCCCAAAGTTCCTCCAAACAAGGAAAAAAAGCTTGCTAGCCAATCAAAGGGAAAAAAATAAAAAAAAAAAAGCTTTGATTGGAAAACCATTTTGTTGGCCAGTCAAAGGAAAAAAAAAAAAAATTATCAAAAGGTCCCACAAAATGAGGTGACAATTTGGCTTCCTTACCAAAGGTTATAGAGATCTTTTTAGACTTGACATGTAAAAATAATTTTTCACCAAGTTTAAATTTATTATCGATCCTTTTTTGGGTTTGATATGTAGTGCAACAGTCATTTAGTAAGTCCACCATTGTGGCCACTAAGGACAATTTGACCCCTTCATATGCATTTTTTTTTTAAGGTTTTGATGCTTTACTTGGGGTTTTATAGGTGATTCTTCTATTTCAGGTTTACCATTTCTTCAGTGATCACACAATGACATTCACACGATGGGAAGTGAATACATGTGAACACTCATCAACACCTCAGAAGAGGTTTCCTGATCATTTCCATAGACAAGGGTGCCTAGATCTCATACTAGGGCACCCATGGGCACCCCTATCCCTCTCTAGGTGCCCCCGTCAAGTCATATAGCTCAGATATGCACTTTTCCAAGCTCTTGTGTGAAGGTTTCCTCCTCCTATTCATCCGATCTCCAATGTGACATAGTCTCGTGACATCATCAAATTAGCTAAGGCCTTCTTAACACTCTTTGCACATTAGTGTTTCACATTTCATTGCTTAGATTACTTGGGTATTATTTCAGTATTTTATTACTTCATTTCTATAGTTATTTTTTTATTAGGGGTAAATAGTTTTGAAGGGACTATATTTTGATATAAAAAGCTCACAAGTCAGATAAAGCATAAAAAGTATTCCATAGTTTTGAAGGGACCATACCCTATTACAAGAAGGCTCAAAATTCAAATAGTGTAGTAAAAACATCAAAAAAGGATAAGAATCCAAGATATACATGAGGACCAACTATAATTTAAACTAAAAATATAAAGAGGGAATAAAAAATTATCAAATATGCAACAAATCAACATGAAAACAATAACCAAACAACATAAAAATAGAAAACTGGAAGCAGGAACAATCCTCTTTTGACCGCTTTATCAATTTTTTATCTTTATCTTCTGTAGAGAGGTGAATAATGCTAGGGTAGTGGCATGGGAGGGATACTTTTTATCTAGTTGTGACAGAACCAAGTCCCTTCCTAAATCTAACTCCCAAATTGTGGCAGGAATATTGCTAAGCATACAAACACTTTTAACATGTTGGTCCATGAAGTTGTAAACTACTTTGAGCACAAAAAAAGTACAACCATCCCTGCCTTTTGCATTACCTAGTCTATTGTCCATAGATTTGAGCTTCTTATAAATTTATAAAGTCTACTCATTGTCCTTATAAATTTCTATAGTTATTTTATTGCTTCTATAGCATTAGATTACACTAGAATATTCTATTTTAATTAATCACCTCCTTTAAAAATTTGAACCCGCCTTTTCTCAATTTATATAAGCTTCGTGTATTTTTTTAACTTAGGTTACATTAATTTTATAACATAGCCTATGTTAAATTAATATTAGTTTTATAGCTTAGCTTATCTTTATTTAATCTTAAGGATAATGTCTCTTTTTTGAAAGGAAAGAAATATTTAATCAAGTCATTTAATCATTTAGGACTAATTTTTTTTTAATTGAACCCATTTAATTTTGTTATATCATTTCTTGGTAATTAAATTAAATTGGGGAAAATATTAAAAATTAGTGTTATTGGATGTTTCCTAATGTGTGCTTATGAAGGGGTGTTTTTCATTTTCCAGAGGTCCCTTTGCATTTAGTGAAGTCCTTTATCTCCGTTTGGTGTCACTTTTCCTTGTAATCGAGCTCTTATTATTGTTTGCGGGCTTGTGAGTGTGTCTGCCATATCATTGTGGAAATGGATTTCCAAGCAACGTGAGATGCTATTTCTCACAAAGGACTTTGTTTTTTCATGTCCTTCTTGTTTTCGCATCATTTTGTGCTTGTTACTATGTTGATTTGTTGTGATTTCCTAAAACTTATTGTGGTCTTCACACTTGTGCATTTTTTATGCCAATTATAAGGTGAGTGGCCAATTGTTTCATATGCATAATCACATCATATTGTTATTAACACACTAAACTATAAAGTGCTACAAACATGGGTGAAAATATTGTTCTAGGGTGTGTGTGTTTCCTTTCTTTCTGCATTCTTGCTTTCTCTCTGTTTACAATGGATACTAGGTTTATTCCTTTTCTAACATCATTTAAATTATTTGAATGGAGATCTAAGATAATAATCAAACTAAGGGGTAAAGGGTTGTTCCACATAACTATGGGATTAGAGACATAACCAACTTATGAACCTAATAAATCTAGGTGGTTTAACCAATGTGATAAAGCCTTAGGTCTTATTTGCATGCTCGTCGCTCCTGAATTTCTCTTCCACATTGAGTCTTTTGAAACACTTGATGAAGCATGCAAAACTTTATACGGTATGTTTGGAAAACAAGATGACATGAGAGACCACGAGGTTGAGAACAGACTGCTATGATTGACTCCTAAAAAAATTGATAACCTATATGCCTTCTTCTCAAATTTTATCCACACTAGGTTACTATTGAAATAATGCGGAGTTGATAAAAAGGATGCTCAACTGATCTTATCGATTCTTCTTAAGCTTGGCCTTGAATACTTTTTTTTCATTTCTACTTTTCACACCACGAAAGAAGCTCTTGGGACTCCTTGGAAGATGTTTTCATTTGACAAATTTTCATCCCAACTCATTCAAGAATGAGACAAGTTGATTCAAATGGGAGTAATCAAGTCCAAATCACATGCCCTTGTTTCAAGTACTGGTAAAAGAAAGGAAAATAAACATGAAAAGAAGAAATATATAAAGTAACAACCTAAGAAAGAAACCAAGACCACCCAAACCAAACCCAACACGAACACTTCTAATTCTAAGCCTAAAGCAAAGAAGGAAAAGTGTAAGTGTTCCTATTGTAAGAAGTCAGGACATGAAGAGAATCAGTGCATGAGAAAACAAATAGATCACCTAACTAATTTAATTAAGAAGAATAATATAGGTGTTCATGAGTATATCAAGAAAAATTCTCTGAAACCCGAGTCTTCCAAAGCAAAAAAGTCTAAATCTCAGACAAAGAAAGGAAATGCCCTTGTAGTTAGAGTTGCTCCTTCATCGACGTGGGTTATAGATTTCAATGTGTCACACCACGTGGGTTATTAACATGTTGAGTTTTTCTTAAATTAAACTGTGTGGTATGTCCCAAGTCACTTTAGGTGATGACACTTCAGTGATGGTTGCTAATAGTGGATCGACACAAGTAGATGGTGGAACCTTTAACAATGTTTTAAGTGTTCTTGATCTCTCTACCTACCTCCTATCAGTTTATCAAATCACTCATATTGGTGAATGAATGTGAGTGGAATTTAACCCTAACGCTATGATTATTCGTGAACTTCACATTGAGTCTATAATGGCTGAGGGAAAGGTGGAGCACTAGTCTCTATTGTACACCTTATCCCACTTTACTTCTATTTTTTTTCCCACTACCTTGCTCACTCATGCAGATGAAGTTAGAGAGCTATAACATGATCGTTTTGATCATTTAAACTATCATTAACTTGAAAAATTGAGCCAACATGAGATGGTCAATGGGTTACCTTGAGTCAATTTTTCTAAGGGTCTTTGCGAGGGTTGTGCCCTCGGGAAGTGCCCTAAAGAAATTTTTGGCAAGGGAAAATCCTGGAGAGCTTCTCATATCTTGGATCTCGTACATAGTGATAGTTTTGGCCCATTCCCATATCCTTTGTTCACTAGATATCTTTACATACTTACCTTCATTGATGAATTTTCGTGTTACACTTGGGTGTATTTTCTAAAAAATATATATGAAGTTTTCAATCACTTTCAAGACTTTAAGGATCTTGCTGAGTAACAAGTTGAAAGGTCTATCAAGGTTATTTGAATCGGCAATAGAGGCAAGTATGTGAGCAATATGTTTGATTATTTATGTACCTCCGAAGTTATTTCTTTTTAGCATACAATTTCTTATATCCCTTCGCAAAATGGAGTTACAAAAAGAAATAACAAAACACTTAAGAATATGGTCACTTATATGGTTCATTCTAAATTCCTTCCTCCACATAATTGGGACAAAGCCATGGAATTTGCTTGTTATATTCAGAACCACATTCCACACAAAGTAGTAAAATGGATGAAACCCTTTAAGGATTGGTATGGACGCAAAAATTATGTCGAGCACTTTCTCATATTCGAATCAATTGCTATGGTTCAGATTCTCAAATAGAGACACAAATCCTTGGAACCATAGTGCAGACCTTGTATATTTGTAGGGTATCCCAATGGTATGAAGGAATATAGATTATTGAACCCTACTAATCATCAAATTTATATTAAGAGAAGTTTAAATTTTGATCAGTCATCTTCTACTTCCACTTCTTCACCCACATAGGTCCTTTTTCCCCTCCCTGATTCTGACTCTGATTCTTCTGATGATGATCTCGTTAAGCCTCCTCCTCTTGATATTCCTACTTTTCTTGCTTCTCTTGCTCCTCACACTTTGAAATATTTCAATTTTGACAGTAGTGATGATGAGGACTATGTCCCTTCTCACTCGAGTGAATAATCTATAGATTCTGAGCCTAAATATCCTTCTGGTTCTGGTTAGGATATGCAAAATTTATAGGGTGTTGGAGATTGGATAGGGAATCCTTTATATGAGAGATATACTCATTCAAAGTTTTTAGACTCCACGACTTTTTCACCTCCACTTTTAACCCTCAGTCTTTTTGGGAGGCTTTTGGGATTCCTGAGTGGTATTATACCATGGATGAGGAGTATTCCTCACTCATGAAGAATGATACTTGGGATCTCTGAAAGGAAGAAAAATGGTTCTGTGTAAGTGGGTGTATTGAATAAAGTATAGTGCCAACGGGAATGTTGAAAATTATAAGGCACAAATCATAGCTAATGGTTTATCCCATGTTGATTTGGGTTTGATTATTCAGATGCCTTTTCTCCCATTTCAAAGATGACCTTTTTTTTAATGACCCTCGCCATCATTATCTGCCGTTAACAGATGGGAAGTCCTATCAAATGGGACAGTTAAGAGTGCCTTTCTTCATGGGGAACTCAGAGGAAGAAATCTATATGGAACAATCTCTGGGTTATGTTTGATGATTCCTATCTCATTTTTAGACTTAAAGAATTCTATCTATGGCCTTAAACAAGCCCCTCATGCTTGGTATGCAAAGATGGAATCCTTTCTTCTTGCAGCAGGGTTCACTAGGTGTCACTCTAACCCAAATGTTTACAGTTTACATGGAAATATGATTCAATGTTTATCCTCGTTATGTATGTTTATTACTTATTGATTACAGGTAATCTCTTCCTCGATCTTTTATTCTATGAAAAATTCCTTAGCCAACAAGTTCTCCATGACCAAATTGGGTTTGATTCACTACTTCCTTGGGATACAAATTACCCAATCTGACTCAGGAGTTGTCATTTTTGAACCTAAGTACGCCCTTGATTTACTAGCCAGGTATCACATGTCTAATTGTAATTCATATCACACTCCCTTCCTTTCTAGGCTTAAGTTAGTTGTTGATTTCCCCCACTCCCTTAGTTGATGGTACCCTTTATCTGCTAGTTGGTATGGAGATTGATCTACCTAACTCACACTCGGTCTAAATATTTCGTTTGTTTTTGGCATCATATCCAAATTTATGCTAGAAGCCTTGTGAGGTGCATTGGAGAGAATCTAAAAGGACCATTAACTATGTTTATGGCACTCATTCTGATGGACATACATTGCTTAGAAGGGACAAATACTGATTTCGTTAGATTCATAGATTCCTGATTGGGCAAGTGATCTTGATCATTAGAATTCTACATCAAGTTACAAATTCCTTCTCTTGGTTCAAGTTCCTGTAAGTTTGTCTAAGAAAGAAGAAATAATGTGATTCCAATATCTTCTACAAAAGTAGAATGCACAGGGGAGAATTCAATGACTACCATGGAAGTTATTTTAGCGTTATAGGGGATTCTAAAGAGAGTTTGGTATTCACTTTCGACGGCATACTATTATCTATTGTGATAATATGAGAAATATCTTGATTTGTCTAAAATCCAGTTCATCATCAACAGATGAAGAACATAGAGATTCACGTGCACTTCATTTAGGATTTAATCGATAGAGACATCATTGATTTACAATATTGTCATAATTTAGATTAACTTGTAGACATCTTTACCAAACCCTTCACTGAAGCCAAGTTTATTCACATGCACTCTCTTCTTAAGGTGAGCTCCACTGCATCCACTCATCTTCTTCAGGATTTATATTCATGTTATCCTTGTCTTCTTCTTGTAGATAGATTGTCAGTTTGTAAATGGGTACCTCATCAAAACATTAGTTGTCGAGACCCATATGACACATATTTCTTAGTTTTCTAGGAGAATCATCTTTCTATTTCTGGTATTGGCATGAACTCTACGTAAGATTTGATGAAGGAGAGGTGTTGGTATGAGGTGTATTTTTCTATCCTTTTATTTGTTTATTAGGTGTTTTTCCACCTCACACACAGTGATTCATCTCACTTAGGTTAGTCATAGGTCTTTTAGGGAGCTATATGACTTAATGACGATATTCTGTCATAGAATTTTTCATATTGTCAAATGCGTCATTTTCATAAGTGCAATTACATGATATTCCTATCATTGTAACTCCTCACTCCATCATGGGAGTATGCCATGTAAAGGCATAGGAGTTACACATCACCCCCTTATGTACTTCTCTTTTTGATCTATGAGCACGAGTAGACCTATTCTTTATGCATGAATCTTTTGGCTTATGGTTAATTTCTTCAAAATCACTTCCCTTACAGATCCACGTGGATAAGAAGGGAGGAAGCTTTCAAGATAAGTTTTTCTTGTATGCACTTCTAAATATAACTAAATAACACATAGAAAGCTATAGTAATTTGACAACAAAGAAATGAAAAGTTCTGTGTACAATAACTTTCTCTAAATATTTCCCAGAAAAATCCATAGGGATAAGTCTAGAAATATTTTTTAACGGAAGCTACTTACAGGCAATAAAACTCACTTGCAAATTTTACCTTCCTTAAAACAAGATTTTGCATTGATTATGAATTAAAATTTAAACTAAAAAGAAATCTTTAAAGGAATTTAATTACACCCCAACCCGGAAGTGTAGAATTGTGACAATGTCCAGTGATGGTTGTGATTTTCTCTATCCCCTCAGCTTCTTTTCCAACAATGAATCCAATGTAGTCCAGGGAACTATGCTAGTTGGTATGCAGAAGAAGTTGTAGAAGTGCTGGAGCAAGCTGGTTGCATGTAGTCTGGTAGTAATTCAGGAAACAAAGTAACAAAACAAAGGCTCTGAGTTTTCTTGTGTGCTTCTTGGAAATATTTCTGCAGAGTAACAATGCAATTCCAATTCAAGAGACTCCAACCAATGCTTCGGGAAAAATATTGGTTTTTAGAGAAAGTTGACAGGGAAATGGTGCAGCACACTTGGCAACCAATAAGTGTCAAATGACCATAGGAAGGGGTAGTTAACTTACTAAAAATACTTAGTAAATAAGAATAAGTTTATACGCATCTATCAAGCTCAATAAAAATTGATTCGATCAAGAAACATGCGATAAAATGACTTGGAAGTAAGCAACAAGCGTACAGAACACACTATTAAAGTATCAAATTTAAGTGCATGAAACCACTAGTTTATGTAGAACGATGGTTATGCCACCACTGTGGTGGTTGTATAACCGTAAATCAAGGTAGATTGACAGTTAAACAACCGCCACGATGGCTGCAACTCAAGGGAAAAAGATAAGGAATAAGGGACCGAACAACATTTGCAGAAGTATGTAAGGCTAGGAAACTAGGAAGCAAAGAAAACTAAGTCACATAAGTAAGAAAAAAGAAAATAAGTGGAACCTAGATTCAACATTAAATCTCATCATTGGGGTTTTTACCATTCCAACAATATAACACCGTGCAATTTTGGGTACTTACATATTACCCCCTTGGAGAATCATTTTAGCCATGGAGAGGCATAAAATGTGAAGTCTGAGTATGGTGCTCCCAAATGGGAAAATTAGGAATTATACCTTACATGACTGTGTGTTGAAACTACCCCAATTTGAGATTCCCACCACCCGCAAGAGAAAATGGGAATCAAGTGTAGATACAAGATGTAATAAAAAAAACATTATAAATTAAAACGACAAGAATACTCACCATATCAGTGGGGATGAGAAATATACCTACACCAGAACTCCTTCCCTGCAATCACACACTCAAAACAATATTAGAAAACATGCTATATATATATATATATATATCAATTTTTCTATTTATAGAAATCATTTTCACTTACCCACTTGTGAATTTTAGAGCTATAGATTACTTGCGACGGTTTTGCATGAGAGTACAATCAAAATGATGAGCAATTTGAGACAATGACTGTGCAACCAGCGGCAGAAGAAGCGGGTCACGACCAGGTTAGTTATCTGCATCATTTAGTTTTACCCTAAAATTTAGGAATTGGTCAGAACAAACTGTAGGGGAGGTAATTTTTGGTAAATTTATAGTGAAAATGACCACAAGGGGGGTGTCATGTAGGATTTACAATTTGTTTTGTTTAATTTGGTGTATTTTGCTATTTTTAGCCTTTAGGGTATAGACCACATGTTGCGGGTGGAACCACTACGGCGGTTACACAATTGACACTTAGGAATGTGAACAACGTGCAACCACTGCGGCGATGATTACACAACCACCACTTTGTTAAAATTGGTGGTTTCGTAACCGACAAGGAAGTTTCCCATTTTTGACTAAGTACTATTTTTTTTTTGTTATTGGTTGTATTTGTAATGTTTTTGTGAGTTTATTATGCATCTACATGATTCTAACTTGCTCTTTTCTTGATGTTTGTGAATGTAGGGAAAGTATATTAGATGGAGTAGGGCCTGTGAATATGATTTGTTGCCTCATATTTTGGAGAGGTTGAATTAAGAGGAGAGGGAATTACTACAGAGGGCTGGTATATGGAGTATATCACATAAATGGTTGGTTGCACCCGCGAGACATCTACTATGTGACTTATTGACCTATTGGGATGCAAACCAAAACACTTTTTGGCTACTTAGGGGTAGAGGTGAGTGGAGTATCACATTGGATGATGCTTACATGATTTTAGGGGTTCATGTCAACTGCAGGAAGTTAGTATTGACTAATGCTAGCTCAACAGATCAGGCATGTAGTTGGGCTATTTACTTGGGAGATGCACATGCACCTGATACTGGCGTCAAGTAGGGTATTAGGCTACTTTTAATTGACTCTGCACCTATCCCTACTTTGTGTAAGGCCATTATAGGTATCTTGGCCTCGTGTTTGGTCGGGGACAAAATACTCTATTGTTGGGAACCTATTATTCAGAGCATCGAGCTATATGGTAGGATCTATGCATGGGGGATATACATTTTGGGCACTACCTATCATGATTTATATAGGGTTGTTAGATTGAAGGGAAAGTCCCTTAGTCATCATACACTTGTTATGAGTTAGGTTTATGAGAGGATGATCCCCTATCAGAGGGGAATTGTCATAACAAATCCTACAGCAACTAGAACAACTAAGTGGGTTGACATGGCTCTAGTAAGATGCTTATATCAGTTAGTTTCTATACTTACTACAATGGATATGATTGTGCAGCTGTATCAGGACATGACCTATGTATGGGGTGAGGAGGATATCACTGTGGCCTCATGTAGTTCTACAGTTCAGTTGGTGGACCGGGCTAGTAGAGTTGAGACTCATCTGGTTCTCAGGGTACATCAGCAGTGTGGGCTACCCTACACAGATTACCTCCTGACAATGCCTACATTATATAGAGGAATCCATGAGTTGAGAGCTGCCTCGAGGGGTGAGATAGAGTGGAAAATGTTTACTCCTTGGATTTAGATTGAAACACCATGTGTTACACCCGATTTGGATGTTGGAGAATTGGCTATGACAAGGCCAATACTTCAAATCGAGGCAGACCCAGTACACAATGACGAGGAGGAGGAGACTGAGATTGATTCAGGCTCAAAGGAGGAGAGTGACCCAGAGTGGGAGGAAAATGAAGAGGCCTCAATAGTTTCTAGAGTTGAGGCGGAGGAAGAGGAGGAGACACTACACACAGAGGAGGAGCTGACTACATGATGCAGAGATGAGGTGTCAGTCTATCCATAACCAATGGACGAGGAAGAGGTTAGAGCAGAGGAGGTTCCTACAATAGCTCTTGCACTGACACCAACCTTATATTAGAGCTAGATATCTGGAGATCCGAGTAGTAGAACACTTTTTTCCTAACTTTACTTTCTAGAATAGACTGTTAGCATATTATCAACTATATCTCTTCTTTTTTTTTTATTTTCAAACACTTTCTAACTCGCCATTGTTTACTTGCACTTTACAACCACTGTCTATGGATGACGAGATCTTATTCATCAGATTATCTTGGAAACCTTTGCGATCCCCACAAGGATGACCTATCTAGTTCTTATTGCATTTTGTTTACAATTTTAACTATACTTAGATCCGTAGATGGCCTCTTGATTGAAAAAATCTAGTTTTTAGGAATGACTCTCTTGTGACATACACATCTAGCTCATTTTCTTGGGAAATTTTATTTTATTTTATTTATTTTTTTATAACTTGTGATTTATTTATTGGGATCCCCTATGTCTTTCCCTATGCCACTAGTATGAAGCATTGGCTCATCACTAAGGACAAGGAATAGGCGAGTAAGGGAACTTACCTCCTTTCCCAACCTCATGCTACTAGTAAGAAGCATGGGCTCATCACCGAAGATTGGTAGGGCCGAGAAGTGTAGTTTTATTTGCAAATGAAATATTTTTGTGTTTATTGTTTATTTATTTACTCTTTTTTTGTTGATTGATTTTAGATTGTGCTTTTGGGAGGGAACGCTTTCCCCTAGCCTCAACCCCACGTAACCAGTAGGATGTGAGGGCTCACTACCAAAGGTTGAGATAGACGAACAAAGGCTCTGGGTGAAATGTTTAGATCATTTTTGTCATAAGAGAGATTTTTAGGGAGAGATATGACATCAAGAAGCTTTTAGAGAAAACTATGGGCAAAGACACGTGAACTGGGAGAAACCATAAATAGAACTAAGCATGCAAGTCTTGGTAGGATCCATGTCAAAATTCCATCTTAATAGCTAAAATGATAATGAGATTAGATAATTTGGAGATGATAAAATGGATACTTGAAGAGGTATGATTGAATGTTTCTGCCAATATTTGAAAACCTAAAAAATTGCTTGAAAAGTAAGTTTCCAATTTACAATTTCATAAGATGATAATGCAAATGATAAACAATATGGGTACAATAATGTACAATGTGGAGATGTAAATGAACTGTACATATAAGCGTTTAAGATGAAGCGAATTAACGAATTCACTAATTCTTCACCCTCTAGAGTACACATAAGGTACACACCATTCTTATAGTCTTCCATTACTTGGTACGGGCTTAACCATTTTGGTCTAAATTTCCTTCGTTCGCCAACCTTTTTATTGATCCAACTGTCAAGTCTCAATACCAAGTCTCCTACTTGTATTTCAATTTCATACACTTTCTTGTTGTATTGGCGATACATTCTGTCAACATAGACCCGATGATGTTGTTTAGCTCTAATTATAAACTAGCTAATCGCACTTCTCGATACACATCTTTGTCAAGAATACCTTGCAAGGAAACACAAATAGATGGTAGTTCTACCTCGAGTGGTAAGACCGCTTCGGTACCAGAGACTAAAGAAAAGGGGTTTCCCCCGTGGGTGTTCACACTAACATTCTATAGGCCCACAAGACTGGAAATAACTTTAAATACCAATCTCTTTTGTTCTCCTTGACCTTATTAAGGAGAATGGACTTTAATATTTTGTTCGTAGCCTGAGCCTGTCCATTGGCCCGAGGATAATATAAAGAGGTTGTGTGATGGGATATCTTAAATTACACACACAACTCACACACCTCTTCATTCTTGAAAGGTGTGCCATTATTAGAGATAATGACTTGTGGGACACTGTACCTATAAATGATTTGGTTTAAGATAAATTTGGCGATTATAGATCCAAGTAAAACAGTAAGAGGCATGACCTCAACTCATTTCGTAAAATACTCTGTGGCCGTGATGATGAAGTTATGGCCATTTGAAGATGAGGGAGAGAATTTCCCTATCAAATCAAGACCCCAAGTAGAGAAGGGCCAAGATGCAACTATTGACTATAGATCCTAAGTAGGAATGTTTACTACGTGCAAGAATTCTTAGAATTTTTGACACCTGCCCATGTACTATACAATGTCGTGTTCTAATGTGGGCCAAAAATAACCCATCTGGTGTATCTTACGAGTGGTCGAATTCCCTCCAAAGTGACCACCACAGACTCCACTATGGGCTTCAAAGAGAACTTTTTCTACTTCTTTCTTGTCAACGCATCTCAAAAGCATGCCATCAAAGGCTCTGCGGTAGAGCACTTCTTCTATGATTACATACTTTACGGCTATGACACACAGTCGCCACCTCTGTTGTGAATTATATCCTTCAAGATATGTTTCATCTATTATATGGTTTATGATGTCCGTATAACACGAACAAGAGGCGATAACGGGTCTTTCCTCTATATATAATACACATTCGTTGGCGAAATATAGATCGACTATATGTATGCAATCTACAGGGTTATCCGCTAACCAATCTGTGATAATTTGTTCCTTGAAGGAATTTTTATTGACAAAGGTGAGCTCAAACTCACCCATTAAGGTGATGAATCTACCAACCTTCTTGGACAAGGTTGCTTGAGTAATGAAGGTTCATAATTGGTATGATATGACTATCACTCATGTTTCTTGGTTAAACATGTAATGCCTTAACCTATTAGTTGTAAAGATGATTTCCAAACACTCTCTCTCTCTCTCTCCTTGAGTGTACCTAGTTTCATAATCCAGGAGAGTGTGTTTAATGAAATAGATGGCCCACTTGCAACCACCATCATCCTCTTGTGCCAACATGCATGCTATTGAGACATCAATGACTTAAGAATACAAGATAAGATGACGATCAACCTTTGGTGGCATGAGTGTGGCTGGAGACATGAGAAAACGCTTGACCGACTCAAATGCTTCATGACATTCATTTTTCCACTCTTTGCTACATTCTTTCTTCAGTAATCCATTGATAGGGTGAACAAAGTATGTTAATTCAGGGATAAACTATGAATTTCCCTAAGATTACCTAGGAACTATTTGATGCTTGACTCATATGTGGGTGGGGAAATTTTCAAAAATGCTTGAATTTTAGTTGGATCCACATCAATTCCTTGGGATGAAATGATATATCCTAACAAATTACCACCTGTTACTCCAAACATGCATTTTTTAGGATTTAACATTACACCATATTCGATTAAGTGCGAAAGGATAATACAAAGAACTTCGGGATGATACCCATGTTTCTTATCTTTCACTAGCAGATCATCAACATACATCTCTACAATCTTGTGAATAAGATCATGGAAAATATATGTCATGGCCCAGTGGTAGGTGGCTCCCACATTCTTCAGACTGAAAGGCATGACAACGTAACAAAAATTTCCCCAAGGAGTTGTGAAAGTAGTCTTCATTTGGTCCTCAGAAATTCTTATCTGGTTATACCTAGAAAATCCATCCATAAGAGACAACTCATACCTAGTTGTTGCATCCATGATGATGTCAATTGAAGGTAAAGGGAAATCATCTTATGGAAAAGCTTTGTTAATATCCCTAAAGTCAATACAGATTCATATCTTCTTGTTCTTTTTTAGAATGGGGATGATATTTGACAACCAAATAGAGTAATCTACTGGTTTGATAAAATCTAATTGAAGGAATTTCATAACTTCCTTGACCATTAAAACAACCTTTGGTTTCATGGCCCTTAATTTTTGTTTCACGGGTTTCACATTGGGTTTTGTAACTAGGTTGTGAACTAATACATCAGGAGAGACACCTATCATCTTGTTATAGCCGAAGGTAAAATATTTGCAATGCTCTTTAAGCACCTTGGTGTGTGCTTCTATTTCCTCTAGCGACAACGATAAAATAATTTTCAGGATCCTAGGTTATTCTTCCATTCCAATGTTAATATCTATGGTCCTTTCAATTAAGGAAGCATTACCCTCTTCGAACTTAGGAGGAGCTAGAGGTAATTCTAGTTATTCTTCCTCGACTTCATAGATCTCAAAGTCTTTTGATGAGGAATGGTTCATCGTTCTATCTCAAAAGTAGGAAGAAAGAAATGAGGGAAAATACCTTCTTATGGTGTGCAGGATGAAGGTTAGTATATGCATGGAGGTACCTTAAGATCACCTTGTCATTCTCCACAAAGTCTAACATAACAATTTAGTTCTCAACCTCTACATATGATAAGATTCCATTGTTAGGTATCTTACAAACTAGGGGTTTGGCTCGGATTGAGATGATAAAATCTATTCCCTCTAAAATATCGCTAGGAAAAATCCGAGAGGAAGAAGTGGCCATAGAATCGGCAAGATGGTTCTGCTTTTGAGGAATAACTTCAATGGATATAAAATCAAAATATTTGTAAAACTCGTGCATATTGGCCTTATAAAGTTATATTTGGTCAGCTCTAGTCTCACACACTTCCAAGACATGGTTCAAAATAAGTTGTGAGTCACCTAAGACTCTCACTTTATAGACATCCATCCTCTTGGCTATAATTAGGCCAAGAATTATAGCTTCATATTCAGTGTCGTTATTCATAAATTTAAAGTTCAGCTTGAAGGTGAAAGACGCAACTCTTCCTTCTGGAGAGGTAAGAATCAAAACTGCCCCTATGCCATAATGATACTTAGCTCCGTCATAGTCAAGGGTTTAATAGTTATCAGAGAAGATATATGTTTCATCTTTCTTGGAATCCTCTTCCTGTACCTTGGACACCTCAAACATGCAAATATCTCCAATTCCATCTTTCAGGAGAGAGGCTATCCTAAGGGCTTGATTAATGCTATAATTCTATCATTTTATTATATTGATGCTATAATTATCATGCTTGTACCTTTAATGTGGTGAGGAATCAATTTCAGGTTATGATTTAGGTGTTGTGCATGAGTTATGGGTTAGCTCTGTGAGAATGATGTATTTCTAAGTTTGGCATAGACTGATATAGAACCATTGCTAACTTTGATAAGGCATGTTGGTGTGTTTGAAGTGATTATTATATGACTAACTCATCTCTCCATAACATTGAAGATAGTAGCATGAACTAGGAGCTGAACTCTTCATGAAGCTTGCATGCATTGTTGTATAGAGGTAACTGTGAAACTTTGATTGTGTTGCATTGAATTCAAATTTTTAGTACTCATCATGTAAGAGACCCCTTGGAGAGTTATATTAATTGCATATCATCAAGGAGAAACTTATCCATTTTCTTGAATGATTTTAGAGGCTCTAAAGTGGTTATCAAGGGTTTGTAACCTATTTTTGCCTCATTTTTATTAGACAACCACCTCAAGGATGGAGCATTTACACTCATTTACCTAGGACACTGGTAAACTTAACACGTTCACAACCTTGACAAAATTCAACAGTTGAAATTTCAAGCTTTGGATCGAAGAATTAGAAAAGATATAGTTAAATAACCCTTCTTAGGCTCACAATGAGGGTTTGTGAGTGTCAAAGCAAGGGCTTATCTTTTGGGAGGTCAAATCAACTTCTTTTAACTTGCAAAAATACATATTTTTTTCCTTGATGATCCCCTTAAATGAAGTTATCCATAACGGTACTAAAAAAGAAACCTAGTGAGGGTATAGAAGGAAAAATGCAAAAGGAGAGCCACAAGGAGTTGCACAAAGAGTTAGAATCTATGTTGAGATGTGGAGCTGAATTGCTTCACAAATATATTATTTACAACATGTAGGTTTACATGGTAAGCAACGTCGGTCACCTAGTAGACCAACTGACATCGGTTGAGATAAACCGACATGGGTTGGGATAATTGACATTGGTTGGGGTAGCCGGCATCGATTGCCTGTGCGTGAAATATTTTTATTTAGAACGCAAGATTAGATCTAAGTTTTGATTAAAAACTGATCTAAGGGTTGTAATTGTATAGCTAAAGTGACCTAACTTTGTATATGCTTATATAAGCTAGAAAACTAGGGTTAGAATTAAGAATTAAGAAGATTGAATGAATTGTAAGAAAGAATTATTGGAGAGAGCTCAGAGAAGCTTGTAAGAGGAAAAGTACTGTACATCATGTGAGGTGTGGAAGATTGCATATCTTCAATTGTATATCCTCTAGAATAATATATTGGTTGTTTCTTGGTGGACGTAGCGCACACTAGGTGAACCACGTTATATTTTGTGTATTATTTCTTCTTGTTTTATTTTTGTGTTAATTGCTTGTATGCTTAGATCTGATTTATATTTGTACAACCTATATGGTCTAATCCTAAAAAATGGTATTAGAGCTTTATTTGAGGGTTTTTTGTGTTGACATATTTACTCACAGAGGGATTTCTGATTGAGTGGAAGCACAACAATGACATAAGATAGTAAATACAAAGTGAAGAAGTTTGACGATCATAGTTATAAATTATGGAAGATGTAGGTGGAAGATTATCTGTATCAAAGAGATTTATACTCTTACTATTGGATGAGAAGGCAAGGCCTACAAAGATGACTGATGAAGAATGGAAGATTATTGACAAAAAGGCTATGGGGTCTATAAGATTGAGTCTGGAAGCATCTGTAGCTTCAAATATAAAAAAAGCAACAACCACGGTAGATTTGATGAAAGCTTTAGCTAATTTATATGAAAAACCAAGTGCATCAAATAAGGTTTATTTGATGAAGAAATTATTTAATTCTAAAATGCTAGAAGGTGGATCTGTGTCTAATCATTTGAATGATTTCTGTTCTATTGTAAATCAATTAAAATCGGTTAATATTCCTTTTGAGGATGAATTGAAAGCATTTTTATTCTTGTGTTCTTTTCCATATAGTTGGGATAATTTGGTAATGGTTTTTAGCAATAAAACATCTGTTACTAATATTTTGAAGCTTGATGATGTGATTGGTATAATCATGAATGAAGAAATACACAGGAAAAGTACATGAGAGTCATCATCTGGAAATTATTTGAACGTAGAAATTAATGTGATACAAAAGGAGAAGTCAAAGAGAAATAATAATGGAAGATCAAAGCCAAAGAATGGCATATCTAAATCCAAAGGTAGAGGAAAAACTTGCTAGAATTGTGGAAAGAAAGAACATGTAAAGGATTTTTGGTTTAAGGAAAACAAAGAGAATGTACCAGAGAAAGGTAAAGAGGTAAATGTTGCATCTTCTAAGGTAATGAAAGATGCCCTTATTCTCTCCTTGGATAGTAAAATAGAATCATGGGTTTTAGATTCAAGAGCTTCTTTTCATGCTACCCCTAATAAGGGTTATTTCAGAAATTATGTCTAGGGTAATTTTGGGCATGTTTATTTAGGAGATGATGAACCATGCATGATTACTGGTAAAGGTGAAGTTCATCTTAAATTAAAAAATGGAAATACATGGATATTGAAATATGTGAGGCATGTGCAAAGCCTCGGGAGAAATATAATTCCTATAGGACAACTAGGTGAAGATGGTTGCATGGTTACATTCACATCCGATTCTTAGAAAGTTTTCGAGGGAACTCTTGTTGTTGCAAGAGGCAAGAAGGTAGGAACATTGTATTTGTCTACCTGTATTACTAATTCCTTTTCTACTTTATCTACTTCAGATTCAGATGCAAGCATGTGGCATAATCGGCTAGGCCATATGAGTAAAAAGGGAATGCATATCTTAAAGGCTAAGGGTAAGTTATCAAATTTGAAAGATGTAGATATTGATTTTTGTGAGCATTGTATATTTGGAAAGAAAAAGAGAGTGAGATTTCTCAAATTTGGGGCAGCAAAGAAGGAGAAAAATTAGAGCTTGTGCACTCAGATGTGTGGGGACCAGCTCAGGTAGCTTCTCATGGAGGATCCCAATACTATGTGACTTTCATTGATGATGCCAAAAGAAAGCTATGGGTTTATTGTATTACGTGTAAATATGATGTTTTTGAGACTTTTAAAAGATGGAAAGTCCTTTATGGAAAATGAAACAAATTTAAATTTAAAGTGTCTTAGATCTGATAATGGTGGTGAGTACTGTAGCAATGTTTTAAATGATTGTTATTCAGTGAATGAAATACACAGAGAAAGAATGGTTCCTAGAACTCCACATGAGAATGGAGTGGCTGGAATAATGAACAGAACTATCATGGAACATGCAAGAAGCATGAAGATACATACTAGTTTACCTTTGCAATTTTGGGAATAAGCAATAGATACGATGGTATATTTAATCAATTGTGGGCCTTCAAGTGCACTGGATGGTGGAATACCAGAAGAATCTTAGATTGGAAAAGAGGTAGATATTTATTTTCTTAGAGTATTTGGTTCAGAAGCTTTTGTGCATGTTGATAAAGAAAATAGGAAGAAATTAGATGCTAAATCCAAGAGATGCACTTTCATTGGTTATGGTTATGGTGATTTCGGATTCCATTTTTGGGATTTAGAGGATGTTAAGATTGTTATGAGTCGTAACATTGATTGGAATGAAAAGATAATGTACAAGGATCATGTTTTGATACCAAAAAATGAACTAAGTGAAAAGTTTGTTGAAGAAACTACATTCTCGGATTTAAAACAATCACACATAGGTACTGTCGTCAGTACTACAGGAACCGGTGTTGGTCAGGGTAACTGGTGTCGGCATGAGAGAGACCAACATTGGTTCGATAGTATAGGGGAACTGGCATTAGCTACATGTGACCGACGTCGATCACTCTCAGAAATTGATATGAATGTGCAACAGGCACATATTGAGCCCCAGACACCCTATATTTCTATGAGGAGATCCTAAAGGGTAAGTAAACCTCTAGAAATATTTACTCATTTGTTATTTTATTTATTATTGACTTATAGTGGTGAACTCAAGAGTTTTGAAGAAGCAATGCAACATGATACCCATGTGGAATGGGAACATGACATGACTGAGGAGATGGACTCCTTGGAAAAGAATCAAACATGGGATTTAGTGAAGTTTCCAGTAGGTAAGAGATCATTACAAAATAAATGGGTTTACAAGATTAAGGAGGAAGAGGGTGGATAGAAAAGATACAAAGTAAGGCTTGTGGTAAAATGATTTGTGCATAAAACAGGTATTGAATTTGGTGAGATATTTTATCCTATAGTTAAGATGACTTCCGTTTATATTGTTCTAAGTTTAGTTTTAGTAGAAGATTTGTATTTAGAACAAATTGATGTTAAGACAGATTTCCTTCACGGTGATTTGGAGGAAGAGATTTATTTGTAGCAACCGTTTGGGTATGAAGTTAGTGGTAAGGAGAAATTTGTGTGCAAGTTGAAAAAGAGCTTGTATGGGCTCAAACAAGCTCCAAGAAAATGGTATATGATGTTTGATAGTTTTATGCATGAGCATGGTTATATGAGATGTGAATCTAACCATTGTGTTTATTTCAAGAAGCTTGAAAATGGGATCTATATTATTTTGTTACTGTATGTGGATGAAATGCTTATTGCAAGATCTATTATGCAAGAAATTGGTGAGCTTAAAGAAAAGTTAGCTCACACATTTTCAATGAAGGATTTGGGAGTTGCAAAGAAAATCCTTGGCATGTAAATTCATAGAGATAGGAAGAATAAGAAATTGTATTGTTCTTAGGAAGATTATATCAATAAGGTGTTGAAAATATTTAAAATGCAGGATGTAAAACCTATAAGTACACCTATGGCTGGACACTTTAAATTGAGAAAAGATCACTTTCCTACATCACATGAGGATGTTGAGTACATGGCACTGGTTCCATATGCTTTGGCAGTTGGAAGTATTATGTATGCTATGGTTTGTACCAGATCAGACATTGCACAGGCAGTGGGAGTTGTGAGTAGATTTATAAGAAATCCAGGTAAATAACATTGGAAAGTAGTCGAATGGATACTCAAATATTTGAGAGGGACTTCCAGCATGCAGTTATGCTATGGAGGATCAAATACTTCTTTATGCGGCTATATTGATTTGGATATGGATGGAGGTTTGGATGGTAGGAGGATCACTACTAAATATGTATTCACAGTAGTTGGGATGACAGTTAGCTGGATTTTTGAGATTACAAAAGGTTATGGCCTCATCTACTATAGAGGCTAAGTATGTTGCAGCTAAAGAGGCTAGCAAAGAGATCCTATGGATGAGTGGGTTCATGGAAGAGTTGGGAAATGAGCAAGAGGATTGCAGTTTGTACAATGATAGTCAAAGTGCAATTCATTTGGAAATAAATTAGCATTTCATTCAAGGATGAAACACATTCAGTTGAGATATCACCTAATATGATAACGAATCTATTAGAAAAGGAGAAGTTGGAGATACACTCCACTTATATTGGTCTTCGAGTTTGAGACTTGAAGAGGGAGAAACAAAGACAAGGAAGAGAATCCAAGGATGTAGATGTACATTACAATGCAATAATTTATCTCCAAGTGGAATATTGTTCAGATGTAGAGCTGAATTGATCCAACATTAGTTGGCTGACTGGCGTCGGTTACCTAGTAGACCAGTCGTCATCGGTTGAGAAGAATTGGCATCGATTGGGGTAATCAGCATCGCTTACCTATGCGTGAATGTTTTTATTTAGAACACATGATTAGATCTAGCCTTTGATTAAAATGTGATCTAAGGGTTGTAATTGTATAGCTAAAGTGCCCGAAGTTTGTATATGCTTATATAAGCTAGAAAACTAGGGTTAGAATTAAGAATTAAGTGAATTGTAAGAAATAATTCTTGGAGAGAGATCAAAGAAGCTTGTAAGTGGAAAAGTACTATAATCTGTGTGAGGTGTGGAAGATTGCAGATATTTAATTGTATATCCTATGGAATAATATATTGGTTGTTTCTTGGTGGACGTAGCCCACATTGGGCGAACCATGTTATATCTTGTGTATTGTTTCTTCTGGTTTTATTTCCTCATTCATTGCTTGTATGCTTAGATATGATTTATATTTGTACAACCTATATGGTCTAGCCCCAACACTCTAAAAATTTGCAAGCATGATAGGGTTGGTAAAAGTAAACTACTGAAGCTTCCATAACATTTTGGGTACCCATAAAACCTTATATGCATGGTTGTTGCAAGACCTTGTCTTAAGGGGTTTATAAGGGCAATTTGAAGACAATGAAGAAAATTTAAGTTTTGAACATTGTGCCTGCATTGGGATGAATGAAATAAAATTATAGGAAGGTGAAGGATAGAGGTACAGGGTAGATCAAGACCAAGTTAAGGCACAAACCAAATTTTTCTAGATTTTCTTAAGTGCATTTGTGAACAAGAAATTGACTTCAAGGAAAAAGGGAAGAGGTTTAATCAAGTTTCTTGAGTCTAGAGATAATGATGATTATGAGGGCTTGGAAATGGATAAGAGAGAAAGGTTGAAGGTCGGATAGTGCATGAAGGAGACAAAATTTATTACTAGAGTCAGATTGATAATTAGACAAACTTTTATAAACAAGGTAGGTAATGAAGTAAGTGGCTGGAGTTTGATTTTTGTTTTGATGAATGGGTGAAATTCATGTGGTATACTTTATCATGAAATCATTATTGAACTCGATCACAAGTTTCTTGAATGATTGGATAGAGGCTTCCGAGATTCTGTAGTACCAGTCGAGAGAAATTCCATCAAGATTCTTAGGAAAAAAATTTGTGATGACTGTATACCAAGGGAGTAGTTCTCTAATGGTAGTGGCATAGGCCTTAATATGGGCATTTAGATCTCCCCTCTTGAACTTAGGAAGGTATAGAAATGGACACGAGAGCATGAAACCTAATATAGTGAAATCTAGAGGTTATTTTAAGTATTTAGAGTATGTTCCTATTATATACGATTCAACCATTAATGATCCTTGGTGGGGAGGTGTAGGTGGAACTGGAGTTTAGTATGACACAACATAAGCATTATTTGGGGCATAAGGATAAGGAATTGTGATTACTCAACCTAATTACGCCCTTGATTTTCTAGGCAGGTTTCACATGTATAATTGAAATCCATCTCCCACTCCCTTGTTTTCTAGTCTTAAGTTAGTTACTGATTGCTCCACTCCTTAGTCAATGGTACCCTTTATCTCTAATTATTGGGGAGCTTGATCTACATGACTCACACTCAACCAAATATTTCCTTCATTTTTGCATCATGTCTAGATTTATGTAGGAACCTCATGAGTTGCATTGGAGAGAAGCTAAATGGATCCTTAACTATGTTTGTGGCACTCATTTCGATGACATACACTATTTAGGAGGGATAAAGATTGATCTAGTTAGATTCACAGATTCCTATTGGGACAATGATCTCGATCATCGAAAGTTTATCTCACGATACAAATTTTGTCTTGGTTTGGTTACTATTAGTTGGTTGAGATAGAAGAAGCAATCTTATACATAGGAATAATACATGGGAGTAGTCAATGCTGCCACAAAAGTTTTTTGGCTATAGGGGATTTAAACAAAGTTTGGTATTCACTTTTGTTGGCCTACTATTATATATTGTGATAACATGAAAACTATCTTGATTTTTTGAAATCAAGTTCAACATCAGTGAACAAAGCACATTGAGATCCACATGCACTTCATACAGGATTTGATCCATGGAGACATCATTGATTTGTAGTATTTATAGACTTTAGATTAGGTTGTAGACATCTTTACCAACCCATTCACTGAAGCCAAGTTCCTTCACTTGTGCTCTCTTCTTGGAGTGAGATCCTATGCAACCACTCATCTTATTTGGGCTTTTAGTCATCTTTTCCTCCTCTTCTTCTAAAAATATTGTAGTTTGTACGTGGATATTTTATCATTCCTTTAGTTTTTGGGGCCCATATGACACATCATTTTTAGCTGTCTAGGGGACTCCTCTTTATTTTTCTTGCTTGACATGATTCTACCTAAGATTTGATGAAGGGAAGGTGTTGGTGTGAGGTATTTTTATATATTTTATTTGTTTATTAGGTGTTTTTCCACCTCACACATGGGAGTCATCTCACTTAGGTGAGTCATAGGTCTTTTAAGGAGTTATATGACATATGCCAAATTCTGTCATAGAATCTATAATATTGTCAAATGCTTCATTGTCACTTGGGAGTCACATGATATTCCTAGCATTGTAACTCATCACTCCATCATGGGAGTATGAAATGTACAGGCATGGAAGTTACACATCACTCCCTTATGTACTTCTCTTTTTGATCTATGAGCATGGGTAGACCTATTCTTTATGCATGAATCTTTTGGCTTATGGTTAATTTCTTGTTGATTACTTGGATCAAATTATCGTTTATGTTTGAGTGCAAAAATATTGATGCTCACAAGATTCATTAGATTCTTATGGTTCAATCTTACTGGATTCCCAATCCTAAAATTTGCACTTATTATGATCTGCCTAACATTTAGAGTCTTTAATAAGTGGATTTTCTAGGTCGTATTTTATTTATTTTTGATCCACAACATTAACTCTCTCATAAGGTTTTATTAACCATGGGGGAAGCTAATGCACTAATGGTGTATGCATAAAGGTAAGTATATCTAATATATCATTTGAGTGGATTTTCTACATTTTCTTCTTCTACTCATTTGTGATATTATATGCCTTAGAATCAACATGTTACTCCTAAGCGCACGTGACCTCCTAAGGTCATGTTAGGATGACCAAAATGAAGTGGATAAATGACTATGGAATGGATAAATAAGAGTAGATGTGGTAAATAGAATAGGAAAAACTGGCTATAGGAAAAATCAAGGAAAATAGATGTCCTCAACAGGTACAATGGGTATTTTCTCGTTAAGGGTAATGAACGCATGTTGAACCTGCTTAGGTGAAATGGAATGGTTGAGAATAATGGCCACATGAATATTTCAATAAATATCATTTAAACTAAATAAACCTCAAACTGGTAGTGGAACACAAGGAAATCATCATTCATCTCTTGTCATTTTCTCTCCAGAGAGGGTCATGAATATGGGATGAGAGATGAGGATAGGAAAAGTCTAGTCTTTACCAGGTTGGTTTACCCAAAAATCGTTGGCGTTATATGCCTCGTCATTCAAAGCAATCAGCTATTGGATGATGTTATGTGGGACGAGAGTGGTCTGGAAGATGATCTATCTAATGCCTTAATCAATGTCAGTTAATTATATAACAATGTTCGGTTGTGGTATGGTTGGGTCACAAACTCTTTGGCTTGGTTGTCTTGGGTCCTGAATGGTCATGTGTGCATGAAACAAGGAATCTATGGAAATAAAAAAAGCACACAAAGAAACTGAAAGGGGCCAAGGCTAAGTTCAGGTAACTTAAGCCACAAAGGAAACGTGGCAGCTTGTGTTAATTCCACTCTAATTAAATCTAGGTTCCTATTGTAAGAAGTCACTGCAAGAAAATTCAATTTTTTTTTATTACTATCCTTTAATTTAATTAAATCTAAGTGTAAATAATTGATTAAAGAAATGCAACTAATTAAATAAATAAATGTAAACAATTTAATCTACTTGTTTTTGTAATTTCTAGAAGTTTTTTTAAAATGAAAGGAAATAAGACAAATAAACTAATCTAATTACTCTAATATATGTTTTTGGGATTTTTCAGATTTAAGGGAAATAAATAAATAAAATCTACAGTGCAATGGAAATTTCTTCTAATTAAACTAAACTAATTCTATGTTAAAATAAAACAAATTAAGCTGTGGAATAGCCAGATGTGGTTATTCCTCTATTGCAGATTAATTAATTCTACTATATCTTAAGCATATTATTTTTTCAATTTGTGACTGTGGATTCTACTTCCTGTGTTGGCCTTACCTTAGAATCATGGGAAGAAGTAAAATATTCTCAGAAGCAATTTAATCCCCTAAAACTTCCTTGGTAAAATACTATAATTCTACAGTGTGAAGAAATTTAACAAGATGCATAGACACAAAAGCTTCTTCAAACTCACTTTCCTTGTAGATCCATGGGGATAAGTAGGGAGGAGGCTTTCAAGAGAATCTTTTCTCATATGCAATTATAAATATAACTAAAGAACAAAAAGAAAGCTACAGGTAATTTGATAGTGAAGAAATGAAAAGCTATGTGTATAAGAAATTCCTCCAAATCTTTCCCAGATAAATCCATAGGGATGAGATGGGAAAGAGTTTTCAATGGAAGCTACTTACAGGAAATAAAACTAAATTGTAAACTCTACCTTTCTTAAAACAAGATTTTGTATTGATTATGAATTGAAATCTAAACTAAAAAGAAAGCTTTAAAGGAATTTAATTACACCCCTAACCTGGAAGTGTAGAATTGTGACAATGTCCAGTGCTAGCTATGCTTTTCTCTATCCCCTCAGCTTCTTTTCCAATAATGAATTCAATGTAGTCTAGGGAGTTGTGCTGGTTGCTATGCAGAAGAAGTTGTAGAAGTGTTGGAGAAAGCTGGTTGTAGGTAGTTTGGTAGCAATGCAAGCAAGGAATTAACAAGGCAAAGGTTCTGAGTTTTCTTGTGTGCTTCTTGGAAATTTTTTAGTAGAGTAACGATGCAATTCCAATTCAAGAGACTCTAACCAACGCTTCAGGAAAAATCTTGGTTTTATTGAAAGTTGGAAGGGAAATGATACAACACACTTGGAACCCAATAAGTTCCAAATCACCATAGGAAGTGGTAGTTAACTTACTAAAAATAGTAAGTAAAGAATACTACGTTTATATGCATCTATCAAGCTCAATAACAACTTATTTGGTCAAGAAACGTGTGAGAAAATGAATTAGAAGTAAACAACATGCGTACAAAACACGTTGTTAAAGTCTCAGATTTAAGTGCATGAAACCAATGGTCTGCGCAAATTGGCGGTTACGCAATCGCCGCGGTAGTTACGTAACTTAAGGAAAAAAGCTAAGGAAAAAGGGACCAAATAGCATTTGTAGAAGCATATAAGGCTAGGAAACTAAGAAGCAAATAAAACTAAGTCACATAAACAAGCAGAAAGTAAAGAAATGGGACCTGGATTCATCATTTATTCTGGAAATGGAAGTTATCATCAATTGGGATTTTACCGATCCAATAATATAGCACTATGCAATTTTGGGTGCGTATAAATACCTTACATAAACTCTCTCATAAGATTTTATTAGCCCTAGGGGAAGTTAATACATCAATGGCGTATACATAAAGGTAAGTATCTCTAACCTCTCATTTTCTTGAAGTTATTTTAGATTTGAATGGTTTTTTATTGATAATGCATATGTTAAAATAGAGTAGAGTATTATTAATCTATTGTGTTATTATCTATACGATACTTACACTATAATCCACCCTTTGATCTCTATAATATATCGATATTTACAATCCATGTTTACAATCCTAATATAAGTATTTCTATATTATCACAATCAATCTATAATCGGGACCTAGTTAAACACCACTTTCGTATACTAGATCTAGGCTTTGGAACCCTATATTTTCCGTAGAGTGTGTACTATTTCCTATTAAATCCATACTTTTAGCAACCTACAACCCTCTTGTGTGTATATTTGGAATGATACCTTCATTTTCCTAGTCTATATTATCCATGAGAGAAAGAGAGTATTCTATTAGACCATTCTTTACTTGTATACAATAATACAATTAAGAAGACCTTGACTATTAATTTATTCATATTTATCTTGATCTTTTGCATAAATATTATACTATTCATATGTTTTTTAGAGCCAATGAAATATTAACTTGAATTTTTTATTCATTTCTACCAGTATAAATTAATCCCAACAATTTCTCTTTCCTTAGCACTATCCTAGCTAATAGGAGTTCTGCATTTCCTTCCATAAAGGGCCTTAAATGATGTCATTCCCAAATTAGTGTGATGGATATTATTGTAGGAAATCCCAATAAATGGTAAATATCCTTCCCACTTGTGTTACCAATCCATGTAATACATTCTTAACATGTCCTCTAACACTTGATTTTCCTGCTCAACTAATCCATCTATCTCGAGATGATACACATAACTAAAATTGATTTTGGTTCTAGGTGTTTCGTATAAAGGTTTACAAAATCAAGAATTTATGAGAGTGTATCTATTAAAAATGATCAATTTAGGGACCCCATATAGCCTAGAAATCTCATGCATAAACCTTTTTCCTAAATTAGGAAAATCATATTTAATATTCCTTGGAATAAAATGAGTAACTTTTGTAATATTGTCCATTACTATTTACTAATGAGTAACTTTTGTAAGTTTGTACACTACTATTAGTATCACATTGTTCTTATCTTTAGATATGGGAATACCTTACACAAAATCCATTCTAATAACCTACATTTATATTTTGCAACATTATAAGGGTATAAGAGTCATGTCAAGTATAGATGTTATGATTCGACTCTTTGGAATTCTAAGCATCAGGTTATGTAATCTATTATATCCTTTTTTAATACCCTTTTAGAAATAAAGAGGTTTAAAATATGATAAAACATTAGTCACTTCTGGATGTCTTGAATAAGGATCACTATGCTTCTATTCAAAATTTGTTAGTCATATATTTCCTTGTTCTAGTATATAGATTCTATCATTGAAACTTAGTAAGACATCTGGTTTAAACTTGAACCCCTCATATTTTTGATTTCACAAAGTAGTGCTTAATGCTTCATTTACTTGTTTATAATAAGGGTCCTTAGGTAAATACTTCAAAATATGCTCTCTAAAATTGGATATGTTTACTATCAGATTAGCATTAGGACTCCCCCTACCGAGAGAATTTTACACTCTATAATTTCTTTAACCTTAATATATCTGATGTCAAAAACATATTATGATAAAAAAATTCTAACAATCGTAGCTACCTAACATTGAGATTGGGTTGGGTAAAGATGTACTTAAGTCCAAGATTGCATTTTTGGAGCTCAAAAAGCTTTCGCAGTAGATAATATCTCTAAACCTATAATACATTTATGATATCAACCAATTTAAAATTGTGGGGAGAAAAATTTAATTCATATGGATTAAGTTTCATAGATTCATAGGCTATCACTTCACCCTCTTGTGTGAGCATTTATCCAATTCCTCACTTGATACATCCATGACGACTAATTTTTTTCCATTTTGGTTTGAAACTCTTAGCACTAGGCTACTGGTTAATTTATTTTTTAGGAGATTAACGGACTTATCAAACTTTATTGGTCCATTCATTTTTTACTTTTCTTATGCAACAAGGTAATTGTATTTTCTATTTTATAAAATCCCACCACAAACTTCTCGTAATATCTTAATATTTCCATAAACTACATACTTCATGAATATTTCCTAAGTGTTTTTCATCCCATAGTTGCCTTAATCTTTGTTGGATCTACTAAAATTCATCTATCAAAAATAATATTCCCCAAGAAATGCACTCTTTGTTGGAATAATGCACATTAAGAAATATTATCATATAGCTTATTTTATCTCAATTTATACATTACCAATTGATGTAGATGGTGGAAATTCTCTTCCTCATTTAATGAGGACATGGATATATTATCAAGGAAAACTCATACAAGAATGTCCTAATAGTCCCAAAACACACTATTAATCAAATATATGAATGTTACAGGAGCATTTGTCAGTCCAAACGATGATGTTGTGAACTCATAGTGACCATACCTTATACAAAACATTATTTTAGTATATAATTCTCGTTCCTTTATAACTAACGGTACATGATTCTAATTATATTTTGGAAAATATCATAGCCACTTATATTTTATATAAAAAAATCATTAATGTGGGGTAATGAATGTTTATTTTAAATTATTTCCTTATTCAACATCTGATAGTCAATACACAAGTAAAATATCTTATATTTATGTTTAACATACATTATAGATGCTTCCCAAGGCGATATACTATGACAAATTAGTCTCTTTAGTCAACAATTCGTACAATTGTGCTTTTAGCTCCACTAACTCTTTTTTTGTCATCCTATAAGGGGCTTTAGGCATTAGTTCCGATGCAAGAATTATGTCAATGGAGGAATAACACTATTTTTGGTGGTCATCTGGAAATACATATTAAAAGTATTGTAGGAAGGGATACTATATAAAATTTTGTTCCTACAAGCCTTCTATATCATCTATTTTAACTACATATAGAATACATCCATTCCTTTGTGCCTTCTTCAACAACATGGTAGATATCTTTCTTAAATTAATATCTATTTGGAGTCCTTGAATGGAGATAGGATATCCCACACCATCTAAATAATTTACCACTTTTGCAAAGAATTATACTATAGCCATGTGTTGTCATAATCATTTCACTCCCATGATTACATCATAAGACTTTAAGGGTGTAATGAAAAGGTTCACTTTAGTGATAAAAATTTGAAATTACAGCTCAACCTCTAATAGAAATCACTCCATCCTTTCCTCATCTAAAATTACCATATAAAATAGTCCCTAATTTTTCCATATAACTATCCTTTTTAGGAATTTTTATTGAAACATTCAAAGATAAAAAACTTTTAGTAACACATGTATTAATTATAACAGTAACAAAAATACCAAAGAGCATACCCGACACCTCAATTGAAAAAATCATATGATTAGCATGGTGATTGTTAACGATAGCATGAACCCTCTGTTGGCATACCCCTTGTTGGGTAGGTAATGTTTTCTTTAATAATAACATAATATTAAAGGTCCCTTCATTATGTAGGGTTTATTCCCTTTATTTATATTTCCTTACTTACCTCTATTTCTAAAATTTATCTTCCTAAACTTGGAAGTACCTACATTACCCATCTTTAGGTTCCTATTATTATTGTTTTGTTATTTGTTGTTCCTATTATATTTCAAAATATTCTTCTTAAAAGGGGGTGCCAAAGATGATGGTCAAGATAATGGTGTTTTATCCCCTTTTCCCATGTGCAACTAGAATGTATTTATATTTCTATTTCTATTTCTATTTGTATTTAATTATCTTTTCAAAAACCTAATCCATACTTTTTGGTTGATGTATGTTGAATTCCCCTCCTATATGTCAGTTTAAACCTATGATGAATTTTCATAAATGAAAATTTTCATATTGCTAATAGTATGACATATATTTGAGTAGCCACATGAACTAATCCAAATATTCAATTATTGACATATCTCCTTTGTGGAGATTCTTAAAATCTTTTTTTTTTTTTTTTGTCAAAATACAACTAAGGCAACCACCAACTCTTAAAATAGAAAATAAATTGTCCCAAGTTATATGGGTAAAAACCATTCCAAATTTATCCTTCTTGTTGTCCCACCATGTTGAGGCTTCCCCGCTAAGATGATATGCAACCTAAACTACTTTCATCTCTTTGGAGAAATCTCATATTTCAAAATAATTTTCCATTTTGATAATTTGTGCTTTAAATCCATTCCCTAGAATGGTATTTTTGATTTTAGGGGGCATATATTTTTTAGGTCTTTTGTAATATCTATTTCAATATAAACCTTTACCCAAGAACCCTCTTGATTTTATAGATCTTGGTTATTATGAGTTGGATCATTGAGGTTCTCTTCTTGGTCCATATTTTGATCTTCATCCTAGTTTTGGTCTTGTTCTTTCCCATCATCTTGATCGGGTTGCACACGGACCTCTTGTTATAATTGGGTTAGGTGGTCTCATGTACTATAGAAGGCACCCAAATTTTGATCCAAATAATTCCCCAAATTATTACAAATTTTATAATTCCATATATTGCCCCTAGTTTATACCATGACTTATATATAATAGAGTTTAAGAAAATAGGTAATGTTACTAAGAACATTTAAGGCTAAGTGTTAAACCTGAGATCTGATACCAAAATGCAATAATCTAATTGGACTTAAAAATAAATAAGACATTTCATTTTTTAACAAAACTTAGAAAACTAATTTACAACATACTAAATATTATCCTTAAATTTACAATCAATTGTAACCAGGACAAACCATTAAAATAAACTACCACATCTATTGTCATCAATAACTAAATTGTAACCATTTCAAAATTACATATCATCATGATTGTTTATAATATAACTCCACTAGAAAATCCTCATGTTTATATTGTATCAAATTGTTTGCAAGATTACAAGCGTGAAAATAATACAAATGTGGGGAATATTCCTCCCCACTAGCCAACATAAAATCACTAGAATCAATATAACCATAAAGATATTTTAATATTGTTCAATAATGGTACAATGTAGAATGTTTTCCTCTAGAGTAGGTATGTATGATAACTATTAGATGTGTAGATATTAGGGAAAGTATTAGTGATCCATTTTTTCTCTAACCACGTATTGGTGAAATTCTCCTTTCAATCCCTAACAAAGGGAATGTCCATACTCTTTAGCAAGGGAATAAGATAAGAGAATTCACTATAAACATATATGAAGTTAAGAACATGTGCAAGGGTATTACCTCTATCGCACTTGGACAATAGATAGATCACTTGAGTAAATATACAAGTATTGACCACTCGACTTAGTATGTGACTATAGGGTATTATGGAGGAAACATTTTGTACGCAACTTTAACATCAATTTGTCCAAAACATTCATAAAAATAAATTTATGGTTGAGACTTACTAACACATCATCAAAAATATTGATCCTCATTATTGCACTTATCAAGGCATGTGTTGGAGGAAAGTCACAGATCAGGGGATTCACGGTGATTTCATTTTGGATTGAGTTGCAGGTATTATGTTCAGGAGTTCATGACTCAAAATTCACAAGACAAGTACGGTAGCTCAACTCGGTGATGGAGTGTCTTGAGGGAGGAAGTTGGAAAGAGATCACAGTGAGTTCGCTAAGATGGTTGAAATTTTTTGATGTGCTCGTTGATCTGTGCTTTGGGCTTCTAGGGATTTCATGCACATGTCATCCAATCCATGAAGGGTGAGTCTTCCTAAGCCAAGGGAGTAAACGGAATTTTGACGAGCTCAGGATGATTACATGAATGGCTTGCGGGAAGGCTGAGCATTGTTGACAAGCCCAATGAGTGGCTCAGGAACAAATCAGGTGGACGGCTCACAAAGACGAGCTAGAAGTGAGTTGTGTCAAAGAGCTCAGAGCCAGAAGCCTAGCTTGGTCATGGGAATCAGAATATAACTTGTGGAATCAAAACGTGGCTAGCTCACAGTGATGCTCGACAAAGGAGTGAGTTAATCTCCACGTATACATGTTAGATCACTGTTGAGTGATCATGTAGGTAAAATCAAAGATGCCAGGAGAAGTGAACTCAAAATGAGTCAAGAACGATGATTCGTGGGGGAATAGAACATTGAACCATGCATATATGAAAAGCTTGAGTATGGGTGGTTAGGCGAACTAGCTCATGGATTGAGCTAAATAAATACCTCTATGTAAATAGCCATGCAAACATATATGCACATGTTGTAGGATTCAACTCGCCTCATCAAGCTAGGGAAATCAAGCCTGACTCGGTTAAATAAAATATGAGCTCAACATCATGCAGTGAGTTACGCAGAGAAACTCAGTCATGCATTAAAAATGAATAGCTCGCAGACAAGGAGGACACACCTCAACAGTTTTGTCGATCACAACAGGGATTACACGAATTAGCTAAGTGGAAATGTCAAGTTTAACCTGAAATCTCAAGATTGAGTTACTCGTGGCACAAAGGGCTCAACTCGAGTAGCCGAGTTAGAGCCAAGTCACTCGGTTGATAGGGTGAAAATATCGAATATGTTGGCGCGAAGATAACTCAGCTCGGATGCGATTAGAAGCGGAATGGAGAAAGCTCTATTGTCGGAATGAGGCTGAGTTAGATACAAATGAGTGCTCAGCTGACACGTAGAGTAGAGTGAAAAATTTGTCAATGCAATTTCATAAAGAGGAGCTCGCCACATATGTTAAATCCATCAACTAATGTGTGGAAGTTAAGTCTTTACCAGCTCGGTGAATAAGGAGGAGCCCGCTACGGTGAGTCGTTAAAGATGGAGATTGACTTTCAATACAAGCGAGGGCACTCGATGTAAAGGAACTCGGTTGTGGTGAAGGATGGAGGAGCTCGAGCTCAACTTGGTGAGTTGGCTTGACGAGCCAACCATCGAGTTGGGCTATTTTTGGCTTATTCACATGGGTGCCCCCCTTTTTTCAACGCAAACTAGTTTTTCGGGGGGGCCCACCATAATGTAATTAAATTAATATTTTTATTTAAATATTTTAAATAATAATATTTATTATTATTATTGGTTACAAGAAAATTTGTCGTGTGGACAAATTAGTGGGTTTCAAGCCAACACTATGGGAATCTAAGTTCCTTTACTTGAATGGTGTAGCTTCCATAGGTGCATGCATAAAAGGTGGATTTCAATTGTGGCCTTTTGACAAGAGATCCAACAGGGGCACTCCACTGACCCTGTGGCAAAGCTAGAAATGTCTCACTAGAGAAGAAACTTTGTCTTAGAAAGGGGAAGGGGAGTGGAAATGGAGGTAGGAAAAAACTAATGTTGTGAGTAGAATATCAAATGCCCACACACATTAATTAGAAATTTCATTTACATGCATTTATAGTTGGAAGAAAAACAAATCCATAGGAGAAGCTACAAGACCGAATAAAATTCATTGGTCGCAAGGTACCAATCAATACCTCAATCAAAAAGGTAAAAATTCCTTCTTTTATTATTGAAGCTAAAGCAGAGTTTGTACAGAGCTTTGAGAATAGAGGAAATTCTAAGGAGAAGGGAAAATAGAAGAAGTATGGCATTTTTTTGTCTTTTCTAGGTATAGAGCACTCTGGTCTTTTTTTTAAAAATCAATCGCTAGCCCCTGAAATGGCTTTGAGGATCAATTATATCTCATGCCAAAACAATTACAACTCTACAAATCATTTACGCCTCTTCAAATTCCTCCATTGTGAAGAAAATGCTCATGGCTGGTCAAAAACCAAATCTTGTAACACGAATGTTACATTCGATTTGCCAGTTTGAATACAGATCGTTTGATTTTCTCTTATAACTTTGAAATTGAGCCATCCACGTGGTAGGAAGAGATTGGAGTAGGTACGGGGGAAAGCCCTTTGCATTTTGTGATTTTTTAGAGATTTGGAAATTTGGAACAAATTGGCCCGCACCCCCGCTTCAACTTTTTAACTTAGGCACGTGGCACATTTTCATTAGAAATGGGGTCGCGGCCCTTTTCTCAACATTTTAAACTTTTTTGGAAAAAGGCTCAAAAACTCAAATTCCTTCGCCGACCCGCTGCTCCAATTGAACTCTTAACACGTGGCACCCTCTGATTGGAAATGGGGTCGTGGCCCTTTTCTCAACATTTTAACCTTTTTTGGAAGAAGGCTCAAAAACTCGAAGTTATCTGCCATTCTGCTCTTCCACTTTGACTTTTCAACGGCGGGCCCGAGACCTTGGTGGAGCCGCGAAGCATTCTAGAACTTTTACTTCACTTTTGGGAATTTGGTTAAATTTCCAAAAGTTCCCCGATGGCCCACTCGTCTTCTTTGACTTTTCAACGGTGGGCTTCAACTTTGACTTTTTCCCTGAGGGCTTCACCTTTGACTTTTCTTTACGGGCTCAAAATTTGACTTTTAACTTTATAACCTGATCGGGGCTGCGGGTCACTTTTTAACTTTTCATCTTTTTTACAAAGAGGCTCAAAAACACAAATTTCTCCACTGACCCGCTTCCAATTAGGTATGTCCACGTACCCATGGATGATGGGGACAAAATTTGACGGGGAAGAAAATGCCCATCGTTCCCGATTGTGGGAAAAATACATAGAGGAAGAGAACTTCATCATGTTGAGTCTAATTTTTGAATTTCCTTCACCAGCCGGAGGCATGGAGGCGAAACAATGATTTGACGACCCAGGCCATAGAACAAGCGAACACTTTCTATCAAAAAAGGAGATTGTAAAGAGGATATTACGTGCACAAACCAGGAGATGGAGAATTTCTCAAAATGAGAAAAACAGAGATTTAAACAACATTAGGGCACGTATTTTGCTATTTCTTCGAAATTTCAACTTGGCTTAAATACTTTAGGAGGGCGAGAGCTCAAAATTTCAAATTTAACTTGGAAAATGAAAAGCAGTTTTTGGGAGACAACAATTATTAAAATATTTTATTTAAATACTCCTTTAATTAATTGAGAAGATTCAGTCAACGGGTCATTAATGACACATGATGGAAGCTTCTCAAGTGGTTCAACTAACATTGTAATAAATGAACCATCATGTACCTTCAATTTAGGAAGGAATTTAGTACTTTTCCTCTTCTCTCTCATGGAATTAATCTATAAATGTAAGTTAGAAGCTCATTCCAATAGGTTGGACAATTTAAACAATTAGACATTTGAACTTTCAAGCCTCTCTTTCAAGACTGTAATGGGAACCATTTCCTCTTCTGAGTGTAATGATGCATTGTGCACGTTGTTGAAGTAATAAAAGTGTGTATTTTCTGACTAATATTGGTCCTTTCATGCTTCTATACTTCTTTGTGCCTCTCTCATACTTGCAGGTACACTGTGAAAGTTCAAGTTTTTATTGCAGCTTCTTGGAATTTTGTGCTTATCAAGTGGTGGAGTATTACATGCAGTTGAGTTGTGGTAGTTGTCCACCCTTCTCAAGTTCATCCTTCTTCACTGGAAGACTGGCATATTGTTTTTTCTGATTGATTTTAACAAAGGGAACACATGCTTCCTAGTCTGTGGTATTCGGTTACCCTCCCTAAGTTGCAATAGGTGAATCTGACTTGTGGTGCACAACACCATCTTCAAATCAACCCTTCCTAGGTTCAACAACACCCTTTATTTGGTGCATCACCATCCCTAGTATAGTTTCATTTCTTACAAATCTCTTTCCATAAAACCCATGAAAATGTTAGCATAGGTCTAGATAATCATTTTTATTACACTAGGAGTAGTATAACACTTAGTTTAGGAAGAAGAAGCCGGCCTTCTCCAGAGGTTCACCTCGAGCCCAAGTCCCACAACTTGAGATGTGGTCCCATGTTACCAAATCACACCAAATATCCTATCCACATTCTGGACATTGGAAGGGTGCAGTGATTTGGTGATGACATCAATGAATAATAAAAGAGATAGAGTGTCGGGTAAATGAAACAAAGATAATTTATTTCAAAAAATATAAAACTTGTAGTTTTCCTAAACACATAATCAACATTAAAAACACTCGTGGAAACCTCTTTTATAGATGAAAAACAAGAAATACCTCTAGAGGAAACCTCAAATTATCTTGGCAAGTACACTAAATCATAAGTAATTAAAACTTTGAATTTTCATTAATGTGTTCCTACATCTCATGGGTTCATTTTGTGAAAAGATCAAGCAATTTTAAATTTCAATTTTAAATTTTCAAACTCTCATCTCAATAATGCTACTACTCATAAATTAGAAGTAAAGGGGGGGATCCATTTTCTTAGTGAATAAGGAAATGTGGGGTGTTGGCTATAACAAGGAGTAGTTCATGCGAAGAGTATACTATTGTGTACTGATGTGATCAGTTCTATGAATGAATGATAAGTGTGAGTAGATGATAAATTCATTGATGTGAGATAGGGAAAAGTCACCTAGGTTGGGAATGACCGTACAAGTAATGTATTAGATATAAAGTTTCACTTGTCATTACCAATATTAGGTGTCTACACATTTTTATCCCAAAATCATTATATGATGGAACACAACATGCCAAGAGTTTCCCAAGGTTTTATCACACACCCAAGGTCTAAGAACATCACACAATACTCGTCAATGAAATATGAATTTGAGACCATAACAATTATTTATCACATTTAAGAAAATCATTTCATGTAGGTTTGGGCACACAACACATCAAGGATAAAGGTATGCACACCAAAACTCACCATACCAAGGTCTAAAACAAAATGCAATGAGTATAAAGGCTCACATGTGGCATATACATAATTTTACAACAATGAGGCATCATAGTTACATATCTAGAACCAGGGCTCACATTGCAAGTACAATTTGCTCAAAAATAGACCATTGTTTAAATCATTATAATGTATAAGACATGTAATTAATTTTTTAACTTAAATCAAAATATCTTCCTTAAAAGGAGCCAGCATAACCATCTTCATAAGAACTACGTAATTCATAGCTTCAGGATTGATCTACCCAGGGTAACCAAATAATTGATCCAAGAGAATTTATTTCTATTGGTAGGTAGAAGGGTCTCTAATGATGTCATGATTTAAAGGGTTAAATGAGGCAATTTAATCCAAGTCATTCATTCATGCTTTATGTGTAATTATAAAATTGAGAGTCTAGAAAAGGGGATTTGATTGTTCGATGCATAGATGTAAGGTTTGATGTAGCACATAGGCTATAAGGTTTAAGTGAGGTAGTTGTGTCAAGGTAGGTACACAAGATGTCAAATGTAGGAAGAAGAGATAAGGTCATCAATATAATTATGAGGAGGTATGATTAGGTATTTAATGCATAAGAAACAAGAGTATGAATTATAAGGCTTTCAAAAATATTGGTACCTTTATATAAATGTATTAATCTATCTATAATGAATTATAATGAAAGGTGAAGAAGGATTGTGGATCAGGTCAAGTGTCCCAAGTAACAAATAAATATCTAAGGTGTCAAATATTTCCACATGTTGGAAGTAACTATCACAACCACTGAAGAAAAAGGGTTCAGATAAGCATCTCACAATCCTCTATAGACCTCTTAAAAAATACACTATGCATCATAATATCAAAGTAATGCTAGGTTATTATGTGTTTCATGGATAAATAGAGCCCCACCACCTCATAAAATGAAATATCATATTAGTCAATGCCTTGTAACCTACACCCCAGGCATACGAGGTCATGTAACTCTGGGTGTACCCATATACACACATAAGGACCATATTAGGCACATCGTGAAAGTTACACACATATAAATATATTAGAACCAACTTACCATCTATTCATGAAAGCAACATTAATGTTTTTAACAATGAATAGAAAAATGACCATTAAATACACAATCTTCAAGTCAAGGAAAATAGGTAAACTCAAAGAATCCTTAGAAATCAAAGACAAACAAATGGCTGATTAACCATATTTAATCCAATAAAATATAGCAATAAGAAGTAATTAAGTAAAAAAATTAAAATCCTCGAAGCTTCTAATAAGAAAATCAATAAATAGTGTTGATTTTGAGTATAATTCAAATTCAAAAATTAATATACATGATGAAATAATCCATGTTAGATAAACTATGTGTCATGGTATAATCTAAGAGCATGTTATCAACCTTGGATCTGGTTGGGCATCAACATAGCTCAGAATATAATAATAGTATATCAATCAAGTAACATTATCACTGCTCCAATCTCCCATGTGTGACCAATGAACTAGAATAAAATCAAGCCATACTACCATAGTTTTGAATCTATATGTAATATAAGAATTTCCACAAGGCTCAACAAAATCAAATTTACACAACACAACACCATGTCACAACAATGAGGACCTGTTATACAACATCCTCTCAAGGTGTTATACACATGTGTATAATTTAATAGGGTGGTACAACACCAAAATATGTCGACCATTCACTTAAGAACACTTTCCTCACATAACACATTGACATCACTAAACACAACACCTATGTTACACTCATCTAATAAAACACATTTTTCCAGTCACAAGTTTTTTCCCAAAGGTTTCAAAGCTTGAACCTATTATCTAATACCATATTTCATGCCCAATATTTTGACCCAAAATTATTGCTAAAATATTGCCAAATTTTTCGCTTGGGGCAGAGTTGACTATGTGGGCTCAGGTCCTTGGGTTCCCTAACCTGGTTGGGTGGTCCTAGTAGTTGATGTTATTAGGGAATCTCTACATACCTTATAGTTTCTCTCTATCTTTGTGAGGATAATTGTAGGTTGTCTAAAAACCTTAGGAGCCTTATATAATAATATTTATGAGAGGCCACCATTGTTCCCAACATCTCCTGAAGACTGACCACCTTCTAAATCTTTTCTTTGGTGATAGAGACTGATTCAATGACCTGGGATGTGTTTTCCTCATTTGCCTAAAAAATATTTCTATTATAATGAACCATGAATTACTTCATATGGTCTTCAAACTCCTCTTTTGTTATTTCCTCTTGATTCTCTGTCAGGATCCTAGGAATTTTTTCCTCTATGAAAATTTGGGTACCCCTTGAAATAAAAACCTCTAGTTTTGGGGGCAGCTTGTCTAATTGTTTACTCCATTCTTTCAGAATTTTATTTATATAATTGGAGTATGTTTGGCACAAGACAACATCTTATGATGTGAGAACTATGGAATTCTTGAAAGCTCTTTCTTCTATGCCTTTGATAATGACATGGACCATTAATTATAGTGTATTTATCTTATTGGTGATTGTTTTGGCCTTCCCCGAGAAAAATTTCCCATTCTTCTTGGCTTCAATGCTTTCCTTTATCACCCTAAAGAGAGATAGCAAGGCTTGTTCGACATCATTTGCAATATTGTCAAGAATAGTGGCCCTACCTTGGGTTTCTAGTTCTTGATTCCTGACCATTATATTGTGGACCATTTTTATTGTAGCTTGAGAAGAGGCTTAAATAAATGAAATACAGTCTTCTTGATATTTTTCTACTGGTGAACCTTTTGTTTTATTATTTCTCATGAGGGTAAAAAATACCTCATAAGTCTCATGCCAAATGAGAGGTTGATTGGTGGCCATTCTCTTCCTATTTACCCTTTTCAAAGTCTCCATTCTTTGATTGAATTCAATCTTCATCTGAGGGTCCTCTTGTGTTGTCTAATTACCTTATTCTCTTTGAGCAACAAGCATTTTCTCAATCTAGCCTTGCTCTGGTCTAAGTGAAGGTATGTCTGCAGAGGCTAGTACAATTCAGGTGATTAACTAAAATTATGTATTTTAGAATTAATCTAAACAAGTGCAACAATGAAATGACTAATATAAACTGAAATATAAATGCTAAATAATTTTATTTGATATTATAAATAAAATCAAATAATTGAATAGGAGGGAAAAGGCACTGACCTGAAATGAACTTACCTCGCAGTGATTTGGAATTGTATTAGATGATGCACATGTGAAATACAATATGACAGCAAACCTTAGGAATTTGTAGTAGATGAATATTTGGCTAGACTGGGGTGCTTGTGGGAGGATTAGGGTGCTTTTAGACACCCTGGTTTGCATTATGGGCACCCTGGTCTGTAAAATAACTTAGAACCTGAATCTAAGTTGGTTGCTAGGTCTTCGCATTAACTCAATATTTGTTGCGTGTATGTCGCACTAGATTTGTTGATGTCACTGTAAGTATTCGATTAAAAATATCCTATAAAACCCCACTCAAAAGCATTAAAACCTAAAAAATAAATATGCAAATGAATGGGTTGGATTATCCTCAGCTTCCAAATAGATGGACTTATGACTAAGAGTTGCACTATATCTCAGATCCGATGTAGTTTTATGTGCATGTGTGTGCAATTATGTTTCTAGGGTGCCCTAACGCCAATGATGCCAAAGTAGTGGGCAATAACTATATGTAAGATGAAAATGGTGGATGGAATAGAATGAATACAACCCATTCTATGTAGTGTGTGATAAAAAATAGTTCCCAAATGCATTCCCTTGCCTTATGTGGATAGCTAGCCCTTAGTAGAAATAGTGTGCGCTTAAGATAGTGTGTATGTTGTGTTTATATAGGGATATCTTGCTCAAATTTCAACACTTATGACCTGACATGCCGACTAACACCTATGGGAATTAGAGGGAAAACTAAAAAGATTGACCTTGAGACTCTAAATGAGAACCAAGTGCAACTGGGACCAGGGCATCTAAAAATAAGGATTGGGGCACCGACGAGCGCCCCAATCCCTTCCTAGGCACCCTAGTCAAAGACTAGAGACAACTACTAAGTAAATAATGACAGCTGAGACTCCATGAGAGACTACCAAAATTGTGTGAGTAACTAACGACTGTGCAAGACACTTAATGACAATGACTGACTAAATTGATGATGGGACTAGGGGATGAGCCATTAATGAATAATTTTCTTACATGATATCCATATATAAAACAACATTCTTGGTGGTATAAATATAATAGCAAGTGTGTGATTTTGTGATTACATTTTCCCCATTTTATGTTAATGAGCGGAAAGCTCGGTAACATAAAGTAGATAGAGATGTGTACTTGAGAAAAATTCAGAGAAGACCATGTTGTATTAGAATGCATAGATGTGTTAATAATAGTGTGCCGAATGAACTATGCAGCGTGCCGAACCATGGATTAGTGTGTTGGTCCATGTAATGTAGCGGAAAACGTAATAGTGTGATAAAGTGCACTAAATGAGAGATATGATTGCAATGTTAGATGATTGATGATTTCAAATGTTTTATGATAAAAATGAAATGGAGATGGGAGTGATTAGTTCCCAACCCATTCGCGTGTATACAAATAATCAACTGGAGGATTTGGGCGTCCTGCCATTAGAGGAATAATATAGGGAGAAAGGTGTGTTATTCTTTAGCATGTGACTACATCCTCAAGATCTAGCCACTGTAAATGGACTTAGATAAAACATTTTTGGTTTTTTTATCCAAATAATTTTTGATCAAATAGTTGACCCATATAGGAGTGGTATAGGAAAGACATTCTTGCCCCCACTCCATGGGTGTCACTGTAATGTGATGGCTTCCAAGTTAAGTCATCTGGGAAAGTAACACATGTAACTCCCAAGTTAGGTCATCTAGGAGGCCAATCGTGTTATATTTTATTGATTGAGTGATATGATTTTGATTGTTAGATATTTGAACGTGTTTATTGATTGATTAGTTACTTGTAGAGAGATTTTACACTATTTGCCCCCAAGTTAGGTCATTAGGGGAAATCGATAGAGATTGGTGAATAATTGTATGGAAATATTTTAACGCTTGTTGCCCCCGGGTTAGGTCATTTGGGGTAAGTGATGAAATGTTGTATAGAAAAATTATTCGTTTATTGCCCCAAAGTTAGGTCGTTAGGGGGAATCAATGATGAAATGTCCCTTAGTGTATTAGTAAATGTTTGAAATTGTCGAATTGGTAGTGTTTTTTTTGAACATATGGTGATATAAGGGGAATTATAGGATGACCCCAATGATATGCACCCCCTTTCGGTGAAAGGGGAAATGATGATAAGAATTAACGCTAATCCGAAAGTAAGCACAAGATAAATAGGAAGTGTGATAAAGATCATTGAAATGTGTGCGGATTGATTGAAGAAAAATGTGAAGGAGAGGTAATGCGTGTGTAATGTGTATGGTACAATGGTATGCAAAATTCTAAAAAGAACATTGTAAACGAAGTGTAAATTGGAGTAGAAATGTTCAAGTTATGACAAAAACAAAGTAGTGTGTATTAGTTGCAAGAATAAGCGAAAAATAATGACCATAGTAAATTAGGTGATGAAAAGTAACTATAAATAGTGAAGTGAAAAAGTTTTTAGTCAATTCATTTGGTTTTGACATGATTTTGAAGTGAGTGCTAAGTGAGTGAAGGTGGTGTGCGGATACGTGTACATTTTGGTTGTCTATGGGTGAGATGATAGTTACTTTGGAGGATGTGTATTGCATACTGTGATTGCCAGTTGTTGGGGAGATAGTACATGTTATTCCGTTGGAGGATATGGAGAGACAAATGTGAGCTACTAGACGGTAATTTTTGGGGACTCGAGTACCTGCCGAGGCCCATATCTATTTGGATGCTATCTTAATATCTAGTGTTCTGTGCTTGCAAAATTTTATCACCGTTGGGATTTCTTCATCTATAACAATAGAGGGATGAGGTGTAGGCATCTTGTATAAGATGCACAATATATGTCGGTGGATAGAGGAGGAGAGCACTAGATACACGAGGAAACGTTGTGTGTTGGCCCACCTATACAGGGATCCATACATGTTTACTCATGATGAGCATGGTGGTGAGATAAGAGCCATCACACTATTGCATGTATGGGTATATGAGCATATAACCGTATTTAGGACAGTTGGAGGTCCACGAGGAGAGTGGACTAGGCCAAAGATATATGCGAGGAGGTTGATTAATATTTGTGGGCATAAGATGGATACATATACTTATATGGAATTGATAGATAGGATGGGTCCCAAGGAAGTTATATAGAGGCAATACCATGATTATGGAGGATGGCCAGAGGATTTTGTGGAGTTGAGGTTTATACGTAGGACCGTGTGGTTGGAGGATTGATTTCGAGGAGTGGATGAGCTATTTCAGGTAGATATAGTATCATGATAGTTTGGCATGGCTTAGGACGAGCCCTTAGAGCCATATATATGGTTACAAGTGATTAGAGCACCGAGGAGGGTCAGGGCTAGACCAGGGCCCTTAGGAGATCAGCTAGTACCTCATGGGCTAGATGAGGAAGATGTGGTGATAGAGATGATAGATTCTGAAGATGTAGGTTATACAGAGGAGTATAATGCATGGTGGGCGACACATTGATGGGTATTGTTGTTTCAATTGTTTGCAGACGAAACAGGGTTTACACATAAAGAAGGAGGAGAGGGGGAATCCCATGCCCCCGATAATGTAGCAGTAGTTTTATCTGAGAGTAAGTATATGTATAATGTTATTATGTACTTTATTGTTTTGTCTATGTGGTAGCGATAGTTAACTGAGTCGTTGTGTTATTTGAGTTGTAGGTGACACGTATTGGTCCCTGATAGTAGACACATCCATCCGCACATTGATGTAGAATGTGCCAACTGATGTACTTGGTGGGGGGATACTTGAGTGTGTGAACAATATCACGGGTGATCATTCCCATTTGTTTGAGCCTATGGTCATAGCAGAAATGACATGCAGTGTATTGGTAGGCAAGAGGGATGAGGCACGTGAGGAGACTCGAAAAGCTAGAGAGGTGTTGGGTGGTGGTCCCTTTACATAGGATTTATTTGCACAATATGTGGATTTGTAGCGTTAGTTTTTAGAGTAGTCGACAGAGAACGCCTTATTACATAGGCAAGTGGAGAGGTATTGAGGCCATGAGCAACGACACATAGTTAGTGGCAAGGCATTTAGTTCTAGGGATCTCATAGTACGCGAGAGCGATAGTGATGATGAGGTTTGATTTGTGTTATTGTATATGATGTGGGGAAGTTTCCCCCCAACGATGAATTTATTTTGTAATGATGATTGTATTCAATATATATATATATATATATATATATATGGATAGATGGTATTCATATACGATGATTTTATTTCATTATGTGTCTATGTTGTAATGTGACTCAATGTTTTTTGTTGTTAATGTGTCATATATCATTCTTGCATATTGATATAGACTCGCACTATAATGTTGATAATGATAGACAAAATGCGTAATGTGAATGATGGTAGATAACATATATAATTTTACTAATGAGTTATATGAGATGTATATTTGTTGAATGGACCTTGTAATGCATAATTAGTGTAATGATGATGGTAGAATGTATGGAAAATAGATAATTTATGATTATTGAACTAACATGTGGTGAAGAATTTTATAATGAAATATGATTGTATTAAGTTAGTGTAATGATCATGGGGGGGAAGATTACTGATGCCCCCCATTGTTTGAATGAATAGGCTCATTTAGTTAAGACCCCTCATCAGTCAAGAATGAGACACATAAGCAAGAGTGTGTCATCAGGAAATGATTGAGTGAGCTAGATGAATCGACAAAGCGCATGATGAAAGGTTTTTAGAGAAAAACCCTCAATAATCATGTAAGAGCCGTAAGAACACAAGTGTGTCATCTGGGGGTAAGGTGATAGTAATCACCTACCAAATACCAAGGTGGAACAAAACGATGGAAGCATGTGGGATGGAATTAGCATGAGTGTATGAACCAAACTGAATGTCATATGGAGCTATGTTGGGATGGACAAATGTAGAGGGTTGTGGCAGCCGATGTGAAGCAATAACATGATGTGATAGATGATATGGATGGAGTGGATGTGGTGGATGCAATGGGTGTAGCAATGGATGGATGTGGTGGAGAACATGCATAAGTGACAAACTGTGGTGGCAGACACATGATAACCTTAGTATTAGATGGAGGAGACAAGTCAATTTGGGTAGAAATGTGTTGAAGAGGTAGAGGAGAGATAAACTGCTCACATCTATCATGAAGGGAAAAATAATCATATTTCCTATGGCCATTGATGTGATGGTAATTACAATAAGTTTGATCACACTGATGTTGTAGACGATGTTGTGGATGATGTTGGTTAGAGGGTAAGCAAATTAGACGTTCATTAAGTAAAAAATGCAACACATTATGTGGTCTAGTGTGATGAGAGAAGTGTAATAGCTCACGTGAGGCAGATGGAGTAGGTGGGGAAGTATTTTTCCATGGAGGAGGAGAAGAAGTATGCTTTTTTGATTGAGTAGGTTGAGCTGGCTTGCTAGGTTGAGATGGAGACTATCCAGGACACTCAACCGATGATAATGGAGGAGCACTAGATGATGTGTCGACACTAAAATTTTCCTCAGTAATTTCTATTTCATTAATGTATGTATTAGGAATAGGATGTTGTTAAGTATAATTAGTAGTAGCGTCTGATATAAGATAACGGTGCCGTCAGTACGGTGCCGCCAATAATGTGGAGTACGGTAACAATCAAAGTACAATAGGAATGTTGTAAAAAGTAAATATTTGTCGTAAGTGGTCCGGTAATGTTAAAATGTCAAAGTTTGGGTAATTAGAGAAGTAGGGTCTACATGATTAGGAATTAGAAATATTATATTGGTAATAAAGACAAGGAGTGAGGTCATAAATATTTTGTGTATTTTATTTGTAAAAAGTCTAAAAATGTGGAACCTATGTAAAATGATAAGGTTTATCTTATCTTAACAGATAAGCTTACATGTACAGATAAGAGTTAAGGTATGGAATATGATTCGTCAGAGTGGATTTCTTATCCTATCTTAGAGATAAGATGGATAAGCCTGGAATTTCTATAAATAGAGAGGCCACCCCCCTCATTTAGCATAGAAAGAAGTAGTGAGAAATATTGTAGGAAGTGTACGAAGGAAGCCATCAGTTTAAAGGTGTGTTGAAGAAGCCATTAAGAGGTGTAATTGTCAAGTTTCTCCCATAGTCTTGGTGAAAGGCAAGTGAAGTCAATAACACTTGAAGTACCTCATGGGTGAGATGTAACAGTTTCATGTTAATATTATAATTTATTTTGATATTTCAGATTTGTCATCATTCTATCTTATCATAGTCGATGGTATTCTTGTGTTATGTTTTTGTTTTGTTTCCAGATTACATCCACCAAACTAAAGGCTGTGCATTAGTAAATAATCATAGCACGAGGAGTTCCTGGTGAAGAATTATCATAGTGCCGGATTGGTGATGACAGATGCAATATAAATGGAGGTAGATGGAGGGTCAATGACATATGCTAAGAGAAGATGTTGTTCGAGTTCTATGAATTTGTAGCTCAATAGAGTAAACGAATCACATGTATCATATTGTAATCTTTTCTTAAGCTCATGAATCAAACCACGAAAAAATATGAATTGCTTCTCTAAATCAATAGGTTGGAATATTAGTTGATGTATACAAGCATTGAACTGTAAGATATAATACGTGATAGATTTTGATGAGCCATGATGTAAAGTAGGTACATGGTCATAAGTAACTCTAGGGCCATTGTTGATGATAAAATGATGGAGGAAAGCATCCTCTATGTCATAGTAAGTACAAATGGACCCAAAGGGAAGATGAGTGTACCATTTTAACACCTCATTCATAAGATTGTGTCAGAAAGCCTAGATCAATAACCTACCATTAGAATAGGGGGTCATATGCATGCGGTAATGAAGGAGATGAGCATGAGGGTTACCAGTACCATCAAAACATGTGAATGTAGGCATGATAAAGTCCTTAGAAATGTGGAGTTATGAATCCTCTTGGGAATAAGGTTACCATGTAATGAGTCATTATTAATAGAAGCATAATAAGCCCTAATTTCTAGAGTGAGAGACTGAAGTTGAGATTGTAATTGACCTACGACATGCATGAGATATAGGATATCATGTGAAGGAATAATATAATATGGTAATAGTGTATTGAGTGATTGTAAATTTCCATTGTGAGTGACCATAGGAAGGTCAAGAGAAAATAAAGGAGATTCCGATGATAAATCCACACTAGGAGTGGGTGCCAAAGAAGCTATAGTGGATGATATAGATGGAATACGTATAACAGTGGTAGGACTAGCATCAGAAACATCCCTAATAAGTGAAGCAACCAATGGAGACACAATAATGGAATAAGATGAAGTAATAGGTGTGGATGATGTGACAAAGGGAAAGGAAATGGTGGTAGAAGAAGAACCAAAATATGGAGAATACTCATGCAATATTCTAGATATAACCTTGGGAGAAAGTGGTGATAAAGATTCACACTCTACAAAATGAAAAGTAAGAGAAACATGGCTATCAAATGTGCCATCAATAGCTTCTAAAGACTCAGATGTGAGAATGTCATTAAGAATACTATCGACAGGGTCATCAAAATAATATGAAGGTGTATGAGAACTATAATATGATGAATGATGAGAAGCACGATCAGAAGTAGGAGAATCTTGAGATGGAATTGTAACAATGGTTTGAATAGAAGAAGAATTGGTATGCACATGTGACTGATTGCCAATACTAAGGATGTAATCGATAAGAGAATCATCTAGGACTCCTTATAAATATCACGAGGATCACTAGTAGCCGTATAACATGGTGTACAATGAGTAAAGGATATGGGGTCCTCAACAATACTAATGCCAATAGGAGAATTTTTGAAGCTAGTATGCACATATTTTATACCATCTAAGAGTTATTGTTGGATGTCATCTAGCATAGTAGGATTACTATAGAGAGTTGTGAACTCAGCGATGGCAGTGTCATCATAGATAGAATTGATGCTAAAATGAGACATGATGGGGTGAGAATAATATAACTATGGTTAGCCATTAGGGTTTTAAGTGGGCCTTAGGGAAAAAATGTTCTAAAGTATAGGTTCACCAAAAAATGATTAACTAAAATTATGAAGTTTAGAATTAATCTAAGCAAGTACAACAATGAAATGACTGATATAACTTGAAATATAAATGCAAAACTAATTTTATTTGATATTCTAAATAAAATGAAATAATTGAATAGGAGGGAAAAGGTACTACCCTGAAATGATCTTCGTAGGAATATGGAAAAGCATCAACATTTGAAAGTCCTGCATCTCTCGAGTCACCGTGGCTTTGATTTTTTAGACTTTGTAATTGCTTGTGAAGAGATTCCTTAGGCTCTAGAAGATTGGATCTTTGGAATAAATGTTGATTTTAGGATCTGCAAATGTTTTTAAAAATGATGATTTGTAAATAGTAATTTTCAATTTTCCTTGGTTAGTGCATTCATTTTAGATTGCACAAATTATCAACCTTGATTCAGCGTGCTCTACATTAATGACACGTAATACATGACTTGATACTTTTATGCCTGAAGGAACATTGCTTTTTGAATTATTTTTCCTTTTTAATGTATTCCTTACACTTGTACAAGCTAAGTTTGATCATAGATGTCATCTTTAATTATCCTTTCTTTTGACCTCTAGATGCCACGTAGATACTATATAGGAAGCTATGTATATAAGAATGATTGGCCCAAAAACTTTATATGATGATGTGTCCTTTAACCTTATATTTCCCCTTTATTTTTTATTCTCACACTTGTGAAGTGTGAGGCTTCATATGAGTGAAGTGCGAGCATACTCATTGAAAGTTTCCTTCTCACATTCTTAGGTGTGAGGTTTTAGATCCTTGCACTTGATAATTTTGAGACTTTCTTATGAGTTCTTTGTTATATTTGAACATTGATTCCTCACATTTGAGAATTGCAGGATTTGGATCCTCAAACTTGAGACATGTTGGAATCAATTTGGATTTATTTCTTCGTATTTGAAATGTGTGAGCCTTCCTTCATTTATTACAAGGAGAATTCAAATTTAAAGTTAGTCTAAATCATCAGCTTTGCAAATAATAAATCCTTGCAAATGTAAAGTGTGAGGAGATTTTTTTTGGAAACTTAGGGGATTTAAATTCTCACACTTGAGAAGTGTGAGACTTATAATTACCAAGGAAATTCCAAACTGTGAGCATGAAAGAAAATCCAAGTGCGAGCGTGATTGTTTTAAAATTTTCTAATTGGAAGTAGTAAGTAAACATTATAATGTGAGCACTTAATAAATGACTTAGGCACAAAGGAGAGAAATCTTAAGATACTAAGGATAATACCTAAGTATTACTAGTTGTTTTAAACCAAAGTGGATCCCTATTTTAAAGATTTATAACTTTGAAAAATGGGGGTTGCTATGCAATAGCATTTAGAACACAGAGGATGACAAAACCAAAATATATTAAGTGGCACATTTTATAGGAACTATTCTAGAGGGAGTTAGTGACATTTGAAGGTTTGGAATCATATACAGGAAGCTGAAGTGCTTATGACACTCCATGTGAAAAATATTTCCCCATGAGCTAGGGTGATACTAATTATGGATTCATAATTTCAATGCAAAATTGAAGAGGTTAGAGTTAATAGGACATGAATTTTTGGTCCACAAGGATTTAATTTAGGTATATTCCAAAGTGGGTTCATAAATTTGAGTGACCACCTCCTACAAAAAGATCATAGAAGTGGCTCAAAAACACATTTGAAATAAGAGTAAAAAAAATCAAAGGTATATTTTAAGGATTGTTTTGACCACTCTTAGCTTCAAGGAACATGTTCATGTCATAAAAATGAAAAATGGGAGGTTGTATACACTTCCCACACCTCATTTTAAGAATGAATTTATAACTTTAAGATGAATATTTTTTAGGTCAGTCTTCACTTTGAAATTTTTTTTGTTTCATTCCTATGTATGGTTAACGATTTTGTTTAACGTATGCAATTTACACACATCTCACTGAATTTATATAAGCTTAGTTAAAATAAAAATAATAAATAAATATATTACGAAGCTAGTATGGAGATAAGACAACCCATGGCCAATTTCGAGATGGAAATTTATGATTAATCTATCTATTTCTAAATACTTAGAATATTAAATTTTTTAGAAACCATACATAGAATTGGTTCCTTCTTTACCATTGAAAGTCTTACATAATGTATCTTGTTATGACACAAACATATGTTTATATATTGTTTCACTTAACATCAACAATAATCTCTAAAAGTTTGACATAGTGCACCTTTTTAATATGCAAGCCTATGTTTACATATTTCTTTGATGTATGTTTTTGCCTCCCTCTAAAGCTCCCATTTTGGCATAGTTAGGAGGATGTTGACATAGGTTATGGAGTTTGGTTATACCCTAATAAGGTGATTTGTCAGCCTATCTCTTTTGTTCTACATAAAGCACATGATAGAAAGGATCTTGTAGAGGAAACACAAATTTGAAGCATATTAGCCTTGTTATAAACGTGAGCTCCTTGTAGGGTACTATGGTGACCATGAGATGGACATATAAATGTAGAGTCATCTAATAACAACTACCACCCTTAAATTCAATTGAGGAGATTTTACATAGGCTTTGTGAGGGTCAAATAACATCATGTTCATTTTAAAATAATTAGGCTCCTCCCATTGCTCACTCAATAAGAATCCCATTGAAAGTGAAACCCGAGTTGTGGTGCCAATAATTTTTTTCTCACACAAAGCATGGGGTTAGGGAGGTGCACACAACAACCAAATTTAATTTTCCACACTTGCAAGATAACAAGAACAACTCATAACTCTCCAATCATTGTGCATAAATGTAGAGGTCTTGTCAAGCTCATCATCAAGCTATAACGAGAAATCTCACTCTAACATTTCATGTAGAAAGCAAGACCATGATGTAATTTTTTTGTTCCACCCAATGTGCAAAGTTAGGAATTAGTGTGAAGAGGAAACAAAATTTTGAAATGTAATAGCCCAATTCCATACCCAGGATCATTGTAGGCTATTATGGCGACCACAATACTAAATACGAATGGGTAGAGTCGTTCTCAAAAGAACATCCAACCACTATATATGAAGTGAAATTATTAGTTGCATGTCTGATAAGGGGCTCCATGATGTGCTCTCCTTGCATCTCATTAGACCACATTTATCTCAAGCATTTTATCTAGTAGTCACATGCCATGTGTGTGATCCCACTTGACATGTGATGTAAAGTTACTGCCAAAGGTTAGGGAGTCAGAATCTATGCCTACCAATATCATATAATGGCAATATTAATATTCATCTTGCCCTTTTCAAAATCTCCCATTTAATATTGATTGGGAGGTTACTTTCAAGGGAGATGAAGTTCAAATCTATGCTTTCTAATGTCACTCAATTTCAATCTTAATCCCCATCTTGCCCTTCTTGAAAGATCCTATTTGACAAGACTAGGAGGTTTTTGCAAAATAGATGGATTTGGGCCATACATCCACCCTTTATGTCTCATAATTATAATATCAACCAATTTCAACCACAACTTATTATCACACCTTACTAAATCATTAACACTCTGCATTCTCACCCACTTACCCATCTATCTCACTTGCTTGCCTACTCTCATTCTAATTTTAGAAATGTTCATTTAATTTTAATTTAATATATTGTTTATTATAATTTATAGACATAAAAAAAATTAAGGGTTTCTCCTTATTTTTTATTATCATTTATTTATACAAAAAGAATTGATCGTGAGGTTGGGTTTGGGTTCAAGTTTTCTAAGGGATAAAGTTATAATTAAAGCATCTTAAAGTTTGAATAAAAATATTATTTTATTTATGTTTTATTATTATTATTATAAACATATACATACATTCATACATACACACACATAAAATCAACATGGTTTTAACAACTTCTAAATGTAAGTCCTTTTTTAACAGTGACTCAGGGTGCTCAACAAGGCACTTAAGACTTTTGAATTAAAGTGATTCCTTGCTAAAAAAAGGCTTAAATTATCTTGGAATAGACATATCATTCTGATTTATGATTCAAACTTGGTCAACAAACATTCCTAACGCGCATCCACATGAAGCAAAAACTTTGGATGCTTAGTAATATAATTATAAATTTGACTCGTTGTGTCCTCACTCTAGTAGAGGTTTAAGCTTGTTTGACATACATAAACCCTATCCATGTGATTTTAAACTTAAGCAGATTAATTCATGAATGAAATCCCACACCAATCGAGTGCAACGGTGTAGGGCACTATAGACTTGGTCCCACCATGACATGATATGCATATTCGTAATTACAACTACAAAGGGAAATCTTAGCCAATGGATACCAATCCATAATAAAGATAAATTATTTGAATTGAATGTAATTTTTATATGTAGAAGATATACTCGTAGTTTCTTCTCGTAGAGAGAAACACAACCCCTCTCTATCTATATTAAGAGAAGAGAGACAACTGAGAATGCAACCTATGTCTTTATCTCCTCCTCTCTATATTTATCTCTTTGTGCAACCTTTCTCTACAGTCCATCTCTACAAATACTACCTCTCTCAAGTTAGAGTTTATGGTTGAGAGATATTGTGTCCTAATCTAATTTCGACACTCTGTATGTGTATACTATGGATGTTTGTTGGTTGTAAAATAAGGAATTTATTGAAAACAACAATCAGGGGACAGAAAGTCCCTCCTCTTTAATGGGAGAGGTTCCCTTATTTAAAGGCAAGATATTATTTACAAAAATACAACGCTTAGCTTTAATGAGGAACTCTGATATCATGAAAGTGTTTGATATAACAACTTATCAATATAATGAGATAGAAGAATTAAGAAATGGGAGGGGGTAGAATAACACTCTCAGGAAATATAGATAACAAAATAATTCCTTACTCACGCCATAAGAGAATCATATAGAACAAAATCATTTGCATATAAAACCACAAGATGTTATTTCATAGACACAAAGTTCCAGAGATGACATCCACAAGAATACAAAGCTTCTTGAAGTAAAACAAACTAATGATCCAATAATTTTTAACAGATAGCAATGAAATAACATGATCAGATGAAAAAAAAGAAATATCTTCTTGTATTGATAGCTTTTTTACTCCTTTACAATTTTAAAAATAAAAAGAGTTCCAGCCCCTGAAAATGGCACAGAGTGCCCATTATATAACTTACAATTTGGTTACACTTGGTAACCATTTATTTTAACTAAAATGTTAATTAAGGAAGTGTTTGACACAAGATCCTTAATTATTTTACAATGATTTCAATTTTAGAAAAAGGGGGAGAGGAGAATCTAGAAGAGAAAACATCCGCTTATTACTGAGGAGGGCCCACCGACTTGAGAATCCGTTGCCTGAATCTTTTCAATGCTTCAGCTATCTCTATGCCTCGTGGGACTGATGTGTTAGCAGTGGCTTGAGACCAAGTTCCTAGGCATTTCTCCATGTCCTTATCAAATTTGGTATGCTCAAGGTATTCTTTATTAGCCTCCTCAATAGCAGATTGAAGAGAGCAAATCTCCTTTATCTTCTCTTTGGTAATCAATTCCTCCTTGAATAGGTTTTCTTTAACAAATGCCCCGAACTAAGTTTTAATCTCTTGGAGAGAGAAAGGAACACCTGAAGTTTCATCATGGAGATGATAGTGAATATCTTTGAAAGCAGACACAACACAAGTTTTGAAGGATTCTCCCTTCTGCCAACTGTTCCTTAATTCTCCCAAGGCTTCCTCCAGAAATTTTATTTTCCATTTGACACTGAAAACCCATGACCTTGAAAATTTTTCCTTGGAATCATCAAAAAATTTATTGGCCATCAATATCTTTTCATGAGCTTGTTCCATCAGGAAAAGATCTATGATGCAACTACTCCAAAGCTTCAGTTCTTTGTCCATGGTTCCAATAGAGGAGGAGAGTTTTTGTTGCAGGTTGGCCACCTTCTCATTGAGTTTGAAGGCTTCTACAATGAAATTCAAGCCTGCAATGATCATGTCATCAACCATGGCTTCCATATCCCTTCCATAAGTGGAATACCTATGTATATCCTTGATACTCTGAACCTCATCCTGACTGAGGATCATAGGAGGTGGAAGGGAAGTTAGTGGAGCAGGATCCAAAACTTTATCTTTAGTCAACAATGATTTGATGAAGCTAGAAAGAACTTGATTATGTTCTTCCAACTGTTCTATAGTATATTTTTCCACTCTCTCAATAACCTTGGTTATTGTTTCCCGGAGGTTATGCACCTCACTCTCAAGAGTGGATTCTTCCATTGAAATCCTAGAAAGCTCCAGGTCAGAGGCTAATAGATCTTTCTCTGCCTTATCAACTTTAGGCTTTACAACCTCTAGAAATTGTTGGCCCTGAGCATCTGTGACTATCCTTGAAGTTACTTTGGCTCTCTTTGCTAGAGGAGGAGGAGTAGTGCCTAACAAGGCTACCACAACATCAAAATTTGGTCCTGACAAATGGGAAGAAGGTTTCCTCTTCCTGCTATCAACCAGGGGTTGCACCCATGCAAAGAAGAGCAAGTGAGCTCATGGCACTTAAAGTATTCACCACTATTGCTTCCAGTAGAGATGTGAGGGAGTCATCTGAAGCTTCTTGAGCAGAGGAATCAGTGGTACTTGGAGGTTCAGTGCTAGGCACTTCCTTCTCTTTTCCTGCAGGGTCTGGTACCTCACCATCATCACTTTCACTGAGAACAATAACGTTCTCTGGCCTTGAAGGTAGTTCTGAATGCCCTGAAAGGGGTTCTTCCTCAATTGGCTCTTGTTTAACCTCTTTTACCTTCTTTTGATACACTTGAGTGGAAGAAGAGGGAGTAGATGATTCAGGTTCTTTATTTGAGGAAGGAGGAGGGGTTTGTGCAGGTACCTCCATGCTGGGTGTATGTGATTCCTTCCTAGGTGTTGAAGTATCTCTGGAAGAAGATCCACTTTGATTCTTCCTAAGCTCTCGAACCTTTCTGTCAAACCAAACCTTGGTTCTTACAAGGACAGGGACCAAAATCTCAACCAAGTCATCCTTCTCCTTCTTATACCAGTCCAGATCTTCCAAGGGAGTATGTTTGATCAATGTCTCATATTCATAGGACAACCAGTATTCATTATCATCTTTGAACCCTTCAAGAATCTGGTAGAGATTGAGCTCCTTTATCAGTTGCAGAGAGAATCTGCCATAGTGCCTCCACCTTGCTTCAAATTCATCTGCACAATCAGCCCAGTAGTCCTCAGTATCTGACCTGTGATGATAATTTATTCTAAGGTTTTGCTCAATGAACTTCTTCAAATCAAAATAGGTCCTAGGCTTGAAAAAGTGGACAGTGATGGGAGCAAGGGCCCTTTCTATATTTTGAGCATCCAAGGTTGTTTTGCATGTATAATTACCCAAGGAAATAGGGAAATGTAGACCAGATATTTTCTTGTCCCTGCAGGTTCTATGCAATTTATCTAATTGCCTGCACACTTCAATCAAAGCCATCTTGTCATTACAAAACATGGGGAGCTTGAGAGGTGTGTTCTCATAACCAGCCAACTTGATATATGAAAACCTCCTGAACTGAATGAAGAAAGCTTCATACTTTGCTATCAGGTTCATGGCCTCATCAGAAAATCTTCTGGCAGTATCACCTTTTAAGAGCCTTACAATATACATGGTAAAGGCATCATTAACCCTCCTGAAGTTGTGATTGCTAGTTTCAAGAGTGAATTGAGGGCAGTATACATAAATGGGTTCATCCTTCTGGCCCTCCATATATGTGAATTCAAACCACTACTGGGATGTTGTTAAGGAATACATGAGGTAAGAAGTCATATAGAACTTCTTAATCTGTTGCACATTGGACAATTGATCTGTTAAATTCATGCAAATGATTTCTACCCAATTTATGTTCTGACTACCTTCACAGATGATGTTGATGAGAGGGCACATCCAAAAGTGAAATTCATTGGTAGAGGGAAATCCCATGACACGAGCTAGCAAGATAATGAAATCAGATAGCTCTTCATTAAAATCGGCCCTAAATAATGCCTTAGAAAGTTGGGACGCTCCCTTCTTAGGGTTCTTCAACCATGATTTTTCTATCCTCACCTTATATTTATCATTGTCCTGCTCAAATAGAGTCTGAGCTTGAGCCTGAGTGATAACAAGGGAATCTTCTACTTTTGGAATCCACAGAGTAGTAGTAATGGCAGTAGCATCTAGTTTAGCAATCAGCTCCCCGTGCACATTTGACAATTCCTTGGTGTCTGGGTTAAAGTGAGCCCCACAGGCAAGCACGGTGTCGACACATTGTACTGAGATAGGGAAGCCCACTGCATATGCAAGACCACTTTCATTGATCATCTGTTCCATGGGAGAAGGATTAGGGCTAGTCAATCTATTCCAGAAATCACCAAAGTCCAGGTGCCAAACCTCACTATCCCTGATATCAGGAAAAGAGGACTCAAGAGGTGAAACATGTTCTTGACCTTGGAATTTAATCTTCATGTTTGCAACATACAGAGAAATAAATTTCACCGATCGAATCCACAATGAAAAATGCAAAGGGAATGGGAGCACAAGCAGATGATCTTAATTGCAGGGATTCGAGCGAATGATGGCAAGTGAGTAGTGTGCCAAATGCGTAGAGGGTAGTCCCATTAAATAGCCATTTAGGAGAGATAAGGTCATAAATGTGCATTAAATTCATATTGCACCGACTTAAAAAGGCAAGAATCGGGAAGAGTGGAAAAAAACTGGCCCGGATGGTCTTTGGTACATTTGGGACATGAGGGACGCGAAGACGATCCGGCGACAGATGTCGGGTAAAGTGGGCCAAATGAGCACAGGCAGTTCAGAAACTTGGAAATGCGAGGGGCAAAGATTGGGAACATGCAGGAAAATCAGGGATAGAAGGCACAGACACTTTTGGGACAGATGGGACAAAATTACGTGAAGGACCCGATCCGGCCGACGTGGGCGATCGGGGAACAGAAAGCCCGGACGAACTTGGAACATACGGACTGAAAAGTTCTGACAGAACCAAAAGTTAACAGATTTTTGGGGAATGCAGCCGATCGGGGAACAGAAGGCCCAACAGACTTGGGACATGAGGGACAAAAATGTCTGACAGACCCGCAAATCACCAAAATGACTCCAAAAAACGTGAATTTTTACTATCTCTTCAATTTTCAATTTACTTAAACATCACTGAAGGGTGTTAACTCAAAATTTTCAATTGTTTGACTTTCGAAAGGGGGGAATTTTGAGAGGACAACAGCTGGCTCTTTCTGGGGATGACTTGGCTAGATCAGAAGAATGAGACAAGGCAAGAACTCTGGGAAATCTAGGGGAAGAAAACTAGTGCTTTATCCATTGGGCCACAGAGTCCAAAAGCAAACCAATACAGAAGACAACACACAAACAGGGAAAAGAAACACACCAAAAGCAGGGGAAAGCAAACACACCCTATACATAATATACAAAGAGACTTCCTATTCACCTAGGACTTGAACAATTTTAGGTATTTCCCACTATAAGGAAGTGGGAGAGAGGAACCATCCATGTAATCAAGATAGAAAGAATTCTCACCAGCAAAGTGCCTGATTTTGAAAGGACCGAGCCAAAGAGAATCAAACTTACCATGGCTTCCTCGAGGTTCATGTCTTTTATCCCACAGCAAGACAATGTCTCCAACTTTGAAATCTCTAGATCTGGCCTTCTTGTCAAACAAAGATTTCACCTTCTACTGGTGGGCAGATATTCTATCAACAACCTGCAGCCTGTCTTCATTCAACTTATGAAGATACATGATCCTTTTATCTAAAGAATCATTGAAGCTAGTGTCTTCAATGGCCTTCATTAAGTACAAAGCTGGTAGCTCCACTATTACTGGTAATTGAGCTTCCACACCATACACCACTTGAAAAGGGGACATCCCAATAGCTCTTTTAGGTGTAATCCTATCTACCCAGAGAGCATCATAGAGTTTCTTGTGCCAGTTCCTCTGAGATTCATTAACCAGTTTCCTTACTATAGCCACCAGATTCTTGTTTGTTGATTCTGCCTGTCCATTCCCTTGAGGATAATAATCTGAAGAGTGAGCAAGGGAAATGCCATATCCATAACAGAAATCCATCATCTCAGCAGAAGAAAAGTTTGAAGCATTATCAGTCACAATCTTGTTTGGCACTCCAAACCTTACCAAGATGTTTTCTTTGATAAAATTACATACTACTTCAAAAGTAGTACTCTTTACTGGAATGGCTTCTACCCACTTAGTGAAGTAATCTGTGGCAGTCAACACATGAGTATGTCCTGCACTTGAAGATGGGTTGAGTGTTCCAATGAAATCTAAACCCCACTGTTGAAAGGGCTCTTCAATCACAACTGGTTTAAGCGGCAAGGTAGCCAATTTGGGTCTTCCCACAAAAGTCTGACAAGCTTCACATTTATCTACCCATTTTGATGCATCCTTAAACAAGGTAGGCCAATAGTATCCAACACAAAGAATCTTGTGGGCAGTAACAGTAGATGAGTAATGACCTCCACATGCTTGATCATGGAAAGCTGAGAAAAGCTTCTTCTGTTGTTCTTTGTCAACGCATTTTAGAAATCTCCCATCCATTCCACATTTGAACAAAACATTCTCCCACAACACGTACTGGGCTGATCTTAGCTTGATAGCTCTCTTCTCCTTGGCAGTCAAGTTAGAGGGACACTCCCCATAGGTGAGAAAATGAGTGATATCAGCATACCATTCATCTGTCGAGCTGAGAAATAGAACAATAGGAACATCAACCTCCTCCTTAGGTAATTCACGACCAGCTCCTTCAGCGATGAGCTCACACAAGCCTTTACCTTGAACTAGTTTGGTTGGTCTGATGTCAATATCATATTCTTGAACCTTTGCTACCCAGTTTCCTCTCTTAGTTCCAAATTATTGCTGCGTAAGAATAGACTTGATGGTAGTATCAGGCACAAGCACCACAGAGTGAGAGTTAAGAATATAAAATCAAAACTGCTTGACAGCTTTAACCACTGCAAAAGCATGCTTCTCCATCATGGTGTATTTCAACTCATGATTTTTAAGAATGTAGCTCATGAATGCAATTGGGAGCTCATGATCATCAGAATCTCTCTGGGTCAATACAGCAGCCAAGGTGCTTTCTGTGGCATAGCAATAAATAATAAAATCTTTACTAAAATCTGGACATGCTAAGATAGGAGTCCTAGCAATAGCCTTTTTTATACCTTCAAAAGCTTCTTTCCCTTCAGAGGACCAGCCAAACATTTTTTTTTCCTTTCATCATTTGAGAGATATTCAAAGTTAGCTCTGCAAAATCAGGAATGAATCTTCTCAGGAAGTTGATCTTACCGAAGAAAGAATGCACTCCCTTCTTACTTGTGGGAAGAGGAATCTACTGAATAGCTTGAACTCGTTTAGGATCAATTTTGATTCCATCTTTAGAGACAACATGCCCCAACAATTTTCCCTCCGTGACACAAAAGACATATTTCTTGGGATTCAAAGAAACCCCATGTTCTCTGCATTTCAAGAGAACTATTTCCAGATGCTGAAAATGATCTGCTCTAGTTTTGGAAAACACAGTCAGGTCATCTAGATACACAACAATACATTTCCCTTTCAAACTTCCAAAATCCAAGTCCATAGCCCTTTGAAAAGTGGCACCGGCATTAATGAGTCCAAAAGGCATCCTCTTGTAGGAAAAATTACCCCAGGGGGTGGTAAAGGCCATCTTGTGCTGATCTGTGGTATTAACTTCCACTTGATTATACCCTGAGAAACCATCAAGCATGGACAACATTTCAGATCCTGTAACAACTTGCAAAACTTGATCCATCATGGGTAGAGGGTAGTTGTCCTTTAAAGAAGCCTGATTCAGATTCCTGAAGTCAACACAGATACGGATCTCACCATTTTTCTTCCTTACATGCACAATATTGGCAATCCATGTCGAATGGTGAATGGGGAAGATAATTTTAGCTTTCAATAATTTTTGTATTTCCTGAAAAATGGTGTCAGCAATCTTTGGATTGTACTGCCTTTGCTTTTGCTTGAAAGGTTTAATCCCAGGTTTGAGAGGAATGAAATGTTGCATTTCCTTTGGTTGGAAAGCTTTTAGATCCTCATATGAATATGCAAGAACATCCCTATACTTTTTTAAGAGGTTCACCACCTTCTTCTTTTCTTCTTGTGTACAACATGTTCCAACGTTCACCATTTTGGGGTCAGCAGAGCTCCCAATGTTAATCTTTCATACTCAGTAGATTGCCGCACTCCTGTAGAAGCTTTAGACTTAATATACCTGTCATGTTTATCAAACAATTCCTCCAAACTCACCAGCCCTTTAGGAATCTTGTTACCTTTGAGTCTGATGCACCCATCTTGATCTGTCTCCTCTTTGACACCCTCCTCATGGGAAGATACATTCTCACGAGGAAAATTGTTACTTCCTTCGAAGTACAATTGTTCAAAGTTATCCCTGAGCTCCAAGAAAGAAAGCAAATGTTGATCATCATTGAAAATTTTCCAGTTACTTGCATTATCAGGCACACTTGGCCTATGGATCATTTCAATGGTAAATTTATCCTGAGAGAAATCAGGGTGAGGTATCAGCAACGATCCTGAGACAGCTAGCGAATCAGCCCTGGTGTTCTTTTCTTTTGACACAGCTTCAATGGAGAAGGCATCAAGAAGTTCAATAGAATCCCAAACTTGATTCCTGTAATGCTTCAACCTTCTATTATTTACTTGAAAAAGGTCTCTGACTTGTTTAACAACTAGTTCTGCATCTCCACGAGCCAGAAGATTCTTCACACCTTTTTCTTTTGCCACATTAAGTCCAAGGATGAGGGCTTCATACTCTGTTGTATTATTGGTATTTTCAAACTGTAGCTTGAATGAGAAAGGATGAATTTTTCCCTCAGGAGATATCAATACCACACCTGCTCTAGAACTGGCTGAGGAGCAACTTCCATCAAATTCTAGATTCCAAACACCATTAGGATCATGAAGTACTTCTTTGGGAAGTTGAGTTTCCTGTGGAGACATAATCATATAGTTACCATGCCCAATATCCTCATAGAGTATTTGTGCTTTGGGATCATCCATTTTTTGCACAATATACTCAGATTGCTTCTCAGGCAACAACTTCTTCATCTTTCCATTGACTGGTATGAGGGCATGTGACCAATCCATTTGAATCTCTCCTCCCACATCTTTACAAAAATTCCTACTTAACAGCATACCATATGAAGGAGGGATATCAGCTACCAGAATAGTAGCCAAAACCTTCTTCTCTGGTAAAGTGGAAAAATCTACTTGTGCATCTTTAATCCTTCCAACCAGGGGCACCTCCTTACTCTCCATAGAATAGCAAGACCCATAAGTGAGTGTGAGAGTAAGACCCAAAGCATGAGCCACTTTGGCAGGAATTACATTATCTGATGCTCCTGAATCTATGACACAGTTGCTAAGTTTATGGCCGACTATAAGAAGAGTCACATAAAACGGTTTGATTTTCTCATTAGGTGAGGTGACTGCAGCTACAAGGTTGGGTTGAGGTGCAGAGGATGGAGTAGGAAAAAGGCCTTTAGAGGTAGTTTTGGAATGGGAATTGACAAAGTGGACCATTTTAGCAAAGGCTTTAGGGTGGGTTTGATAATACTTAGCTTTTGAAATTTGAACCTTTGTTTTCTTAAGGTGATCAATGATATCAAAAGATCCAGAGGTGGATGGGTTATCATCAGTAGGAATCTTAGGCTTATCAAGTTTAGGAGCTGGAGAAGAAGAAGCTTTAGCAATAGAATTAGGAAAAGAAGAATTAGTAGAACTCACCTTCTGTGTGGATGCAGTGGGAATAGGAGATCCTCTTTTTGTAACAACGGGGATAGTCGTGGGATGTTCCTTGGATCTCTTAGCAGGCTACATCACTTTTTCCTTCTTATTTTTCTGTTCTCGAGTCATGACAACGTATGATTTACTATTCATATCTGCTACTACTTCATCATAGGCATCCTCTTCATCAACACCTTCAGTGGTGAAGAAATTAACTCGAGATCCCTCAAGTTCTTCTAGTTCTTCATCAACTTCTTCTTCAGGTTCTTCACAATCTTCATTAATCTCTTCATCTTCAGGCTCTTAAACCTCACAAGTTGCATTAACAGGGACCTTGATGGGTGGCCCCTCAAGCACCAACCTTGTCTGAGAGGAAGGCAAATGATTTCTAGGCTGAAAATTCCTCCTTGGAACATCTACATAAGGAGCGTGTTGGGCCAATTGTTTCTTGATGGCAATGAGGTCATTAGCAAGCTTTTGTACTAATGGATCTGTATTAGCTCCAGGGGTAGAAGAAGAGGAAGAAGAAGCTCTAGATTTGGAAGGATATCTTTTCAACTTACCAGACATGATCAAGTCATCTTCAACGCTAATAGCTAATCTCTGATCCTCAGCCAATGTTGCAAGGTTGGCTCTTCTCAATGCGTAGCTAACTTCAGGAAATTGAGCATTCAAGAAGAAACATTTTTGAATTTGATCTACAGGCTGAGTGTCTGGTGGGATCTTGTTAATCAACTTGTTGAACCTGGCCACAAATTCCCTCATGGGCTCTTGTGATTCTTTCTTTATTTGAGAAATCTGGGCCAGCAAAGCATGCACATCCTTTGCAGGTTTGAAACGGTTCTCAAATCTTGTCCTCATCGTGGTCCAACTGGTAATGGCCCTAGCAAGAAGATGATAGAACCAATCTGCTGCATTATCTTGCAAAGTTTCTACAAAAATCCTCACCGAGACATCTTCATGTTCAACTCCGAGGACTCCACATGCAACTATGAAGGCTGCAATATGTTCATCAGGATGCACCTTACCATCACCTCTGAACTTGGGGAAGTTCTTCCTATTACCCCTGGGTAACTCATGCAGAGGCTGAGGAAGGGAAAGAGGCCAAACACGATGGCCCGAAGGTAATGAGACTACCATCCTTAGAAATACTGCTTTAAGGGGAATTGAAACACAAACAAGAATTAAAGCACGAAGATTAGGGTTGAGTTGCTCTTGAGGAATACTACTTCCAAGGGTTCTATTTTCAACAGGAGGTGTACTTGTGGAATGAGCTCTTCTATTTCTCCCTGTTGAAGGAAGAGGGAAACCTTACTGCTCCAAGAGCTGAAACTGAGAATCTTCAATACCAAGGGCTCTCCTACCACGAGTAAATTGTAGAGTAGCCAGATCAAAGAATGATCAAGAAAATTTTCATAAAACTAGAATACATTCAAAATGAATCCCCAGTAGAGTCACCAAAAACTGTTGGTTGTCAAATAAGGACTTTATTGAAAGCAACAGTCAGGGGATAGAAAGTCCCTCCTCTTTAATGGGAGAGGTTCCCTTATTTAAAGGAAAAAACCTATTTACAAATGTACAACTTTTAGCTTTAATGAGGAACTCTGATATTATGAAAGTGTTTGATATAACAGATCATTAATACAAAAAGATAGAAGAATTAAGGAATGGGAGGGGGAAGAATAACACTCTCAGGAAATATAGATAACAAAATAATTCCTTACTCATGCCATAAGGGAATCATATAGAACATAATCATTTGCATTTAAAACCACAAGATGTTATTTCATAGACATAAAGTTCCAGAGATGACATCCACAAGAATACAAAGCTTCTTGAAGTAAAACAAACTAATGATCCAATAATTTTTAATAGATAACAATGAAAGAACAAGAGCAGATGGAAACAAAAAGAGAGATCTTCTTGTATTGATAGCTTTTTAACTCCTTTACACTTTCAAAATCAACAGAGTTCCAACCCCTGAAAATGGCGTAGAGGGCCCATTATATAACTTACAAATTGGTTACACTTGGTAACCGTTTCTTTTAACTAAAATGTTAATTAAGGAAGTGCTTGACACAAGATCCTTAATTAGTTTACAATGAGTTTGATTTTAGAAAAATAAGGAGGAGAGGAGAAGCTAGAAGAGAAAACATCCACTTATTGCTGAGGAGGGCCCACCGATTTGAGAATCTATTGCTTGAATCTTTTCAATGCTTCAGCTATCTCTCTGCCTCGTGGGACTGATGTGTTAGCAGTGGCTTGAGACCAAGTGCCTAGACATTTCTCCATGTCCTTATCAAATTCGGTATGCTCAAGGTATTCTTTATTAGCCTCTTCAATAGCAGATTGAAGAGAGTAAATCTCCTTTATCTTCTCTTTGGTAATCAATTCCTCCTTGAATAGGTTTTCTTTAACAAATGCCTTGAACTGAGTTTTAATCTCTTAGAGAGAGAAAGGAACACCTAAAGTTTTGAAGGCAGACACAACAAAAGTTTTGAAGGATTCTCCCTTCTGCCAACTGTTCCTTAATTCTCCCAAGGCTTCCTCCAAATATTTTATTTTCCATTCGACACTGAAAACCCATGACCTTGACAAATTGGCCTTGACATCATTAAAAACTTTATTGTCCATCAATATCTTCTCATCGGTCTATTCCATCAGGTCAAGATCTATGATATAACTACTCCAAAGCTTCAGTTTTTTTTCCATGGCTCCAATAGAGGAGGAGAGTTTTTGTTGTAGGTTGGCCACCTTCTCATTGAGTTTGAAGGCTTCTACAATGAAATTCAAGCCTGTAATGATCATGTCATAAACCATGGCTTACATAGCCCTTCCATAAGTGGAATACCTATGTATATCCTTGATACTCTGAACCTCATCCTAACTGAGGATCATAGGAGGTGGAAGGGCAGTTAGTGGAGCAGGATCCAAAACTTTATCTTTAGTCAACAATGATTTGATGAAGCTAGAAAGAACTTGATTTTGTTCTTCCAACTGTTCTATAGTCTGTTTACCTTTCTCCACTCTCTCAATAACCTTGGTTACTATTTCCTGGAGGTTATGCACCTCACTCTCAGGAGTGGATTCTCCCATTGGAATCCTAGAAAGCTCCAGGTCATAGGCTAATAGATCTTGCTCTGCCTTATCAACTTTAGGCTTTGCAACCTCTAGAAATTGTTGGCCCTAAGCATCTGTGACTATCCTTGAAGTTTCTTTGGCTCTCTTTGCTGGAGGAGGAGGAGTAGTGCCCAAAAAGGCTTCCAGAACATCATAATTTGGCCCTGAAAAATGGGAAGAAGGTTTCCTCTTCTTGCTGTCAACCAGGGGTTGCACCCATGCAAAAGTAGAGGAAGAAGCATAAGGAACAATAATTCCAAGAGTAAGCAAGCTCATGGCACTTAAAGTATTCACCACTGTTGATTCCAGTAGAGATGTGAGGGAGGCATTGGGAGATTCTTGAGCAGAGGAATCAATGGTACTTGGAGGTTCGGTGCTAGGCACTTCCTTCTCTTTTCCTATTGTAACTTCTGAAGTTCCTATAGGGTCTGGTACCTCACCATCATCACTTTCACTGAGAACAATAATGTTCTCTGGCCCTAAAGGTATTTTTGAATGCCCTAAAAGGTATTCTTCCTCAATTGGTTCTTTTTTAACCTCTTTTACCTTCTTTTGATACACTTGAGTGGAAGAAGAGGGAGTAGATGATTCAGGTTCTTTATTTGAGGAAGGAGGAGGGGTTTGTGCAGGTACCTCAGTGCTGGGTGTATGTGATTCCTTCCTAGGTGTTGAAGTATCTTTGGAAGAAGATCCAATTTGATTCTTCCTAAGCTCTCGAACCTTTCTGTCAAACCAAACCTTGGTTCTTACAAGGACAGGGGCCAAAATCTCACCCAAGTCATCCTTCTCCTTCTTCTACCAGTCCAGATCTTCCAAAGGAGTATGTTTGATTAATGTCTCATATTCATAGGACAACCAGTCTTCATTATCATCTTGGAACCCTTCAGGAATCTGGTAGAGATTGAGCTCCTTTATCAGCTACAGAGAGAATCTACCATAGTGTCTCTGCCTTGCTTCAAAGTCATCTACACAATCAGCCCAGTAGTCCTCAGCATCTGACCTGTGATGATAATTTATTCTGAGGTTTTGCTCAATGAACTTTTTCAAATCAAAACAGGTCCGAGGCTTGAAAAAGTGGACAGTGATGGGAGCAAGGGCCCTTTCTATATTTTGAGCATCCAAGGTTGTTTTGCATGTATAGTTACCCAAGGAAATAGGGAAATGCAGACCAAATATTTTCTTGTCCCTATAGGTTCTATGTAATTTATCCAAATGCCTACCCACTTCAATCAAATCCATCTTGTCATTACAAAACATGGGGAGCTTGAGAGGTGTGTTCTCATAACCAACCAACCTGATATATGAAAACCTTCTAAACTGAATGAAGAAAGCTCCATACTTTGCTATCAGGTTCATGGCCTCGTCAAAAAATCTTCTGGCAATATCACCTTCTAATAGCTTTACAATATACATGGTAAAGGCATCATTAACCCTTCTGAAGTTGTGATTGCTATTTTGAAGAGTGAATTGAGAGAAGTATACATAAATGGGTTCATCCTTCAGCCCTCCATGTATGTGAATCCAAACCACTCCCAGTATGTTGCTAAGGAATACATGAGGTAAGAAGTCATATAGAACTTCTTAGTCTGTTGCACATTGGATAATTGATCGGTTAAATTCATGCAAATGATTTATGCCCAATTTATGTTCTGACTACCTTCACAGATGATGTTGATGAGAGGGCACATCCAAAAGTGAAATTCATTGGTAGAGGGAAATCCCATGACACAAGCTAGCATGATAATAAAATTAGACAGCTCTTCATTAAAATCGACCCTAAATAATGCCTTAGAAAGTCAGGGCACTCCCTTCTTAGGGTTCTTCAACCACGATTTTGCTATCCTTGCCTTATATTTATCATTGTCCTGCTCGAATAGAGTCTGAGCTTGATCCTGAGTGATAACAATGGAATCTTCTACTTCTGGAATCCACAGAGCATTAGTAATGGCAGTAGCATCTAATTTAGCAATCAACTCCCTGTGCACATTTGAAAATTCCTTGTTGTCTGGGTTAAAGTGAGTGCCACAAGCGAGCACGATGTTGGCACATCGTACTGAGATAGGGAAGCCCGCCGCATACACAAGACCATTGTCATTGATCATCTGCACCATGGGAGAAGGATTAGGGCTAGTCAATATGTTCCAGAAATGACCAAAGTCCAGGGGTCGAACCTCACTATCCCCGATATCATGAACAGAGGACTTAAGAGGCAAAACATGTTCTTGACCCTAGAATTTAATCATGTTTACAACGTACAGAGAAACAACTTTCACCGATCGAATCCGTAATGAAGAATGCAAAGGGAAAAGGAGCACAAGCAGATGATCTTAATTGCAGGGATTCGAGCAAATGATGGCAAGTGAGTAGTGTGCCAAATGAGTAGAGGGTAGTCCCATTAAATAGCATTTTAGGGGAAATAAGGTCATAAATGCACGTTAAATTCATATTGCACCGACTCAAAAAGGCAAGAATTGGGAGGAGCGGAAAAAACTGGCCCGGATGGTCTTTGGTACATTTGGGACATGAGGGATGTGAAGATGCGATCCGACCAACATGGGCGATGCGGGGAAATCGGGCACATTAGGCACAGAAACTTTTGGGATAGATGGGACAAAAGTACGTGAAGGACCCAATGTGGCCGACGCGGGTGATCAGAGAACAAAAAGTTTGGATGAACTTGGAACATATGGACAGAAAAGTTCCGACATAACCAAAAGTTAAAAGATTTTTGGGGAATGAGGCCAATTGGGGAAAAGAAGGCCCGACGGACTTGGGACATGAGGGACAAAAATGTCTGATAGACCTGCAAATCACCAAAATGACTCCAAAAAACATGAATTTTCACTATCTCTTCAATTTTCACTTTACTAAAACATCACTAAAGGGTGTCAACTCAAAATTTTCAATTTTTTGACTTTTGAAAGGGGGAAATTTTGAGAGGACAACAATGTTGATGGTGGGAATTTTGATGGTTTAGAAGATGTGAGGAAGGGGTGGGATCATGATATCCCTAATTGTGGTACCCATCCATTGGATGAAGTTTGATTATATCATTATGAATTTGACCATATCAATGTAGCATTTATAATCATTTACTTTATAATGGTGGTGGTTATGGCCATTTACTATGACTAGCAATTACACCCTAAAGGTGTAACAAAAACATCAAAAGGGGAAGTGAGAAATACAAATACAAATTATGAATGTGAATAAATGGTAAGTGATTTGAAGTGGGGGGAACGGGAAAATATAATTAATGTAAGAAGTTATGTGCAATAATATTGAGTCATTTATCTAGGGTTGAAAGTGTTTGCTTGTGTTATCCCATAGTTTACACTGTACCTCTTTAGCTTATCTAGTGTTTTCCTTTCGGTCCTATCATAGTCTTAAGTTGTTGTTTTCCCACCGATAAGGTGGTGAGTTACCTATAAATGGATAACTCTCCATCCATTGCAATTATTGTTGCAACTGGTGGTCAATATGGCTCCCAAGCGTGCTCAGAATTTTGTGTCGAAGGTCTACGATGAGGTATGGATTTTTAATAATCCCTGGATGTTGTGATTTTTGATGAATTCTTAGACCCTATGGTCAAATGGTATCATAACAATTGCCTTATTACCTATTTATGTGGCCACATTCCCTTAGAATCATATCTGTAAAATTGGATAAAGAACCATTAGGAGTCCAACAATATCTTAGTTTCAAGAATCCATAACCTCACCAAGGGTTTTTATCTCTTTTCATTTTTTCAGCCTTCTCAGGTCCAAGCCCTCATTATTAAGGTATTTTATTGGTATTTAGGCAACAACCTTCTAGTTTTTTCTCAACCGACTCCTGAATTTATCCCCACCAGTCAGGTTTCTTACAAAATACTATTTTAGATCGAGCTTCTCGGAATCCCCTTTCATCTATGGTCTTTCCTTCTAGATATTATTAAACCCATTCACATGGTGATATGCCATGATGAGGAGCATTTTTTTACACTTGTCCTAATAAGTGTGTTCATCTTGAGGTTGAACTTACGAAAGATATGTAGGACCACCTGGATCTTCAAGTTGGGTCCCTACGTATCTCTCAAAAGGTGGTTTATTTCAACCTCCCCAACACTTGATTTTGATGGCAAGCCCCAGAACATTGCATTCATGATTTTCCTCTCCTATATCATTCTAATCTAGTGGTGACACAACCCTAGGTGTATAAGCCTATAGGTGATGAACTGACTAATGGTTAGAGTGCAGTCGTGAATAAGAAGGCCTCTGGTGCAAAATCCCCTTCGATGGAGCCCTTAACTCCTTCTCCTTCCACTCTTCTATCCAAGGATAAGTTCGGTCTAGGTCCATCCCCCTCATCGGGTTTCATTCCTTTTAAGCCCGCACAAATCCAAGTTTTTCCTTCACAATCGGAGAACTCCAGGAACTTAGCTTCAACATCTCTTCCTCTGCGTAACTCATGCAGTCTACCCATAGAGGTGTCCCATAACTCACGGGGAGAAAATGGGGCTAAGATCCACTCCATTCATGTTGAGCTTGATAATTTTGACCAGATCCCACTTGCTAATAATTTTACAATCCTTGGACTGGAGGATGACATACTAGATGGTCAGGGGGAGTTTAATATGTCTTATTTTTCAAGTATTTCATTTCTTGGAATGTTAGGGGTCTCACAGATCCCTCTTGAAAGTATTATATTCTTTTGGCCTACGAGCGTTTTAGCTGTTTGGATATCATTTCTTTACAAGAAATTAAAATTTCTAGTGTTTTTCTTAAAAATACACTAACTTGTATTTCTCCTACTTTTTCACATTTTCATACTCAACATATTAATGGAAAAGGTGGTGTTTGTATTCCCATTGCCTCAAATTTTTCTTCCTTAATGACCTACTTGGGACAAGATCCTTCTAATAAAGTCATGTGGGTGATTGTGGTGATTAATGATCCTTCTTTTGGTATTCTCAATGTTTATGTTGTTAATGATGGCACAGAAAGAACAACATTATGAAAATGGTTATGTGACAACTTGCCTTTTTCCTATTGGTTGGTGTGTGGTGACTTTAATATGATTGAAAATCCTAATGATAAGCTCGGGGACCTCCCTAGGTATTGGTATATCAGTGAGCATGTGGCTTGGTAATATTTTAAAAATTGTTGGGGGATTTCTGATCATTTACTCCAACGATAATAGGAATTTAAGTCTCAAACTTGGTATACTTGGACCAATCTTCGAGAAGGATGCAATTAGGTATTTAAAAGGATCGATCATGTATTTATCACTTATTAGAAAATATTTAATGTTAACATACAAGGCCTCTCCCTTGTCATAGTGTGGTCATATGTTCCTTTTTCATATCACCGTCTGATATCATTTAAGATTAATTGGTGCGGGGTCCCTCTCAAAGTCCAGTCAACTTTCTTAATGTATCCTTGTTGAGTCACACAAGGGTGGTCCCTCTTATTGCTAAATTTTGGAACATGGCGTCACGTATGCATTTTTCTGCCAGTTGGATTGAGTGGTGAGAAGCGGTGATACAAGGCACCACCCGATTCCTCTGTCAATTTGGTAAGCAGGTTGCTCGAGTGTGCAAATGAGTAGACTCTACTCTACAAAAATAATTTCATAGGGTTTTGTTTCTCCTTGAGGCCAATCCTTTCGACACCTTGCTTCAATTATAGGATACCAACATTCAGCATAGGATTAAACTCATGGAATCTCACTCAGAACGTGGCACTCAGATCCAGCCAATGTTGCAATAGCTCAAGGTGGGAGACAAAACATCCAAACACTATTTCAAATCCATCTATGCCAAACATGCTTGCCAACAGATTAAAGCTATTCAAGTTGCTCATAGTAGACTCACATATTTTCCTAAGATCACTAACGCCTTTGTGGAACACTATTAATTAGTTTTCCAAGCATAGGATGCCATCATTGAGTGAGTTGTTGTTTTGCAGTAGTGTATTGAGGTGGTTCCTATCAAGCTCTCTCCTAAAGATCATGCTCGTTGCAATGCCCCTCTTTCTCTTAATGAACTCTATGTTGCTCTGTTATGCTTTGCTGGTGATAAAGATCCTAGACTGGATGGATTTTCATGTGAATTCTACAAGGCCACTTGGTCTTTTGTTGGTCCATATTTACTTCGAGTCTATAACAAAGATCTTCAATTCAATTCCTTAGGGAGCTTCATCAATCAAGGAAATATTAAGTTGATCCCAAAAGAGGGTGATCTTGAGTTGATTACTAGTTGATAGCCTATTACTCTGCTGAATGTTTCTTATAAACATTTTCCTAAGGCCCTCGCGCTTATCATTGTCGATATGTTACCTAAGATTGTTTGACCCAAATAGACGAGATTTGTCAAAGGTTGTTATCTTCTAGATAATCTCATTGTGGTCTGGGAAGGAATGGAATGCTTTGTAATGACCATTATTTCTTAAAATTGACTTTGAAAAGGATTATGATCGTATTAAATGGCCTTTTATTCTGACCATGCTCACAACATTAGGTTTTGGTGAATATTGTACCTCGGTTGTCTTAACTTTGTTTTCTAATGCTTCTACTTGCCTCACTATCAATGGTCATAAGTCCTTTTTGATTGGCCTTTTTTGTTCAATCAGACATGGGTGCCCTCTTGCACTTGCTCTTTTTGTTTTAGCTATTAATGCACTTGGATATATTATTGTCAGGCATGTTGATCAAGGTCACATTCGGGGGATTTTTTCATCAGATCATTCTACTCAACTCATTAATGGGCACTTTTTTAATGATTCTTTTCTTACCCTTACTGAAAATGAGCAAAATTTAGTTGAAGCTTTTGAGTTCCTTGACATATTTTATCTTGATTCAGGATCCAACATTCAAATGGCTAAAACTTTGGGCTATATGCAAAGTTTTTGGCCTATGCCTAACTAGATAAAATCCTACCCCTGGAAGTGGATTGGGCATGGAGATAAATTTAAATTTTTAGGAATTCATTTTACCTTTGATAGTGATTCTACCACATTACGGAAATATGTGATTGATAGAGTTGAGCATAAGGTCTCTTGGTGGTCTTCCAAATATCTCTCCTTAGCCAGAAATTTTTTTGGTTTGTACCAAGATTCTTGCAGCTACCCATATCTACTATTCTACTTGTTGGTGCCCATCTCAAGCGTCCTTTTCCAAGCTTTCCAAGTTACTCTGGGATTACCTTTGGTGTAAAATTTCTGGTTCAGTTGGCTTTCATCAGGTCAATTGGGAGGTTTTTTGTCTACCCCATGATCAATGTGGCATGAGAATTATTGATGTTTGCAGACAAACCATCACTTTATGTTCTAAATGGGTGGTGTGATGCCTTTCTGGTAACCAATCTTGGAAAATTATGCTCTGTCATTGCATTACTTCAAGTTCCCTTTATGGAAAGAACTATTGGAAAAATATAGGGTTACATATCTTAGTTATCACCAAGGCACATGTTAAGATTATTGACACATTTGTTGCCAAGAGAAAATGGAAGGCCTTTGAAGTTATGAATTCATTGCTACGTTGGATTGGAGATGGATTTTACATGGGTATTTACTTCAATTCCCAGAATATCTAATGGTATCCCATTATCACAGAAGATAGCATCCCACTTTCTAAAACTCTGGGCATCAAAGCTCTCTATTTATCTTGAAAAGGGATTCAAACTATTCAATATTTAGTTTCCCACAGAGATTAGATTTCATGGCCTAAGATTAAGATGAGATTCAATCTTTCCAATTCAGACCTTCCCTTTATCCACATAATTCAAGAGATGATTTTGGATGTCATGCTTCATAAACTAGGTCTTAAACCTCTGGATTCATGGTGGTAGGATTGGCATTGGAATCATAACATATCCTTTCTTCATTATAATGCCGACATAATTTACCAGTTATTGAGTCCTATCTCGTGTGCCATTTCCGAACTCAATGCTCTCTGCGGTCTACAATCTACCCCGACTACTTGGCTTTGTTGGCTTTCCCGTACTTAGAACCCTTTGATGGAACCTAAAGTCAACCATTTTTTATGGTACCTTATTTATCAATGTCTTCTTGTTGGTGAGTGTCTTAGTCACATTAGATTTACCAATCCTAAATGCCCCTTTTATTCTCAACTTGAATCATTTAAGCATTTTTTTGGTCATGTTCTCATGCTCAAGCCACTTTTCTTGGATTCATACGTTATTTCAACCCTACCACCTTGAATTATTTCATTGGCGTATGACATTGTTCGGAGATTTCAGTTCTTGGCCTACTTATTTTGATACTGTGGCATTTTTTAGAGCTTGTATTATGTTTCAAATTTGGAAAGCTCATAATTATATTATTATCTAGAGTGATCATTCTATTGTTTTCTTTTCCAGTAATGATAAAGTGGATTTTTTTTTTGTGCACATACAAATTCAATCTCAAGCTAAAAATTTTGTTCTCAAGTTTTCCCATATGTAGGAATTTCTCACACATTATGGAAGTGTTCCTTACACGATGATTCAGGTCCATCTTGACCCTTTACTATCATCACCTCAGCCATCTCCGCCATGTCAACCACCTCTGTAAGGACCACGTCATAGAATCCGCTCTCGCAGTCACCTCTCCGCCTCTCCCTGAGGTTGAAACTCAACTCCATCCTCTTTAGGGTCGCATTATAGTCCTCCTACATGAGGGAAGGTCGTGACAGGTTCTCCATGGTGGTCCTCTCCTCCACTTTGATTTTAGACTTTTTCTAGATCTCTGCCCCTTGGTTGGGGAATTATAATACCTCTAAAAATGAAAATGCTTGATCAGGATGATTGACAGGTTGATCCTCATTCAATTTATCTATTGAGTGTATATTTCATCCCTCCTCGAGATGATCCTCCTCCTCCTCCTAAAATGGCAACATGTGTATAATGTTCTCTGGTTTTATATAGTTCTTGTGTTTGGCCTTGTGGCATTCTTTGTTGACCCTTTGGGCGTTTTGTGTTGCCCTCATGGATTTTTTATGGGACTGTGGGTATTTCGGTCGCCCTTTCTTTTGTAACTCTCATATATTTTTTTTCTAATATAATGGGAAATTTCAATAGTAATATTGAGTCATTTAAAGTTAAGAAAGTGTAATGTGTCTTATAGTGATTGGACTTTGGAGACTACATTAGAATTTAGACCTTTTTGACTAATGTTTTTGATATCAATTGTTGTGTCAACATCAGACCTATAAATTTTTTATTGTTATATCCCATTTCATTTCAAGGGGAAAATGTTTGCAATTGTCACTAGAAATAGTTGAAACGGGTACATATTTAGAGTTTTTTATATTCTATGTCGGGCCATTATTTTTTCATTTGAATTTGATAACCACAAACATTGGCGATGCAATGGATTTTTTCCAACTGCATAAATAATGGCCTTAATTTACTTTAATTTTACCAAGTGCACTAGTAAGCAGCCCAATTTCCAGCCATAAATTTACAGTAAGCATAAGTTTTTGTCTCTAACGTAAAATAACTTTGGAATCTAATTGATCAACATCAAGTCTAGTTAATGTCTTTTACGAAATATCTCAATATAGTTATGTGTAATCGACCCCTTTAACAACTTTTACATTTATTTATTATACATATTAACCAAACTATTTGTTGTTTATAAGTGTATTAAAGGATGAAATGCAAATATTTCTACCAAATACAAATGGTTAAACCATATCATGATCTTACATGCATTGGTATATACTTTAATTGAGGTAGTTTGCCTAGGTAATTAATGATAATGGTCAACCTCCTACAAAAAAAACAAATGTGTGATGAGGAAAGCCTCGTTTAGTCATTAAACAATATGAGACAACACATCTTGGTTGTGAAGCTCATTTTGTTAATGAGAATGCAATACACGTGTTTCATATAATTGTGGAAATTTGCAAGTGGATAGCTCTTGAGTGGTTTTATTTCCTTTTCAGGTATATGAAGGTGTTCATGTATAATCTATGCATTAATGTTGAAGGTTGCAATGCCAGTTGGAGAAAAAAATTGTAATGTAGAGTGGTTGTGGTTTGTACTTAAAGGAAACGATATGAGTTTGATTTTATTAAAGAGGTATGAATTCCTTGTATCGATTGTTCCTTTGATTATCATTTTTAGTAGAATCATTATAACACTTAGCTCATTAAATGGTGAAGAACAATGTTAATTGTAAGTCATTATTCTATAGACAAAGGATGATAAGTGGGGAAGATACTAAAATGGGATGAGCATACAATTGACATATAATAAGGTGTGTGTGACTTTTATAATGGTTCAATACTACACTTAATAAGTTATCAAATAAGAATTTGGTTTGGATTTGGTGTTTATACTTCATTCAAAAAATCTTAGAAAGAATGAGTACTTAATGATTTTTTTGAAAGTTACAAGCATCGATCCCTCAAGTGGTCTCAATTCCTTTATAGGTATATAAATAAATGTGTGTATAGTTTAAGCATACATGTTAGAGGTTGCACGGAACAAGTAATAATAATGAAAAAGTTACTTTTTGTGTAGTCTAATATAATAGCATGAGCTTGGTTTTTTTATGAGGTATGAATTCCATGTATCAATTTTTTTGTAGATGTTCATTTTTAATGGTAATCCTTCACATTTTTTGACAATCCACCTAAAATTTCTCTTTTATATTAATAAAATTGATTGTTATATATGTTTTTTAAAAACTAAATAGGTTCTATTATGAAAACTAGGAAAAACATGTTATTATTGATTTTTTAACAATACAAACTTTATGGACAATACGAGCATACTAATAACATTCATCATTTGTCTATAAGTAGATAAAAAAATGGATAACAATTCACACTTACTCAATATAGGTTGTATAAGGGAGGAGCTTATACACTCAGTGTGTTAGCTCAGGTGATAGTTGCATGCCTTGTATATTTAACACTTTTTAGTGTTAATTTATGTCAAACAGTGGACAATCAACATGAATATGCTATTTAATTTACATTGGATCATTTATTTAGGTATGAAAGTGTTTATATTGTATGGTTGTTTACATGTTTTAAGTTGTAAAATACTTACAATTTTTTTTAAAACCATCACATAATTTGACATAAGTATATAGCCAACATGAGAATGTTTATAAGGAGGTTTTGTCTAAAGGGGTAACTAAATAAATATGCATGACTAGTTAGATGATGTGATTTAATGTTAATACATGCTTCATGTAAAATAAAGGGGAGATGGATTCATTGCATGGAAAAGGTGTGCATGTGCTTTCTTCGAAATGTAAATATCACACAACTTAAATTTCAAAAAAAGTATAAGCTTATTTGATATTTTTTATAGCTTACTTACCTGCAAAGTATGTTAGTTTGTTGAAATTGACAACAATAGTTATTATGAAAAATAAAACAATTGATATGCCCCTGTAAGAGATTAGGTAAAATATATTTTTATTGGGAAATTAAAAATGTAACTTGCAATAACTATAATAGTGATGGTAATAAAATCTCATTAAAACCCACCATTATTCTCTCTAGGAGGAAAGAACTGCTAACCCCCTCCCCCCATTTGCACTAAAGCAATGGTGTTTGTTTGCATAGATATAACCATTTGAAGAGTCCTTTGTTCATTTTCAACCCTTCTAGGCTACCACATGGTGCATGTGTAAAACATCTTTCCCGCCTCTGATACCCTTGTTGTCTCACATCCTTTCATGTCAATGACATCTCCCTTGCAAATAAACATGTAACAACGCACATTACGTTGCACAACAAATGCATAATGAGCTTTGTATAACATGTCAAAAAGTCATAAGCAAATAAGATAAACTCAAAAAAGGATAAATTAGATGTGTATGTACACTGACAAAATTCCAACAACCATCAACATTTGGTGATGTTCACAATCGTTTTTCCTACATCAAAGATACGTATTCTTGTTATTCTTATTATAATTATCATAATGTCTAATGATAATATTTACATCAAGGATATAACCTTATACATGCAACTTGAAATATTTATATTGATATAATTGTTGATTTCATCTTTAAAATTGATATGATTTTTTTATTGGTAAATAAAAGGGTTATAGGGTCCCTTGCCCTTTTCTAGTAAAGATTTGTAGCAAAATATTCTACAATGTGCTTGGTAAAATCCAAAAAAGGAGTTGTAGCATCTCATGGATAAAATTGTTAAGTGTTTAATGAGGTATTGGGAAGAGACTGATTTGATGTATCTCAATGGATTTTTATGTATCTTATTTGTTTATTTTTGTAGCTTATACTTTCAACTTCTTTATATGAAGGTTACTTTATTTATAGCTAGCGGATTATTTATAACTTTTCACTATGATATTGTTAGTGTGAGGGGTATTTTTCATCTTTTATTCATTAATTAGGTGAATTTCCACCTCACAAGGTGAGTCATCTCACTTAGGTGAGATCATAGGTCATTAGGTGTCATTAGCAGTTTTATGAATACAATTATCATACAATATGTCATGTGTGTCAGTTTGCATCATACGGGAGTTAGATTCCATTTTTGGAATATAACTCCTCTTCTCCCTTATTGAGGTGTGATGGCTCTTAAATTGGGAGTTACACAACACTCCTATTTATATGTTTTCATTTTGATCTATGAGTATGAGTAGGCTTGTTTTCTTTTGCATGCACAATTCTTGGGGTTGAATTCTTGATTTCATCTTGGAGCTACTTTACATTTTGGTTTGAGTGCAACTTATTTGATGTCCACACATTCTGTACTTATCCTCGTGCTTCCCCACTCTCACATGGTATCAGAACACATTTTTGGGATTCACATTACTCGTCGTCATTCGTTTCCTACTACTCTCGGTTTCTTGTTTTTACTAGTTTCTTGTGAAATTTTTTAATTTATTTCAATTTTTGCTATACTTGCATTATTTGTTTCAATATTTGTGCTTAGGGTTTTTGTTTCTTGTTGTGTGTAGATATCTTTAGGTTAAAATGAGGAATCTATGTTTTCGTGCATGGTTCTGTCATCACCAATCCGGCACTATGATAATTCTTCACCGAGAACTCCTCGTGCTATGATTATTTACTAATGCATGGCCTTTAGTTTGGTGGATGTAATCTGGAAACAAAACAACAAACATAACACAAGAATACCATCGGACTATGATAAGACGGAATGATGACAAATCTGAAATATCAAAGTAAATTATAATATTAACATGAAATTGTTACAATCTCACCCATGAGGTACTTCAAGTGTTATTGACTTCACTTGCCTTCCACCAATACTATGGGAGAAACTTTACAATTACACCTCTTAATGGCTTCTTCAACACACCTTTAAACTGATGGCTTCCTTTACACACTTCATACAATATTTCTCACTACTTCCTTCTATGCTAAATGAGGGGGTGGCCTCTTTATTTATAGAACTTCCAGGATTATCCATCTTATCTCTAAGATAGGATAAGAAATCCACTCTGACAAATCATATTCCATACCTTAACTCTTATCTGTACATGTAAGCTTATCTTTTAAGATAAGATAAACCTTATCATTTCACATGGGTTCCACATTTTTAGACTTTTTACAAATAAAATACCCAAAATATTTATGACCTCACTCATTGTCCTTATTACCAATATAATATTTCTAATTTCTAATCATGTAGACCCTACTTCTCTACTTATCCCAACTTTGACATTTTAACATTACCAGACCACTTACGACAAATATTTACTTTTTAAAACATTCCTATTGTACTTTGACTGTTACCATACTCTACATTATTGGCGGCACCGTACTGACAGCGCCGTTATCTTCTATCAGACGCTACTACTAATTACACTTAACAACATCCTATTCCTAATACATACATTAATGAAATAGAAATTACGGAGGAAAATTTTAGTGTTGACATCTTCCCCCTTCCTTGCTTCTACACTGTCCTCGGAGTAGACTATTCTAGTGCTTGGAAAATATTCAACTTGTCATAGTTGACCCATTTCGTAATGGGAGTGCCATCCAATTCCTCCAGTTGGTACGTACCATTTTCATGCACAACTGCTATTTTGTAGGGCCCCATCCATTTTAGAAGAAATTTTCTCTATCTTCTTTTTTTGTATCTGGAATCATATACTAGAACCAAGTCATTCACATGAAATGGAGACCAACGGATCTTTTGATCAAAGCATTCCTTCTGCTTCATTTTCTTCTTATGGCTTGTATCCTTTGCTATTTTCCTCATTTCCTCTAGCAAATGAAGATGTACCAACCTTTCTTTTACTGAATCACTTTCATCCATCCTTTCATTTTTCATAACTCTCACAGTGGGAATATCAAACTCAATAGGAAGAACTGGATCAATGCCATAGGCCAACTGAAATGGGGAGTATCCTGTTGCTGACTTTGATGTTGCCCTATATGCCCACAATGCTGCATGAATCATTTTATCCCACTTATGTACCTGCAAGGCTGCATCTTTTTCTAGAATTTGACATAACACAAAATTTGTTCGTTCCACCTGTCCATTTGTGCTTGGCTTGTATGTTGTTGCCTTCCTGTGCTTAATAGAAAATTTATTGACTAGGGCTTCTACTACCTCATTAATGAAGTGGCTTACTTGATCTGTTACAATTTCTAATGAACAACCAAATCTGCTGACAATGCGTTCATATATGAACCTTGCCACTTCATCCATGGAAGTTGTTTTCAATGGCCTAGCTTCAACACACTTGGTTAAATAATCTGTGGCAACTACAATATACTTATTTTGGCATGAGGTAGTTGGAAGTGGACCTACAATGTCTATTCCCCACTTTTCAAAGGGACCAAGTGGAAGAATAGGACATAATGGAGCTGATGAAGTCTTACGGTTACTATGTGTTTGACAAATATCACATGTCTTACAATAATTATAACAATCTTTAAAAAGAGTGGGCTAGTGATAACCTGCATCCAAGATCCTTCTTGCTGTAAGTTGTCTAGAGAAGTGCCCTCCACATGTACCATTGTGGAATTCTTCTAGCAGTTCCTTCCCTTGATCACGTCCAACTGCCCTCTTGAATATGGACGACTGGCTTGAGTAATCTTTCTCTTAGTCTTTGCATTGGCACCATCAGGAAGCTTGAATTCAGTCAGATAATTTCAAATATCTATGTATTCACTAGGGATTGTGTCAAGGGATAACAATTCTGCATCGGAGAAATCATCATCATCACAAGATGATCCTAAACCATCATAGGCTCGAGAGAGTGCATCTGCATTGACATGCTTTTTTCCTAGCCTATCTATAATATCAAATTCAAATTCTTGTAGCAAAATTATCCATCTTGTTATCCTCCCTGATGGGTTAGGCTTATTGACAATATATTTTAGAGCCTGATAATCTGTTACAACTATAAATTTCTACCCTAGCAAGTAATTTCTAAACTTCTTTACAGCAAAAATGATAGCTAGAGCCTATTTTTCAGTTACAGTATAATTTACCTTAGCACTACTCATTTGTCTACTCCCAAAGTAAATTGGATGTTCATTCCTATTTTCATCCTTTTGGCTCAAAGTACTTCTTAGTGTTGCATCTGAGGCATCAGTGTACACAATGAATGGCTTGCTCGAATCTGGATTCTTTAAAACAGGTGAAGACACTAGGGCTTCCTTCAGTTGTCCAAAAGCTTCATGTGCCTTATTTCCTGGTTCATAAGTAACATCCTTCTTCAAGAACTGGGTTAGTGGCTATGCAATCTTTGAGAAATTCTTGATGAACCTTCTATAATAACCCACATGGCCTAAAAATGATCTCAACTTACTTCTATTCATAGGAAATGGTAAATCTTTGATTTTTGAAACTTTATCAGGATCAGTACCAATACCATCTCTGGATACAACATGCCCTAACAAAACACCTTTAGAACATCCAAAGACACACTTTGTAGGGTTTAGTGAGGCTTGTGCTTCATCTAACATTTGAAATGCTGTCTCCATCTGGTGCAGGTGGTCCAACTTGCTCCCATAGATGCAAAAATCATCTAGAAATACTCTGATGTAGGTCCCAATGTAGGGTTCGAACATCATATTCATCAAACGCTGGAATGTTGCTGGAGCATTACACAACCCAAAAGGCATAACTCTATAAGCAAACGTTCCCCAAGGAGTGGTGAACGTGGTCTTCAGCTGATCTTTCTCTACTATACGAACTTGGTTGTAGCCGCTATATCCATCAGCAAAACTATAGCACTCCTGGCCAGCTACTTCGTCCAAGATCTGATTTGAAAATGGAAGAGGGTAATGATCCTTCTTTGTTGCCTTATTGAGCTTCATGTAATCAACACAAATGTGTAGCTTCCCATTCTTTTTTATTGAGATCACAATGGGAGAAACCCATTCTGAATTCTCCACAGCAAATATGAATCTTGCATCAAGCAACTTATCTATTTCTTCTTTTACAGTCTTGGAAAAATTAGGATTCATTCTATATGGCATTTGCTTTATAGGCTTAGCACCATTTACCAGCTCAATAGAATGTTCTACCCAACTTACTTGATGGATTTCCTTGTAATCAAAAGTGAATATGTGTATGTACCTTCGAAAGAGCTGGAGGTAGGATTCCTTCTCACTCTCCATCACAGCATCACCAATCTTTATTTGTTGGAGATGATCATCAACTTCTTCTTTAGATAATTTTATGGGGTCATGAGTTGGTGTGACTGGAAGGATATCCATGACTGAAACATCAACCTCACTTTCTTCATCTTCAGTGTCCACTTCACTGGTACTAGAGTAATCAGAGGATGTCCAATCATCAGTTTCATCACTTGAATCCACAAGTTCTGCCTTATGATGTCGAGGGATCACGTTTATCTTCACCCTCTCTTTACCACGTCCACGTGTCATGAATCCTTCATTCCAGTAGTTTCTTGCATGAACTCTCCTTAGCCATGGTCTTCTTAGCAACATTGGGTATGCAATAGTACCATTTTTCATCACCTGAAAGTCTACCACACATACAACACCCATAACAGATATTGCCACATTTGAAACTACACCTTCTGGTTTAGTTTTTCCCTTATTTAATGACCTTAACATAAGTGTTGAAGGGCGATCAATTTTTAAACCCAACATATTCATTACAGACTCGATCATTACATTAACTGCAGCACCTCCATCAACTAAGACATCATGAATTGAAATACCATTACATAATACCTCAGCTTGTGGAGCATAGGGATCCGCCTCTACTTCCAAAATAGGGACCTCAACCTCCTTCCTTCGTCGAGCATTGAGTCCACTTCGCAGCTCCCGCCTCTTCTCAGAAGACATAGCCAAGAGTTGACCATATGTAATATTTGCAGGCCTTTTGGACAGATCTTCCAAGATGGAGTATGGTCCTTGCCCCTGTGAAATTAGAAAATCCTGCACACCCAACTTTCTTCTCCTATGTTTCTTACTAGTTTCTCCTTTCATCTTCTTAGGATCATTTCCATCTTGATTATCTTTTTCTTTCTTTCTTTTTGTTACAAACACATCTACTTCATTATTTCTGCTCTTATCTACTACATCAAAAGAATTCACAAGTGCTTTTCCTTTATCATTATCTCCTTTACCAGATGTAGAAGCTCTATCTGGACAATTATACTTATAATGACACTTTTTATAACAACCATAACATACAACTTCAGAAATATTTCTTTTTGGACCTCTATCTCCTCCCTGAGAACTAAATTCTTTTCCTTGAAGAAGATTAATAGTTAACTGACCCATCTTTTTGAGCAGATCTTCATACTCAGTAGATGTACTAGGAGAAATATTTGTGCTCACCGAGAGTGGTTGTGGATTCTGGAGCAAAGGTGCTGGTGTAGGCTCTACTTTAGCAACAATTTCTTTGGGCTCCTCTTCCATGCTTTCTTCTTGCCTTCTTGCAATCTCCTTTGCTTGTTCATTGGTAGCTGGGCGGTCATACTTCACTCGTTGTCTGATCTCTAGCTTCATCCCAAGAATGAAGTGCTTACATAGGAGATTATCCACGCCATTCATCAACCCATCCGCTAATCCTTCCTTCCGGATCTGGGCGTCGAGCTTCCTCCTTAGCTCTAGAACACGAGCATGATAATCCCTTATCTTCTCCTTTTCTCCTTGGGTTAGCTTTGTGATATCGATCATGAGATCTGCATATCTCTGTTGTTCACCAAATTCTTCAAGAAAACTTTCAGTTAATAAATCCCATGAGTTTTTCACATTATCACCTAGTGTTTCAAACCACCTAAGGGCTGAACCATCCAAAAAGGTAGGAAAAAATTCAGTCCATTGTTCCCTTCTTATAAGGCCATTACAAATACAAGATCGTTTAAACTCTTGAATGAAAGAGGAAGCATCTTCATTAGATTGGGTTGAAAAAACAGGAATCTTTCCCATTTTCAAAAGTAACCACAGTGAAATACCAACCCAAAAGTACAATCAACAAGACTTATGTGCACCAATAATTAAAATCACTATAATAGAAAATAGAAATGACCACGGTAAACTATGGTAAAACTTGACTTACTGCGGTAAAAATTGACTTTACTGTGGTAAACACTATTCACAGTAAAAAGTGAAGTTACTGCGGTAAATACTATTCACGATAAAAAGTGACTTTACTATGGTAAATACTATTCACAGCAAAAATGACTTTACCATGGTAACTACTATTCATGGCAAAAATGACTTTACCATGGTAACTACTATGCACAGTAAAAACAAGGTTACCCTCCAATTGATTTTTGACTAAGTGGGAATATCTCTCCAAACAATCCACCAACGAGGAATGGTCCCGGCAATGGAACCAAAATGTCATCACCAATCCGGCACTATGGTAATTCTTCACCGGGAACTCCTCGTGCTATGATTATTTACTAATGCACAGCCTTTAGTTTGGTGGATGTAATCTGGAAACAAAACAACAAACATAACACAAGAATACCATCAACTATGATAAGACAGAATGATGACAAATCTGAAATATCAAAGTAAATTATAATATTAACATGAAATTGTTACAATCTCACCCATGAGGTACTTCAAGTGTTATTGACTTCACTTACCTTCCACCAATACTATGGGAGAAACTTTACAATTACACCTCTTAATGGCTTCTTCAACACACCTTTAAACTGATGGCTTCCTTTACACACTTCATACAATATTTCTCACTACTTCCTTCTATGCTAAATGAGGGGGGTGGCCTCTTTATTTATAGAACTTCCAGGCTTATCCATCTTATCTCTAAGATAGGATAAGAAATCCACTCTGACGAATCATATTCCATACCTTAACTCTTATCTGTACATGTAAGCTTATCTTTTAAAATAAGATAAACCTTATCATTTCACATGGGTTCCACATTTTTAGACTTTTTACAAATAAAATACCTAAAATATTTATGACCTCACTCCTTGTCCTTATTACCAATATAATATTTCTAATTTCTAATCATGTAGACCCTACTTCTCTACTTATCCCAACTTTGACATTTTAACATTACTGGACCACTTATGAAAAATATTTACTTTTTACAACATTCCTATTGTACTTTAACTATTACCGTACTCTACATTATTGGCGGCACCATACTGACGGTGCCGTTATCTTCTATCAGACGCTACTACTAATTACACTTAACAACATCCTATTCCTAATACATACATTAATGAAATAGAAATTACAGAGGAAAATTTTAGTGTCGACAGTTCATGATTCAACAAGTTTGGTGGTGTAAAATTTATTTAAATACTAACTCGGCCCTAGCTCACCAAGTTGGGAACCAAGCTGGATGGCTCACCCCATCATCTCTCGTTGCCTCTACCTGCATCCTTCTCTCTTTGCAATTCTTCAACTTGGTTCTCCTGCCATTCTGGGCCGCTCCCTCCCCACTTGCATCAATCTTGTTGGGTTGTGTCTTCCTCGACCTAGCTACTTGTGGCTTCCCGAGCACCTCTGTTTAGACCTGACATGACTCTTACTTCCTCCCTGGGCTCATGTGTTTGACCATTGTAAGCCCTAGTTCTTGGTTTGACCCATGTCGATCTTGATGTGCACTATGTTACTTTTTGTCAGTCTTTGACTTCTTTCCCCGAGCTCGCCCATGGAACACCTTCTCTACATTACCGAGATCATGTTGACCTCAACTCATATTGGCTTTGATCTGGGCTCACTTCGTCCTGGTGTAATCCCTATTCTAGCCTATGTTACACCCTCGGCTCATTCCAACATATACCCTATTGAATGATTCATTTCACATCTATCTCATCACGTTGGATTTCCCATTGGCTCGCCATTTTTGCCTCTGCCTCGACTGTCATTCAAATTTACCCAAATTTTACTTGTCATTTGCACCTGGATCTTTTCCAACTCGTTGTTTAGATTCCTATCACCTACTTTACTTTTTCAACCTAGAACTCATAGACATGTGTTTCCACAAGCTCACTCCGTCCGCTCGGTGTTCAACCTATCGAACAACTCGATTCACACCCCGTCGACTTAACACCATCTCGTTCCCTGTTGTTAGCTCGACGCACTCATTTCAACTCCACATCAAATCACCTGGACATCCTGATTCATCTCCTAACTTGAACTTGACTCGACATTCAACCCTGCCACAAGTTCCCCCTCCTTCAACCATCTAGATCACCAAGATGCACTAGCCCTTTTCAGGATAAAGGTACATTTTATCACCCTCTTTTAATTTTTAATTTTTTTTTCCTTTTTTAATCTAGTTTTAATTAGATTAAATTTAATTATGGAAAATATCTTATCATTAAAGGAGGGATTATCTTTATTTGGATTCAATATAGGGTTACTGAACTTTTTTGAGTCATTTTTCTAGGTCTTCGTCATTGTAGTGATCTTATTTGCTAGCAGGCTAGTAAGCTCATCTGCCACATCCTTTTGGCAAGAGATCCACTTATGCAACGTGAGATGCTCCTTCTCACAACAAACTTTGTTTTGTCCCCTTATTCTTTACTTTTTCCCCTTGTACTTGTTTATGGTGTCATTTTTCTACTTCTGTCTAAAACTAATTGTGGCATTCACTCTATCGTGATTTTTACCTACTTTAAGGTGGGTGGTCAACTATTTCATGTCACATAAACACACCTTACCATAACCAACACACTATTTATAAAGTGTCACAAATATGAGGGGTTTTCATTGTTCTTTGGTGTTGTAATCACATGCAGACGTATTCTCGAATGAGTTTGACATCTTGTAACCTTGTATGTCTTTTTGCACCCCACTTTTCTTATATTCTAGATGTATTTTCTTTTTTAGTCTGACGTTCATTTCAGCGTGTATTTGTCATCTGTGACTCTTCTACACTAATTAATTCTTTCGAGGATGTATCATGGAGAATGTTCTTACTAGACCTATGCTTCATAAGACCGTTATTGCATCATAGCCTCCACCTCTTCTTCTTGGTAGGGCTAATTATGAACTGTGGCGTTCGATCATGGAATGGTTTCTCACTCGCAATGACCTTTATCTCTACTTATATGGACAAGTACCTACCCCCAATTATGTTTATCAACTTGAATATTGGCTTGACACATGTAGCATGGTCATTGGTCATTTGTTGACATAAATTTCCAAGACTCTCCACCATCATGAGGTACACATGGAGTGTCCTTACACTGTTTGGATCATTCTTCAATCCTTCTTTAGAGACCCTTCAAGGATTGTGGTTGCTTCTTCTTCTTATATAATTTTTTCCTCACCTTTTTCATGATGATAGTTTTGTTGACATGGATTTGCATGTTCCTATTGATAATGATGAGTTCTGTTCTTATATTTATGATGATAAGAGTATTGATGAGGACTCCTCTCCTCCTTCTCCAAACCACCCTTTTTAGAGAATGTTAAACCCCATCTTGTCCCATTAGACATCAAGAAAACATGTTCCTAGCCTCATACTTTCATTACATCTACCCTCGGTCCACGTCCAATGTGTGAGGCTTTGCCAACTCCTCCTTTTGTTGATGATTTATACATGTCAGACATTTCTTTTATGTTTATCGAGCAACCCTTTTGGGATGAGTATCTGTCAGACCTTAGTTGTCCATTTGCATTTCGTACTTGAGTTGCAATACATGGAGTTGCTCTTCCATCTACATCCTTCATCTCCTCTGTTGGGAGTGTCCCTTCTCAAACTTTCATCACTTCTACTATTATGGAGACCATCATTGATTAACCTATGTTTGTCGATCCTCTTTCTACTATTGTGGGGGTTTTTGTTTCACCTTCACTTAATATGGACATTCTTTAAATGAATGTTTTATTCTCACACTCTAATAGTTCTACTTCAATGGCATTACCTTTGGTTCCTTTGCACATGTTTGCGAGACCTATGTCACATTTCAGTGGACTATATTCAGAGTTTTTTGTACCACTACCTTTGGTTTCTTTTATAGAGTGGGTAAATTTCAGTACACCATTTTTGTTCTTCCTAAGGGCAGAAATATTGTTCGTTGTAGATGATATTATTCAGTATATAGGTAGAAGACCACATAATCGACACTCTTCTTGAAGACTTCATAGAGTTGTGGATTTCAGATTAGATTGCATGATTCTTACTGAACCCTTCATTGAGGCAAATTATCCTTACTTGTGCTCTTGTATTAGGTGAGTTCCACTATGGCTTTACATCTTTAGTTTCTCTAATATCCTTCCACTCTTATCTTCTTCTTCTTCTAGAAAGATTACAATTTGTACATGGGTACCTTATCAGGTCTTTAGTTGTCAAGACCCATTTGACGTAACTTTCTTAGGTTTTTAGAGGATTATTTTATCTCTTGTAAGTGGATGTTTTTCCCACTAATTTTTCTTCCATTACTTAAGATCCTTATTGTACATGGGTACCTCATTAGGCATAGCGGTCAAGGCCCATTTCTTTGTATTTTTCTAACTTGTCTTACCTTATCCTAAGTTACAATGAAGGGGGGTGTTAGTGTCAAGGGTATTTTTCATATTTTATTCATTAATTAGGTGAATTTCCACCTCACAAAGTGAGTCATCTCACTTAGATGAGATCATAGGTCATTAGGTGTCATCAACAATTATATGAAAAATTTTGTCATACAATTTGTCATGTGTGTCAGTGTGCCTCATACAAGAGTTAGATTCCATTTCTGGAATGTAACTCCTCTTCTCCCTTATGGAGGTATGATGGCTCTTACATTGGGAGTTACACAACACTCCTATTTGTACCTTTTCATTTTGATCTATGAGTATGAGTAGATATGTTTTCTTTTGCATGAAAAATTCTTGTGATTAAATTCTTGATTTTATCTTGGAGCTAATTTACATTTCGTTTTGAGTGTAGATTATTTGATTTGTACGCATTCCTTCTTGATCCGTGTGCTTCCTCACTCTAACAGATATTAATAAAAGGGAGAAGGACTCATTAACCTTCTTTTACTGATTAAAACAAAATCCAAAAATGAGCTAATCCTCTTAGTAGATAAACAAAAAAGAAAACAACCTACTTAAAACATTTACATATTTATCTCCTATCAACCAAATTCTAAGTTGACATAATCCAAAAAATAGGCTTCTACATTATCATCCACATACCACTGGTGCTCAATGTTAGTTTGCTCATAGTACAACAACTAGCCAACTTTTGTAGCTCCATGGCCTTTTCAATACTCTAGGGTGTGCTTTACCATATTACTAACCAATGTGAAATAAGTTTTCAATGACCTAATATTTGATTCCTTTTTATATAGTTGTTTTCACTCACCCACTCGTTCTTCCTCCAATTTCATATCAAACCTCCTAATTTCCACTTTTTTCTATTTTATAATTTAGTAACCCTCTTCTATTGTTATTTGTGATTCCTTCTACTCCATATGCTTTTTATCCACATTTTCTAAAAGATCCCCCACCCACCTCAAATTGAGTAATCATGCTTCGTCCCTTCTTGATTTTTCACCTTTTAGTACAGAGAAATGGCACAATATGCACATCAAAAGGAGAGTTGTTAGACAAAATTAATTCTTAATCCAATTATAACAATGAATTTTTCATTTCATATATCTCTCATGAATCCTTCTTTTCAGCCTACTCCTCTAGCGTGTTCCTTTTTAGCCTCCCCATCTAAACTTGACAAGCTTAGGTACTCATATTCCTCTCCTAAGAAACTATAAAATATTGCAGCAAAATAAGAACAAATTTTTTAGCTTCGATCTATTTAATATCTTGGATTTAATTATGTCCCCCAAATTTTTCACTTTAGACGAATTTAATAGCGAAAAATTCCCCACTCTTTATCTCACTTTCCTATCCCCAAGCTTGCAGAAAGTTTAAGAGTGTAAATCTATTAGTGACATAAACCAATTTGGTTGCCTCATTCTATACATCACTTCTATTATTCTAACCATTACTACATATATTATCTATCAAATCTACCTCCCTTTAATAACACATAGACTATCCTAAGGCCATAATAATATAATAAAACTTAGTACAATCATTAATACATGCCTTTATTACCCCCTTCACCCAATAATTGCAATCCATAATTCACATAATGAAAATGTAGTATATAATCATTACTTTTCTTTAATTAAACCATTAAATTAAATACAATTAGAGCTAATTTCAAGGTCTCATTCTAAAATTTCTAGAGTGCAAAAAGAATGCAGAAATACTAGTCCTCTCAACTACCTTATATCCTAAAGACTGGAAGGACCCATAGACTACAATTGTACTATAATTGGGAAGGAGGATACCACCTTATCATCCCAAACCAATTCATCAGTGACCCTTTTCCCACAAACCTTTCCCAGCACATATCATTTTCCTTAGGTATTCCACTCTTTAAAACCTTCCCCATACCCTATTGTAATTTTAACATTCCCAGTTGTCTTACTTACCCTTTGCATTATACCAAAATATTTAATTACCTGTTATTTATAAAAAAGCACCTCTTCCATAAATTTCACATGTTTTGTTACAGTTTCTCGTGGTACGATTTCCTTTTCCTTAAGAATCACCTTCTCTAACTATTTGTTTAACAAATCCCCTGTCACATCCCTCATTTTTTTATTTAGAAATTTGATACTTATTTAATCTACATGATTAAAATGACATTATTAATCTAGAAAATTAACTGTTATGATCATTTTTAAATGTGATTTAATCTAAATTAAATTAAACCCTAAATTCATAGTAACTAGTGATATTCAACAAATAAAGTAAAGTAGTGGGAGAGAAATAATCATTCAATGATGTACAACCCTAAGCAAATGAGATATGAAGGTGAATTAGTTGATTTTTTGTGATGTAATGATGTAGTCACAAAATTTATCTTGACACACTCAATCAGAAAAGTTAGTCAATCAACTTCAACCTAACCCAAAACTTGCAATTGTACTTGTTCTCAATACTAAAAAACAACAAAATCTTGCAAAACTGGCTTATAGGCTTAATTCAATGCATTTATTGTTTCAAGAATGCTTGTTACTCTCTATCCAACTTGTTTTAATCATTCATACCTTTGAAATCTTCAAAATGCATCATCTTACTCTCCTTTGCAAAAATTACCAATTTGGCTTCTTAAGAACATTGCCAATCAAATGACATGAGCTAGAACAATCTACATGGTTTTTAAAGAAATTAATAATGGTTTTGAGGACCCTTAATTGAGTTTGAGGTGTGGGTAACTTGATTGAATCCAACTCTCAAATATCTCCCTACTTCCTTCATAATTTCTTGCTCAAGCTTACCTCTTCTTACTAGGTTTGTTCCAAAGAAAATTTCAATGCAACTTCTAACTCCTTGGTTTCTTTGACAACCTAACCACCTTTTTAGGGACCCAATTTTCTCAACATTCATTTCTCAAAGTTTTGAAACTCTTTCATTTGGAATATTTTACAATTATTTCTTGTTTAGTCCTTGACTTAGGTCTCTGTGTGCATGCTACATGTTTCCACAGTGACTGTCATCAATGTCTTTGCATTGGCTCAATGTTCTTTCAAAATTCTTTTTTATTCTGTATATAGAAGCTCTAAGTGGTATTTGTTTAATTTTTTAGACCCTGAGAGTTTTGTTTTGACCATCTAGTAATTATTTTTATATAAACCCTTAGGGTTTCCTGAAATAGGCATGAGGTTTCCATTTTGTTCACAAACATAAAAAATTACTCAAAATTCTAAGTAAAGACCAATTGATTTCGGTCTATACTGATGATTACAGATGTCTTACCTTACCAGTGGGTTCTATTCATTCTTATATCACGTAATTAGATCCAAAATGACCTACTATGTTCTAGTAATGTAGAGTTTGGAGTAATAGGGAGGCTACCTGGGAACAATCATGCATTCAAACCATAAATGGAATCAAGATAACCCTTCAAGGCTAGAAAATATTATATTTAAAATTCTACACCTTCGGTAACACCTATCTATTCTGTCAAACCCTTCAAATATTTGAAACCTTGTTTAGAGTTACAGAATCTTGCTCTGCTATAGTTTTCTGAGTCACTAGTGTGCATTCACAACAAAGGTCTCAATGTTCATTCAGTATTAGTCATGAAAATACTCTAAGATGAATTCAATTATGATTTATTACATCAACATCATGCATAGAATACACTCGTGTAATCTCAAACATAGTGTTATACATAAATACAGTCATGAAGACGTGTGTAAAATAATATTTCTTATGTGTCTCAAGCTTGGATCTCCAACACTCAATTCCTTGATTGATCAATGAATATGAAACAGTTACAAAGCCTCCCTTACTTACATGCTAAGACCACTAGATAGATCCCTACATACTATGAACAAGCTAAAAATGGCTTTGGAAATATTCAAATTTTGAATAAGCCAAAAATGGAGGGAAAACCTCTAACTCAAATATTTGAATCTCTAAATCCTAAAAGACACTAAAATTGACTCAAATACACCACTATAGGTCTAAGTAAACATAAAAATGACCTACTAAAAGCCTAACTAGCTTTGTAGTAATGATGCCTCTATATCATACTACCAAGGGGAAAAGAGAAACTTCCATGGAGATGTGTGCTTCTCAGTTGGTTCTTGTCTTTTTTCCTTTATTTCCAATTTGGTTTGACCTCTTGAAATTTCTCTAGGTCTGCAGATATTGCTTGAGAGATACCTTGAAGTTGTACCATGTTCTTAGCAAGATTTCTTGTATGGATCATCATTTCAAACTCTTTACTTGTTATAGGATTGTACCTTGTCTTCTTCAGCAGTGGACTGAGTCTCAACAACTGATTTATGCTCTTATAAAAGGTTCCTTGATGTTCTTGACCTATGATACATGTCTGAACTTGATATTTTGCCTCTTGTTGTTTGTTTCCATTCTCAAAATTGAGAAAAATTGATGTTGGTATGGTATATTCCTCTTCATATAACTGCTTCAATATTATTTTCTCCATTATACATGCACCAATAACACTTAAACAAATATTAGAGGTTAAAACTTGAATTTCTTGTTTATACTTGACTGTCATATTTTCCTCATTGTGTTTATCTCTTCCTTGCTCTTGCAATTTCATGATTTATAAGATTGGTTTGTCACTTTATTTAAGACTAAGTTGCTTCATTTCAAGGTTTGATTCTACCTCATATATTTGGTCACATTATTTATTATTTGCCTCTTCTAGTGCACCATTATCTCTTTGTTCATCATGACTTAGTTTTCCATTCTGCTCTTCCACATTCTCTTTCTTTTACAAATATTCTTTATATTCATACTCTCCACTGGGCCACTGCCACATTTCCTTCACTGTGTTAGTTTTGTTCTCACTTACTTCACCTTCTTGTCTATGTTGAAAGAATACTTTCATTCCCATAAACTTTACCCTTGATTGTTGCTTAGGCCATGTACTTTTATCCTTTAATGGATTCAAAGTGTATTTTATTCCATCTTTCACAAATGTGTAGGTATTCTACCACTCATCATGGATGGATCTCCTGTCAAACTGCCATGGTCTTTCCAAGATAAGATGGCATGCATCCATGGGTAATATGTCACATAAGACCTAATCATGATATCTACCCACCTTGAAATCAACTAGACACTGTTGATTCACAAGTACCTGAGGCTCTTTTTGTACTCATAACACCTTGTAAGGATGAGGATGCTTGAAATTTTTCAAATTTAACTTTTCTACCATTTCAGTAGACACTATATTTTCAGTACTACCATTTTCAATAATAAGGTTGCAGCACTTGCCTCTTACTTTGCATATTTTCCTAAACAAGGTTCTTCTTTGCACTAGTTCCTCTTGTTTTCTTGCATGCACCAAAGCTCTCCTCATCATCAAATACTCTACAATTTCAGGCTCTTCTCCTCTAGGTGGTGATGTGACACTCTCATCTTCTTCTATATGTGTTACTTGCTTCCTTGCTTCACTAACTCTGTTGATACTTGGTTGAGGGTATTTAGGACATTAAAAAGATCTGTCTAGTAAACTTATTGCATCTAAAGCACATGCATGTGAATTCACCTCTACCTCTTCCATATCCACCTTTGCCTCGGTATCCATAACCTCCTCTTAAGTATCCACCTCTTAATGAACCCTGTGACTGTGAGCTACTCACTTCTTCTTCATTTGTTTTTTTTCATTGTTTTCCTCTTCCTATCTATTTATTTCTTCCTCTTACTCCTCTTCCTCTACCTCTCAAATATTGAGTTTGTCTTCTTGACAACTTTTCCTCTGTGCTTAAGGCTGCCTAATATGCTTCTTCTACTGATCTCAAGTGAAATAGGCTTATTTCATCTTGAATGTTCAACCTCAACCCATTCACATACTTGGCTACTTCTTCAGCATCATCCTATATATGACCAAATCTCATAGCCAACTTATAAAACTCATCAATATAATCAGTTACACTTGACTCTCTCTACCTTAAATTTTGTAATTTCTTGAATAAAACAGTTTGATAATCAACATGAATGAATTTACCTTTCAACTTGGCCACCATCTTATCCCATTTCTTGATCTTCTCTTTGTTTCTAGTTAATATTTCTTGCTTCACAAAATCCCACCGTACTGTTGCATGTCCTATGAGATTGGTGACTGTAAATTTCACTTTCTTGTTCTTTGTAATGCCCTCTAAATCAAAATATTTTTCCATTTTGGTTATCCATTCTATAATCTCTTCTAGATGTAGGTTGCCTCCGTACTCTAGCACTTTCATCTTTGGCTTTGTGCTTTCTCCTATGCCTACTTTTAGGAGTTTCACATCTAGATTATCCTCTTCTTTTGGTGCTTCTATTGTTGCCACTGGTCTTTCTTCTTCATCATCATCACTATCTACTTCTAGTGCCTTCCTTCTTCTCTAAGACACTTTTAGTGATCCTAATCTTTCTTGAATATTTTTCAATACTGTAAGCCAATCAACATCTCTTGGTTGCTCTCTATGTCCTCCTCTAGCTGCTCTTCTTGGTGGCATTTTTTCAACCTCTTCTCTTTCTCTCTATCACTTTCTTCTCAATTTCTTCTTCTTCCCCACTCTAATACCAAATATGATGTAGTCACAACCAAACCTAAAACTTGCAATTGTACTTGTTCTCAATACTAAAAAATAACAAAATTTTGCAAAACTGACCTATAGGCTTAATTCAATTCATTTATTGTTTCATTCATTATTGCTACTCTCTATCAAACTACTTTCAATCATCCATACCTTTGAAAGCTTCAAAATTCATCATCTCACTCTCCTTTGCAAAAATTGTCAATTTGACTCCTTAAGAACATTTCCAATGGAATGGAATGAGCTAGAACAATTTACAAGGTTTCTGAAGAAATTAATAATATTTTTGAGGACCCTTAATTGATTTCGAGGTCTGGGTAACTTGATTGAATCCAACTCTCAAATATCTCCCTACTTCCTTCATAATTTCTTCCTCAAGCTTACCTCTTCTTAATAGGTCTGTTCCAAAGAAAATTTCAATGCAACTTCTAACTCCTTGGTTTCTTTTACAACCTAACCACCTTTTTAGGGACCCAATTTGCTCAACATTCATTTCTCAAAGTTTCAAAACTCTTTCATTTGGAAGATTTTGCAATTATTTCTTGTTTATTCCTTGACTTAGGTCTTTGTGTGCATACTACAGGTTTCCACAATGATTGTCATCAATTTCTTTGCATTGGCTCGATGTTCTTTCAAAAAAAATTTATTCTTGATATAGAAGCTCTAAGGGGTATTTGTTTAAGTTTTTAGACCCCGAGAGTTGTGTTTTGACCATCTAGCAATTATTTTTATCTAGACCCTTAGGGTTTCTTGAAATAGGCCTGAGGTTTCCATTTTGTTCACAAACATAAAAAATTACTCAAAATCCTAAGTAAAGACCAATTGATTTAGGTTTGTGATGATGATTATAGACGTCTTACCTTACCAGTGGGTTCTATTCATTCTTATATCACGTACTTAAATCCAAAATGACCTACTCTGTTCTGGTAATGTAGAGTTTGGAGTAATAGGAAGGCTACCTGGGAACAATCATGCATTCAAACCATAAATGGAATAAAGATAACCCTTGAAGGCTAGAAAATATTATATTTTCAATTCCAAACCTTCAGTAACACAGTCTTCTATTCTTTTACTAATATCTTCCTTCAAATTCTTAAACCTATTCTTAGATGTTACCAAAATCTTAATCTCTACATATAATTTTGAGTCACTATGTAACACAATATAGGTGTGAATGATTTATTGACTCTTTTGGTGCAACAAATAATGACACATTTACTTACCCAATTTGTTATCAAAAACCACATACATGTAAATATCAAACACTGTATTTCACATAATTACAAGAATGGACTTGAATGCAAAACAATTTCGTAGTATATGCATACACAAATTTATAAAACCTGCTAACACACTTTTTGGAGCTCCAAATTTGAATTCATGTGATTGATAAATTAATATGAAACAGTTACAAAGTATCCTTTATACCTTTTTCTCGAATGGTTTAAGCATAACTGTTTTTCTAGGTTATATGACCAAGTCACATTTTGAGACTTCATAACAAGAAAAAGGCCTAAATGGAAATTTGGGACTAATATGACCAACCTTGTATCTTAGGGAGATTTCAAAGCCCTAAAATGCCCCAATTACATGTTCAAGACTTAATTACATGGTAAGACCACTAGGTAGACCCCTACATACTATGAAGAATCCAAAAATGACTTAAGAATTATTCAAATTTTGAATAAGTCAAAAATGGAGGGAAAACATTCAACTCAAATATTTAAATCTCTAAATCCTAAAAGAGACCAAAATTGACTCAAATACACCACTTTAGGTCTAAATAAACCTAAATTTTACCTACTCAAATCCTAAATGGCCTTGGAGTAATGATGCCCCTGCATCATCTAGGAGTGATATGGACTGAGTATCTACTGGAACATGCTATAAATAGTTTCGTCAAGGCTCGATGAAGATTCAAAAGTATAGAAACATGTTAGACAAAAATTCCCACAAGAGGATAGGATCACCCCAGGCGCTAGTGACTAATCTGGGTGCTAGTTTCTGCTTAGATACTTAGGTTATGGCTTTTTTGGGTTGGAAGGTCTTTTCTCCAATATTATTTTTATCACTCTGACTTTGGTGTTAGGGTTCCGATCACACATGTAACCTATAAAATATATGAGTAGCTACACATTCCTATAAACCACATCAAACCTAATAAAAAAGATGCAAAATGGAGAGTCAGACTAACCCCAAAATTTACCTGAAGAGTGAAATTACGAGTGAGTGTTTCAATACATCTCAAACTCCATGTATTTCTTCATGCTTGTGTGTGTAATTATGCCCTAGGTTTCCATTGTGCAAGTTGCATGATGATAGTGAGCTAGATATAGATTATATGCAGAATGTGTGTAATGGAATAGAATGAAAATCCCATCCTATGTTGTGTATGTAGAGTGATACAACACTTATCCCCTGTATGGATGTGCTAGATGTATGCTTTGAAATGCTCTTGTGCCTTTTATGCAAGCTTAGGTAATAGATAATGCTTATGGTGCTTGGCCACTTATTTGAGAGCAATAACTAAGTGTGTGTGTGTGTGTGTGTGTGTGTGTGTGTGTGTGTGTGTGTGTGTGTGTATGATTCCCTTGTTTGAATTTTGTAATTGACAACTAAAAGGTCGACTCAAAGTTTTAAAAGTTGACCAAGAAGTGAAAGATACCCAAAAGAGTAAGAAGAAGATAAAGAAAGGTAGGAGCACCCAGGGGGGACAGGAGCACTTGGGTGCTTCTGTCGTATCTTTGCACTAGTGTCTAAGGCCATAAAATATAATTAGTAAAATTATGGGTGAGATGTAATATATGTAAAGCTAATAAAAGTGCAATAAATAAAACAAAAAGGCTTAAAAGAAGTTATCTACCACTAGTTTTCTTGCTTAGGAATCATGTATATATTAATATGTTTTAGGACCTAGAAATGTACCCAAGTGCGGAGATAATATGTCTACATTTTCTTCCACTTTATGTTATTGACTAAATACTTGTAGCATAAAGTAGATAGAATATGTGTACCTTGTAGTCCTGTAGAGAAGAGTGTAGTTGATAGCGTGTCGATTGGAAAAGTGAAGCATGAAGTGATCGTAATGTGAAGTGTGGAAATTAGGAAGGGGAGGTAAACCCTAGGGGTCAATTATATGCGTAGCATGTACTGTTCAAGCTTTTAGTCGTTGATATGAGATATTTATTGTTGCATATAAGGATGGACCTGTAAAAGAAGAGAAAAATATATATCAAAGTTTTGTATGTGAAAAATTAGAATAACGTATGTATAAGTGTGTAAAAGTAGTAGTTATGGAAAGATTGTACCTGATGTATGAGAGAGTAAATGATAGAAAGTGTACCTATTTTTCTTAGAGATGTCACTGGATTTGGGTGTCTTGTTGCCAAAGGTGATATTTTTGGGTGATCTCACCCCAAGAGTGAGTTTTTTTTGGCGATCTCATGCTAAGGGCAAGTGTTTTGGGGGATATCACGCTAAGAGAAGAGTGTTGGGGAGAGGTATATTTTTCTCTCCTTTCATGACACTTCTCAAAGTGTCACTGCAGATGACACATATTGATTTGTAACCAATTATAACTATTTGTAATGAATATAACTGAATGAATGAATTTTGTAAATGAAGGCAAGTTCCCGATACTGTAGAAGTGTACTGTAAACTACTGGAAACTATGATGAACTTAGAAACTGTATGTTTTTACCCCCAACACACAAGTGCATATGTGGGACACAAGCGCCCATCGTTCCTGTCTGATATTCAGTGCTAGTGTCCACTCTATTTTTTTGGTCCAAGTCAAATTTTGGACCAATCTATGACAATGTGCTTTGGCCAATTATGTATTGTGTTGTTATGATTTATAGCTCTGAGCTATTGAAAGGGTGATTTGATCAACCAATGGATGCCCCCATCACTTGGGGTGCATGTGACGAATATAGGAGGATGTGGCCCAAAGGAGAGGACCAGAAGTTTATATGCATATCATGTATTGGATACTTGTAGGGGGTAGGAGATTTGCATGGTAGAAACCAAGGCACATACAAAAAATATAGGATAGAAACATGTGTTAGTGTAAAAAGACATAACATGCAATAGAATACAATGTAAAAAACAACTATTAAGACAATAGGTACCACGGAAAGCAGGTTACATACATGGGACATCACTCACAACATAACAAAACAATCAGGGCTGAAGTAGCCATAAGCAAACAATTATCAAGCATAACATAGGACATTGCCCACAAACAATAGCAAACACTAATAACAATAAGTGGCATATAACCATGGTTTTATATAGTCCTACAAGGAAAATGCTACACATGAAGCACCGGTTAGCATGTTAGAAAGATAAATAGTATGTTAAAGCATGTATAAATCATTAAAAGGTAAATGTTAGTGCCAAGAAGTAGTAAAAATTGTAATAATTGGACCTATTATGTGTAGAGTATGAGAGTAGTAAAGGTAGATGCCCCCAAGAGCCTCAATTGGATAGCTAAATATTAGTTTCAAGCATCATGCATCATGTATGAATTTTTGAAATTCATGCATTCACCTCAACATACCATGTGAACGCATATGTTTGTATAGAAAAATGCTACACCCTTAATCATATATCTTATATTGGATGTATATAGGTGAATTGTGACTATCATAACTTCTTATCATTATGTATCTCTTTCATATATGTTATATTTTCATTAGTGGGTCAGCCTTGGTGTTGGCCATAGCATAGGAATAGTATATATAGGGGTTACTAGGTAGTAGTTGATCATCATATTCAGCATTTGAGTCTTGTTGTCTGGTTTGGAGGTTGCCCCCTCGAAGTGGCTAAGCTATTATTCTTGCATATTGAGATCATTTATCTGAAATATTGTGTACATTGGTGTTATATTGCTTCTAATAATCATATTTATGCTAGTAATTGCATTACAAGTGGTATTAGAGCTTGAACTCAGCCAGCACTGCGTCAAATCCTAATTGTGAAGGTTCATCCATATCTCAAAATTGGTAGAGAATTTTTCTAAAAATGTTTTTTTTGGTGTGGAGAAATCAGTCAAGTAATCTTCCCTCCAAATTTTAAGAATTTTTGACTTGTTTTGCAAAATTTATAGCGGTTTTATGTTTTTCATAATTCGGCTACCTAGGGTGCAATTTGTGGAATTTTTCAAATTTATTTACATTTCCAGAAATAAGATTAAAAATTAGTTTGAGTTAGTTATTTGAGTTTTCTAAAATTTGGCCAAATTCCTATTACAATCCCAAACCCTAAATTTCGACCTTGATCCTTAAATCTTTCCATTTTGGGGCATCATGGTCAGACCTTCGAAAAGAGGCAAAAAGAATCCCATCACTCCGGGTGAAACCCCTGATAAGGATGAGATAATAGTTGAGGAGTTAGAGTCAGAAGGGGTATCTACAAAGTCCTCAGGGTTAGGGTTTACTTCAACTGACCATAAGGTCAACTATCTTGAGTTAGAGTTGTGAAACCTCGAGGGTAGAGTGGCCTGTAAAGAAGATGTAGAAAATATTAGACAACAATTGGAGGATTTCATTCACCAATTTAGTTACAATATCATGGGTCATCATATCCTTCCTAATTAGCCTCAACTCAATCATACTCATATTAACCAGGGTGGATATTTAGGTCAAAGTAATAGACAAACTAGCCAGGGTGGATCTTCAAACATGACCAATCCAAATAAAAACACTCTGCAAGCTCGTAACATGATTCAAAAAGTGGAAATGTGTAATTTTGATGGAAAGGATCCACTCAATTGGATTAACTAGATGGATAATTTCATTGATCTTTATCATATTCCATCAGGACAAAAGGTTACAATGACATCGTTGTATCTCGAACTTGACCAATTCATTTGCTATCGATGGTTATATGCTCAAAGGAAAAAGAGTGGCCTCAATGTTACATGGACAGTATTCACCGAAGAGTTACAATTGCATTATAGTTCTAGTGTGTCAGAGAATTATTTCAGTTAATTAGCAAAGCTTAGACAAACAGAAACAGTCAAATATTACATCCATCAATTCCAAAACCTTTCCTTATAGGTGGAAAATATTCCTGAAGATAATTTGAATGACTTATTTCTTGGGGGTCTTAAAGAACAAATTGAGACTGAGGTGCGTATGTTTAATCCTCATAATTTTTCAGACTCTATGATCATGGCACGTATGGTAGAGGAAAAAAAAATTCCAGTAGGGAACAAATTGTCAGTAATATCAGAGATCATAGCACCCTTCCACCATCATTCCCTCAGCCAATGAGACTGACACCTCAAAAAATTGAAGAAAAGAGAACCAAAGGGTTATGTTTTAATTGTGACAACAAATTTGGACCAGGACATAAGTGTGTTGAAAAGAAGTTGTTCTACATTGAAGGACCTATTGAAGAAGAAGAAAATGAAGAAGACGAAGAGGTAGAGCCAGAGGAGGAATTAGGAGATCCCCAGCCAACAATATCATGCCATAAAATGTCCAATATTAGCACTCCCCAAACTCTCAAAGTAGTTAGGTTCTTAAAAAAATAGAGGGTAACAGTGTTGATTGATTCAAGAAGTACTCACAATTTCATCAATCATAAGTTGGTGGTACGCTTGAACTACTTTGTTTATCCAACTCCAGAATGTCAAGTCATGATCGTTGATGGGAAAATTGTTAGTTGTTCAGGAAAATGCCATAATATTAATCTCGTCATGGGATATTACTTGCTAACTAGCAATATGTATGTCATTGCCATGGGAGGAGAAGACATTGTGTTAGGAGTTCAGTGGCTTACCACCTTGGGAACCATTGAAATGAATTTCCAAAAGTTGTTCATGTAATTTCAGTCAGAAGGGAGGACTTTTAAACTAAAAGGACTACGAGAAAAGTCCCCACAGATGGTAAGTTCTCATCAGATGCAAAAATTGATTAGAAAGGGTGCAGAAGGGTTTGTGGCACAACTATTTTCATTATAAGCACATCATTCCAATACATTTATACCCACAGATATGCAAGAAGTTATAGATGAGCACTTAGTGGTGTTTGGAGAAATTCCCAAGGGTCTGCCTCCGAAAAGAGACCATGACCATGCCATCTAGCTAGTACCAGGGAGTCAACCACCCAACATCAGACCTTATAGGTACCCCTATATGCAAAAGAGTGATATTGAGAAGATAGTTCAAGAGATGTTAGAAGTAGGTCTTATTCGTCATAGTCAAAGTGCTTACTCTTCTCCTGTACTAATGGTACAGAAAAATATGACAATTGGCGCATGTGTCCAGATTACATGGAACTCAATAAGTACACAGTTAAAGATAAGTTTCATATTCTTGTAATTTATAATTTTCTAGATGAGTTACAAGGTATTGTTTACTTTACAAAACTTGATCTTCATTCTGGATATCATCAGATTAGAATCAGGGATGAAGATATTCATAAAACAGCCTTCAAGACACATAAAGAACACTATGAGTTTTTGGTAATGCCTTTTGGACTAACAAATGCACCCTCTACATTTCAAATCTTGATGAATTCCATCTTTAAGCCATTTCTTCGAAAGTTTTTTTTAGTGTTCTTTGATGATATATTAATCTATAGTAAAACATGGGAGGAACACCTGCATCATGTAAATAAGGTGTTGGAAACTCTTGAACAACATAAACTTTATGTAAAGCCTTCTAAGTGTTATTTTGGTTTCAAGGAGGTTGAATATCTTGGTCATATTGTCTCTTATGAAGGTGTTAAAGTGGATCCTAACAAGATAAAAGCCATGCTTAAATGGAAGGTTCCCAAAACCCTAAAAAATCTCCAAGGATTTTTGCTGCTTACAGGTTATTATCGTAGATTTGTAAGGAATTATGGCAGCATCGTAGCACCACTCACAACTTTAATGAAGGACTCTTTCCATTACAACGAGCAAGCTACTATGGCCTTTGAGAAGTTGAAGGAGGCCATGTGCACCACTCCAGTTCTAGCCACCCCAATTTTTTCAAAAATATTCATTGTTGAATGTGATACTTCAGGGTATGGTATGGGGGCAATACTCATGCAAGAAGGGCGACCCATTGCCTTCGAGAGCCACAAAGTCAAAGGTGAGAATATCTCTAAACCATTTTATGAGAAAGAAATGTTAGCAATACTTCATGCAATGAAGCAATGGAGACCATATCTAATGGGACAACATTTCAAAGTAAAGACAGATCATGGTAGTTTGAAATACTTTTTAGAGCAACATTTATCATCATAAGAACAACATAAATGGGTCTCAAAAATGATGGGGTATGATTTTGAGATAATATACAAGAAAGAGAAAGAGAATGTAGTTGTTTATGCTTTATCTCGGAAGGATTAATCTTCTAAGGAATTGTTGTGTGCCATATATGTATTACAGGAGGATTGGATAGATGATGTAAGGTCTGAATGGAAATATGACCTAGGTACACAAAATCTCATTCAAAAACTCCAACAAGATCCAAGCATGTCAGAAAAATTTGTATGGAAAGGAGATGTTTTATGGTATAAAGATAGATTATATCTATGTAAGAATTCAATCCTTAAAAATAGGGTTCTATCTGAGCTCCATGTTTCTCCAGTAGGGGGTCATTCTAGCTTCTTAAATACTTATCATCAAATTAAGCATGATTTTTTCTGGGAAGGGCTAAAAGGAGATGTCCAAAAGTTTGTTACAAAATGCATGGTTTGTCAACAAAATAAGGGCAAAACAATTAAGTCCCCAGGTTTTTTACAACCTCTATCTATTCCTAGCTAGAGGTGAGAAGAGGTGTCCATGGACTTCATCACAGGATTGCCTAAATCAGAAGGTAAAAATGTAATCATGGTGGTGGTGGACAGACTCACCAAATATGCCCATTTTTGTGCATTATCACATCCATTTATTATGAGTACAGGTGCTTGGAGGGATATCTTCGTTGTTTTACATTAGATAAGCAAGCGAGATGGGTCCAATGGTTACCACTGGCAAAATGGTGGTATAACACCTCCTTTCATACTTCATCTAATATGTCTCCTTTCTTGGCATTATATGGGTACCATCCACCATCAGTCACTTCATCTTTGAGAGTCCAATGAAAGGTTCGAGTAGTTGAAGAACATATTCAAAACCAACAAGAGGTGCTTTATAGTCTTAGGGAGAATTTGGCCACGTCACAAAACCGCATGAAGCAGCAGGTAGACCAACATTGCATTGAAAGAAATTTTGAAGTCGGTGATTGGGTTTTTGTGTGTTTACAACCATATAATAAAATGTCCTTAAAACAACATAAAAATAATAACAAGCTTTCACCTAAGTATTATAGTCCTTATCAAGTGTTATAGAAGATTGGAAATGTAGAATACAAACTAGAACTTCCTCCAGCTACTCAAATTCATCCAGTCTTCCATGTATCTCTCCTAAAGAAGGTAGTTGGACAAATAGTGTCAACCCAGATAGTGTTACATGAGCTTGATGAAGAGGGTAGAATCATCCTAGAACCAGAATGCATCCTTCAGACACGCACCAAGCGATTGAGGACAAGGATCATCACTGAGTATTTGATCAAGTGGAAAAATCTAGAAAATGAAGACGCAACTTGGAAGGCTGAAAATTTACTGCAGCAGCATCCATATCTTCTCAACATAGGGGACAATATTGCTTTGAAGGGGAGGGGCATGCTACGCCCTTAATCATATATCTTATATATTGGATGTATATAGCCGACTTGTGGCTGTCATAACTTCTTATCATTATGTATCTCTTTCATATATGTTATATTTTCAATAGTGGGTCGGCCTTGGTGTTGGCCATAGCATAGGAATAGTATATATATGGGTTAGTAGGTAGGAGTTGATCATCATATTCAACATTTGAGTCTTATTGTCTAGTTTGGAGGTTGCCCCCTCGAAGTGGCTAAGCTATTCTTCTTACACATTGAGATAATTTATCTAAAATATTGTGTACATTGGTGTTATGGTGATGCTAATAATCATATTTATACAAGTAATTACATTATAAGTGGTATTAGAGCTTGATCTTAGCTAAAATTGCATCAAAACCCTAATTTTGAAGATTAATTGGCTATATCTCCAATTTGGTAGTAGAATTTTATCTACAAAAGTTTCCGTAAGGTTTTGCATAAATCAATAAAGTAATCTTCCTATCCAACTTTAAAGTTATTTTTTAATTGTTTTTCAAAAGTTACATCAATTTTAAGTTTTTTTCATAATTTGCTCTACCTTGACTGCAAATTGTTGAATTTTTCCAAGTTATTTACATTTATAGAAAGAGGATAAAAAATTAGTTTGACTTTGTACTTTAGAGTTTTATAAAATATTTGGTTGAATTCCTATTGCAAAAAACCCAAACCCTAAATTTTTACCTTAATCCCTAAATCTTACTATTTTGGGGCATCATGGAGGGGCCTTCCACAAGAGGTAAAAAGAATCCCATCACTTCTGGGTAAAACCCCAGACAAGGATGAGATAATATTTGAGGAGTTAGATTAAGAAAGGGCTAACTACAGATTCCTTAGGGTCTAGGGTTTACTTCAAAAGACTATAAGGTAAGCTAACTCAAGTTTGAGTCTGCAAAACCTTGAATTTAGAATGGCTATCAAATAAGATGTAGAAAAGATTGGACAATGATTGGAGGATTTCATTCACCAATTTAGTTAAAATATCATGGGTCATCATATCCTTCCTAATCAGTCACAACTCAATCATACTCATATTAACCATGGTGGATTTTAACTAAACTGGTGAAAGAAATCCTCCAATCATTCTTAATCAGTCACAACTCAATCATACTCATATTAACCAGGGTGGATCTTAAGGTCAAAGTAATAGACAAACTAGCCAGGGTGGATCTTCAAACATGACCAATCCAAATACAAACACTTTGTAGGCCCGTAACATGATTCCAAAATTAGAAATGCATAATTTTGATGGAAAGGATCTAGTCAATTGGATTAACCAAATGGATAATTTCTTTTATCTACATCAGATTCCATCGGGATAAAAGGTGACCATAGACATACGTTGTATCTCAAACATGACTAATTCGTTTAGTATTAATGGTTATGTGCTCAAAGGAAAGAGAGTGGTCTCAATGTTACATGGATATTATTCACTAAATAGTTACAATTGTACTATATTTCTAGTTTTTTAGAGAATTACTTCAGCCAATTAGCAAAGTTAAGAAAAATGAGAATCAATTAAGGATTACATTCATTAATTCCAAGACCTTTCCTTGTGAGGTCGATAATATTACTGAAGAGAATATAAATGAATTGTTTCTTGGGGGTTTTAAAGAACACATTGAGAATGAGGTACGTATGTTTAATGCTCATAAGGTTTTAGATTCTATTATCATGGCACATAAGGCAGAGGAAAAAATTCTTTCTAGAAGGAGATAAACTATCACTAATATTATATATCATATCACCTTTGCCACCATCATTCCCTTAGCCAATTAGACTGAACACCTCAAAAAATTGAAGAAAAGAGAGTAAAAGGGTTATGCTTTAATTTTTTGGTGAGATTCCCCACTCTTATTACCAAGACATAAGTGTCCTGAAAAGAAGTTGATACAAAAAATCAAGGACCTACTCAAAACTATGAAGACGGTTTAAGAAGCTACCTCCTGATGTAGATGACAAGAGGAGGAATTATGAAGGTATGTCCCAGCCAAAAGATATCATGCCACGAAATGTCTAGTATTATCACTCCCCAAACTCTGCATAGTAAATAGAAACTACACGAAAAACATTTATAAAAGTAGTTGATTGATTCGAGAAGTTTCCTCAACAAGGTCAGTCCCAATCATAAGTGACTGCTCCCTAGGATACGATTTCAACCCATGATTTGATAATACAGATGGATAAATGATCAACTGATAAAAATATGCAGATGATAAAGACTATAAAATGTGTTCAGGAAAATGCCATAAGATTAGATATCTCCAAAAGATGAATACTTAATAACTAGCAATATGTAAAACATTGCTCAAGTCAGGCAAAAACCTGAGATTAATTATTATGAGTTGAGTGGCTGACCAGCTTGCAGAGCTGATCAGGAAATGAATATAGAGGAGAGTTGCTCATGCAATCTACATCTAGAAGGTGCTAGATTTTATGTACTAAATAGGACTTAGAGTAATGGATATCCATATGAGTGGTAAGTTCTCATCAGATGCATGATGTGTGAGTTAGGTAGGGTCAACGGTGACTGAGTTGAGTTGATGGTGATCGGGACCAAGAAGATTAGATCAAGGTTGATAAAAAGGTTCATGACTAAGATAGAGAGAGTGTTATGAATAAAGGTGAAGCTATAAAATAGAAGAAGATAATGATGAAGAAAGAGAACAAGGTTAGCACATGGTGGGTCGACGGTGATCAGGATGGGTTGATAGAGACCGGATCAGGATTTAGGATTCAAAAAGTTAGATGGATGGAAGAATGGGAATATAGAGGATCTTAGATGGATGAATGGAAGATCAAAGCTCTAGGGAAACCTATAAACCTGTAAAACAGAAGCAATAAAGCAAAAAGAGATCTCCAAGAAAAATTTAAGATATACAAATCTCTAGTGATAGCATGCAAAGAATTCCAAGATTGATAATAGATGGTAATGGTAGCTCCAAGGAAGTGGAGGGAGGCAACAAGCACGCAATGATACTATAGATCTAAAAAAATCAGCATTTCAAAGGAGGGGTGGAGTTGTATTAATAGGGTCAACAACAACCTGCATGAATCACCAGTGACTAGAGTAGACTGTAAATTAGGTCATATTTGATTTTGAAGATTGAGGTGTTAGAATGGCTAAAATGGAGTTGGTAGGCTATTTTATGGTTTCCCAACCACGTGGGGAGAAATTAGGGGGATTTAAAAGTGGAAATTAAATAAAGGGTAGGTGAGTAATTTAAGGATATTAAATGGGGGATGAATAATAAAATAATATTAATAATTTTAAGGTGGGAATGGGGTGGATAAATTAAATAGGATTAAAATGAGATAAATGGGGATAAATGTTGCTAGGATGAAAAATAGGAGTTAAGAGAGGCATAAGCATTAAGGAGGGAATTTTATGTTTTGAATAAGAAGGGAGGGATGCTTGTGTGAGATGATGATAAAAGAGGAGAACTCTTAATGTGGGATGGGGACAATGTACTGAAAAGCAGTGTCTACATTTTCCCCCTTTTGTTAGGTGGTTTGTGTTTAAGAAAGTTGTGAGACAAAAACTAGAAGTGATGATGAAAGATGATGGCTGAGGTGTTCACCCTCAAACTAGGGATCCAAAACATAAAGGGAAGTCGATGACAAGTTTAAAAAAGATAGATAGACGGATTAGGGAAGGAAAGGGGTGGGAAAAGAGATAGGAATATGACCCAAGTGAAGGTGGGTGACAATTGATGGGACAAAAACAAATAAAAATATGACATTGACCTTATACATTGGTAGGATCATATCATGACCTACAATGGAGGCATTGTTAATGACCTATGCACCTTGTGAGTTAGAAAAACTCACTGCAAGATGGTAGGAATCCAATGGGAATCTTTTTAGATATATGTAAAAACCCATGGGACAACTTGGGTCACCAAGTAAGACATCAAAATTATGTGTAAATAAATGCAAGGATATTTAAAATTATGGTTTGACAGATGGATGGGACCAAAAAATAGGGAAAGAGATTATGCATTGTCCTGTAATCATGAGGACGTGAAAAATGTGCATACTTGGAGGGACAAAAAATATGGCTATGAAGTGGGCTATAAAATGTAAGATAGATAAGATGGAAGGAAAGATGAGCTATACAGGATAAACTAAAGTGTGTTATGGGTGAAACACAAGTTTGAGGTGGAGGAAAGGACAATTTAATGAGGATATTGGTAAAGATGAAAAGGATTGGAAAATTAGAGGTTTGCAAGGTTTGAATGGAAAACTGACCTGAGGTACATTGGTGAATTGGCAAAATTCCAACAAAATCCAAGCATGACTGGGAAGATTTTATGGAATGGAAATGCTTTTAGGGTATAAACATAGACTTATATCTAAGCAACCAAGATGAATATAGGGGGCTCATTTCAACTCCATGCTTCTCAAGATTGTGAAGCATTCGAGCTCTCAAAGAGAAACTAATTGTCGTATTTTGAGGGAGATGGATGAATTTGTTAGAGTAGGTATTTACCTTAGCTCATGTTCACCTAGGTACATTATTTATCTTTATTGTATTTATCCTCATCCACTTATGTGTGTGGATATTTCTTTTTATTTATTTAGATATTAGGCAGGATATTATCTAGTTGACTTAGGTATAGTTCTTTCCTTGATCTATGGTATTGACTAGTAATCTTTCCTAGATCTATGGTATTGACATAGATCCTTGAGATCTAGTTCTCTTAAATTATGGACTTGACTAGTTCTTTGATGACTAGTTATTTCCATGATTTATGGCTTGATCTACGACCTTGACTAGAGTTCTTAGAGTTGTTATTTCCTTGCCTATATAAGCAAGGCCCATTCTCATTGTATTTCATTGAGTTCCATAATAATATATGATATTGCTACTCATTTGTTTGCAAAGGTTTATGTAAAGTTATTCTAGGTAAATTATTTTCATCTTATTGATCATGATGTTTGATTAGCATCTGTGTTCTTGGCTTGGTATTGACTAGATTTGGTTATCGTTCCTTTTATGGTATTAGAGCAGGAAATTGTTGTTGACATCCGTCTGTAAGTTTCGACCTTGCTTTTCATATAAACATTTTTTTCTATATCCATATGGTATGGTCATATGAGGGCTTAAAGCTTGTGATTCCTACTAGTAGGTTTAACTTCAGCACCCTTTCATTTTGTTTGTGTGGTGAAGGAAAGAGCATTTTATTTTGTTTTCATGGCAACTAAAATAAATAGCAGAGCATAATATTGAAAAGCTTGTAACTTTTGATCAGTTTTTGAGTGCCATTTTTTGCAAAAGCACTTGTTTTTCCGTGCTCTTTCCATTGGAAATATTTATTTTGAGAATTGCACTATAATTATAAAGTGCCATATTGTAACACACACTCATTATAAAGTGCCAAAATCTGGGGGGGCTCTTGGTGCATTGCTTGGGGGTCTTGTTGCATTGCTTGGTTTTTGCATTTATTTTGGTGATTTTTTGAGGATGGCATCTACTTTTGCATTAGATCATGTTGAGCCATTAACAACACATAATTACCACACATGGAAACCAAGAATGGAAACAATAATTAAGCGGAAAGGATTATGGGCTTTAACTTCTTCAGAACAACCAATATTCACTAGAGAATATGAGAAATTTCAGTACCAGTGCAAATTTGATGAGTGTATGGGTTTGATAGGAACTTATGTAAGTGACAGTATTTTGTTTCATTTGGAAAAATGTGACTCTCCTTTCAAAATATGGGAGAAATTGGAGGATTTATTTGGTAAGGTGGATCATATGAGAGCCATGCAACTTGAAATTGAGATCACCTCTCTTAATCTTGAAGATTTTCCAACAATTATAGACTATCTTACCAAGTTCAAGCATTTGTTGACACAGTTGAAGGGGAGTGGAAGAGATAAGAAAGATGAAGAGTGTGTTTACTTGATTCTATCCAAGTTGAGAGGACCATTCCAAATATTTTCTTCTACCTTTTTCTCTAGCATGGATGCCTTAGGTGACACATTTAAAATGCCTGACTTAGAAACATTTTGTGAAAGACTTACTAGGGAAGAATCCAAATTGTCTCACCTTGAGTCTTCCATCTCTCAAAAGGCATTAGTTGCATCTAATCCTAAGGGCAAGGGAAAACCAAACAGTAAAACCAAATCCACCCCTTCTCCATCTCAAAATGCTCCTAAACCCAAAGAAAACAACTCAAAACCCAAGGAGTCTTCTAAATCCAAGAATAATTCTAGCCGTTCATGCTCTTTTTGTGGGGGTAGTAATCATGAAGAACATAGGTGTTATAAGCGAATGCAAGCCTTAGAGGATGCAGTCAAGAAACACAAAATTTCTATCTCTACTCCACCTCCTTCTAATCAACATGGCAAAATCACTTAATGTTGTTGGGAGATCTCAGTCACCACTTGCAGACAGTTGGGTTATAGATTCTGGTGCTTCTCATCACATGACTTCTTCTAAGGAGTCTTTTGTTTCTCTAGGTTTGAGTTCTACTTCCAAAATTGAGGTTGGAGATTCTTCCTTTCTTTCTGTTAAAGGAAAAGGTGATATACAACTTGATGGTGGCAGTATCCAAGATGCACTATATGTTCCTAACATCACTACAAATTTGCTTTCTGTGTATCAAATTTTTCATTCTGGTCAAGGGAAAATAGTGACTTTTACACCACATGGGGTAGAAGTACGAACTTTGTTGGAGCCAAATTCACTTGTTGCTCAGGGTATTGTTGATCATAGTTCTAGACTATATCACTTTGAGGGTTTTGATGACACTTCCTCTATAGGGACAAGATTGGTTTCTCATGCAGATTCAGAGAGTAAGCTTTGGCATGAAAGATTTGGACATCTTAATTACAGATATTTGAAGGAGTTGAGCACTCATGGTATGGTAGATGGTCTTCCTAGAGTTTCTAGTCTTGAGGGAGTTTACTCTGGCTGTGCATTAGGGAAACAACACCAAGATCCATTTCCTAAGAATTTGTCTAAGAGAGTTTCTTCACCACTTGAGCTTGTGCATAGTGACTTGATGGTTTTTCCTACCCCCTCTTTCAATGGAGCTAAGTATGCACTTACGTTTATTGATAATTTCTCGAGGCGTACTTGGGTTTATTTTCTCAAGTACAAAAGTGATGTTTTTTCACACTTCAAAGTCTTCAAGGCTTTGGTTGAGAAATAATCTTCTAGTTGCATAAAGAACCTTCGTACTGATAATGGGGGGGAGTACTTCAGCGATGAGTTTTCTGAATTTTTGGCAACTCAAGGCATTATTCACCAGCATTATGTTCCTCATACTCCACAACAGAATGGCTTAGCAGAAAGGAAGAATAGAACTTTGAAGGAAATGGCTAATTGTATGATGCATTCTAGATATTTACCTCCTATCTACTGGGCAGAAGTAGTTAATTGTGCTAACTACATTCAGAATCGCACACCACATAGAGCACTTGAGCATTTGACTCTAGAGGAAGCTTGGTCCAACACTAAGCTAGATGTCTCATTTTTTTGAGTCTTTGGGAGCCATGCTTGGGCCTTTGTGCCAAAGAAGAAAAGGAAAGCTTTGGATAAGAAGAGTAAACCCTTGATCTTTGTAGGGTATTGTGAGGACATGAGAGCTTATCGATCTTTTAGATCCTGATACTCATGATGTTCTTTTTCAAACACATGTTCAGTTTGATGAGCATTTCACTCCTCATGATTCTTCATCTTCTTCCATTCCTTCTTCTTCTTCATCTCATCTTGAGGATCCTTTCTTTGAGGAGATTGATGAGGAGGTTATAGATGTCATTGAGGATCCTATTCCCACTGATGTTGTCACTATGCCTAAGTGGGCTTGTACTATAGTTTCTGAGGCAACACCTTTCATAGAGGATCTTCCACCCACTAGGCATCATCACACACATTCTACAGGTTCTGGACTTTTGTGTCAGGCAGTTTCTGAGGATCCACAGTCTTTTTCAAAGGCTCATGGGATACAAGAGTGGGATGATGCGATGGTAGCTGAGTATTCTTCTTTGATGAAGAATCATACTTGGGATTTGGTATCTCTTCCTAAAGGAAGAAAGATGGTTAGGTGTAAGTGGGTATACCGAACCAAATATGCAGCTGATGGGTCCATTGACAAGTATAAGGCTCGTCTTGTTGCAAAGGGTTTTTCACAAGTTGAAGGTATTGATTACTCTGAGACTTTTGCACCCGTTATCAAGATGGATTCTGTATGCCTTGTACTTGCTATTGCTGCATCACAGGGGTGGCCCGTATACCAGATGGATGTGAAGAGTGCCTTCTTACATGGAGATCTACAAGAGGAAATATATATGGAGCAGCTAGCTGGATTTGTTCAGGATTCTTCTCTTGTTTGTCGGCTCTGAAGGTCTCTCTACGGTCTCAAACAAGCCCCTCGGGCTTGGTATGAGAAGATGGATTCTTTTCTTCTATCTACTGGTTTTGTTCGTTGCCACTCTAATCATACAGTGTATCTCCAGCATGTTGGTGAGGATATTGTGATACTTATCTTGTATGTTGATGATCTGTTACTTACTGGCAGCTCTTCTTCCCACATTTAGAGTATTCAGAGGGCTCTTTCTACACAGTTTGACATGACAGATCTTGGGCTATTGCATTATTTCCTTGGTTTACAGATTTCTCAGATAGATTCAGGGATTCATTTGAGTCAGCAAAAGTACACCCATGATCTTCTTAGGCGCTTTGATATGGCTGATTGCAAGCCAAGTCCATCTCCTTTTCAGTCTGGGGTTACTCTTACATCCACATGTACCACACCACTTTGTGATCCTACATTGTATAGGCAGTTGGTTAGGAGTCTCATGTACTTGACCCATACTCACCCTGATATTTCATTTGCAGTAGGGCTTGTATCTCGGTTTGCACATTCTCCTCATAGTAGTCATTGGCAGGCTGCTAAAAGGATTTTGCACTATTTACAGGGCACTTCCCACTTTGGCCTACACTACACTAGGGGTTCTACTCAGTTGGTTGGGTATACAGATTCAGATTGGGCAGGTTCTATTGATGACAGACGTTCTACTTCTGGCTATCTTTTTTGTCTTGGTTCTTCTCCAGTTGCTTGGGCATGTAAAAAGCAACAGGCTATTGCACTTTCATCTTCAGAGGCAGAGTACAGGGTAGAAGTTACAACGAGTCAGCAGATTCTTTGGCTTCGCCAGTTATTGACAGAGTTTGGATTCCCACAGGATTCACCGACTGTACTTTGGTGTGACAACCAAAGTGCAATTCACATTTCTCGCAACCCAGTTGAGCACCAGCGGACCAAGCATATTGAGATACACATCCACTTCATTCAGCATCACATTCAGGATGGAGTTCTTTGCTTGGAGTACCTTCTGACTCAGCAGCAGGTTGCAGACATCTTTACAAATCCTTTTGCATCACCTCGCTACCTTGAGTTGCATGGAATGCTTGGGGTTTGGAAGTTGTTCTTGGGGGTGTTCATGAGAACATCTTCCTTCTTCTTCTTCTCTTTCCTTATAGTAGGATTCTTTCCTTCTTTTGGTTCGATATTTCTTCATGGATATATTGTACATGAGTACCTCATCAGGCCTAGTTGTCGGGACTCATACTGTGGACATGCCACTTCTATTTTGGCCCTTAACTTCACTTGAGGGGGGGTGTTAGAGTAGGTATTTACCTTAGCTCATGTTCACCTAGGTACATTATTTACCTTTATTGTATTTATCCTCACCCACTTATGTGTGTGGATATTTCTTTTTATTTATTTAGATATTAGGGGATATTATCTAGTTGTTAGGTATAGTTCTTTCCTTGATCTATGGTATTGACTAGTTCTTTCCTAGATCTATGGTATTGACTAGATCCTTGAGTGTCTAGTTCTCTCCTAAATCTATGGCCCACTTGACTAGTTTAATTTGATGACTAGTTATTTCCTTGATTTATGGCTTGATCTATGACGTTGACTGGTTCTTAGTTTGTTATTCCTTGCCTATATAAGCAAGGTCCATTCTCATTGTATTTCATTGAGTTCCATAATAATATATGATATTACTGCTCATTTGTTTGCAAAGGTTTATATAAAGTTATTTTGGTGAATCATTTTTCATCTTATTGATCGTACATTGTTTGATTAGCATCTGTGTTCTTGGCTTGGTACGATCTGGTTATCATTCTTCTGTGGTGCAATGTCTTTTAGGTTACGTGCAAAAGGATTTCAGTTCTTTCCTTTTTTAGCAGGGTACCAGGACAACCGTGCACATATTCTGCTATTTCGAGTAATTATGTATCCTACTATTTTTGGAAATGCAAATCATTGTGCATGGATTACCACATTTAGAGTATTCATAGGGCTCTTTCTACATAGTTTGACATGACAAATCTTGGGTTATTGTATTATTTCCTTGGTTTACAGATTTCTCAGACTGATTCAGAGATTCATTTGAGTCAGCAATAGTACACCCATGATCTTCTTCAGTGCTTTAATATTGCTAATTGTAAGCCAAGTCCATCTCCTTTTCAGTCTGGGGTTATTCTTACTTCCACATGTACCACACCACTTTGTGATCCTACATTGTATAGGAAATTGGTTGGGAGTCCCATATACTTGACCAACTACACCCTGATATTGCAATTGCAGTAGCTTGTATCTCGATTTTGTACATTCTCCTCATAGTATTCATTGGCAAGCTGCTAAAAGGATTTTGCGCTATTTACAGGGCACTTCCCACTTTGGCCTACACTACACTAGGGGTTCTACTCATTTGGTTGGGTATACAGATTCAGATTGGGTAGGATCTATTGATGACAGGAGTTCTACTTCTGGCTATCTTTTCTATCTTGGTTCTTCTCCAGTGCTTTGGCGCGTGTAAAAAGCAATAGGCTATTGCACTTTCATCTTCAGAGGCAGAGTATAGGGCAGCAGTTACAGCGAGTCAGCAGATTCTTTGGCTTCGCCAATTATTGACAGAGTTTTGATTCCCACAGGATTCACCGACTATACTTTGGTGTGACAACCAAAGTGCAATTCACATTTCTCGCAACCCAGTTGAGCACCAGCGGACCAAGCATATCGAGATACACATCCACTTTATCAGCAGCACATTCAGGATGGAGCTCTTTGCTTGCGTACTTCTGACTCAGCAGCAGATTGTAGACATCTTTACGAAGCCTTTTGCATCACCTCGCTACTTGAGTTACATGGCATGCTTGGGGTTTCGGAAGTTATTCTTGGGGGGTGTTCGTGAGAACATCTTCCTTCTTCTTCTCTTTCCTTATAGCAGGATTCTTTCCTTCTTTTGGTTCGAGATTTCTTCATGGATATATTGTACATGAGTACATCATCAAGCCTAGTTGTTGGGACTCATACTGTGGACATGCCACTTCTATTTTGACCCTAGCTTCACTTGAGGGGGGGTGTTAGAGTAGGTATTTACCTTAGCTCATGTTCACCTAGGTACATTATACTTTATTGTATTTATCCTCACCCAATTATGTGTGTGGATATTTCTTTTTATTTATTTATATATTAGGAGATATTATCTAGTTGTTAGGTATAGGTCTTTCCTTGATCTATGGTATTGACTAGTTCTTTCCTAGATCTATGGTATTGACTAGATCCTTGATGTCTAGTTCTCTCATAAATCTATGGACTTGACTAGTTCTTTGATGACTAGTTTTTTCCATGATTTACGGCTTGATCTATGACCTTGACTGGTTTTTAGATTGTTATTCCTTGCCTATATAAGCAAGGCCCATTCTCATTGTATTTCATTGAGTTCCATAATAATATATGATATTACTGCTCATTTGTTTGCAAAGGTTTTGAGTAAAGTTATTTTGGTGAATTTCTTTCATCTTATTGATCGTGGTGTTTGATTAGCATCTGTGTTCTTGGCTTGGTACGATCTGGTTATCATTCCTTTTAATATCTATATTACAAGAGGATTGGATAGAGGATGTAAGGTTTGAATGGAAAAATGACCCAGGTACACAAAATCTCATTTAGAATCTCCAACAAAATCCAAGCATGTCAGAAAAAATTGTATGGAAAGGAGATTTTTTATGGTATAAAGATAGATTATGTCTATGTAAGAATTCAATCCTTAAAAATAGGGTTCTATCTGAGCTCCATGCTTCTGCAGTAGGGAGGCATTCTAGCATCTTGAAGACTTATCATCAAATCAAGCATGATTTTTTCTAGGAAGGGGTAAAAGGGGATGTCCAAAAATTTGTGGCAGAATGCATAGTTTTTCAACAAAATAAGGGTGAAACAATTAAGTCCCCAGGTCTTTTACAACCTCTATCTAGTCCTAGCTAGAGGTGGGAAGAGGTGTACATGGACTTCGTCACATGATTGCCTAAATCAGAAGGTAAAAATGTAATCATGGTGGTGGTGGATAAACTCGCCAAATATGCCCATTTTTGCGCATTATCACATCTATTTGTTGCGAGTACAGTAACATCAGCCTTCAGGGATACAGTTTAGAACTTCATGGGACACCAAATATTATAGTAAGTGACTGAGACCCTATCTTTACTAGTAATGTTTGTACTGACTTGTTCTCATGTTTAGGCACACAACTAGCTTGTAGTTCCTCTTATCATCCCCAGTCTGATGGGAAAACATAGGTGGTAAACAAGTGCTTGGAGGGATCTCTTCAGTGTTTTACCTCAGATAAGCAAGCAAGACGGGTCCATTGGTTACCGCTGGCAGAATGGTGGTATAACACCTCCTTTCATACTTCATCTAAAATGTCTCCTTTCTTGGCATTATATGGGTACCATCCACCATCTATCACCTCATCTTTGAGAGTCCAGCAAAGGGTTTGAGAAGTTGAGGAACATATTCAACACCAATAAGAGGTGCTTTTTAGTCTTAGGGAGAATTTGGCCATGTCACAAAACCGCATGAAGCAGCAGGCAGAGCAACATCGCAGTGAAAGACATTTTGAAGTCAGTGATTGGGTTTTTGTGTGTTTAGAGCCATATAAGCAAATGTCCTTAAAACAACAAAAAAAGGATAACAAGATTTCACCTAAGTATTATGGCCCTTATCAAGTTTTACTGAAGATTGGTAGTGTAGCATACAAACTATAACTTCCTCTGGCTACTCGAATTCATCCAGTCTTCCATGTATCTTGCCTAAAGAAGGTAATTGGACAGACGGTATCAACCCAAATAGTATTACAAGAGCTTGATGAAGAGGGAAGAATCATCCTAGAACCAAAATGCATCCTTCATACACACACTAAGTTATTGAGGGTCATCACTGAGCATTTGATCAAGTGGAAAAATCTAGACAATGAAGATGCAACTTGGGAGGATGCAAAATTCCTACAGCAACATTCAGATCTTCTCAACATTGGGGAAACCGTTTCTTTGAAGGGGATGGACATGCTAGGCCCTTAATCATATATCTTACATTGGATATATATAGGTGACTTTTGGCTATCATAACTTCTTATCATTATGTATCTCTTTCATATATGTTATATTATCATTAGTGGGTCGGCCTTGGTGTTGGCCATAGCATAGGAATAATATATATAGGAGTTATTTGGTAGTAGTTGATCATCATATTGAGCATTTGAGTCTTACACTAAATCTGGACATATTCCAGTAAATATGGACTCTAGTATTTCAAGTATTGGAAGAAATCCATCTCCATTTTTGCGTATATTGGATTCCATTTTTGTCTATATTGGATTCCATTATTACTATTATTGGAATCCATTAGTAGCAATATTGGATTCCAATATTGTCATTATTGGACTTATTCTAGTTCCAATTTCACTATTATTGGATTCCAATTTTGCTATTATTGGATTCCAATATCGCTATTATTGGATTCCAATAACTATTATTGGATTCCAATTATTATTGGATTCCAATTTCACCACTATTGTAATCCAATTTATAAATCCCAATTTTTGGATTTTAGTTTTGCTATTTTAGGATTTCTATTTTGTTAATATTTGATTCCCCCACATAATCCTAGTGAATGGTATCTTACATAAGCCTAGTGGTTGCTAACCTACATAATCTCAGTGGTCGCTAACTTACATGATGAAAGCACATGCTAGGTGAAATAAGCCTAGGGGCGTCAAAGTTACATATGCCTTGTGCTAACTAAGTTACATATACTTTGTGGCCACTAAGTTACATAAGCCTTGCAGCCGCTAAGTTACATAAATGGATGATAATCCTATGGCCACTATCTTACATAAGTGTATAGGTTGTTAACTTACATAAGCCTAGATGCCGCTATCTTACATAAGTGTATAGGTTGTTAACTTACATAAGCCTAGTGATCCACTAATTTACACAAGAGTAGATTCATCTAGATGAAATAATCCTACGGCTGGAAAGTTACACCAGCCTACCGGTAGCAAGTTTCATAAGCCTACCCACCGCTAAGCTACATAAGCCTAGCGGCCGCTAAGTTACATAAGCCTAGGCCACAAAGTTACATCAACCCAGGGGTTAAATTTGACAGTCACCTATGCCTATCAAACAATTTTTAGATGACGGTAATTTTACAATATTGCCCTTTAAAAAATACAAAATAGTAGTTATTTAAATACTTCAAATTTATATTTATTTAATATTTTATGTATATTATATATTGATATAATTTTTATATAAATCTATATAAAAAATGATGGTGATATTGTAAATATGCAAGTTACGTGTGATAAAGTCAACTACTTTTATGATTTTCCATTCTGTAAATCATAAAGAACAACAAAGAGTTAAGAATTACGTTAAACAAGTTGTTTTGAAGAAATGGATTTGAAAATGTATTTCCATAGGCAATCAATTCCTTTAGGAAAATTACATAAGCATTGATCCCTCGCAAGGGTATTAATTATTGTTCTTGAATTTGTGCAAGGTATTGTTGGATAGCTTCGTGACCCCGATTCAATATTTTAATTTGATCTCCTTTCCATATTTTTCTTGGACTCCATGCCCAGATGAAACTGTCTATATCAATATTTGATGTGTCCCTTGATTTTTGCCACCATTTCCTTTTCTTTAAGCATTCCTGGTACCTTTATTTTTCTGTATTTCCTTTTCCTATGGGTTCCCACCAGTGTACCCTTATCTTTTGAGCCTTTGTGTGAACATCTTGTATTAGAATTATTTCTGCCTTGCCCATCCATATAGGTACATTATCATCAACTGGTCTTACTAGTATCATCTACTCAACATTCACATCCACTACTGGGTTGAATTCCTCTCGAGGTCTATCACAAATAGGCCCAACATATATATCCTTATTTGAAAGGACATTTTGACTATAGTATCTATCCATGTCAAGATGTGGTACACCCACTATCTGATCATACATTTCACTATCCTGAATTATTTTTGGCCAAAAACAATCTCTCCTTGTCATGCTATAATTGACAAAGGGATTCTCTAGAGCACGTACAAATTTTTTCCAATATACAATCTTCAGGAACATAGTATGCTTCTCCACCATTTGTTGAACTCTTTTCCCAGTGTGTGATGTATGCCTGAATGCCTCTCTACATGTCTTCCATCTCTTTTAGTTCTTTGAAGGGTGCCAATGGAGGATCCCCTTTAGGAAAGAAAGGTTTCCCATCCACTGTTTTCCAGATCTTAATTGAGTGTGACCAATCGGACTCCATGATTGATGCTTTGAACTCCATGATGGGAATGTTGTTGATGACATGGAATTTAAACATATTTGGTTTGTTGATACCCATGATCTTGTGGTTACCATCTAGCAGGTGTGGTTCCACAAAGGCGTTAAAGTCGTAGAATTCCTCGATAAGGTATGGAGTGCATGCGTTGGAATCCTCTTGGCATGTTTTGTAAGTGTCCATTATTTGTGGCAAAGAGAATGTATCCAATTTGCACAATTTTGTTGATAATCAGACTGAAATGCCCCATCTATGTCTTCATGTGTGTGACCCACTGGAAGGAAAATCATGAAAGCTATGTTGAAAACCCTTCTAGCTGATAGCATGGATGCAAACACAAACAATGTACAATTTTTTTGTCACTTGCAACATTATCTAGTTACAAGTAGAGAATTGGTGGTTGTTTTCTAAATGAACTTGAACATTTTCTTACAGTATTAGTTGTATGAGCACACTCATTTTTCTACTTGTATTCCTTGCACTTGTCATATGCATCATTTTGCAACAGTGCATCATGTAATGGGTGTTTTGACATCCCACTACTATATAAAAAATCACCATACTGATCTGTAAGTGGTTCTTCTAGCTTCCAGATACATAGTGCCAATGATGTTATTGTGAAGTTTTCTCCTCGCTCAACAAAAGGGAGACCAAAGTACCCAAAACCCCCGTTTTGTGCCCATGTGTTAGCATACTAGTCAAGGTGATGGGGAGATTAATAGCATTGCTTATTGATTTTTTTTTTACCCATCCTTGGTATTGCAGTTTTCATCTTGTCCATTTTTTCATGCACAATGCTCAAATAGCTATTAGGATTTTGTTGTGATTGCACTCTATGTGCATAGTAAGTTGCATGAAAACTTTGAATGTAATCATTGTTCCATTTCTGGCATTGATCTATTTGTGCCAGTGTTTCTAGACATGAGGTGGATGCATGTTTTTTCTTAAGCTTTGTGCACTCATCACATTTGGTGAAGAAGTTGTTCTTGGTGATTGAAACATGGGAGAAATGTTCTTGCCATATTTTTATGAGATTTGATTGTGATGTTGAAGGAAGGTCCATCAGTGAAAGGCCCTCGTTACACTTTTTTAGGATGTAAGAAAAACTATAACATGCAGGAAACAGTCTCATTGTTACTTTAGTACCATATTGTCCCACTGAATGAGACATGTGTGGGGATATATTAGAAATATTCTCCACCATTTTGGATATCAATGCAATAGTTATGATAGTGTTTGGCATTTTTTTTGTTTTCCTGTATTTCCATTTACTGCCCTCCTCTCACCATTAATCCAAGATTGTTTGTATCTGTAATAGGTGCTTTTTGGGATTCCATGACATTTGTACCATGCATTCTGACATACATCCCTTCCACATAACTTCAATTTATCTATAGTATGTTCAAAAGTTTGACCTTGATCACAACTGCTAGCATTTGCGGTGAATGTATTAAGTACAAAGTTTTTGATGGAAGGTTCATTCATACCTAGAGTTAAATTCCAACTGTGATTGAAAGTGCTTAGAGATAGATTGGAGAGACATCCTTCCTTGCAGAAAGGTTTTTTCTCAACTTCAGACAAAAATTGTTCTCTTGTTTTTTCATCATTTTCCCTTGCCTTTGGTGTACTAGATGGAGTAGAATTTACCTTTTGGTGTTTGTAGGCATTGTAAGGTATTTTTATCAAGTTTTCATTACTACTACATATGGAGGATTCATATGAATTTGGGTATACCAGTTGAGGCAATGGATCTTCAAATGCACTCCACATTTTTACTAACCCTTCTGGAATTTATTTTAGCCTTACTTCCATAACAAAACCATCTTGATGGGCCAACTGGCTGATAGGCCATTGGATGAGAGATCCTTCTGATATGGAGAAACCCTTGCAAAAAGGCCTAATTAATTTATCAACATGCACCCCAAATGTATTGCCATCTAATTTTTTAAAGTGCACCATGTCTCCTTCACAAACATTTGTAATTGTTGCTTCTGCAACAAATTTGTGTTCTTTTGAACAAAAATGTATCAACTTGGCAGTAACCCCCTTGAACTTCAAATTGAAGTCAGTGTTTGATGTGGTGGTTGTTTCTTGGAGTTCATAATTTCCATTCACACAAAGTGTAGTTCTTGTTTCTAGATAAACTAGGTTTTTGATTGGCCAGGCAACTTTGTTGTTGCATTGTAGACTTGGATAGCAATCATTACATGTAGTTATAATATTCTCCACAAAAACACCAAACTGTGTGGGTCCCAACACTACTCCCAAAATCACATGTTGTTCTTGTACTAGGGATATAAATCCTTCAGCTATGTCACCTTATTTTGAAGAACACCAATTTATGTTTTAGCACCACGTAGGTTGTAGCAAATTCATCCTTGTCTTTAGGAGTTGTGAAACAATGGCTATCACTGTTAGAATTCAAACCCTCATCCTCATTAAATGTATCCTCTGAGTCACTGCTCATGATGTTTTGAATGCCATCACCCCCACATGTGAAACTTTTGAAATCACATGCTTAATCATTTGCTTCCTTTCCCATGGGATAAAGTATCCCTTGTTTTCAATTTCTTCTAGGGTTTCACAATCATCAATTGTGTATGGTAGTCTCACTCTGCCATTGAATACAATACTTATTGTGACAACAAATAAGCTAGACCCCATGTCTCTATAATGGAGTGTATCTTTGGATGGATAAACTAGTCCCTCCACAACTTTCACACCTTTGGATAGTAAATCCACATGTGCTCCATCTTCAAAAATAGAGTTCATTTTCAACTGTATCCACAAATAAAAAGAGAAAATTAGTACTAAGGACACTTAAATATTTAACATTAGTATGGAGAATTGAAATCACAATGAGAAAATAAAAATATACATCTTATATGAACATCTTTAAAACATCATTTAATCCAAATCTTTGAACATATAACAAATTGTATTACACCCTTAGACCACTTGTTGTGTGTATAATTTTATCCATAAAACACATAGTGTAGGGGAAAGGAGCCAATGATCATGAATCTTAAATGTAGGAGGTTGTTAGAGTTACTTAACTATCATATTTTTTATTTAAAAAATACCTTTAAAAGATTAAGATTTTTTTAATGCACATATTTTCTTTTGTGGATTTAAATTTTGTTAAAAAAGTATTTTTAAGGGATTTAAAATAGGTACTTTTAGTACAAAAAAATTAATATTAGCCCTTACTTGTGAATAAAATCACCTTTTTGGGACAACTGATGTGTCACCTTTTTATTGGTTGATTTGTACATGTGACTTGATTTTACTTGTGTTATTGGCTAAGTTTTTTCTAAATTTTAAGTATGAATGTTGACTTTTATTTTTACAACTAGTGGTACTATACTTCACATTACCACTCACATTCATTGGCTTATGCACATTCATTGGCTTCTTTCCCCTATGGATTTCAAAATTTGTATAGCCTAGTGGCTAATGTGACTTAATTTTTTTCGTACATGTTAAAATTCAAATATTGACTAGAATGGGAGGTCAAATGTTGGTGATCACACTTCAATGTGCGAGTGAGCACATTTCCAAGTTTGAAAAATCACACTTGGACATGCGAGTGATCGCTCATTGTAGTGCGAGCGAGTCTTGGCCTTGTACATCTACGAAGTGAGATTCCTCGCACGATTGAAGTGTGATCACATCGAAGTGTACACGACACATCGAAGTGTGATCCCTCCATCGCACTTCATGTCAAAGTGATCCCTCAATTACAAGTACACAACAAAGTACGAGCATTTTCAAGATGAAGTGTGAGCATTCGCACTTGGAATAGCGATCACTCACATATCGAAGGGCCATCATATTTTCACCTGCCATTCTAGTCAAAATTTGTCTAGCCTAGCGGCCTCTTGGACTTAAATTTAGGGCCATTAATATTGTGTCGAAGTAAATCGTTCATGTATTTAATTCTCTAATTGTATAGCTATGTTTATTTTATGGTATAGAGTTCAAGTTTAGTCTTTATTTGATTAACGATGGTGGTATATGCTTTGATTCAATTATGTGTATTAATTGTTTCTAAGATTTTTATATCTTACGTAATCTTTTAACAATATAAGTTTATTTTTAATAATTGTGTATAATATTGAGTAGAAGTAACCCATGCTACGTAGTTTATTAATAATAATTGTTAATATTAAAGACTTAATTTCAATTAAATATATGTATGTCAAATTTAAGTTTCAAACAATGTCGAATTTTAGTTTTCATACATTAAAAATTATGTTATAAAAATCTTACCTTAATTCTTTACAATAACAATTACACTTTTTTGTAAGGTCAAATGTTACCTAATTAATATTGTGCTTCCCTAAACATTAAATGGCCATTAAACCGTATAATGTAAAATCCGCCACTTGAGAGTATTTTTTTATTTTTTGTACTACATTTAATGTTAAGTGGTACAATATTAAATTTTAATCCACACAAACTCTGTTAATGTCTGTATTTTAATGCAATAAAATGGAAAATTGTATACTCATTTTGAAGGTGACAACACCAAAACAAGGAGCACATATACAAATGGGGGAAGAACAGAGTTACAAAAAATTAAAAGAGGTAAAGCATTGTTATTTTATTTTGAAGAATTTCATTTTATACACCCATTTCACAGTGATTGTAAATATTGCATTTGTTAGTAGGTAATTAACCAATTTTCAATGTTTCTCCACATGTTTTGATTCTGTGAATTTACAGAGTGTAGGACCCCTTGTATATTTATTATTAGAAAATGAAAAATGAAATTAAGTTTAGATAAAAGATGGAGTACGTAAATTGTTTCATTTGTGAATGTTTATAGTAACTAATAAATTTGCAGGACATGGAAAAATCACCATTTTCCTTGTTTTCACATTTCAAATCCCAAGTTCTCAAATCAACTCCAAGAAACTATGAAGACAATATGGTTTTTTCAACATTACCATGTAAAGGACTTTTGCATGCAAAACTTAGATGGAAATAGTGTCTCAAATTTGCAAGAGAATAAAAGGGGCACACAAAAATTGGGTCCTTTCATTCCACATTCACAAATTGATCTAAATTCTCCATATATTTTTGATGATGTTGATGATTCAAAATTAGAAGAAATATTTTCAATAACCCATGCATATGAAAGAGATAGAAATAATGAGGAGATGATGAAAGAATACAAAGAAGACTTGTGGTCAAAATCTATTGTGAAAACATTTATTTCAAAATATGAAGAGGTGTATGAATATTTAAACCATGGAAAACTTGGAAAGAAACATTGGGATAATATAGCAGATGCTTTGAATCAAGTTTATGGAAAAACATTCACTGGGATGCAATGCAAATACAAGATGAACAGGTTGAAGAAAACCCTCAAGAAGGAGAAACAATTGGAAAACACAACATTGGCAACACATTCAACATGGACTTTCTATGAAGATATGGATCACATTACACAAAAACACACAAGGTTATTGGTTTTAATGGAAAAGAGAGGGTTAATATAACCACTTCTACTTCTGAAAAAGACATGAGAGGGAAATCAGAAATCCCTTCTATCAACATTGAAAATTTGGAAGGAGAAAAAGCAAGAAACCCCTTTGAATAAAAATGGAATTAAGAGAAAATGTGTAAAGAGAAAAATAAACTCTTATGGATATTTGAAAGAGGTAATCATAAATAGCATGCATCTATTCAGTTAGAAAATGAAAGAAATTGAGCATGGAAGACTTCAACTTGAGTGTGAAAGAATGGAACAAGAGAGAAAGCTAATGGAGAAAATATTGGATGTATAACTTCAAGTCATAAGTCTTTCTACCTAGGTAAGTTACAGTTTTTTTAACCATAGTAATATAGTATTGCATCATTCATTCCATTATAAAATATGGTATACATTGTGTAAGAAAAAATATCATGCATTGGAGTTAGCTAATACTTCTCTATTTTACATTCTTCTTTTTTATTTCAGAACAATTCCAACGATCAACATCATGGGTGCCACCAAGATCATTGACACACACATCCCAAGATATTGTTTGTGTAACAAAACAATTTAAAAATGATGTCGGTAAACATGTATATTTTTGTTGAGGACAATATGATAATTCAATATGTGAGACATCAATTGAACCACATATCATTGGTAGTATAGTCAAAGTATGGAATACTTATATACTCTCTATGTAATTTATAGATGATAATATTTCCAATGAGCATGGTGTTATTTTGTTGATAATGTTGATAATATTGATAATATTTGTGTGTGGCATATATGGTTAATATTTGTGTGTGCCATTAAACCAAACAATGTAAAGTTCATGCGATATTTGAAATATGATAATTCAATATGTGAGACATCAATTGAACCACATATCATTGGTAGTATAGTCAAAGTATGGAATACTTATATACTCACTATGTAATTTAAAGATGATAATATTGACAATGAGCATGGTGTTCTTTTGATGATAATGTTGTTAATATTGATAATTTTTGCATGTGTCATATATGGTTAATATTGTGGTTCCCCCAACATTAAACAAACAATGTAAAGTTCATGTGATATTCAAAATATGTGTGCCATTTGATAGCCATTAATTAGCCATTAAATATAAATAAAAATAATGGCAACCACGTGTCTTTTGTAGTTCATGCACCGAAGAAAGTGGTTGTTGGAAGTGTCGGTTCCATGTAATTATAGATTTTCATTTATTGGTATATTTCAAGGACACTTAAATTTGTGAAGCTTTTGGCGAGAACATTGGCGTAAGGGAAAAAACTCTGTAAGTGTAATAATTCATTGGAAAATATGATCATGGTTTGATTTCCAAAATTCTGAGCACGGTTTGTTTTTGTGAAGGCGTCAAAAATCGGTATGCATTCTCACCTTTGCTCCTTCCAAATTTTTGAAATTCTATGAATGTAGAATTTTACATAGCCTTTTCAATGAAACCCTATTTTTTCTACTTCCAGTAGTCAAATCTGTCTATTCTTTAATGCTCTTTGACAAACACTTCTCAACTGATAGGGTTTGACATCATTTTTTCATTCTATCTGTCGATCCCTAAATGATTTTCTAAATATGTGTGTACCCTGCTTGCGAGTAATGTAAAACATGTTATGGGTATTTTTTCACAAGAGGACTAAGAAATGATTCATAAAATACCTGACATGGACATCAATGATTACTGGAAGTGAAAAAAATGGGTGTTGTCGAAAAGGATGAGGAAAATAGATTTTGTTCAGTTAGGGTTGTTATTCATTTAGGGATTTTGGACTGCTAGCGGCCGGTTTATATAGACATTTCATTATAAATTAAATTGTAGTAATGAAATAGTGATAGTAACTTCCAGTAGATGAAATAGTAATAGTAACACAAATAATTGTTTGCTTGTTTACAGTAATTGTTTGATTACATAAGGAAATTGTTGGAAATAAAATTTTATAAAAACATATATGTGACTGCCAAAGCAAAAATGCAAAGAGTTCCATCTGTGTAGGTTCCTCTTTGAAAAATAGTGAATCGGGGAATTATAAAACCTACTATTTGAGAAGTTAGGCTAAACAATATTTTGAATAATGTTTCACTTAATTGATAGTTCTGGAAAGACATATACAACAATTAGAGATTAAAATTACAGGCTCTGGTTGTTTTAGTTAAATAAGCTAATGATATATCAACACTAAAAATTATAAGATGTCATGGCTTTTCTTTCTTAATGTGACAATAAGCATATGGAAATAGGGAGATGTGATATCTTGGGAAATTGTGATGTTTAATGACAAGGGAGATTATACATAGGTTTTGGAGTTAGTATGTTCATAATAACACTACAAAGAGTTTTCTCATTATATTTATTAAAATTATACCATGGCCTTTGAGACTTCATTTACTAACTAATTATAGATCACCATCACTTTTGAGATTTCATTTATCATTAAAATGTGGAATTTTTATATTCCTTTCAATAACTTATAGTAAATAGTATGAGAACTACATAAGGCTTGATCCCTCTCGAGGGTATGTAGTGCAACACTTGGCTCCATCAGGGATAGTCCAACCAATATAGTAAAATTATAAACAAGTAAAGAGAGGTATTCAAATTCGTGGAACAAACTAATCAGAGCTAATTAAAGCATGACCCCTGAAGAAAACATGTAATGCAACTCTTTTCTCAGTTCAATAATAGATGTCCAGTGAATGATGCCTAGTGAACACTAAGTTCAAAATATTTTGTCGATGCTGATCATAGTGACCACTAAGCTTGTAAATGTTTTGTTGTGGCTGACCTTAGAGACCGCTAGGAACATAATTTCAGTATGTGTTGACCCCTCTATAGTGAATTTTTTACTAATTCTTTGCCTCATTACATTTAAATATTTCATTGTCACAAGATTGCCTAGGATAGGAACAAAATACGCTAAGCTCAAAATATATTTCAAAGCATTTTCTCATTGCATTAATAGTTTTACTTTTAATGAAGCCTAGGTGACAAATTAGATTTAAATATTTGATTGTAGCACATATTAGCAACCTAGGAACAAAATTACGTATGTTGTGACCCATCGATAGTGTTCATCTATTATTCATTCATTCACTCATTGCTTTTGGACAGATTAAATAATTTAATGTTAGGACCGTAATTGAACTAAAATTATAAATTGATTATTGAAATTACTTTGGCGGGTGGAAGAATATGGAAATTGTGATATTTAATGACCTAGGGAAATACAATTATAATTAATTAAAGAGATGTATACATGATCCTCTGACGAACTAATGTTAGACCCTAAGTAAAGAGTTGATCATTGATATTAATGGTGGAAATATGGAATGATATTACACCTGGGAGATTTTACAAGTCAATAATAAAGAGATGTCCATTAAAATGTTTAGGTAACATAAGTTCAAAATATTTTGTCAAAGATGTTATTGACCACTAAGATTTATATATTTTCTTGTTAATGCATTAGTAGTTTTCCTGTTAATAATGCCTAGTGACCACTAAGCTATAGGTATATCATTGTGGTTGATTTAGTAAAACTAGGATAAGAATAGTATTTATTTGTTAATGATTCTTATACACTTTTTAAGTTCTAAAAAATATGTTTAGGATGACCCTAGTGACCACTAGGATCAAAAATACTTATGTTTGTACCCCTCAATAGTGCAAGGATTGGCGTTCTTTTTCTCATTGATATAATAGGTGTGCTTTAAAATAAGCCTAGATACAAAAAATCTCTAAATAATTCATTGTTGCTGAACTTAGCGACCGCTAAGATCAACACTACGCATATTTTGACCCCCACTAGTACAAATATTGGAGAAAACATTTCTCACTCTAATAATAGTTTTCCTATGAATAATGCATAGTTACAACCAATCTCTAAATATTTTGTTGTGTTGAACTTAGCAACATACTAGGATCTCATAACTATGTAAGTCTTGAAGCCTCAATAGTGCTTTATTGACAGAAATTTTCTCATTGCATTAACATTTTTACTTAAGTGACGCCTAGACCGAATACCATTGTTAAAAGTTATATGTATATCTTGAACCCCTTTCAGTGGTGCATATGGAAATTGTGCTTTTCTCATTCCATTAATAGTAAGTCTATGAATGAATTAAAGAGACGTATACATGATCCTGCAACAAACTAATCAGACCTAAGTAAAGGTTGATCCCTTAAGAATACATGTATTACAACAATTTTCTCAAGTCAATAATAGATGTCCATTGAATGGTGTTTAGCTAACACTAAGTTCAAAATATTTTGTCAAGGTGGATGTTATTGACCACTAAGATTTATATATTTTCTTGTTAATGCATTAGTAGTTTTCCTGTTAATGATGCCTAGCAACCGCTAAGCTATAGGTATATCATTGTGGTTGATCATAGTAACAACTATGATAAGAAGTACATATTTATTTGTTAATGATTCTTATAAACCATTAAGCTCTAAAAAATATGTTGCGGCTGACCCTAGTGACCACTAGGATAAGAAATACTTATGTCTGTACCCCTCAGTAGTGCAAGGATTGGCATTCTTTTTCTCATTGCAATAATAGTTGTGCTTTGAAATAAGCCTAGATACGACAAAGCTCTAAATAATTCATTGTGGCTGAACTTAGTGACTGCTAAGATCAACACTACATATATATTGACCCCCCACCAGTGTAAAGATTGGAGAAATTTTTCTCATTCTAATAATAGTTTTCCTATGTGAATAATGCATAGATACAACCAATCTCTAAATAGTTCATTGTGGCTGAACTTAGTGACTGCTAAGATCTGAACTACGTAAGTCTTGAAGCCTCAAGAGTGCTTGTATTGAACAGAATTTTCTCATTGCATTAATATTTTTTACTGTAGTGATGCCTAGTGAATGTCATGGTTAAAAATATGTATATCTTGACCCCTCAGTGGTGCATGTACAGTTGTGCTTTTCTCATTCCATTAATAGTAAGTCTGTGAATGATGCCTAGTAATGAGATGTATACATGATCTTGCAATGAACTAATCAGACCTAAGTAAAGGTTGATCCCTTAAGAATACATGTATTACAAAAATTTTCTCAAGTCAATAATAGATGTCCATTGAATGGTGTTTAGCTAACACTAAGTTCAAAATATTTTATTGAGGCAGATGTTATTGACCACTAAGATTTATATATTTTCTTGTTAATGCATTAGTATTTTTCCTGTTAATGATGCCTAGTGACCGCTAAGCTATAGGTATATCGTTGTGGCTGATCGTAGTAACAACTAGGATAAGAAGTACATATTTATTTGTTAATGATTTGTATACACCGTTAAGCTTTAAAAAATATGTTGTGGTTGACCCTAGCGACCACTAGGATCAGAAATACTTATGTCTATACCCCTCAGTAGTGTAAGGATTGGCATTCTTTTTCTCATTGCAATAATAGTTGTGCTTTGAAATAAGCCTAGATACGTGAAGCTCTAAATAATTTGTTGTGGCTGAACTTAGTGACCGCTAAGATCAACACTACGTATATCTTGACCCCCCACCAGTGTAAATATTGGAGAAATTTTTCTCATTCTAATAATAGTTGTCCTGTGAATAATGCATAGATATGACCAATCTCTAAATATTTCATTGTGGTTAAACTTAGCGACCGCTAGGATCAGAACTACATAAGTATTGAAGCCTCAAGAGTACTTGTATTGATAAAATTTTCTCATTGCATTAATATTTTTTACTAGAGTGACACCTAGTGAATGCCATGGTTAAAACTATGTATATCTTGACCCCTCAGTGGTGCATGTACAAGTCATGCTTTGCTCATTCCATTAATAGTAAGTCTGTGAATGATGCCTAATGAAATCTAAGCTCTCAATATTTAGTTATGACTGACCCTAGTGACCGCTAGGATCAACACTTCTTTCATTTATTTGGAAATTATTTTCTAAGCTTACCTAATATTCATAATTAGGGACATATGAATGTTGCCATAAATTCAATTAGGTCATTTTTCTCAGTAATTGTTTATGTTGATCATGTATGCAATGTTCGTGGCCCTTTAATTTTTCAACATGGTGGGAGAGCTGGTAATGTTGATGGTAGATGATTATTTATATTCCAACGAGGATGGTAGAGTAATAAGAGATACCATGTTTGATCTAGTTGCCTTACATGATGAATTTCAGCATTACTCAGCTCTATTTTCCGTAGTACAGGATGAAAGTGTTGATGTTGATGTTGTAGACAAAAAGGGTATACCAAAAGATCAAGTGCTACGGTTCCAAGACATAAGGGCTATAAAAATATTTGGTCTCTATTTAATTTCTGCTAAACAAGAGGTGCTTCCATTTCTGGAAGTGATCGCTTCCTATCTACTTCATGCCAAGTCCAAGGATTTGTCATTATTTTCTAAATCATGGAAAAATAGAATAGGTTTTGTTTTGGGAATGCATACAAAAGTTATTATAAACTTCCAAAGCCAGACTCCATGTATAACTCAAAAACAGTCGAGTCCTGGATGGCCCAAAAGAGAGTAAGAGATGTTTTGTAGAGTTGGGAATTTGACCCATTAGATAATATGGATGATTCTAATCTGTCTGATATCCTTATTAAAAGGTTTAGACCAGGAGTTTGTATTGGCATGGCCCTCATGAATAGGCTATATGGAAATTCATCAATCTCTAAGGTGGATGTTTCCTAGATCCTGTTACTTTCTTTTATTATTGATGATAAATATTCCCTCCTTAGGGAAAGTGCTCTGTGTCAATTTAGTGAGAAAAAGAAATAATTTCATTCGACAATCAGAAATCATTTTACATGGCTTCCTATCTTCTCGATGTTATCTGTGGTGTTCTTGAATGTTCAAATTTCTGTCAAATCTGGTATCCTTTGAGCCCTTTGAAGGTAAATGAGAAATATTCAGACTTGTATGCCCATCATTTCAGATCACATATTCAACATATATGCACTTATTTGTATCCTTCTCTCTACCAATAATTACATGAAATGGTGACACCGAGAATATCTGATGCCATCCTCACTTCCATAAGGAAAATGGGAATTGTATTATTCTATCCAGAATATATAGTTATCATGATTGAGGGGCTCCTTACACCTCCTTTTTAGTTGTCATATTATGTGCTAGAAAAATCGGTAGAACAAGAGTTGCATATCATATTTGCAATGGTATTGTTGGAAAGTGTAAGGAGAAGAAGCTTAAAACACATCCCCCCTTCCCAGTCTATGTGGGATGCAGAAAATTTAATAGGTGGCCTGATTTGAAGGCTTCCTCAGCCCATAGAAATTCATTTCATCTCCCTAAACACCCTTTAAGGAAATATGACAAAATGAAAAGGGTTTCCCAACACCTTAATTCACATAAAGGACAGTTAAATATACCATATGCTCAGATGCATGATGATAATGACTGGGTATGGATTACCCAAACATCAGATAACCTTGTTAAATAGAATATGAAGGAGACAGGGGTGGTTCCACCTCTGAGAGTAATTATTAAAAAGGAGGCTACAAAGAGAAAGGCAACTTTGTATTCAGAACATTCACAAAATCCCTGTGCTCCCTTATCTCCACCAATTGAATCTCGATTTGAGTTTTGATAAGTATTTCCCAAACCAAATGAAGCTCCAAATTTGGTGGCATATGCCTTAACTTCATCAGGTGAAGAACATGAAACTATGCAAACTGAAATTTCAGCCACCGAAGCCCCAGTTCAACCCTCTCAATCTTCTCCCTCCACTTCACATGAAGTGAGACAAAATTGGGTAGAGTAATACATAATTACCCACAAAGAACATCCAGATCGGGAGGCACAAGAAGAACCTTTAGTAAACATCAAATTCAATCCAAGGATGGGAACCTTGAAAAGGGTAACCAAAAAGAATATGTCAACACAACAAACCATTTTTTGGCATGAAACTTCATAAGACCTCTTAACTCTTACAAAGAAAAGGAAATCCAAAGGCTCCCAAGTGGTGTAATATGAGGAAGATCCAGAATCCTTGATAAGGGCTACAACTGAAGTATCTGTAGAAGTAGTGAGAGGAGTACATGCTAGAAATAAAGAGCTTGAAACTCAATTAAAGGCCACAGTTCCTCCTGGCATAGTTTCTAATGTAGAAGAGGCATTGCATGGCTTGTACAATAATATAAAGAAATGTATCAGTGCAAAGGAGAAATCAGAACCATTATTGAAAAAGAAAAAAAACTCATTAGAACAATGACATCATTGCATAAAACATTAATACAAATGGGGTAGACTGTTGAAAAAGGAATTTGTAAAGACCCTTCAATTATGACCATGGATGATATTGGTATATGCCAGACATATGCTAATTATATGAAGGAAATACTAAGGGAATGGAATGAACATGTAAGAATACTTTCTTTGTAGTTTGACGACATTATTTGTAGAGGAAATCATATTTTTACAGAAGCTTCAATCATGGAAGTATTTAACGGAAACCATGAATTGGTTTCTGATGAAGATTTCACGACATTGCTTAAGCAATTCTTGGTTAATTTTCAAAGGATAATAACTGATCCAAACGAAGGAGAAACTTCACATGTCGTTGAGAATATTTCCAAAACAAGGGAAAAAATATAGAAAATCAAGATACTCTGAAGGAAATTTCCAAAAAAGTAATTGGTAGTCAAAAGGATTTGGTTGACAAGTCAAATGTGTTATATAAAACCCTGATTGTTGACATAAAAAAATATAAACCAAATATTCTCATATTTGTAAAAAATCTATTAAGGAAACATGACAGCGAGATGGTAAAACATGTCCTAAATGAGAGCAATAAACCCAGAGAAGTAATTTTGCTTGTGGACTCGGATCATCAACAATGGCCCATAATTAAGGGAGAACCATAGTGAATCATAAAGTGTAGTATCTGAGAAATGTGGGTAAACACTGTAATATGTATGACATGTTAATAGATGAATATTTATAATTAATTGAATGTTCATTTCTATATTCCAAATTTTATACTTATTTAAACATTGATTTGTTTTTTTGATATGCTAAGCTCCAAATATGTCATTTGGCACAAACTAGCGCACACTATGCTCAAATATTTGTAAATGAGTATCGATCGCTAAGCTCGCAATATCTTACATGTTATTTGTTAAATCATAGCGACACCAAATATTCAAATAATATGGTTGTAACAATGATCATACATGGCAAATTTAAAAAAAAAACATCAAACCCGGAGGATGGAGAGCCACATTAGCGAAAAATGTGAAAATAGCGAAAATCACGAAAAAAAATGAAAAGGGCGAAAAGTTTGAATTTTCAAAAAATAAGGTGGTGGTGAGAGATGGGGATTTCACGTCAGGCATCAAGGTCCTCACAGGTGTGAACAAGATTATGGTGGGTAGTGGTAGGGGTGAAGGCATTCGAGGCCAAGCTCAGGAAATCGAGGTGGAGATGGCAGTGTCTGAATTGGTCAAAAAAATTGGAGCTAGCTTGGTTGTTAAATCTTTGGTTTCTTTGTTTGGAGATTTGGTGGTGGATAACCTGGTTGTGGAAAAAATTCTGGTGCTAGCCGAGCCCCTAGAGGGAGTGCCTCAGGAGGTCCCTTCCAATCCAATTTTGGCGGAGCTTTTTGGGCCGAAGTGCTCGGAGTATTTCAAGGTCGGGGGAATTGATTTTAAAATTGTTGCGGAGAGTCTTCAGATTTCTCTGCCAGCCCCCCCAAGGAAGACTTTTCAGATTCTCGAGTGAAAAGGGTGATCTACTATAATTTTTTTGGAGCGCACTTCTCTTGGGGGAGGATTTTGAGCTGGGTGGCGTGGTTTTAGGTCAATAAAGCTAAACCTAGGTCCAGCTTCCTTTCCAATGGTTTCTTCCACGTTTGTTTTCCTTCCCTTGTTCTATTGAATCTGGTGTATAAAGGTGGCCCCTGGTTCATGAATTCCTCTAGCCTTTACTTTCACCCTTGGTCTCAAAATTTTGATCCCTGGAAGGGAAAAATCTCTAGGGCCTCGCTTTGGTTAAGCATACCTGGATTGTCCTTTGATTTCCGTAAATGGTTTGTCCTAAAGCCAATTTCAAACTCTCTGGGAGTCTTTGTGCCCATGCAAAACCCTTCCTTGAATTTTTGGAGGAAAGACACGGTGCGTCTCTATGTGGATATGGAATTGACTGCCCCTTTACCGCTTTCCTTGTGCCTCCAAACTAAATTTGGCCCTAAGTGCTTCTCCATTGAGTATGAGGGTCTGAACGCAAAGTTCTTTTATCATGGGAAGTTGGGGCATTTGAGTGAGTTCTGCTCTATGAAATTGGCTAAGGGTTATAAGGAGGTGGATTCTCAAATGGCAGCTTCAAAGGAGGATGGTTTGTTGCTTGTATCCGTTCCTTCTCTGGTTTTGGGTCTGTATTTTTCTTCTCGGGAGATTGAGAGCGGATTGGAAGCCCCTTTGGTAGGAGATTTATCCCCTCTTTCTTTGCTGAAGGAAACTAAAGAGGTGCATAAGAATTCCATGGAACCAATATCCCTAATCAAATAAGGGCTCGAGAAAGGGCAAGTGGAATCTCTGAATTCACTTCAAACTTGGATTTCGGATAAAGTTGAGGCAAAAATGCTTTAGTCCTTTTTAGGTAGTGGAGTTTTCAAGGATGGGGAAATTGATCCTGATACACTGGTACCAGCTTTGGTTCCTTCAAAATTGGCGTCATTACAAGAGGGGTTGAAGGAGGCCATTTGTGGCTCAGCTGGTAGGAGGGACAACAAATCTAAGCAGGAGTTGGCCCTAAAGGAAGTGGATGCGGGGAAACATAATGTTCTAAATTTTTCCTAAATTGTGTCTAGGAAGGCTATTGCCCTTCCCTCCCCTAAATGAGGACCCTCTCTTGGAATATCAGGGGTCTTAATACCCCTTACAAGTAACTCTTGTTCAAGCGTTATCTCTTTTCTTCATAGGCGAGTGTGGTGTTGCTTCAAGAAACCAAGATAGTAGTTGGGGAGGCAACTAAGATTTGGGGGAATTTTGTTAAGGGATGGAAGTATTTTTTTAAGATGTCACTAGGGCCTCAGGGGGTTTTGGTTTCTTGTGGAAGGAGTGTCAGGTGCGGGTTGATCTTATCTCCCAAAATTTCAGTTGGTAGTTAGGACGAGTCTGTCCTAATTGTTCTCAATCAGTCTTCTACCTCTGCAATGTGTATGGTCTGAATAGTATAATTGGCAAAAGAGAGGTGTGGCAGGATATCTCCAGGTATTTTCTCCCTTTTGAGGAACATTTTCTCCTTCTTTGAGGTGACTTCAATGTTATTACATCAGAGAAGGATAAGAAAGGAGGTCTTAAAATGAATCAGCAGTCCAAGGTAGATTTATGTTCCTTCATTAATGATAACTCTCTTCTTGATATTGAGCCCAAATAGGGGTGGTTCACACGAAGCAATCGTAGAAGGGGTTTCAGTAATATTGTTGAGAGGCTTGATAGGTTCTTAGCTAGACCCAATTGGTCTCTAAATAATTTTGTTTTAGAATGCTTGATTTTTCCCTGGTCTGGTTCAGATCACTTTCTGGTTTCCCTCTTGGTTAATATCGAATTTGCTCCTCGTAAATCCCATTTTAAGTTTGATCTTACGTGGTTGAGGGATGCTTCTCTGGAAAATAATATCAAGTAGTGGTGGAATTCCTATAAGATTGAAGGATCAAAGATGTTTTTGCTTTCTCAAAAACTTAAATTTCTCAAAGGGGACCTGAAGAACTGGAATAAGTCTTGCTTTAAGAATGTTTTCGAGGAAAAGGCTAGAGTGAAAGATGATATGAAATCTCTGAATGAGAAATTTTTTGTTTCTGGTATGGGAGAGGTGCAGTTTCTATAGGAGAAATCTATTCTGGCCAAGCTTGGTGAGCTTCTACTGAGAGAGGAAGAATACTGGAAGCAAAAATTGAGAGAGCAATGGCTTAAGGGAGGGGACATGAATTCAAAATTCTTTCATTCAGCGATCAAAGCTAGGAGGAGCTCAAACTTCATCTCTAAAATCAAGAATAGTGAAGGTATGGTCCTTTCTGATTAGAAGTAGATTTCAGCTGAAGGGGTTTGGTTCTTCACCTCCCTTTTAGAAGGTGATATTACATCCTTTAAAGAAGAGAAATCCTCTTTTCTAGATAATATCCCGTCATTGATCACTGATGCTCAAAACGAGACCCTACTTAAGCCTTTTTCCATGAGCGAAGTGGAGAAAGTGTTGTTTTCTATGGCCAAGAATAAAGCGTCAAGCCCACATGGATTTTAGGTGGATTTATTTCAGAAGCTCTGGAGCATTTTTGGGTATGATGTCTTGGCGGTTGTGGAAGAATCCTGTAGATATAGATCAATGCTTGAATCTCTGAATTGCTCCTTTATAAGTATTTTTCTAAAAATGTCTCAACCTTCTTCATTAGCATATTTTAGGCATGTCTCCCTATGCAATAATTCTTACAAAATCATCTTGAAAGTCATTTCTACCAGACTTAAAGGGGTGTTGGATCCTCTTGTTTCTCCAGAGCAACCTAGGTTTGTGTCCGGGAGGTTGAATTTTTATGGTATTTTTCTTTCCCATGAGCTTATTCATTCTCTTTCCAGCAATAAACCTCTAGGTATGCTGTGAAAATTGGATATCAGCAAGTCATATGATAAGATCAATTGGCGTTTTCTAATCAGGGTGCTTAGGAAGTTGGGTTTTTCTGATCAATTTTGTAACTAGGTGTTTAGCTACATTTCTAGTCCTTCTTTCTCTGTTTTGATCAATGGTAATATAGAAGGTTTATTTAAAGGAAATCAGGGACTAAGGTAGGGGGACTCTCTGTCCTCCTTTTTATTTATTCTAGTGGCAGATTCTCTGGGTAGGGCCATTTGCAATTGAATTCAGGAGGGCAAATTGAATGGCCTGAAGATTACGAAGGGGGTGAATCCTATTTCACATTAGCAATTTTTGGATGACACATTTTTGTTTTATAAAGCTAGTATTCAAGAGGCCAAAGAACTTAAGGGGATGGTGGATGCGTATGCGGTTGTTGCAGGACAAGAGGTTAGCCTTGTTAAATCCTTCATCTTCTTCTTTAATGTTCCCCCTTTTTTGGAGGCTATAATTTTAAGAATTTTTGGCTTCAAAAAAGGCTCCCTTCCAGTCAAATATCTTGGTGTGCCCATTTTGGTGGCTCGAGCAGGGAATCTATTCAGAATGATCTCCTTTCTTTGGTTAATTCGAAGCTAAATTCTTAGAAGGGAAAGTGGCTATCACTAGCAGGGAGATTGGTACTCATCAAATTTGTTCTTAGTGCCTCCCCTCTATATATGCTTTCCATTCTTAAAATCCCCAAAGGTGTTCTTGTGAAGTTGATTGGGATTGTGAGAAAATTCCTATGGAAAGGTTCTTCTACAGAAAGGAAAATTCCTTTGATTAGTTAGGAAAATTTTTCTAAACCCAAAGAATTCGGTAGGGCTGGAATCCTCAATTTGGGTCTTCAAAATTTGGCCCTGGGTACCAAGTTGGTCTGGAATCTCCTCTCGAAACCACTGAGTCTTTACATTCAAGTGGTGGAAAATAAATATATGGGGGCACATATTTCAAATTCTATTCTCTGAATAGCTAACCCCCCTCATGGTTCTCATATTTGGAATTTCTTGGTGGAATGAAGAGAGGTATTTCTATATAATGCATCCTGGAAAATAGAAAAAGGTGACAGGGTGCTATTCTGGGATGATCCTTGGAATGGTTTTCCTTTACTTTGGGATAACCCCGAGTTTGGGGAAATTAAGAGACTTTTGGTAGAATAATGGGGTCCATATGTTTCCAATTATGGTCAGGCTTCGGAAAATACCCCGACATTGATGGAATGGAAGATTTTCGATCACTTGGATATCTCAGTGGAAGCTAAAGAAAGTTTCTGTTTGGCCTTGCAGGAGAGGCAGAACATGCTTTTTGGGGGAAAGGATGAAATTGTTTGGACAACGGCCTCTTCTAGGAAATACTCCCAAAACTTTGGATACAAGTTGTTGCATGCAGATAAGGAAGCAGAGAACCTGATTTGGAATGCCTGTTGGTCCTCCTCTTACCCCCCTAAAGCTGGCCTTTTCCCTGGATGGTATTTAAAGGTAAAATTCTCACTCAGTAAAGAAGGAAAAGATATGGGTTTCATGGGCCCTGAATTTTCTTTCTGTGTGAGAAGCATGAGGAGGATCAGGACCACCTATTTTTCCATTGCCCCTTCACAGCGGAATGTTGGAGTTGGTTGTGTGTCAGGCTCAATCTTCCTTAAGTCCAACCTTCTACCCTTCTTGAGGCCATTTTCACATGGCCAATTAAATTTCATCATGGCACTCTCTTCTCTATTTGGTTGTGCAGTATCATTCTTCTCCTCTGGCATATCTGGTGGGAGTGAAACAAGAGAATCTTCCAGGAGGAAAAGAATCTAGTGGAAAGGCTTATTCTCATACTAGAATGGGCTATTTCTGAGGCGGTCTCTTCTAATTGGTCTCGCTTTCAACACTTCTCTAATTTTGATTGAGAAATAGAGAAGTGGTGGCCTAAAATCATCAAACCTGGGGTGGGTGCCCAGTGTCCTTTGATTTCTTCAGCCTTACTTTGAAGGTTGGTTAGGTGGTATCCTCCTATCCTGGGGTTCCACAAACTCAAATTTGACAGAGCGGTCAGAGGAAATCCGAGAGACTCGGGTGCTGGTTGCATTGTGATAAACGAAAAGGGCCTCATGGTTGGGGTAACTTCCTTCAAGATTAGGGATGGTACTTGTAATTCAGATGAATTACAGGTTCTGGACTTGGTTGCCTCCCTGAAGGTGGAAAAAGTAGATATTATAGGGGATTCGTTAGTAATAGTGAATGCAATCATTAAGAGGGAAGCTTTGTCTTAGAAATTGGACTTACAAATCAAAAAGTTCCTTTGACAACTCAATAAATTTAGTGCTTGGAACATTGAGCATGTGTTTTGGGAATGTAATCATTGCATTGATAGGTTGGCGAATGCGGGGATCGATCAAGTAAAAATGGATAAATTGGCCTTCAATGCCAAAGCATGGGAAGGATTAGAGATTATGATTTTGTGTGAGGTGGCCTTAAGTGAATACACCACCTGAGTGTGCACTTGTGTGAAGTGTTTGGTCTATTTAAGGTGGGCATTTAGGGTATCTCCTTGCATCTTTTTCTTTTTTTCTTGGTATGGCTGCCCCGCGTATTGCCTTGAGCTGTGATTTTTAGGAGATGGTGTTTCGGTTTAGGATTACAGATAACCGGTTGAATAAGATTTTATGATTACCTGTGTGGAAGAGTTGGAAGCCATCGAAGCCATTTTGGGTGGTGTTTTTCTATCTGTGGAAGGATGGTATGCGTGAACAGTGGTGTCACCTCTGTGTTTGTGGAAAATTCACTAATTATCCATCCTTCAAAATTGGATGTGGTAAATTTGGCTTTGTACTAGCTTCAACCTATGTTCTATGGAAATTTGACCTTAGAAGTGGAGAAATGATGTTTGGCATTCTGGGCTACGGAGGATTCATTGTAGGGCATGTCGAGGGTGGATGTGGGTGTTTTCAAAGAGCTTGAGAAGAGGTTCAGCATTCTGTTGGCTTTCACTAAGTGGTTGGTGGTGTATGCTCGGGACCATGTTGTTAACCGCATCCACCTTGTGCTCCTGAACGTACATGCCCTCAGTGCTCCGTTGGAACCAGTCCCGTCTGGGGGAGCCGAGTTGAGGATTTTTACGGATGGAGCTTATGATTTCCTTGGGCTGGGTTGGGCGAATGCTGAAGCTGTCGGCATGGTGAAGGTGGAACTGGAAGAAGAAGAATTTTTGGGTCAGGCATCCTTGGCATCAAGTGTTGATGTCTCAATGGAGTAGGGGGAGTGATTCCCTTTTTAAAAGTTTTATAATTATAGTGTAAATTTTAAGGTGATGGTTTTTGTTCATTTATACCCAGCTGCTTTTGGGTAGCATGTTTTGATTATGTTTTCTTCTGAATTCTCGAGGCTTGGCCTCTGCTACTATAAATAGGGAACGGGTCCCTTCAACCCACTTTAACTATCAAAAAAAAAAATTCAAATAATATGTTGTAACATAAGCTAGTGAACGCAAAGCCAATAAATTTATTCTTAGCAGCATAAAACTTCAAGATATCCATTATTGAGAACCGATCACTAAGCTCATAAAAATTTTTTAAGGCATAACTTGTTGGCTGCTAAGTATGCAATATCTTACTTGTTTGTCGTTGAATCCTAGTGACAAAATATCTTCAAATAATATGTTATAACATAAGCTAGCGGATGTTAAGCTAAAAATTTCATTCTTTTTCTTGTTAAATGCTCGAGACATCTAAGCTCGAAATATTCTATTGTGGAAGCACCTAGATGCTGTGTAGCTCAAAAAAATTTAATTTGATTTGTTAAAGCATACCACCGACAACTTGAAAACATTATGAGTATGAATTTTCTAGAGGACGTTGGCCTCCTAGAATATTAATTTATTCTGTTAAATCCTTGTCGTCGTTATGCTCCAAATATTATGGGTTAAATCCTAATGAGTGCTAAGCTTAAATTATTACATCATTGTAAAGGCTAGTGGCCGCTACACTCAAATCAATTTCATTTAAAATGTTAAATCTTGTCAAAAGATTTGTTTTAAATTTTATGGTGCGGTAGTAAGTAGTGGCTGCTAATTTCATACTACTTAATTTAATTTGTGAAATCCTAGCGACTGCTAGGCTCCAACTAATATGTTGCGGCAATACCTAGTGGACGCTAGACTTGAAATATCTTTATTTATTTTTTAAATCTTAACGACCACTATGTTTTAGCTATTATGATGTGGCAGTGTCTTAGAGGCATAAAACTTCAAGATATTCGTTATTGAGTACCAATCGCTAAGCTCATAAAAAAATTTTGAGGCATAACCTAGAGGTTGCTAAGCTTGCAATATCTAATAAGTTTTTCATTGCATCGTAGCAACAACATATCTTCAAATACTATGTTGTAACATAAGCTAGCAGATGATATACTAAAAATTCCATTTTTTGTCTTGTTACATGCTTGAGACATCTAAGCTCAAAATATTCTAATGTGGAAGCGCCTAGGTGTCGAGCAGCTCAAAATATGTGCATTTGATTTGTTAAAGCATACCACCGACAACCTCCGAATATTATGATTAAGCATATCCTAGAGGCCACTAGGCTCGTAGAATCTTAATTTGATATGTTAAATCCTTGTGATTGCTATGCTAAAAATATTATGTGTTAAGTCGTAACAAGCATTAAGCTTAAATAAGTATATCGTTGTAAAGAATAGTGGCCGCAAAGCTCCAATTAATTTCATTTAAAATTTTAAATCATGTTGAAAGATTTGCTCTAAATATTATGTTGTGGCAGTGCACAATGACTGCTAATTTCATACTACCTTAATATAATTTGTGAAATCCTAGCGACCGCTAAGCTCCAAATAATATGTTACAGAAATACCTAGTGAACTCTAGACTCAAAATATTTTTCTTTATTTTTTTAAATCTTAACGACCACTATGTTCAAACTATTAGGATATGGCAGTGCCTTAGCGACCTAAGAGTTCTAAAGATTCATTATTGACTACTGATTGCTAAGCTCAGAAAATATTTTTGAGGCATAACCTAGGGGCCGCTAAGCTCGTAATATCTTACATATTTTTCATTACATCGTAGCGACAAAATTTATTCAAATAATATGTTACAACATAAGCTAGCAGACACTAAGCTAAAAATTTCATTATTTGTCTTGTTACATGCTCGAGACATCTAAGCTCGAAATATTCTATTGTGGAAGCGCCTAGGTGCCGAGGAACTCAAAATATGTTCATTTGATTTGTTAAAGCATACCATAAACAACCACCAAATATTATGATTAAGTGTATCCTAGCAGCCACTACACTCATAGAATCTTAATTTGATATGTTAAATCCTTGCGACCGCTTTGCTCCAAATATTATGGGTTAAATCCTAGCAAATGATGAGATTAAATTATTACATCATTGTAAAGGCTAGCGGTCACTAAGCTCAAATCAATTTAATTTAAAATGTTAAATCCTGTCGAAAATTTTCTTTTTAAATATTTCGTTGTGGCAGTACGTAGCGACCGCTAATTTCATACTGCCTTAATTTAATTTGTGGAATCCCAGTGACTACTAAGATCCAAATAATATGTTGCAACAATACCTATCAAACGCTAGACTTGAAATATCTTTCTTTATTTTGTTAAATCTTGGCGAATGTTATGTTCTAATTATTATGATGTGGCAGTATCTTAATGGCCTAAGAGTTCAAAATATCTGTAACTACCTACCGATAGCTAAAATACAAATATGGTATTGTGTTATACCCTAGTTGTCGCTAATCTCACAATAGTTTTCTTCTTTTTATTAAATCCTAGCAACAACTAATATCCAAATAATATGTTGTAGCATAACCTAGCGGTTGCTAAGCTAAGAATATAATTCATTAATGTGTTAAGTACTGGCAACCCTAATGTTCAACATATTAGTTTTTGGCCTTCCATAATGACTAATAATATTGTGGCCTTCCATAGCAACCCTAATGAATTAATATATATGACAACACTCTATCTTTCGCCAATAATATGTGGCCTACTAATAATATTACTTTAAAATAATTATATCGTCATGACTACAAAGCTATATGATTTTTTGTCATGGCTTAGTAGGAGGAAAAGGAAATATAAATTTAAATACATAGTGATTAAAATATTTAAAATATAAAATTTAGGTGTCTATATAATATGTTTACCTTCCATTGCACAAAAACTTATCTCACAATTGAACACTTGATATGATTTTATAGTTTTAAAGTATTTTGTTAACCTCTAATATCTTCTAAAAAATTCAACGTGGAAACCATATAAACAATGTGCAATGAAATAATTACCTTGGGTTGTTTTTATTATCATAACAAAAGGAAAAAAAGGTAGAAGAAATGAATACCAAAACAATATTTTGAGTCTTGCTAAACATTACAATTTTAAAAACTAGTGATTATGCGATTGGCCATCATTATCGAGAAAAAACAATCTAGAGGGGGATATAGAACGGCGGAAACTTGAAAGTGTTCAAATGAAATAAAAACCCAAGCTGAAAAGGGATTAATTTTTCTTTGGTTGGGGGACAATAAATTCCTTATTTTCTTAAAGAACAAGTTAGTTTGATAAAACGATTAGAAGGAACTGGTAAGCAGAGCTGGGCTGTGGAGCACGTTTTCGTAGGGCAAAGCAGGGTTGGAATGACGTGAAAAGATAGGAACTAGTAATCACAAGGCAATTTGAAAAAACAATCAAAAGGAACTGGTAAGAAGATCTAAGCTGTGGAGCACGTTTTTGTAGGGCAAAGCAGGGTTGAACTGACGTGAAAAAGAGAGGATATGGTCGAAGACATAATGATTGAACAAGCCCACAATAAAAAAAGTGCACATTTAATATATTATACATTTTTGATAAATACCTGATTTAGAGATGAGATTATTTCATGTTTGGTGATGTCATTCAAACCACCATCTGTTGCATCAAACTAACTATCTACACTATTTTTCCTCAACCCCTTTGCTTCCCTAGTTTGTGTTCACCTTTTTCGTTATTGCCTGATTGTTCCCTTTTTGTTAATCCACAAATGAGATTATAATTATTTTCTAATTGTTCCCTAGCCAAAACAAACGGGATTCTTACACTCAGCCTTGTAATGTACGGCTTGCTTGTATTGTTCTATGATTTCACAAATTGTTGTTCTGCAAGACCCAAAAAACAAAAACCCTAAAAACTAGTTCTCTAGGGTATTTAATATTTTTTCGGCACATTCCACGTTAGAAATTTTGAAAATATAAAAAAGTGTGGGATATGAAAATTTGAAAATTAGAGTGGGGGAAATTGAGAGTATATTGAAATTTCAAATTCTCAAAAATGTGGGGGAATTCGCAATTCAAATTTTGAATTTACCACTCATTAAGTAAAGGTGCAGGATATCGTAAAAATAAACAATATTGAAAACAACGCCTTATGTTATTGGCTATAGCTTAAAATAGTTAAAACGTAATAAAACATATAATATTATAATAAAACAGAAGAAATAAATTGTATAAATGTATAGGCACAATTATTTTTATTTTTATTAAAATCAACCTACACAATGTTAGATGTAGTGCGCTAATGAAATATAATTTTCCAATTACTTTGTGCCACATGGCAAGTTTGAACCTAATAGTTATAAAACATTATAATTGACACATTTACTACGAAACTTAAATATAAAGAAACAATTATAAAATATTTCGAAACTATATGAAATCGCGATATTGTAATATAAATAGCAACCAGTAAAACAATGACATGTGGCATCAAAATTCTGAAATCTCAAAAGGTGTTTTTTGCATCTAAACAATGAAAAACAGTAGCACTTATTAGTTGTAAAGATAGTGTTTACAATGAAAGGAGGTATTGGAATGAGCCTAGAGACCGCTAAGCTATATCATGATTTGTTATTCTATCACTATTTCCAAATTAAGCAATTGTTGAGCCTAGCGGACCCTATGTCATTTCGTTCAATAAATAAAGCAACTTAGTGGTTGTTAAGCATTTTCTTTAATAAGATCCGATGTCAATTATATGTTGCAATGATATATCTTATAAAAACTACAAAAAATATCACTTATTCTCAGGGGTATATATGGATTCCAATTTACAAAGATATATTTTATACGAGATAAATATGCAATGCAACAATTGGGGTTGTCGTGTAAAGACCGCCCAATACGATACAATTATAATCAGTGAAAAACACTATCGATCCAAAGCAAAACATATAGTGATTATAATGATAAGTGATATTGATAGAAGCCTAGTGGCCGCTAAGCTAGATCGTTTTTTTTTCATTATATAGCTATTCTAAAATTAGAAACTGTTGAGCCTAGCAGCTACTATGTTATTCCTTTCAACTAGTAATGGAGCTTAATGGTCACTAAACATTTTCTTTGATACGAACCAAAAGTCTTGATCCCTCTCGATGGAACGTAGTGTAGGAATTGGCTCCACCATGTAACGTGCAACCAATTTGATACAATTATAATCATTGAAAATTACAATCGATGTAAATATAGTGATTACTACGATAAAAGGTAATGAAAGAATCCTAGCGGCCGCTAAGCTAAACCATGATTTGTTAATCAATAACTAATTTGAAATTGATAAATTGTTGAGCCTAGCAATCGCTAGGATTTTTCTTTGATACGAACGAATATGGATTATAATTTACAAAGATATATCTTAGGAGAAATAAATAAGTCTTGAATCCTCTCGATAGAATGTATTGCAACAATTGGGTCTGCCATGTAAAGTCTTCCCAATACGATAGAATTACAATCAATGAAAAACACTATTGATCCAAAGTAGAATAGATAGTGATTACAATGAAAAATTATAATGATAGGATCCTAGCGACTGCTAAGATAGACCATTGCTTATTATTATATGGTTATTCTCAAATTTAGAGTTGGTTCCACCAGGTAATGTGTGGCCAATTCGACAACACTATAATCATTGAAAATTACAACCATTGTAAAGATGTAAAATAGTGATTCCTATGACAAGAGGTAATGATATGATTGTAGCGGCCGCTAAGCTAGACCATGATTTTTTATTCAATGGCTATTTTGAAATTAAGAAATTGTTGAGCCTAGCAATCGCTAGGATTTTTATTTGATACGAATGAATATGGATTACAATTTACAAAGATATATCTTAGGAGAAATAAATAGACTTGATCCCTCTCAATGGAATGTAGTGCAACAATTGGGTCTGCCATGTGAATTCTACCCAATATGATATAATTACAATCAATGAAAAACACTAACTATCCAAAGCTGAACAGATAGTGATTACAATGACAAGTAGTAATGATAGGATCCTAGTGGCCACTAAGCTAGACCATTGTTTGTTATTATATATCTATTCTCAAATTTAGAAACTGTTGAGCCTATCGGCCACAACATTATTCCTTTCAACTAGTAATGGAGCTTAGTGATCACTAAGCACTTTTTTTGATATGAAGAGAAAGTCTTGATCCCTCTCGATGGAAAGTAGTGCAACAATTGGCTCCATTAGCTAACGTGCAGATAATTTGATACAATTATAATCATTGACAATTACAATCGATCTAAAGTTGTAAAGATGGTGATTGTTATGACAAGAGGTAATGATAGGATTGTAGTGGTCACTAAGCTTGACCATGATTTTTTATTCAATAGCTATTTTGAAATTAAGAAATTATTGAGCCTATCGGTCGCTAGGATTTTTCTTTGATACGAACGAATATGGATTATAATTTACAAACATATATCTTAGGTGAAATATATAAGTCTTCATCCCTCTTGTTGGAATGTAGTGATGCAATTGGGTCTGCCATGTGAATTCTAGCCAATATGATATAATTACTATCATTAAAAAAAGTGTCAGTCCAAAGCTGAATAGATAGTGCTTGCAATGACAATCGGTAATCATATGAGCCTAGTGGCCACTAAGCTAGACCATTGTTTGTTATTATATAGCTATTTTCAAATTAATAAAATGTTGAGCCTAGCGGCAGCTACGTTATTCTTTTCAACTAGTAATGGAGCTTATAGGTCCCTTTTTTCAAATTAAGAGATTGTTGAGCCTAGCCGCCGCTATGTCATTCTATACAATTAGTAATGCAGCTTAGTGGTATCTAAGCATTCTATAATATAAGAACCTAACTAGATTATACGACATAAAGAATATATCTTATGAGAACAATATAAGGCTTCATCCCTCCCAAGGGTATGTAGTGCAACACTTGGCTCTGTCAGGAATAGTCAAGCTAATATGATACAATTATAGTCATTAAAACTCAACAATAGTGGTTCATCAGAGGTAATTCAAAACAATGATTTATTTTAGAATAGTCATTCCTTTCAATTAGTAATGGTTAAACCTTTTATATGAACGGATGTGAAGAACATACTTAATGCCGATAAATAAAACTGATTAGGTCTTATTTTACTACATTATTTTTTAAATGTGATATAGAAAAAACATAAACATTTTTATTTAAAAAATTCATTTCAATTAAATCCTATTTGTTTCTCTCACTTGACATCAAAATATGTTTTCAAACTTAATCCTTTCATGCTATCTATTCAATGTGGATGGTTTACCAACAAGTAATGGAAAATCCTTCCAAAATATGTTGTTGTTAATTGTCATCTAGAAATGTTTTTCATGTTTTATGCAATTATTAATGATGTGATCCTTCCAAAATATGTTGAGTGTTAATTGTCAAGTAACTAGTTGAAGGTTAGATATCATGTTCAATCTAAGCCTAGTAGTCGCTAACCATTATGTTGATTACTCTCTGATGATAAAAAGTAATGTACTATAGAGATTCGTGATTGCAAAGGCTAATACTTGCATTCATTACCATACAATGCAAAAAAAAATTACTCCATATGTGAAGTAATTATTAATATATTCTACTCCAATTACAGGTAAAATGTCTTCCATTGTTTGCACTCCATTCTCAACAATTCCATTCATTGAAGGCATTGAGTGCTGGAAGAAAAGAGATGAGGAATGGTTTGTTGAAATCCATGACCCTGACAACTACTAACCCGACTTGTGGTTGTTTTTGGTTATAGATGGCATACATGAGGAAGTCGGTATGGTTATATCCTCAAAAGTTGTTGATTTGAGTACATTGTGTGTTCAAGTCGAACACATTGACTATGAAAATAATAAGTGTCTTATTCTGGATATGGAGTTGGATGTTTCTTTATTTAGGAAATGGGAAATGAGGGCCTCAGAAGACAAAACACAATGTTCTTGTTCAATATATGGTTGGGATTTGGGGTTGTTAGTAGATAATGACAAAATTGGTTGTTCAAATGTAGAAGACATTCACAGTGGCATGCTTGCAGTACTCAGAAAATTGTATAGAGATGATACAACCTCTTCCGTTTGTCATTTTTTGAATAGAAAAGGTTCACTTTCACCACCTAAACATGCCAAGTTGTTTACTATGTTGAGGAAAACATATTTGGCTAAATTGGAGATCGATCCATCCAGATCAAAGTTACAGGGGTTGAAAAAGAATACTAAATCAGTAGCATTGTTGAAGAAAGCAACCACTATATTCATGAAAACAGAACCTTCAACTATTCAGCAGTTTGATTACTTTTTGTTCAATGGTGAAGTATTTTCAATTGATGTTTCAAGGTGCCATGTAGCACCTCCAGAGTATCAGTATCATCTTGTAGATGATGAGAATGTTGACCTTCTTGTGCACTCTATGTTGATAAATGTTATTCCTACACAGAGGGATGTAATTCTTCTTCCCTTCTTGGAGTCTATGAATAAGGTTTACGGAGTTCTAAGATCTGAAAGACTTGGAAAGGGATGACATTAAATTTTATATACTTGACAACCAACATACAATATGTGCACAAAAAAATATTTTGGGCTCAGATACTTACAAGTCTTTACATAAGAGGCTATGGTTTCGAAGGGCTCACATTCTTTCTGCAAATGCAACTAATGAAGCCATTACTAATATTTGCAAACAATAGAATGAAGTGAATAGAACTTGGATAGACACCAAGTTTATTGATTTTTTGTACAAAGCTAGATCAGTTTGGAAATCGCTTGGATGTCCTCAACATCTTGGATTGACAAAAACCAAAATAGAAGAGTGGAAGGTAATGTATTTTAATTTTATTGCATTTTTTATTAACATTTATCTTCCTTATATAAAAATATAAAACATATGATTTTCCTTTGAATGCAGAACTTTGAGAATCAATGCCTTTTGATTTTCAAAATGGACAAAACAAAAATCTATATGACAAATGGAATTTTCTATTATTGTCAGATGATATATGGACTAAATGGACTACAACATTTCAGCTGTTTAGATCTGGTGGCCTTGCTTGTTCACCTATTAAATATAATCAGGATAAATTTTAGCCTAATTCATTGGCAAGATTCATAACCAATTCATTTAGGGTTGCTAGAGGAATGAACAACGAAGAACTATCAGTACTAGTAGAAAAAGTACAATCAGGGGATGTCTGGTTAACTGGCCCTATTCAGGAAGGCATAATAGTAGAGACATTTGATTCTTACTGCCAGAGAATAAAAGGAGACAGAAAAATGAGAGAAAAAGTTCTACAATATTTTAAAGAAAAACATCCAAATAATGATCTATTGACATCCTATAGTGAATCCAATGTAATTGAAAAATTTAAATTGCATGAATCACACTACTGCCAGTTGTCTATACTATTGGGTGAAGAGAGAAAAGGAAAGAGAAAATATGATTCCCACATAGGGGGAAAAAGCGAAACAAAACAAGGACCAGGTGGCGGAAGAAGTTCTTCTCATCGAGGCTCAGACAATATTAGACAACTATGTGATGTCAATGGAAGAAAATATACCCGCAAGGATGGAGGACACAAAATATTTTACTTGTCAATGTGCATACCCATTCCATCTTCTGTCAACTCTATCAGCTATTCCTGCCACCAATCCTTTCAATGTAGAATGTGTTATCGTTGATTTTTGTAATTTGTCTAGCGATATTTCTTCTGAAGTAATAATGGAGTTGCTAATAGTTATTGGAACCAGTGTGCTCAATTATATTATTATTGTTCTCATACCAATATAATATTCAAAAATGTTGAGAGAAACAGTAAAAAATACATGGAAAAGGTTAAAGACATAGTGGAGAATCGATTCTGGATGGATGCTACAGACTCTATGATAGCAGTGGGAAATTTAAAAGTTTGTGTCTTATGTACACAATAACTGGAGTGCACAACTGTGATGATAACAATGATGAAAGAGAAGAAGTCACTAGGGATTGGATGGAAAAACTGCCACAACAATTGATAACTGCAAGTGAAATTGGCCTAAAAGGAAACAAACATCCTTTTCCTTGTGAGAGATCATATGAGTTCTGGGCTGAGATGTTCACTCGATGTTGTTCCCATAATTATTTAGTATTAGTGCTTTACGGCAGCAGTGTCACACTGCGTGCATTAGTTGAATCCAATCTATCTGTTGTTTTTATTGTTGAGACACATAGTCAAGAAATGTTTTTGAAACATTACTATTCTCATATGAAGAAAGGTTTGTACTAGAATACAACTTGAACATGTGATTATGTTAAATGTATTTCAACCGAAAAAATCTACTTACACATTTCTTATTTACACAAACAACCAAAGAACAATAGGATTTGATGTACAAACCTCTCAACTTGATGTTATACAACCAACCCAAAATGGTGATTAACCCTCAATCATTTTATAAATATGTTTAATGAGCTTTGTTTTCAATTGCCATTGTTTTCATTTTTTTGACAATACTCTATGTTCACCATCTCTGAAGACAGATGAGGAGAACTCAGCCACATCATGCATGAATATGCAATCAAATCCTGGTATGTTAGTCATGTGCATTTATAAATAAGAACCGCTACTAAGACATTTATAAGAAATTTAATGGTTTATGCAAACAACTAACAACTGGAGAAAGTAACATTGGAGTGCATTGGTAACCAACATGAATATGCAGTCAGAACCAGGTATGTTAGCCATGCATATTTTTAAACATAACCATTTCTAAGGCTCACAAATTTATAGAAAATGATATCAGCTAATTCTAGAAGTGGAACCATTTTCAAAGAAGGAATTACCAAATAACCTATTTCAAAAGTTCATGGTGGCATCCAATGCTACATAGTTTGTAGTTACCAGGTTGTTGGTTGTCTACATAAACCATTAGTATCGACATAATGATACAGACATTAGAATCGATGCTTAGTCCAACCAATGATGGCATAGCCTAGCGGTCACTAATCCACATCAATATCTTAGAACTGTTCTCCACCAATGGGTGGTTCAAAGAATATAAACGAACCCTAGCAACCACTAAAATTCATTCAAAAGACATAACATTTTGATTTTTACTTACCCTATTACCATGGATAGCAGTATGTTTTTCAATTATGCTTTCATTTACCATAACATGAAATTGATTATAAATTGATTATTGTTGTTTGCAATACATTTTGCATAAAAAAAACCAATAGCTAGTAAGGTTTATGCAAGCCAAGCCGGAAGCTCAATCGATAAGTGGTAGCTACCTAAAGTGTTAATATTGAATTTACCATTTTACCACGTAGATCACTATTTTTTTCAAATACACTTTCATTTTCCATAGCAATAGCTATATTACGAATAGATTGATGTTTTTTTGAAACAAATCTTGCATTAACGGATCCAGCTGTGGGTAAAGAAGATGCAATCCTACACGTAAGACCCATTGGTAAGTGGTAGTTGTAAGCTAAAATGTTGATTATTTCCATTGGTTAGAATTGATATGAGACTGATTTAAAAAAAATTATTTACTTCCCTGCAGTTAGCCACAAGAATTACTTGTTTATTTTAGATTTTGAGGGCTTTTTGTATGAGAAAAACCAATCATCCTCTAGGGAGATGTCATTCAAGTTCAACAAGGAGACTATCAACATGCGAGGTGGCCTGAAAGAGTTTATAAATTCATTATCAACAAAATTTGAAATGGGATTCTGGTCAGACAAAATCACTTCTACTGATGTTGAAAAACTGACAAAGGCCTTCAATAAAAAATTATCGATTGACTTGAATCCAGTACTCACCTGGGGAAAATAACATTGTAATATAGTCGATGGAATTTCAATAAAAGATCTAGAAAATGTTTGGAGTAGAAACGATGTTCCCTACAGTTCTAAAGACACAATGTGTATTACATTTGGTGTAAAGGGAAACCTTCTAGCAAATTTTTTGGTTGGGATGACAAGCAAAGGAGAAAATTATTTAAAAGATATGTGGTTGATGACCGATTTGTACAAAGACTTATCACTAATAGTGTCAAAGGGATTGAATGTGGTAGAGGGCATCAAATATTTGGAGTGAGTAAATGCTAAATAAAAATTTAGCATTTCAAAATGTTATTGTGATGATACAACTTAACATTGTAAATAAAATACATTCATATGTTTTAGTGATGGTTCTGCATAACTATTTTGTATGCTGAGATTGTACGATTATAAGTTGGGAGAATTTAAATTTTCCCTGATTATAAGTTCAGAGTGTGAGTGTATAAGTTTTGAATGTGAATTAACAGAAAATATTTATTGTAACAAATCTTTGAGTAGTTTTTATTAATGAAATATGTATTCCTAAATTAATTATGAGCATGCTTAAATACTAGTTTTTGCTTCAATAATAGAAAATGTATACCACTTTCCAATGCAATGAAATAACTACAATATGGTATGTAAAGACTCATCACACTGAAACATTACATTCTATTCAAATAAATTCTGCACAAAAAAATATTCCTAGTATAACAATAAGAAATGAGGAATGCCCTTAGATTTTTTACCTTCGTCACCACCTACAACCATTTGATTTTTGATATAACAATATCGAAAGGGACTTGTTTTTTATTTTTCAATTGATTCACCACCCTCAACCATTTGATTTTTTTTTTTTCATTTACAGATATGAACACATGCAACATGAAACTAATCATATTTGATATAAACGGTGTTTTGGCACACACCCTCCACAAGGTTGATTCGGCATTTAAACAGTTAAAAACGTTTGGCGGCATCGAGCTCAAAAAAAAATTAATTTCTCAAACCTAATGTGAAAGAGTTCTTATAATGGTGTAAAAAACATTTCAAAATAGCAATATGGACATCGGTGAGAAAGTCAAATGTTGATGACATGATGCCTTCATTCCTTCAAAACATTGGCTTGGAGGTTGCAAGCTTCGAGTTCATATTTACACAGGAAGATTGTGTCGAGACCAAATGCTCTGATTATGAAGGTTCTGGGAATCCCAAATTATATCTCAAGAATCTTAACTCCATTTGGTTGCAGTTTAATGCATCGTACAATTGTAAAAATATAGTGCTTGTAGATGACTCTTTAGAGAAAAACAAGTTCAATGATGTTGCAAACTACATAATTGCTTAAACATTTAACATAGATTCTAATTCATAAGACAAATACTTGTTAGATGTGTTGTGCCTTTGTTGCAACCATTGAAGGACGTCGAAGATGTTTGGGATTATATTAGATCACAAAAACAATTATAGGGGATTTTATTAGAGCTTTAATATGTTTTGTATTGTTGATTTGGAAGCCCATCTTCGGGAATAGTGTTACATTATAAATTCAAATTATTCTTCAAATGTTTTACTATAATTCTACCTTTAGTAAAGGAATTTGAATTTATTTCATAGCTATATTTAAATACTAAAATATATTTGGGATAGTTTTACAGTTAATTTTAAATAAGTTCGTATCCATATTTGAATATGAATTTTTTATGCCATGTCTCTTACAGTTAATTTAATATCTACATTTAAATATGAAAATATATCTGGTATGGTTTTACAATTAATTACATTCTCCTACATTGGATCATTGCCCTCTACTAATTTCTTCATAACATCTTCAAAAATTCTCTGGTTGCGCTGAGGTTCAATCACACCATAATAAATGAAGTTAATTTGATATCTAACTTTAAATATGAAAATATATCTGGAATGGTTTTACAGTTAATTACATTCTCCTAAATTGAATCATCACCCTCTTTAAGTTTCTTCATAACATCTTTGGTAATTCTCTGGTTGCCCCTAGGTTCAATCGCACCATAGTAATTGAATCTGGAAGTGTCTCACATCTCGTGAATGTCATTAGCCTAGCGGCCACTTGGCTAATGGCGATTTAAATATTCAAATTTGCATAGTTTAATCTTAAAAACATTTTAAAACTGATAAGAGCATTATTCCAAAGAAAACATTAAGCCTAGCGGCCACTAGCCCTTATAAAATAGAACATGTATCTGTTTTATATGGGCTTGCAGCCGCTAGGCATTATTTCTCATATCAATGTTGGATTCCCTGAAATCATTAAATGTTTTTTCACAGATTCATTAATTTAATTCGTGATTAGATATATTGGACTCTGGAAGGAGAATTAACGGATTCCAATATTTTGATTTTTGGATTCCAATATATGTGATTTTGGAGTATAGTTAATTCCAATATATGTGATTTTGGATTCCAATATATGTGATTTTGGATTCCAATATATGTGATATTGGAATCCAATATGTGTGATTTTGGAGTGCAGATAATTCCAATATTTAACATTTTGGAATCCAAAAATAGTAATATTGGATTCCAATATTGGCTATACCATGTCATAGTTGTGGAAGTTCAAATGTGTCATAAGAAAATATATGGTTGTCATAATGGTAGGTAGAAGCAAGGGTATGACTAGCATCAGAATCTGGATCTAACTATGAGCTAGGTAAATACATTGATAGCAAGAAAGTAACTAACTAACTAGATACCTTCTCCTTCACGATTCCTTAACAAACCTTGGAATGGGCAAACGTAATGTGGATGGGTCCAGATTGCTCAAAATGTAGGTGCTTCCTTCGAACGGGAGAAAAACCTTCATTGCAACCATATCAACTCAAACTTTGCACCAATGGATAAAGGGATAATGGATATGGGATGATCAATATGGGGATATTTGGGCATTAGGACGAGGTGGAGGGATGTTCTATGCTCAAACGATGCAAGAACTCTGACAGGATATTCAATCTTATTCTAAAAGAGGGGGTGAGGCTCTATTTATAGCCTAGAAGTAGGATTAATTCACGGGTTTAGAGTAATCATGATTATGGAAAGTAAGCATGATTAAGTGAATGGGAGACATGAGGAATGGTCTAGAATTAAATTTGAATATTTAATTCACAAGTGGGGGACATGGGGAATATTTAGCATGTGAGGAAGATTGGGTTTAATTTAAGGGTTAAACAGGATTAATTAATCAATTAACATCAATTAATTCAATGTGTATTTTTATGGGAAATGGAATGGTGAAATTAATTGATTTATGATAGATGTAAAATTGGGGTGTCTACATTTTCCCCTCTTTGGAAGGGTACTATGAAATTAGTGTTCTATCAAAGAAACTAGACACAATGGATGAATATGCCCCAAGTGGAAACATTGAAGGTTTTAAAGAGATTCTTCTTAAGAAAGGTGTTCTTTCGATAAAAATTTATTAGAGGAAGAAAAGAGAAAGCATTTTATAAGCAAGAAGTAGAACAAAATTTTGCTTGTAAGAACGAGGGATGAATTCAATCTACTTTTGTTAAGAAAAAAGTAGATCATATGTTTGCTAGGGAGGGTAAAAGGTGGTAGGTGATGGATGTTATGATATCCTCGAAGATGTGATTATGGATAGATGGGATGATAACCCCCTCAAGGGGGGAACAAGAATGGAAGAGATGATAGATCTCTCGAAAAAAGGAGAGGTCAACTTTGCAGAGAGGAGGATGAGAATGGGGTGTAAGAGAATGGAAAACTATAGTGCGCAAATGGGGAAAGGTTTCACTCGGCATTAAATGCTAGGTGTGAGGATGTGTTGAAGGACGTAATGAGTAAGAGTGGAAAGAGAGAAAAAAGTAATGAACGTGAGTAGTGGTTAATTATGAGAAGGGAAATAAAAGTCAAAGGTGAAGGAGAAAAGGGTATAGAATAGAGCAGACGAAGACGGAAGAGGATAAAAAGGGAATAAAAGAAGTATAAGAGAATAAGAAAGAGGGATGATAGGAGAAGAAGGGAATGGTGAAGGACAAACAAGAAGAAGATGAGATGAGATGAGAGAAAATGTCAGAGCAAAGGGTGAAATTATAAAAAAGGCAGATAGAGAATCAAAATGGAGGGATTGGAATAGTGAAGAAGGGTGAAGGAGATGAAGTGAGAGAAATAATGGGAAACAAAAGAGATGATAGAACTGAGACAATAAATAAACTATAAAAGTAGGAGGTGAAGAAGACAAGGGTATAAAATAGAGTAAGCAGAGATGAAGGAGAAGAAAACATAGGTAGAAGAGAATAATATAGAATGATGATAGGAGAAGGGAATGAGGAAAGAAAAACATGAAGGAGAAGAGGAGATGAGAGGAGAGGGTAAAATAAATAAAAATGGAGAGAAGGATGGAAAAATGAAGGAGATGAGGATGATGAAGGATTTAAAGAAGACAAAAGAGGTGATAAAACATGGAAAAGAAAGAAACTATGAGGGACCAGGAAGATGTGGAGAAGATCAAAAAAAAGAAGAGAAACCAATACAAATTGATTGAAAAGGTGGGGGTGGTAGAGAAAGGAAGGGGAGGGTAGGAGGAAGGTGAAAATGATGGGGGAAGAAGAGACGATAGAACAGATATAGGGAGAAGATTGAAGGAACATGGTCCTCGTGAGGACAACCACGGTAAAGAATATGGAACATACCGCATGGAAATACATGTGGAGGATGGGATGATAAAAAAAATATGACATAACATTGAAGAGATAGGTTATCAATGGGGAAGTGAGAAGGAAGCATGAGGGGAAAAGGTGAAGAAGATGATACAGACAAAGTGAACCAGGACAAGGAGTGGGAAGGAGGGGAGGACGACAAAGAAAATGATGCAAAAGGAAGGAAATCAAGAACGAAGATATCCAATGAAGAGTGGGTAGCATAAGGAATGTAAAGAGAAGAAAGAAGGGAGGAATGATATGGATTAGAAAATATGTGGAGATACATGAGATGAGGATAAGAGGATGATGGGAAAATAGATAGAGGGTGTATGATGAAGACAATAAAGATATTGAAGAGGGTGAAGGGAAGATGGAGAGGTGGGGAAGAAGCTACAAGAAAGGGTGGGAGTGGAGAAAAGGGAGGGGAGGGAAGAGAGAATGGGGGATAGAAGAGGAGATTCTAATGAAGGGACATTAGGGGAATTCCACCAATAATGATTGGTAAAGAAGGATTAGAGTAAAATTGAAGAAAGTTAAAAGGGTAATGGGGAGTAGGAGAGATAATGACAGTGAAGGGACATTAGGGGAAGTCTACCAATAATGATTGATGGGAATAGAGGAAAGAAGGAATGAAGAAAAAATGGAGAAGGTCAAAGAGAGTGAACAAGGCCACATAGATTGATGATGAGTGAATTTTAGGGGTAATCCACCAATAATTATTAGCATGTAAATGGAAGATGATGATGAAAGAATGTTAGGGGAAGACCAACAATAATGGCGGGTAGTCATGGGGGTGGATATGTGGGAGAAATCAAGAAGATGGAATGATAATACTGAAGAAAAGTTGAGTGATGATTTGTGACAAGATGAAGGCATGGAGAGGATGCAAAGGATGATGATGAATGAGGTGAAGATGAAGAAATAAGACATGAAAATAATGGGAGGAAACAATATGAAGGATGATGGATCAATAAGGGAAAATGGGGGAAAGGAACATGCTTACAGGTGGAAGATGGTAGACGCACTTTGTGATATGATAGCTTGAGAAAGGATATTGGGAGGAGGAAAATGTGGCTGGTAGGGGATACCAAGAGGAAGAAACTATCAACAGAGGGAATGAAGAATGAGGGGAGGGAGAAGTACATAACAACTAATTTAACTTAAGGAGGACCATTAAGTAAGACTATCATGGGGTGGAAGTGGTTAAGTAAGATTGCCAAGCTAGGTATGATGGAGTTGAAAAGGGGGAAAACAGGAGATGGTGTTTGTGAGAATGAAAGAGGAGGTGACAGGATGTTATGATGGGGAATGAAGAGAAAATGTGGAGTGATGGGGGAGTGCAAGATGACAAATTATCCTTAAGAGGGACTCTTAAATAAGATTGCCATGTTACAGGAGTAGTTAAGTAAGATCTCCAAACTGACATTGATGATACAAAAGGTGAAAGAAAAGAGTGTATTGGGTATTGGGGTAGAATGGTTTGTTGGATCAGATGATTACGCTAAGGAGCGGGAGAAATGGGATGGAGGATATTTGATGGGATGGGGGAGGGATAGATGGAAAATCAATCTTAAGAGAGATTCTTAAGTAAGATTTCCATGCGACAGGAATGAGTAATTAGGATTGCCAAGCCAAAGAAGAAGAATGATGGGAAAAAGCAAGTGATTGATGGAGTTGGTGGGAAGAGGGTATGACAAGATGGACTGAAGGGGAACCCTCAAGTGAATTTCCATACTATGAGAGTGTGAGAGTGGGGAACCCTTAAGTAAGATTACCAAGCAAAAGATGGATACTAGGAAGAATGAGAAAAGAGTGAATGGTGTAGGTGATAGTGGAACAAGAGGTGAGAGGAGGTGATAACAAGGAAGGAAACCAAAGGAGTGTGACATGAACGGATGGAGGAACATATGCGGTGTAGAATGGAGAGTGTGAGGGGAATCCTTAATTGGGATGCCCAAGTGGTGATAGTGATGAGGAAAGAATGATAAGTTGAAGACGAATAACAAAAAGATGTGTGTGGTGGTGATTGGTGTCTAATGAAAGAGGAGATGATGGAGAAGTTTCTACAACGTGAAGATCTCAGGAAGAGGGTATATCTCAACCAAGATTCCCACACGGAAGGGGTGATTTAAGTAATATTGTCAAGATGAAGATGGAAGAGTGAAATGGAAGAACATAGAGTGGTGAGAGGGGACATGAATGGTAAGAAGGGTGATGTGGGGATAAGTTGAGGACAAGTAGAAATGAGGAGGGAGGACCAATGGATCAAATACATCTGGATCATGGTGGGGGATGAGGAGTTGTTGGATAGTGACTACTACCTGAGAAAAATCCTCAAGTAGGATTCGTAAACTACAACGGTGATCAAGTAGAATTCCAAAAGTGGAAAATGTATTAGTACGAGTGAATGGATGGGGTATAAATTAAGTTTTTTATCGTGTAGGAAGATACTCACGAGATGAAGGCATATTAATTTTAATATAGCACATAACAGGATGCATCATGATATAAAATAACGGGATGGCTAGACTATAATATGCATGAGAGAATAAACAGGGATCGTCAAAAAGGTATGATGCCCCGGTATGATATGCAAGTGCAAAAGAGCATAGACAAGGACCATCAAAGAGATATGATGTCCATGTACGATATGCAATCATATAATATAAGTATATTAGAGAAAACACCAGTATACATAAATCAAGATGCCCATGTAATATATCAAGATATAAGATAACAAGATAAAGAATAAACTTGCAACACAAGAACCTTTAAACATGTCCCTAACGTGTTCCACAGTGATGATTGATTAGTTATGCCCCCAAACAAAGATGCAATGATTCGGAATGGATTGGGTCATTTTCCTCAAATAAGGAAATAATGAGAGCCAGAATATCCCCAAGTGAGGATTCATGTGAGGGGAAATGATTTGAATTTGTTATTCTTAAGGTGGTTGAAACATTTGTTGGGGATGAGGATTCAAAGTGCAAATTGTGTTGATTGTTAGGTTTTTGATGTTTTTTAATTTTTTAGGATTTTGTGATTTTTGAATGTTTTTTTGGGAATTTTATGATTTTTGCATGTTTTTGTATTTTTGATGTTTTTCGAATGTTTTCAAATTTTTATGGATGTTTATACTATTTTTGGGGATTTTTGAGATTTTATACTGATTTTGGTGATTTTTGAGATTTTTTTACCAGAATGCATACTTCTTTTTTTAAACGCTTTTGACCAGAGCTTAGAACCAAAGGGTTACGAGACCCCACCCTTACAATAATAAACCGAACAAGAGCAAACAAAACACAAGACCCAAAACTCCACAAAAGGAGAGCACCGAGAGAGACGTGCCAAAATATCAATCCAAAGTTCTAAGATGAACATGAAAGCACATGACCATAACCTAAATCGAGTCGAACGAATGAAATGAACAACATAAAAAGGAGCCACCACCCCTTATGGTGACCCGTGAGTGGAATCGTCCAAGTCACTGATATTTACCACTGCCACTGCACACCTAGCATCCACCACACCACGATCAATGCCACCAGCAGCGCCTCTAACCAACTGCGTAGCCTTACCAAGTAAGAGTTGGAAGGTCACCTTGACATGATCCCGAAGGGCATTAAGATGATAAATGATCGAATTAATTGGAAAATGAGCTTTGGAGAGATGCAAAGGGGGTAATCTACTAGATTTTGGTCTGCCATGCCAGAAAAGGGCATGCACATTATCATCATAAAGGAGAAGTTTCATGTATTTCTCACCAAGTCAATTAACCTCGCACCTGAAGCCATTTACCTAAGAATCCACTTCTTCCACACAAAGCAATGTGTCAGGGATACAACACATGATCAATTCCTCACTTAAAACACCTCTGTGGACTGGATATATAAAGTGTACAGTAATAGCCTTGACGTTTGCCATGACCGGATGAAGCAAGAGATAGTTAAAGACAAAAACTATGGCTATTTCTGAATTGACCCGCGCCCTATGTGATTCTTGTAGTTAGGAATCACCTAACATGCACTCAATAGTTGCAGCCTCTTATACTGAACAATATCAAAAAACTTTTAGGAACCGCTTGCTGTAAATGGCCAAAGAGAAAGCCATTTCCCACCACTCACCGCAGAGAGTGATGAATGGAAAACTCAAGAAAACCATAATGTGCTAGCCCAAAAGTGAAAAGAAGGAAATGAGGAAAGGAAATTCAATGACCATCTAAATGGCACTGGCCTCATTTAATGTTGTGAGCTAAAGATGTGCCTTCATTCATGAGAAAAAATGACAACCAAGCCGCACCAATCTTCATGGGTATTCGAAATCAATGCAACATCTAGAATATCAATAGTTGCATTAGTAAGAAAATTGGTGGCGCGATTAGCTTCCCTAAAGACATGATTAATGCTCCAACTTTGAATTTTACCAAGCAAATAGAGAATGTTGGAAATATAGAAATTACTATGTCATGAGAAATTTGATCCCTTAGAAATTGCATGGACAATAACTTGTGAGTCTGCTTCCACCTAGAGACTATCATAACCACTGGAAACCACTAACTTGATGCCCTCCCAGAGAGCTTGAGCTTCTGTGAGGTTACAAGTACCATCGCTCAATGGAAAGGAACCAGCCATAATCATATCCCCTTTCTCATTTCTCATAATACACCCCACCCCTAATTTACCTGGGTCTCCTCTAGAGGCCTTGTCAAAATTTAGTTTGCAAAAGCTAGGGGGTGGACTCCACTTCACATTTATTCTTCTAAGAATTTTTTAAATTTGAGATGATCCCTGATGGACTATTGAACAAGGAGGAGGGATTTTAACAAGAGGCCAAGATTTTCTGATCTTGGCATCTTTCGATGTGTAGTTAGGATTTTTGGAGTTGTGAGTATTGACATTCTTCCGAAATTGCAATTTCCAATTTCCCTATAAAATTCTAAAACTTCAAATCCTCCTCTCTGAAGATTATAAGATTGCACGCTCCCACCATAAATGTCAAATCAAGAAAAAAGGAGCAATGGTCAAGATAGAGCTGAAGGCTCTTTTTCCCCCCAGCTTAGGCCAGGCCACCAAATATTTCATGATATTCCTACAAGGAGCCCAATCTATACCCATCTTGCTGGTTAATCAGTTCCAACGCCTCACCGCAAAGGGACAAAAGAGCAACAAATGATCAATATCCTCTTCAACGTTATGTCAGAGGACACATTTGGAAGGACCAACATAACCCTAGGCTTTTCTTCTCTGCTACATAAGGATCTTAGGTTTGACAACCAACCAACCAAAAATAGCCACTTTCACAAGAATCTTTGAGCTCCAACACCCGATCTAGCTTTTGACACCATTCCTTGACAAGGAAATCAGTTTGGCATAACCAGCTTTAATAGAATACTCGTCAGAAGAAGAGCCTAGTCAAAGCAGTTTATCCTCCTAAACCTTGCAAGCTTCCCTTCTCAACGAGAGGGACTCATTGAAGTCCATAACTTATTGCTTTGATAGTCCAAGAGAAGAAGGGCCTTTCCAACACAGAGTAGGGGAACCATCCAAGGTCATCTCCCCATAATCTGCCACTTTATTACCCCAAGTGGCCTTATGATCTACATAACATGGGCTGAATTTTGTTAGAAGAGAAGAGGCTCATGCCCACTCCAACTATCCTCCCAAAAGTTCGCAGCTTGTCCATTGCCGATTTTCCAAGAAACATGGTCTGATATGAGATTCCTGCACCTGAAAATAAATTCCAGATATGTGAAACCCTAGGTAACTCTTCGCTAGATAAAAGAAGCTTTGGTCAACTCACTCCTAGGTATTTATGAGAAAGCACTTGAAAAACCAACCTATTCAGATCAAAAATTAAATCCCACACGAATTTGGCACCGACAGCTATATTTTGGAGGTCCAAATCTAAAATACCCAGACCACCGAACGCTTTAGGAAGCTTTATACTATCCCATTTCACAAGTTGAAACTTTCTCTCCTCATTGTTCCCCTATCAGAGAAAGGACCTAAGAATTTTCTCAATTTTACTGAGGACCAACTTGGGGATCTTCATCACTGAGATAATATACATGGGAAGAGCACACAGAAAAAACTGAATAAGAAGAGATATGTCTGCCAAAGAAATACATTTCCCTTTCCATGATTACATCCTGGAGGCAAAGGAACACAACAAATCATCCCAGAAAAAATCTCTCCCCGCCCTAAAAATAAAGGAACACCAAGATATTTATGAGGCAGGGTACCAATCTCAAAGCCAATAATAGATCAAATACTCATTTGCAAGCGTGAAGAAACATTGAAAAAGAAAATGACATATTTATGAAAATTGATAATCTAACATGTTTCATTGGAGTAAATGTTAAGGACGAAATCAATGGCTCTGACTTCCTGCACCGAGGTGGCTTTGAATAGAAAAATGTCATCTACGAACTGCTAGTGTGATAAAGGAGGAAGACCAACAACTATTTTGAGCCCTTACAAAGAGCCATGGGCAATGGTAAGTTTCATTGCTCTGCTCAGAGCCTCAACAACGAGAATGAAGAGAAAGGAAGATCAGGGATCCCCCTATCTTATCCCTATATAACTAGGAAAGAAACCTTCAGCTGAACCACTGACCAACACTGAAAATCATGGAGAAGAAACACAATTGAAAATCCACTCACAAATAGTATCACTGAAGCCCATCCTCTTTAGAAACATTAAAAGAAATCTCCAATTGAGATGATCATCTGCTTTGCTAAAGTCAAGCTTAATCACCATCCTAGGAGAGTGAGAAGAAAACAAAGAGTGACTGAGCTCATGAGAAATGACAATATCGTCAGAGATAGACCTTCCAAGAATGAATCCACTTTGTTCTTTTGTAATGAGCCAAACTAGCAAAGGACGCAATCTAGAATTTATGAATTTTGAGATAATTTTGTAAGAAGTGTTGCACAATGAGATAGGGTGAAAGACATCCATAGATTCAGCTAGAATCTTCTTAGGAAACATACAGATGAAGGTGTTATTCATTTCCCCTAGAATCTTCCCAAACCTTATAGATTCCTCCACAGCAAGCCATACGTCCTCTCTAATCACACTCCAAAAATCCTGAAAGAAAGCTATAGGGAAACCGCCTGGCCCAAGAGCCTTATCTCTCTCCATCGAAAAGACGATTGAGCGAACTTCCTCCTTAGAGAATGGAAAAATAAGCTTAGCATTATCTTCATCTGCTCACTAAGCTTTGTGAATCTGGTTGAGGAGAGGTTGTTGCTTGCCAAGAAGAGAGCAGCACTCCCCATTGAGCAACCCTTGAAAAAAGGAGACCGATTATTTCTTGATTCCAACCTGCGACAAAATCCAGGAACCATCTTCCAAATTCAGCTTAGAAATGTAGTTTTGGTTCCTTCTAGCCTTAACCTAAGAATGGAAAAATTTAGTGTTCTTATTGCCATATTTTAACCATACCTCCCTAGATTTCTGTCTCCAAAAGGTCTCTTATTTGAGCAGAAGATCCCCCAATTTGCTAAGAAGCTCCTTTTCCTTCCTGAATTCTTCTTAACCCATACCATCCCGAAAAATGATTTTGTTCAGCTCCTTAATCTCCTTTTTCACTCTCCACTTTTCCATAAAAATATTCTTGAAATTGGAAAACTTCCACTCTAGCAATTTATCTTTAAGTGGAGCCAATTTTTTAGAAAGGATATACATTCTAGTCCCGTCCACTGCAAAAGAAGACCACCAGCTTTTGACTAAATCATACAACCTTTGGTCTTGCATCCACATCGATTCAAATTTAAAGGGGGATCTCCTCAGAGGAATGTCCACCTAAACATTGAGAGAAATGGGAAAGTGATCTAAACCATAAAGAGGCAGGACTTTGCTTTCCAATACGATATGATTTTGAAACTAGGCTTCCGACACCAAGAAGTGATCAAGATTGACAGCCAACATACAAAAAATCAGACGTCTGTTTGACCAAGTGAACCATCCCCTCTTAGGCTTGATATCCACAAGGTCAAAAACCGTGACAAAGGAAATGAAATCCTGTTGAGAGCGAGGTTGTCAGCAAACCCCGCCTCTCTTGTCTTTATCAGAAATAGTAGCATTAAAATCCCCAATGGGGATGATTTTATCTTGAGGAAAGTTCTTCATATCACCTTCCAACCAAGACCAAACTTCCCTTTTCCTTATAGGATTATTGGGACCATAAACATTGCAAAGAAAGAACTCCTCATCTAAATGCTTGACCTGAATTCTACACCATTTATGATTATTACTTTCTGATAATAGTTCCACAAGCACCTTGTTGTCTTTCTACAAAAAAACCCAAACCTCCATATGCACCTTCCGAGCCAATGAAGAACCCAAACCATCCCTTCCAGCTCCTCTTCTAACCCTTTATACATTCAGATTTAGACATTTTTGTTTCTTGAATTACACACAAATCCACATCTTGTTCAAAAGTGCACCACCTGATCAGGCGGTGTTTGTTTGGGGCATTCATGCCCCTAATGTTCCATGAGAGTATCCTCATCCTTCCTTCAGAGAGGACCCACCTCTCCTACTTGATGGTTGAAATAAGGAATAAAATTGTTATTTTTTCCCTATTACTATCTCCTGCATAGAGATTTGTTCCTTCGAAGGGCGACCTGACGGGTTCTTAGGACCGCAATCCACATGAGAAAGCGTGGGTGTGGCTAGGATAGATGAATGAAAATTATCCTGGATGGCTCTCTGATCTTCCTCCAAGGCCCAATCGTAAACTTCCTCAACTCAGCCTATAGCCATGGAAGTAAAGACCTCCTCACAGTTACGAACCCATTTATCCAACATTTCTTTTAATGCCTGTTGGCCTGCTTCTATACCTTCATTCATAAGGGCCAAAAGATGTGTTGAATCTTGAACAACTGAAATGATTTCCTTGACAAGGGAGATAGTAGCTAGATCTAAATGTGCATGATTTGAAGCCAACACTCTACTAAGACCATCCTCCCTCCTTACATTATCAGGGCTAGGATTTATACCAACACCCACCTCCTCAGTATGTATCTCGACTTTTTTCTTCTAAGAAGGATTGATCGGGGCAGGGTTGTTTTTTCAATCCCTTTAGAAATGACCCTTTTGCTTACATTTGAAACAGCTAAAGAATATCATCTCATATTCAACTCTTTGAACCCATTTTCTAGAAGGGGAAGAGATAACAATATTCTCTAGTAATTTCTTGGACGGATCAATGGAGACACAAATCCTAGAGAAAGCTGCTAGAGATCCATCAAGAGTTACAGGGTCGATACGGATAACTCTACCAAAATTTTCACAGATCTTGGTGAGGATTTTGGGATTCCAATATTCACTCGACAAGGCATATAATCTCACCCATACTTATAATTCCTCCATGACTGCTTGCTCCGGATCAAATTTTTTAGACTAGGTTCTGATATGGACACCAGAGTCTAGGAATAACCTATCCTTCCTGGGTAGGGTATCTTCCCACTGCGCTTCATTCCTGAAAATAACCAAAAAGAAACCCTTGGCCAAAAAGCACACCCTTAGGTCACTTCCTCATTGAGAATCGCACTAGCTATGAATTCCTTTGATTAACAACCACCTGCCCACAAACTTCGTGAAAATTGTACACTTACCAAGGGGAGACAGTTGAGCTAACCGGTTGTCTTATTCCCTGATACAAACCGTGACAAACTCCTCAAATGGAAAATGACCCGTGACATTTCTACCATCGGGATTTCCCTCAGAGGCTGATTCCGTTGAGCCCACCCTAGAACCCAGACTCCCTGGCATCCCTGATGAAGAGCCTTCCCCTGGGAATCTTCTTTGTCTACCATCGGCAAGCCCTAAGAAATTTGAGTTGTTACCCCTTTTTAAATTCAAATTTTTCCCCCGCTCCATCATTGCCCCCAAATTCCTCCAACCTCATCAAAATGCAAACTTCTTATGAGAGATGATAAACCAGGGTATCGTCTGTATGTACCATTTTCCTCATGATAACTCATGCTTCAAATAATAAAAACATTCTCACTCTAATGATAGGTAATTTTGGTGATGATAAGATGAAAATAAGTCTAGCTCCATTCTTGACTCCACGCAACTAGTAAGATGCAAGTGCTCATTACCAAGAATCAAGAATGACACATGATCCAGATAATGAATACAGAGGCAAGTGATAACAATAATCCATTTGGGAAATTTTGATTCAAGTCTTCTTAAGGTTACTAAACCAGTTTAAAAATGACTTTCTCTTTACAGGTCATGTACTAGACTTAGACAGTTATGTGACCTACTGATTGGTAAGATATGAGGTGAAGGGATAGTTCTCTCTTCACTTAGGCATCTAAATTATTTCTTGGGAATTTTATAATTGTAAGTAATTTGAAATTTATAAGATTTTGTATTTTTGTAAAGACTCTCTATGCCTTGCCTCATGCTACTAGTAAGAAGCAAGGGCTCATCACTGAAGGCAAAACATAGGCGTGTAAAATAATTTAATTTTTTATTATTTGAAAAAAAAAAAATAACATTTTTATGCTTTGTGATTTATGAACGACCCTCTACGCTTTTCCCCATGCCACCAGTAAGAGGCAAGGGTTTATCATCAAAGACAAGGCGTATACGAGTAGGGGCACCTCCCTCAAATTCCCAGTCTCACACTACTAGTGAGAAGTGATGGGCTCAACACCAAAGAATGTGAAGGATGAAAGGTCTAACAATGAATTATTCATAATTTATTTGATTTATTGAATTATACAATAGTGATTTTTATTTGGATAGGAATGTCTGCCCCCAATATCAGCCCCACACAACTAGTAGGATGCGGGGGTTCAACATTGAAGACTGAGATAGACGATGAAACGAACCGGTAAAGAAGTGTAGAGCTTTGTTGTGAAAGAGAGAATTTCTTTAAAGGGAATATATTACCATCAGTAAGCTTCTAGGTTTCTTACAACATAGGTGATAGAATCTGAAGGCTTTCTTGGAGACATTATAAGAAGTCATGATACTAAAAAAACTTAATAGGATCGATATTAACACTTGTCCTCATGATGAGGGATATGAAGATGTGATTTTTGATAATGGAAATTATCTGCCAATTGGAAATAGGATAACTACTTTAAATGAATTTGAAGATGAGCCTTAAGTCCATCAGAAATCAGTTACAAGGGAAGGTGTTCCTAGATCAACTAGAGAATTGGCCTCAAGAATCCTAAGTTCTTTAAACGAATTACATTCTATACGTTCGTAATATGTTCACTACCATGTACCATGAGCCAATTCATAGCTCTCTTGACATAATTTTTATGTATCCCTTACATATGAGTATAACCAGTTGGGTAAGGAATTTCCTTGTGCTTTTCTCACCCTTTAGAAGATTTGATTCTCAAGCATTCCATTTTCAGATTCCCATGTCCAAACCTCGGAATCTCAGTAGAATCGTAGCCCTTTTTAATGGATGAAATTGAAATCAAGTGGTTTTGATAGACATTTGAGATACGATTGAGGGTGATTATGACATGTTGATCATCGACAAACTAACTAGCTGCATTAACAAATTAGATATGAAAAAATCTTCCTTGCAATTACAAATTTAAGGGATACTCTTAAGAAAGGAGTTCAACCTCAACGAGAAAATGTACTTCAAGAAGATCCCTATGATTAAATCAATGCCTCAATGGGGTGGATGCTTATGGCTATGGTTGGGTCATATGTGCATGCATCCCAAAAAGAAATGATACAATGTGAGTATTACTATTTTTCCATTGATAATCTACAATTTTTTACAATCATGATGGCATGTCAACCAGTCCCTGTATTGGTTGTCATTTTGTATTTGGTCCCTTTTGGGGGACCCTCGGGTAATTATCAGGAGTAGACCACTTAAGATACCTTGGATGTGGGAAACCATTTTGTGAGGTATTTTACATCATAGTTTTTTAATTATTTATCTCCATGAATTTTAGGTAATGGATCTCGATATATCCCAAAATTTACATTTGGGGGCACTCTCTATCATATAAATCTATGTATGGGAACTATGTTGTGGTTATATCCATCAGGGTTCCCTATGAATCATATCTTATGTGGTTAATTGTGATTTGGTGCTCAAAATTCCTCTAAAGGAATTTATTGTAATCCCTATAATAGTGTGAATCATGCACAAAGACACAATGTAAACCAAATTATAAAATGGTATTATAATCCCCTAGCCTTTGGTTATATTCTATGTTATGATTTGAACCCTCATTTATTATTCTAAATTTTATTGTTGTAGTTGTAGTTTAGTGTCCCTTGGATAGGATATGGCAAGTATTGGATACATGACCCTGAGCCTAGTTCAAATACTGATTATTACCACACCATGGACAGTTTTTCAAAGTAGGGACTCAATCTCATACACATAAGCTTACCCCTATATCTAGGTTATAATAGCTATAGATTCATTTTTATTTACACTGAGTACCTAAGTCACAAAATGGGTAGAGGTTGAAAATTCCTTTTCACCTAGTCATTGGTGATGTGCTTTATCTTTTACACTTTACTGTTCATAATGAACACATCATACAACTTATTGGTAGAAAATTGAGTTATTCTACCATTGATAGGCCTCAGAAACTAACAAGTCTAGTTCAAGATACAAACGCTGTGAAGGTGCTCTGTGTCAACACTTTCTAAGTGCCCCTACTCAAGTATTCAACCCCTATTCTTCCTAATGTAATTTCTCTTTTGATCAATCCTCAAATAAACACCTTGTTGCATCACCTTATGGAGAATATTGGTGATTAAAACGCCTTGTCAATTGTTAATTTACAAACTCATCACACCCTCTGGGTTTAAAAAAAGGGAATCATATATATACTGTTGATGAGGAAATTTTTCAGGTGGAAAAACTTGAGGATTCCTTACCAATGCTTTGGGAATCTAATTCCCTCTACTTTACCAGTTTAGCTATCGTATATGCATGCACACGAAAAGGTTGATTTCTGCGGTGGCTTTTTGGCCAGTGATCTAACAGGGTCACTCCACTGACCCTGTGGAAAATTCTTGCAATTGTCTACAAGGGCGGAATTTTCTATGAATGTGGGAAAGGGAGTGAGAAAAGAGGTAGGAGAACTAATGTTGTAGATAGAAAATCATATTCCTGCACACACTAGTTAGAAATTTCAACACATGCATTCATGAGAAGAAACAACTCTGCAAATGGCAACAAGACGAGATAAGACTGGGAACTCAAAGTTTCTAAAATATCCTCATCAAAGAGGCTAAAAAATCCTTCTTCTTGTATTGATGCTTAAACAAAGTTGTACATAATGTAGTGGAGGAATGGAAGAAATTTGAGAATGGAGGAAAGTAGAAGAAAATGGTTATTTCCTTTGCTTTCTCTAAGTACAATATACTCTTGAGTTTACAAGATCAATTACCCATCCTTTACAATGGTGTGAAGAAGCCATTAAATATATTGCAAGAAACGGTTACAACTTCTTCTTTATTAGCAAGAAATGGTTTACAATCTTTTCAGTCATTCGCATCCATTCAGATTCTTGATTCGCGAAGAAACACCAATGGCAGAAAAAACCAGACTTTTCATAATGCAACCATTACACTTGTTTTGTAACTTTGAATTTGAACCATTCATCTTGCCTTTGAAACTTTAAACTAGAGCCATCCACGTGGGAGAAATTTATTGGAGCAGGCGTGGAGGATGCCTTTTGCATTTTGTGACTTTATAGAGATTTGGCATTTTTTAACATTTTTGGTCCACTCTTCCCACTTTTGATATAAGCCTGACACATGGCTTCACTTGATTGGAGAAGGAGTCGCTAGCCACTTTTATAATTTTACCTTTTTTCAATGCAGGCTCAAAAACACAAATTGCTCCGCTGGCCCACGCTCCCCAGCTTTGACTCTTTCAATGCAGGCTTAATATTTGATTTTTCCTCATAGGCTATGATCTTTAATGAGGCTACGGGTCACTTTATGACTCTTTTAGCTCCCTTTTTAGAAAAAGGATCAAAAACACAAAAGGCTCCGCCGACCCGCTTCCCCGCTTTGACTTTCCAACGGTAGGCTCAAGATTTGACTTTTTCCTTATAGCATGATCAGGGTTGTGGGTCACTTTATTACTTTTACCTTTTTTACAAAGAGGCTCAAATTTTTGCTAAAATAACAAACAAATTTCACAAAAAATGACCATCGACCCACTTCTAATTAGATATGTCCACCTACCCATGGATAATGGAGCCAAAATTTGACAGGGAAGAAAAATCCCATCATTCACGACTATGGAAAAAATGCAGAGAAGAAGAAAACTCCACCATTTCGCACCTGATTTTCAAATTTCTTTCACAAACCAAGGGATTGAAAACAATACAAGGTTCGATGATCCATGGCCATAGGAATAGATTGAAAATTTCATTCAAATGAGGAAAACAATAAATTTTCACGGGTCCAGACAGGAAAATGGAAAATTTATCAAAACGTGTAGACTGGAGAGTTTAAACAACTTTCAAAGCATGAATTTCTCTATCTTTTAGGACTTCCAACTTTACTTGAACACTTCTGGAGGGTCGTGAGCTCAAAATATTCAAATTTGACTTTAGAAAATGAGGGGGGGATTTTGAGGTTGACAACAGCTAGCTCTAGCTTGGGGACATGACATGGACTGAGCATAGTGAAGACATGACATGGGAATCTAGAATCTCAATCTCTAGACCCTGTAATTTTTTGACCAGTGCCTTATCCATTGGGCCTTATAGAGTCATATACAACTTTGAGAAAGAAATATCAGAAGAAGGAAACACACAAGCACACAATGGGAAGGAAACACATGACACACAACAGAAGGGGAAACAAAACCACACAATAGAAAGGGAAACACACCTATGGTACAAGGCAGGGGAACAACCCACTTTCACTAATGATACAATTTCAAGTATTTCCCACTCCGAGGTAATTCTAGTAGTCGTTCCATCTAAATATGAGAGAATAAAATCATTCTCTCTGCAAGCTTCATGAATCTGGAATGGGCCAAGCCATAATGAATCAAAATTTCCATGGCTGCCTTTTGGTTCTCTTCTCTTATCCCATAGCAAGATGAAGTCTCCAACTTTGAATTCTCTTGCCTTGGCCTTCTTATCAAAAATCTTCTTTACTTTCAATTGGTGCTCCTTAATGTGATCCACCACTTGGAGTCTATTTTCTTCCATCTTCTCAAGAAAGAGGATCCTCTTGTCAATGGAATCCTTGTACTGACCATCTTCTATTACCTATAACAGCTTGAGAGCTGGCATCTCGATAGTGAGAGGGATTTCTTCTTTGACTCCATACAACAGATGGAATGGTGACATACCTATTGCCTTCTTGGGAGTGATCCTATCCATCCACAATGAATCATACAACCTTTTGTGCCAATTCCTTTGATTCTCATCTACAAGCTTGTGAAAATGGTCACAATGTTCTTATTGCTTGAGCCTGTCCATTTCCTTGTGGATAGTAGTAAGAAGAATGAGATAGGGAGATTCCAGTAGCTATAGAAAAACTTGGTTAGCTCTCTTAAAGAGAAATAGGTAGCATTATCTACTACAATCTTCTATGGCACTCTGAAACCAGACTATGATATTATCCTTGATGAAGTTACATACTGTTTCAGTGTTGGCTTGTTTGGATAGAATGGCTTCCACCCATTTGGTGAAGTAGTCTGTTGCTGTGATTACATAGGTGTGCCCCACACTTGAGTGAGGGTTCAAATCACCATTGAATTTCATCCCCCACTATTGAAATGGCTCTTTAATAAGCACATGCCTGAGTGGTAATGCAACAAGTTGTGGTCTTCCAATGAACAGTTGGCATGCTTTGCATTTAGAAAACCAATCTCGAGTGTCTGTAAAGATGGTGGGCCAATAATACCTTCCTCGGAGGATCTTGCATGTAGTGACCATTGCTGAAAAATGTCCACCACATGCTTTGTCATGGTATGCTTCAAGAAAATTTTCTTGTTACTCTTTATCTATGCACTTTAGGAAATAACCATCCAGGCCTCTTTTGTAAAGTGTGTGATTCTAGATTAAGAATTTAGCTACCTTCAGCTTGAGTGTTATCCTTTGGTTGTAATCAATATGAGGAGGACATTCTCCATAAGTCAGGTAATAGGAAATATCAGCATACCACTCATTAGTAGTGGTGAAAAAGAGAACCTATGGGTTGTCTTACAAAAAAGTTAAGGAAGCACAGTTTGCTTAGCCATGTTGAACTTTGAGTGTTTCATCTTCAACAATCAACTTACACAAGCCATTTCCCCTTACTATATTGGAGGGTCAAATCTCCAAGTCATATTCTTGAGTCTTTGCAATATAATTTCCTCTCTTAGCTCCAGGATCTTTCTGTGTCAAGATGGATTTGATTGTACTTTCGGGGACCATCACCACCTATAGCAATTGAGGATGTAAAACTTGAAGTTTTTTATAGCCTTGACCACTACATAGGAATTCTTCTCCAATTGGTTATATTTTATCTCATGCTTTTTCAAAGGACAACTCATGAAAGCAATAGGTGCTTCCAAGCCTTCATAATTTTTCTGAACGAGAATGGCAGAGAGTGTATGTTTTGATGCATAACAATACATGATGAATTCTTTGTTAAAATCTTGAGATACAAGAGTTAGAGCCTTGGAAATTGGATTTCTTGATCTCTTTGAATGCTTGCCTTCCCTTCATTATTCCATTTGAAGTTTTCTTGTGGTTTCATCATGGAAGTGATGTGCTTCATCAACTCAGCAAAAGGCAAAATGATGAAGAAAGTTCACCTTTCCAAAGAATGAATGAACTTTTTTCTTGCTTGTGGGTAAGGCTAATGCTTGAATGGATCTAACCCTCTTAGGATCAATGTGTGCTCCATGTTTGTTCACAATGTGCCCCAATAACTTTCCTTCTGTGACTCCAAAAATGCACTTTTTTGGATTTAGTGATATGTCATGTTTCCTACACCTTACAAGTACATGTTCCAAGTGATAGATATGATCTCCCCTCTTCTTTGAAAATAATGTGAGATCATCAAGATATATGACAATGCAATGCTTCATGAAATCCATCACCCTTTGGAATGTAGCTCCTGCATTGATTAGGCTAAAAGGCATTCTGTTCTAGGAAAAAAGTGCCCCAAGGTGTTGTAAAGGTTGTCTTGGTGTGGTCCTCCTCTACCACTTTGATTTGATTATATCCTGAGAATCCATCAAGTAATGAAATCATTTTCAGATCAGTGACTACTTGTAGGATATGGTCCATGATAGGAAGAGGATAATTTTCCTTCAATGATACCTAGTTTAGGTTGCGAAAATCTACTCATATTCTTATTTCACAATTTTTCTTCCGCACTAGCATAATGTTAGCCACCCACATTGAATGGTGGATGGGAAATATGATCCTTGAATTGAGCATCTTCATTACCTCCTCCTTGATGGTATTAGAATTATTTGGGTTGTATGGCCTTTGTTTCTTCCTGAAGAGCTTAACATCTTGCTTCAAAGGAATTGAGTGATGCATTTCCTTTGCTTGGAAGGATTTGAGTTCATCATAAGAGTAGGACAAGACATCTGAGTATTTATGGAGTAATGTAACAAACCTTCTTTTTTCTTCAGGAGAGAAACATTTTCCAATATTGACCATCCTTGGCTCCTTCGAGGTACCAATGTTTTCTTTATTAAAATCAGCTGGGCACCGAGAAGATTGCTTTTCTTTCTCTTGAATGAATCTGTCATGTTTGTCAAAGACAGGTCTTCTAAGAGAGACTAGGCCTTTGGGAATTTTTTTCCCTTTCAATTTGATTACTCCCTCATCATCAATCCCTTCAATTCCTTCTTTCTCTTCTTTGGGGACTGCTTCTCGGTGTGCATTTTCACCTCCTACGAAGAAGAGATTAATGAAATTATCCCTTTTCTGTAAAAAGCATAGAATTTGGTTATCATCATTGAAGACTTTCCAATGATTTGCATTGTCTGGTACACTAGGCCTGAATACCATTTCAATGGTCACTTTGTCTTTACCAAAAGAAGGATAAGGTATCACTAGGGAAGCTAACACTATAAGAGAATTATCCTTTTAATTCTATGTCCCTTTGAATATATTCAATGGAAAGGCTGCATCAAAAGATTCAATGCAGTCCCACACTCTTTCTGTAATGTCAGAGTCATGGATTCTTCCCCTGATATTGTTGATGGACCTGAATTACTACAACCTCTTGCATCACCTTCAGATCTTATTTTCTTAGGAAGGATTCCCTTTCCTCTGCTGCACTCATGCCTAAGAGTAGTGCTTCTACTCTATGGTGCAGAAAATATTTAGAAAGGATCAAGTTACATGTCCTCTGAAAATGGGTACACACTCATTGGAAGGAGAGTAAAGATATCACACTAACTCTCGAGACCACACTGGAATGACTACTATCAAATTCCATTGTAAAAATTTGATTGAATCAAGCTTGTAGTGGAAAGTTCTACTAGAGGAAAATTGATGTGAGGAGTAGTTTATGTATTCAAAATTAACCCGCGAGGTACATTTTGATAACATGCATCAGAATTCTTGAGTCCTCAAGTAGATTGGTTCAATGCCCAATAGTTATCACAATTTTAGGAACATTTGGCATCTCTCTAACTCTCCCAAGAAGGAGAAAATCGAAAGAGATTAGAGATTCTCTTTTTTGCAAAAAAGGAAGTCACATGCCTATTTTCCAAAAAGGTGCATTGCAGTTTGAGCAGATTATTCTAAGGGCTGTCTCGGGTTTACTCCTCTGTCATGGTACTGTCATTCATCGTACCAAGTAACCGGCTTCAAATACAAAGAAAATTGGCTAAGTCATACATTTTTTTCCCAGGTATTCCGCGGGACAGTCAGGACATCAGGATGCATTATTATTAGAAATCCAAAATGGTATCAGTTGGTTGAAAATTGGCAAAAGTGGAAGTTTTTTTTCTGCGTATCTTGGGACACTAAGGACATAGGAAAATATGGGAGCTATGAATCGGTTGATTTTCTACAGACGGTCTATCACGCGATAAATAGGTACATGTGGCATGCGAAAAGGTGAAGTCTAGGCCGTCAAAAGGGATAAGGAAGATCTGAAATTGCGATGTGGAAGAAATGTGTCTTCCTGACATTTGGGACAAAGGTGCAAATTGAGACCTCGATTTAGCTGCTCACCTCGCAACTCTTACAAAGGAAATTGTCAACATTTGTCCCATGAACGGTTCAAATGCCATTTGAACTTTTGTTCCGAGCTCCGATTTTCAAAAATCTCCTTGGAATTCCTTGCATTTTAACGAGGGTAGATATATTGCACCATAAATTGGAAACATGTTCGGCTTTAGTTACTTTATGCATCATTTTAAGTAAGGAAAATGATATTTTTTTTTCACCTGGACACGTGTTACCAAAACAGCTGCTGCACCCTCAGCAGGCCATAAATTTGCCTTTTGTATTTCTCGGAACAAAATCGCATAAGAATTTACCTTTTGTGGAATCATGGCTTCAATTCCCATAACTGCAAATAAATCAATAAATTTTTTATTAAATTGATGATTTTCATGTGTCTACCTCTCTGATTCTTTTTTATAGAAATGTGGTTGGGTTCATAACAGTTCCATTTTTGGAATATTTAAGGAAAAAGTGCAACTTTAAGAGGCAGTTGTTTGTCATGCATTTCTTCTCTGTTGACAGCACCTGGGACAGTATGGGGCCTCAAGTTGAGAGAATTGCAAGTAATGCCACAATGCCTTATTTCACTCCATTTAATGGTAGCAACTCTCCGCCAAGTGGTTGACCAGGACAATTGGGATTCCAGGGTCCCTTAGTCTCTCTCTTCTCCCAAATTTTTTCTATACAATTGGAGTGTTGGGCTTTTCATTGTAAAAGGACACCTTGGATTTTTTCTTGTAAAAAGCTCTAAAAATTGCTTTTGCAGCCAATGTGTTGTAGGACCTTGTATTTCATGCTCCCGATGAATGGTGATCCTTAGTTTCTCTGTAAAGGATTGAAACAAAAGATATAGTGTCCCATATCATTCCAAGCCATAAAAAAAGAATTGAAATGCATTTCCCACTTCTACATAGGTAAAATGTTTTAATGGCAGCATTCTTGAGGAAAATGATTAAAAACCTGTGATGAAAACAAGAGTCATGAGGAGTCTAGAGCCGAATTTATTTCATGGCAGGGATCACATTTTCACAAATTTATGATTTGAAAAGGTGTGAATGAAAATCTAGAGTGACAAGACACTGTCAAGAGAATCAGCCTTTTCATTCTATGTCCCTTGGAATAGCTTTAATGGAAAATGCATCAAAACATTCAATACTATTCCACACTCTGTTTCTGTAATGTCGGACTCTTGGATTCTTCACCTTATATTTGGTAGGCTTTACTAGAATTTGCATTCGGCATCTCAGTTTCTTGATTCCCTTGAAATTGTTGACTCATGCCTAATAGTAGTGCTTCATATATTTGCAGTGTTATTTTTGTACCAAATTGCAGCTTTTAGGAAGTAATGGGTACCAACTCATTAGAAGGAGAGTACTATACTCACCAGCTCTCAAGCCCACAACTTGGAGATAGCACTACCATCAAATTCTATTGTCCAAATTTGATCTTCCTCTTCCTCCATGAGAAGTGGCAATTTCTCCTCTTTTTTTGATGTGAGGAAGTAGTTTCCTAGCCCACAATCTTGAAAGAGAATTTTTGCTTTCGGATAATCAGAATTTCATACTATGAACTTCATATTTCTTACTAGTAGCAACTTCTTCATCTCACCTTTTATTGGGATAGATGCAGATGACCAATCCATTTTTATCTCTCCACCCAGGTCTGTGTAAAAACTCCTACTCAATAGCATACCAAATGATGTTGGGATGTGTGCGACCAGTATGGTCAGGAGCACCTTCTTGTCTAGAAAATCAGCTAGTGCTACCTATGCATCTTTGATTCTTCCTACCAATGGAACTTGTTTGGATTCCATTGAGTAGCAGGTGCTATTTACCCAGGTCAAGGTGAGGCCTAAAGCATTTGTAACTTTGGCTGGCATCACATTGTCTGAGGCTCCAGAATCTATGATACAATTATTTAGCTGGAAGCCTTTAATGAGGAGTGATAGGTAGAAAGGTTCAACCCTATTGGTTTTTGGAGGCACTCGAGGGCTAGCATGTTTTGGGAAGGTGGTGTGGATGGTGTGGGTAGTAAGCCTTTAGAATTAGGACTCAAGGATACAGGGTTACCACCATGAACTACATTAATGAACTTGTCAAACTGGGTAGGGTGTGTTTGTAGGTATTCTATTTCTGAGAGCTGGACTTTGGTTTTGCTTGCATGTTCCACAAAGTCAAATGGGGTTATGGTGAGTGAGGAAGAGGTTCTGAAAATGGAGGAAGATTTACATGGTAGAGACTTTGCTACTTTGGGTGTTGAATTCTCCTTTCTAGGTGTAGCAATTGGCTTAGAAAGGGGTGAGGGTGTAGTTTTTGATTGAACCTTAGATGTTCTTGCAAGAACAACATTTAAAGGAGAATTATTCTTAGCAACTTTTGATCTGGGAGAAGAATTAGATGACTTACTTGGCATAGTAGCATGATCCCTGACAACCAGTGAGTCTGGTTTTTCTTTGGCTGACTCCATACAAGGTGGTAATGGTGATCCTCTGCTGATGATTTTATTTTGTGTGACCTCTAGAGGAGAATCTTCTTTATTCTTCTTTTCCTTTACTGCAATCATTGAGGATGAAGCACTTTTCCTTTATTGTGCACGTGTGAAAACAACACATGAGAAACTTGGAGCTTCTTCATCATCAACATACTCAATTAGGGTATTGTGCATATCAACTTCCTCGACCTCAAGATAGTTTTCATAGTCTTCCATATTTTCTTCTTCACTTTCATCAATTTTTTGCTTCCTCCTCTAGCTCTTTGGTGTTACAGATGGCATTGACTGGTGGTGCTTCAAGAGCAAGCCGACGAGGAGGTGGAGCAATCCTTGGCCTATCTAGAGGGTTTGGTTTCTTTAAAGTATTATGCATTGTGATCTGAGATAATTGCTTCTTTAAGGAAACCAAGTCATTTGCCATTTTTTGGAAACATCGGATCTGTGGTGACAAAGTTTGAATTCTGACCCTTTTACTTTCCATTGGGGCCTTTCACCTTTCCAGAAAGGATTAGATCATTATAAGTTTCTATTGCATAGTCCTTGGCTTCCCTCAATGTTATTGGTTGGGCTCTTTTGAGGAAGAAACCTACTTCTGATGCCAAAGCACTAATGAAAAACCTCTTCAAATTATTTTTAGAAGGCACCACATCTTCAGGGATCCTTCTTATCACTCTATCATATCTTGTTACGAAGTCCATCATTAACTTAGAGGTTTATTTCTTCATTTGTACCAATTGGACCAAAAGATCCTGATAATCTTTTGTGCTCTTGAACCTGAGATCAAATGCACTTCTTATATCCTCCCAACGGGTGACAGACCTCGGGGGTAGCATGTAGAACCATTCGGCAGCTTTCTCTTGGAGTGACTCCATAAAGAGTTAGACTGACAGATCTTCATCCTCAACACCCAACACACCCCAAGCAATGATAAATGTTGTTACATGCTCTTTAGGGAGTTGAGAACCACCCCCTCTGAATTTTGGGAAGTTTTTTCTTGAGCCTCTCTGTAGCTCATGGAGTGGTTGAGCAAGAGCCAGTGGACCAGTGTTTCCTCCCCATGGTACATTAGGCCTACAGGCCTCATGATCATGTTCACACTCACATGATCCCCCATTCTATTTCAGTTTCTAGATTCCAACCTTACAAAGGTTGGCTTTTGTCTGCTACTCTGTTTTGTCTGCCTCGGCTTGAAGTCTCTCGATTTCTTCGAGTTGAGCTCTTATTTCTTCATTGCCTCTTGCTTCTCTTTCTCTAGCTTCTTCTTCGGTCTCTACACCAGTGAAATCTAAAAGGTTCTCATTGATGTATGGAAATTCACCATCCAAAGGATTGGCAACACTCAGGTTCCCAACGTGACCAGTTGCTTGAAAAGGAAGCCTCTGGATTCTGAGTAGCTCTTGTCTCCTTTGAAGTTCCTCAAAAATGAGATTAGTTTGTCCTCCTTGTCTATGTTGTTAGGTGTATCTTCTATCCGATATCTTGAAAATATATGCTCTTCTTTGTGGTGCTGGGATTTGTCTTTACCTCTCCAATTCAGCAGTGTTCTTCTTCAAGGTCCAGAATTCTCATGGCAATGAAGTAGTGATTGGAAATTTTTCTATTATGTCAGATAGCTTCCCTCAAATCTAAAGCAACGTATTCTTGGATGTGGAAGATAAATTCAGGTATTTTAATAGGAGGGTTTCCCAAAATAGCCATGATTTGAATCCATGTGGCTCATATAGCCATTCAAATTCCAAATTTTTTTCTCTTTTTAAAATTTTGAATTTTTTAACCTTGTGGTCACATTTAGGTGTAGATGTTGCTAAATCTACCCCATGGTGGGTGCTAAAAACTATTGGCGAGGAAATTTTTCGGTGGAAAAACTTGTGGATTCCTTTCCAACGCTCTAGGAATCTAATTCCCTCTACTTAACCAGTGCATCTGTCGTATATGCATGCGAGTGAAAAGGTGGATTTCTGTGGTGGCCTTTCGACTGGGGATCCAACAGGGGCACTCCACTGACCCTGATGAAAAGCTTGCAGTTATCTGCAAGGGGAATAATTTGCTATAAAGGTTGGAAAGGGAGTGAGAAATGAGGTAGGAGAACTAATGTTGCAGGTAGGAAATCAGATTCCTAAACATATTAGTCAGAAACTTTAACACATGCATTTACGAGAAGAAACAACCCTACAAAGGGCAACAAGACGAGATAAGATTGTGAACTCAAAGTTTCTAAAATATCCTCGTAAAAGAGGCTACAAAATCCTTCTTCTTGTATTAATGCTTAAACAAAATTTATACATAATGTGGGAATGGAAGAAATTTGAGAATGGAGGAAAGTAGAAGAAAATGGCTATCTCCTTTTACTTTCTCTAAGTACAATGCACTTGTGAGTTTACAAGATCAATTGCCAACCTTGTACAATGGACATGAAGAAGCCATTAAATATCTTACAAGAAACGGTTACAAATTCTTCTTTGTTAGCAAGAAATAGTTTACAATCTTTTCAATCATTTACGTCTATTCAGATTCTTGATTCGTGAAGAAACGCCAATGGCGAAAAAAACTAGACTTTTCATAATGCATCCGTTACACTCATTTTGTAACTTTGAATTTGAACCATTCATCTTGCCTTTGAAACTTTAAACCAGAGTCGTCCACATGGGAGAAATTTACTAGAGTGGGTGTGGAGGATGCCTTTTACATTTTGTGACTTTATAGAGATTTGGCATTTTTTACATTTTTGGTCCACCCTTTCGCTTTTGATATAAGCCTGACACATGGCTTCACTTGAGTGGAGACAGACTCGCGGGTCCCTTTTATAATTTTACCTTTTTTCAATGCGAGCTCAAAAACACAAATTACTCTGCAAGCCCACCTCCCTGCTTTGACTCTTTTGCTGCGGGCTTAATATTTGACTTTTTCCTTGGCATGGGCAGGGTTGCAAGTCACTTTATGCCTCTAAGGCCCTTTAATGGAAATAAGGCTTAAATTCTCAAATTTCCTTGACAATCCACCTCCCCACTTTGACTCTTTTGATGCAGGCTCAACATTTGACTTTTTCCCTCATAGGATGATCGGGGTTACTAGTCAAAATCCCTCTTTTACAAAGAGTCTCAAAAACGATCCGCTTCCCCACTTTGAATTTCTAATGGTGGGCTCAAGATTTGACTTTTTCCTTCATAGCATGATCGGGGCTGTGGGTCACTTTTATGACTTTTAGCACCTTTTTTACAAATAGGCTCAAAAAACAAATTTTTCTCCACCGACCTGCTTCTAATTAGACATGTCCATGTACCCATGGATAATGGAGCCAAAATTTGACGGTGAAGAAAACGCCCATCATTCACGACTGTGGAAAAAATGCAGAGAAGAAGAAAACTCCACCATTTTGTGCCCAATTTTAAAATTTATTTTGCGATCCATGGAATTAAAAACAATACAAGGTTCGATGATCCATGGCCATAAAAAGATTGACAATTTCATTTAAATGAGGACAACAATAAAATTTTCATAAGTGTCCAGAAATGAAAAATGGAAAATTTATCAAAACGTGCAGACTGGAGAGTTTAAACAATTTCAAAGCATGAATTTCTCTATCTTTTCAGACTTCCAGCTTTACTTGAACACTTCTGGAGGGCGTGAGCTCAAAAAATTTGAATTTGACTTACAAAATGAGGGGGGGTTTTGAGGGCGACAATAAGCATTAACAGATTTGTTACGAATTATAGGGATTTGGTTAAAACTAATCAATCAAAAATAGCTTCAGAGGCTATCTACCATGCACTTATATGGAATTAGATTTTTGTCCTTGACCTGGTATTCATTAGTAACATGTCTAATGATAATTAAAGAGTCACCAAATACAACCAACTCTTCAAGGTTCCAAGGTATATCGAGTTTTAATCCTGCTATGAGAGCTTCATACTATGCGATATTATTGGTACACGGGAAAGTTAATTAAAATGACTTAGGGATAGCATGTCTGTTAGGTGCGATAATAAAAATACCAACTCATAATCCATAGAGGTTACAAGATCCATCAAAGAATAGAGTCCAGGTTGGAGCAATGTCTACATACAAAATATCTTCATCAGGAAATGTAAAATGAAGTGGTTCTATTCCGGAAAGAGGTGCCTCAGCAAGTTGGTATGCGAGGGATTTTATTTTAAGTGCTTTTTAATGAACGAACTCGTCGTCAAATTCACTAAGTAGGATGACCCAGCTAAACATTGTTCCTGTAAGAATAGGTCGAGATAGGAGATACTTGAGGGGATCAACCTTAGCGATTAGTTTAGTTGTGTGATTAAGCAAGTAATGACCTAGCTTATTGAATGTGAAAGCAACTGTGAAGCATACTTTTTTTCATTTGGGAATATCATACCTCATGCTCAATAAGTGTTCGACTAAGGTAATAAATAGCCTATTATTTGTCTTGATCGTTATGTTGTGTGAGTAAGGCCCCTATGGCATGTTTAGTGGCAGATGTATAAAGACACATGGGTTTATATGTGACAGGTGACATAAGGACAGGGGGACTAGAGAGGTATTCTTTCAACTTAGTGAAAGAGTCTTGAAAATTTTGATTTCATTGGAATTGTGCATCTTTCTTGAGCAATTGATTAAAATGATGACATTTATGTTAATGATGAGATGAAATGTCGAATGGATTGGATTTTACGCTGGAGCCTGCATATTTGTTTGAGATTTTGGGGAGGAGGCATTTCTATGATGGCTTTGACTTTGGTGGGATTGACTTTTATACCTCTTCGTGAGACAATAAATCCTAATAACTTTCCAGAAGTCACCCCAAATACACATTTCTTTCGATTAAGGTGAACTTTATACTCACGCAACCTTTCAAAGATGCCTCTCAACACACTTGGATGTCCTATTCATGTTTTATATTTTGTTAATATGTCGTCAACATAATCTTTCATGATATCATGCAACATATCGTGAAAAATGACTACCATGGCTTGTTGATATGTGACACCTACATTTTTCAGTCCAAAAGGCATGACCTTACAAAAGAAAGTGCCCCGTGGTGTAGTAAATGTCATTTTGTGTTGATCCTCTTCAGCAATACATATTTAATTATTGCCATAAAATCCATCCATTAGGGAGAGCATTTCATGGTCTTTCATAGAGTCGACAATCATGTCTATATTTGGTAGAGGAAAGTCATTTTTTGGAAAAGCTTTGTTGATATCAAGAAAATTTGTGCATACCTTAATGTCAGGAGTTTTATTGGCTACAAGCGCTATGCTGGATATCCATTCACAATAGTTGATAGCTAAAATAAAGTCTGCCTCTAATGGTTTCTGAAGTTCATCTTTTACAAGCAACGCTACCTTGGGGTACATTTTACGTAATTTATGTTTTACAGGCTTTGCATCCAGATGCACCACAATGTGATGTACTACAAGAGATGGATCTAAGCATGACATATCTTTGTAGGTCCATGTGAAAATGTCTTGAAATTCAATGAGGAGTGTTGTGAAATCTATGCATTCCTGGTCGAACAAACTAATGTCGAGTTGTAAAAAAATTTGTTGTTCGGGGGTACCAATGTTAATATCTTTGGTTTCCTCAATCAAAATTTTGGTTGTATCCTTTTCGAAAAATGATGCTAGTGGTTGATGGAAATCATCAGTTTTAAGCGATTTAGGGGGATCAACATAGGGTTTTTGTTTGTGATGTTGGATCATTTTATTGATATGTTTTTTAGATAAGGTGACAACAAGATTTTTACTGTGAGAAATTTGTGTTTTCACTTCTTATCTGAGGTTTCCAAAGGTAGAGGATCCAAATATTCTATTTCTTTGCCAAAGTAGGAAAATTCATCAAGGTTAATCTCAAATCCTTTTTATGGTCGGAAATGAGAATTCGCTCATGAGTTCCAAGGAACTCTTCAATGGCTTCATCGTTTTGAAATATGTCCATGACTACATGATGTAATTGGTCATGGTCTATGAGAGTTGGATAGAGAAGCTCAAAATCAATGACATTAATGGATAGATATTTAAATTAGATATTTGTTTTAGCAAGGTCTTTAAAAAGGTTGTGCATAGACCCAACGTCACTATCAGAACTAGTGTTATCGTTGTCACTTGAGATTAATATGGGATCTGCATTAAGTATATTAAAACCAAGGTCATGTTTACTGTGATATTTGGTACCAGTGATTGGATCTAAACAACCTTGTCCATTTGGACAGAGTCCTATGCCCTTACATTTCATTTTTTTCATCATTCAATGATCTTTGGTAAATTGAGGGGACTCATAACAAGGAGTGAATTCGTCATCATATAACCAAGATCCTGAAGAACTTGGAATATGTTTGTTGTCTAAATAACCATTTTTTTTCCAAACTGACTGACCCAATTTGTAAGTGGGATGGATTCTGAGATGCAGAGCATTGGGTTTGCCATAGGTTTGTGGGGATCTGCTGATGTAAAAAGAGTTCACAATGTCTTGGAATTGGTATTGACCGCATCCTTTGTCAATGATTTTGAATGTGTGTGTCAGGGAACTAGTAGGTACCTCTCATGGTGAGGAAGGAAGTTTGGTAGTTTTTAAATATGGATAGAATGGGTTATAAGAAGAATGGGTGGATTAGAGGATGAAGCTTGATTAACTAAAGGAGAGAGTATCTTAACAGAAGAGGTATTGTTAGAAGAGGAAGGTTGGTTAGACGAAGAAGATGATTTGTTAGTGGGAGAGGGACTAGTTTTAGGCGAAGAGGGTTGATTAGCATAAGAGAATGGATTGGGAGGTGTTGGTTGATTAGAAAATGATGGTTGACTAGAAGATGACAATTTTAGAGTATTTCTGGGAAGCGTATATAGATCGAAACATGTTTTATCAGGAATTACGAGAGGTGGAGTGTATTTATCTGCCGACTGATAGTAGCGAGCATTTTTATACCGCCCTTAGAGGAATTTGCAATACTCGAAAGGTTGGGTATTGGCACATAGTATAAATTCTTTGTCCAAGTGGGGGAATTTAATACATTGGTGGAACATGGATGGGATGGATTTCATGGCATGAATCCATGGTCGACCAACAAGAATATTATATGCAACTTCCATGTCCACCACATGACATAGCATGTCTAAAGTAACTGGTCCAACCTTGAGGGGTAACGTGATTGTGCCTTCATATTTTCTTTCACTATTATGATACCCACAAATGGTTATGATGTAATTTTGTAAATCTTTTTCAATGTAACCTAGACAATGTAGGAGTTTTGTTGAGAAAATATTCAATGTCGCTTTGTTATCGACTAATACACGCTTGATTTTTTGATGAGTTATATAAGCCTCGACGTATAAAGAATGATTGTTAGCAATGTTAGGATTAAGAAGGTCAGTGGGACCGAATGATAGAATAGGATTGGGTGTTGAAAAATTTGCTATTAAATCCTGGAATTGTTGTGAGTTGATGTCAGGTGGGATACGAGTGTCATTCAATGTTTGTGTAAGGATGCGTTGTAGTGTAGGAGAATACTTAAGTAATTCCGTGATGGAAATTTGTGTTGTGGTCTTTTCCAATTGTTTGAAAATGTTGAATGAGGGCGAAGGTTGTGGAGTAGAAGTGGTGGTGGAATTATACGTTGGATTAGAAGGTGGTGTGGGAGACGAAGTAGCATATTGTTTTGTAGTGGGGATCCACACTTTTTTCTATCTAGTGGTGACTGCACAGTCAGTTTTGATCTTTATTGTAGCCACTAGGTCTTGGTCGTAGTATATGCTTGAGATGACTGAGTCATACTCAACATTGTTTAATGATTGGCCCTTGTCCCTCAAATTATCATCGTGGTTAGGGAAGGAGTTTTTGAACATGTTAATTTTTTCACTGGGGGTCTTTGTGTCGAAGGTATTTTCAACCTCTATATCTCCGCATTCGATCAAGTCTTGGACATAATGGCAGAGTTGCATGCATTGATATGTAGAGTGTCCTTTTATGCGATGGTAATCACAATATTCAATGTCTTTATACCAATTCAGTTTGCGTTGCCCTTCTTCGAAGGGTTTGATTATGGGGTATGAGGTCATGTTTGCATTTGCTAAGTGACAGAAGACGCTAGATAGAATTTATCCAAGTCGAATGAATTATCTTTTCATGTCATGAGAAGTAGCTTCCTTTCTAGGGATGAAAATTGGTTGTTTGTTGGATTTAATTGTGTTGGGTGGATTGTTTTGAATGTTTCAAACATACCAAGAATTAGTAATGCCATCATTGAATACATTTTGGTTCTGATTAAAGAATTTGGATTTGTCTTGGATTTGAGGGGCATCCCTAGGGGGTTGGTCCCTAAAGGGTATTTTAAGTAAGCCCTTAGAAATGAGGGATTTCTTGAATTGCGTCCCTTTTCTAACGACTTCTTCAAAAATAATTAAACAGTGCATCTGCATGTGGAATGATAATTCTGCAATGAGGTTTGGGACAAAGATGCTAACCATTTGTCTCTCTGGTATTGAGTAAGGAAATAAGCTTGCAATCCCTCGCTAGCTTTTCACAAAGGATGCAAAATTCTCATTAGGTCTTTGCTTGGTGTTACAAAGATTGAGCATGGTTACTTTTGAATCTAGGTTGAAGAAAAATGTTTAACAAATTTTTTTTGATAGGTCTGCAAAAGTTGTGATTGACCCATTCAGGAGATGAAGGAACCAGTATAAGGCATGTCCTCCTAAAATTTTGGGAAATAATCATAAAATATATATGTCACGATAAGCCACTTCCTGAAATTTCATGTAAAATTCCTTGACATGTTCACAGGGGTTACCCTTGCCTTTGTATTTATCAAATTTTGGAGTTTCGAAGGATGATAGAAATGGTAAGCGTAACATTTCTGTATCAAATGGGTAGGGGAATAGTCCTTCAAGGTTGAACTGTTTTGATTGTTTTTGTAGCCCCTAAATGGTTTCTTTCATATGTTTTCATTCTTGTGTGAATGGAGAGTCGTGGGATGGGGTATCAGGGACTTTTGGTTTGTTTTAAACCTTAAATTACCTTTTACAACGATACTCTTCCATTCTCTAAACAACAGGATTTACAATCTTATCATATTAATAACAACTTTACTGAAAGGCTGAATTAAATATATATTAAAACATGTATATTTAATTATTCCTTCGATTAGATACGCCACTAAATAGCTTATTTAATTTAGAAATTAAAGACAATTGATTGTTACAATAATTGCCCAATTATCGGCTTCATACATTGAAAAATATCAAATAAATAAATTTAGCAATTTATGATAAGTAAGATTTCTTACTTCTAGTATTTATCATTTACTCATATTGAGATATTATTACATACAAGGTAATCATCTCTTTATTAAAATCATAAATTACATATGTCGTTGAGGTGAAATATATATAACTATTACAGTAACTTTCACAGAGTGAGGTTTGAATTTTAACAATGGGTCCAAGATCCCAATAAATTTAGTCAAAATTCTAGGATATCATCCTTCTACAAATTGAAATCCAAGTATCTCATTTAGATCCATGCTATGATAAAACTTCACAAGACATGAGTTTCCGCACATCTGAATGTAATGGCTAATGGTCCTACAAGACTGGAGTAGTGGTATGATGTCAATTCAAAATGAACTGGCATGAATATTAACTCCATTTTCTGATGCAATTAATTAATAAAATATGAAATGATATACATGTTGTTTTATCAACAAGCACATGGTAATACAACCGAAAATGTATTACTACCCGGTTTCTATAAAGATACAGCTATGGATGCACCCAAATAGAACAACCAATTTCTATTTCAGCAATCATGTTTCCCTCTAATCACAAAGGTCAAGACATTTGTGTTCCAACTTCAATCAATAAGCATTTGACATTTAAAATTTCTACATAACTTCGTAAAAAACAATATGATTAAGAAGAGTACTCTTTTTCAGTCAATGAGAAGCTCTACAAATTAGCACAATATCACCATATTTACATCACTTTAACATGTTTTATTTGGTAAACAAACATCTCAACCAACAATATAGCAGCACCATGGTTACATCATTTTAACATACTCTTTTTAGTAAAAAAAATAGCTAATAATTTCTTTCATAAGATATCATTATTTTAAACCCAATTATACCTCCAATTACTCCATGGTGCATCTCGGTCAAGTTGTCCTGGCTTTCATGCCCTTACCAAGACAAGCAATTTCTTTTTCACAGTCTTACAAGAATCCAAGTCATATTGCCAGGCTGGAAGTTACAGGCTAAATGCCATTTTTTTAATTATTCACACATAACAAGACACCCTCATTTATACATGAACCAATTTAGTGGTCCATAATAATAAAATTTCTGGAAAATGCAACCCCATGCAAGAGCTTTGACACCCACAAATTATCATTCAAAAGATCTCAATAAATTAAAAATCAGACCTGCATATAACAACCAAGAAGAAAAATACAAAACTCCAATCGGTTGCATACCCATATTGATTGGGTTACCCAAATTGATTCCTTTATGCAAATTGATTTATATACCCAAATCGATTTGTTTACAGAAAACACACAACCAAATTTTGGTTTAACAAAATGAAAACCCACAAGCACAAATCGATTTTAAACGCACAAATTCACAAAACGTTTTCCTTCTTCTTGTACAAGAAAAACCCAACTCTTTTCCTTTTAGGTATAATTTATTATAATGCAGAGAAGGAATTTTTAACCTTTCTTTTACTTTATTTTTGTTGATCAAAACCCAAAACCCCATCTGCATATTTTTCTGGGTTAGGTTAAATCCACATAAAGAAAACTAAAAAGAATGCAGAATCCATCAATTTCCTTTTCATACTCCATCTCCAAACAATTAAATCAAAAGTTGTTCACAATTTCCTTGATTGCCATTGAAAACAGAATGTGTATTTCCTCTTTTCTTTACAAATAATGTAGTGGAGAAAGGAGAAGATATTCATGCCTGAAGTAAACCCAGAATCGGCAACCTTCTACTCTTCCTGCTCCAACAAGTTGAATCCTTCTTTCCTCCAAAACTCACGCAGGTATTCCAGAAGGGGAGAATGAAAATAGACGAAGGAAAAATATAATGAAAGAACCATAGCTGGGCGGTATATTGAAGAATTTTCGGGCTTCCCTATGTTGGTATGTGTTTTAGTGCATACCGCAAACTTGTGCCATGTGAAGGTGTTTCACTTTATGAAACCCATAAATTTCAATAACTAAATAAAACTTTTGGCTTACATGCCAAATCCCTCTAATATATATATCTATATATATATATATATATATATATATATATATATATATATATATATATATATATATATATATATATATATATATATATATATATATACACATACTAATTAATATTTCATACATTTTTTTTTACTTTAGTTGTTACCCAGCTTAATGGTTAAGTTAAAATTAACCTTTATAATACAAGCCCACACATTTCCAACAATATATTACCATAAAAATTAGTTGAATTTCTAAGTTTATATAAAACATTCCAATATTAAAATCACCAAGTCCATAAATAATAATTCGAATATTCTCATAAAGTTGGCTTGATATAGCATTGTCAAATTAAACAGAGACAATTATCATCGCGGTCATGTAAAAGTCAAACAAAACCAAAGACGACCAAACCAATTAAAATAAAGTAACCGAAAGATTTTGTAACACTCCGATTTTGTATGTTAACTTGGTGAATGTTTTACATACTGTTATAGCTGCTGAAATGAAGGCAAACATGTTAAGATATGTATTGATCTTAAGAGAATGTGTTGCTAATTTGGATTCTTGCATACTGTGATTTATTGCTTGGGACAACAAATATTGTATTCGTGTGTTTGCTTATGTGATGAAAAATTGTCGAATACTTGCTAAACTCTCTTTGCTGATTGACAGCATACCTTGAATCAATTCCATTGATTCAAGTATGCTGAGGTCCTCTTGTGATTTCTGTGTCGATTCACACTTGAACCGAACCGAGATAGTTATGAGCGTACAGTGCCTGTTTGCAGGTGTGAACAGCTAGCACGTAGATGCCAACGACAGGGGTTCGATTCTTGAACCCTGTACTGTCGAACTAGGGACCTCGTGAAGCAAGAAATGCCTGGACACGGGTGGCCTTGGCACGTAATCTGAAGGACGGAACGTCCTGCTCTGCATTAACGTGAATGTTAGTAGGGAGGCTGGATGGAAGTTGTTAGTGTTAGTGGTTAGTATGAATTAAACCCTAAATTAATACTAAGTCCTAACATGCATCCTACCCTACTATCCTAAGTGGATTTTTAAATTCAAAAATAAAAAGGGGAAAATATAACCTAAGGCTAAACTAAGACCTAGGTTGATTACTTCATACAATCTAAACTAATCCTAATCTAAAAAGGGCGCGCAGACCCTTGGAAGGAAGGGATAAGGATGAAAAGGGCATTCATTGGCATTTAATAAGCAGTCCATACGTGGACAGCGCCAGTTTTGGCGGGGCAGGTAGGAATTAGAGGCATCTATTTAGAAATAGAGCCAAATTCAGTTGGCATGGGAAATTTGAAATTTACAAGCTCGCCAACTCAAGTGGCGATGGCATGCGAAGCAAGGGAAAAGGCAAAGCCTTAAATTGCATTAATTATTCTTGGTCCTCGCGACCAGCTCGCCTTGGAAATAGCATGAGGGAATTTGATTTTCATTTTGTTGATTCGAGCCTTTTGTGAAGTTGCTCTGCATTTGGTTTTCCTGCCCTGGTTCGGTCGAACCAGCTCTTAGCATTTGACATTTTTCGTGGAGATTTGGAGGCTGTTGTTAAGCCTGAAGAAGAAAGGAGTGCTGGGAAGTTTGTGTTGTCGTTGCGGAAGGAAAAACGCGGCAAACAAGGTTTTCTTCGAGCTCTGGAAAAGAGATTTCAGGCATGTTAAGCCCTTCTCTTTAAAAATCTCTGCTTTGATTAAGTGTTTCATTAAAACAACCCTGCTCTTGGGTTGGATTGCGTGATTGTTGTCGAGTCGATTTGACTTGGATTTTGTTGGTTTTTGCTTTCTTTTCTTTGGGAAATGATATGATGAATCGTTCTGGTTGCTCGGTTTTGATTCGTATTTGCTCGAATCAAATTGGAAATGAATTATTGTGCTGGTTATTGACTGCATGGAGGTTGGAAATAGATATTTCCTTCACTGTTCATGTTGTTGGAATTGGAACAGGCTGTTTAATTGTTTCTTTATAGTGTAATCATTTCTTTGTTGTTGTGCTTGGAACTGCTATTGCATGTAAAGAGAAAATGGAAATACAGTCGTGATTATATTGCTGTGATTTGGGAACCGATGACTCTTGCTGTTATTTTGGAAATAATATGAATCATCGTTATTGGTCGCTGAGTTCGACTGTCCTTGTATTTTTCGAATGAAATTCCTTCCTGTCGAGCTGAATGTTTAACAGTAATGGGAAAACGTCATATATATCTTAAGACTGTACATGTTATATGAGTTGTGTCGCTATGATTTGGGTTTGTCGACCCTTGCTGTCTTTTCTTTTGGAAATGATAGGAAAATCATTCCCCGTTGCTGTGTCTAACTGTCTTGCTCTTCTTGAATGGAAATACCTCCATGTGGTGCTGGTTATGGGTATTATATGAAAATTTTAACTGGTTATTCTTGTGGGATGGAATGTAAAACTGTGCAGGTAGTATGGGTTATTCTATTGTTGTATTATTGTTTGTTGTCATCTGAACTTGCGATATGATTGTATTGGTTGTAAGAACGGCTTGAGGTCGTCTCTCCACTGAAGCTTTCTTTGAAGGAAATAGTTTCTTCCTCTCTCTCTGCTGTGTTGATTGTGATGAATACAACATTGTTTCTTTTGTATGAGCATACGAAATTGCTATGGAGAAAGAAATGATAACATGTCTTTGACTGTTCTTTCCTTTCTTGCTTAAGGGAAATAAGACCTTCCTCTTCCTTCTGTTGTTTCACGATTATGAAGAAATGGTATCTTATATTTTAAAGAAATGGACATTAAAATTTTATATGAATGTTCGTGAGAGTTGGAAAAAGGAATAGCTTTTCCTTCTGAACTCGTAGAGAAATATATTGTTTCTTGCTAGGAAAGTGTGATGATTAGTTGTGTTTATTAATACTGATCGGTCCTTTAAGATCGAATTGTTTTGGTGATTATGTCTTAATCTTGGATTGCTGTACAAAGAGTAAATGCATAGAAATTTAGTCTTGCTGTGTGGGATGCCTTGACTGCACTAGATTCGTGTAATGACACCCTGTACGGTTTACTTTACTAAAGGTAATGACATCTGATTTTACATGCTGGAGTTTGGCATACTATTACGATCTTGGAAAATGGATTGGGCAGAATCATTTGTTGGAAGGGAATCCTTCTTCTGCCTGATGTTCTAACTTGATGAAATTCATAGTCATGAGAACATTGGACTTGCTGTAGGTAACAGCAATGAATAATATGTTAATTTGAGCGGGATATGCTCACAGGATTAGGAAATCATGTGATTAATTGACTGCATGATGGAAGTACTGTTTGTCTGTTTAGTATGCAGTGAAAGAAATATGGTTTCTTTTATTATGGTAAATATATGGTATGCAGCCTTATATCGTTTAATCTTGGATGTACATAATGTTGTACTAACCTGTTTCGGATCTTTATATGAGTCTGATTCAAATGAAGTATGGATATGGATGATGAATTCTTCCCTGTTTTCATTTAAAGCTGATTATAAATGGAATTATCCTTGCTGTCGGAAAGTGAATTCCGAATGGATTTTGTAAGTTTCACTCTGAACTGTTATCTTGATCTGTCTTTCGTTTGGATTCCACTGTTAGGACAGTCATGTGGAAAGAAATTGAGATATGAATGAATGTCTTGGAAAAGTGATCTTTTCTTCTTTCGTTCCGTTGGAAATCTGGAATTCGTGAATAAAGAGTTTTATAGTGCTTAGATGGGAGCAACTATATGCATTGTTGTTCGCTTTCTTATCTGAACTTAATTGCTTTGAATTTAATATGATTCATGAACTGAAAGGAAAGTAATGAATTTATATTTCAGTTAGTTTCATCCTTGCATTTGTTATTAATGAAAGGCGTGGAAAGGATAACTGTATGCTATATAGACAGTAAGCTACTTGTATTCCTAACTTTACAAATATTGTGAATTGATACTTGTAATGATTATGTGGAAACGGGACAGCAGTTCCTTGGCTGATTGTGATGACATTTTTGATAGTTCAGTTGTTATGCTGGTCTTTCTTTTGTGCCTACTTCGTGATGGATGTTTAACTGTCGTTTCATAAAAGCAGGGTTCTTTTATTGAGACAGTTAGTTGAAGCACCTTATTTTAAGGATAAGTGCTTAATATGCTCAGTTCATTGAACTGACCCGTGCAATTCATTTTGCAGATGAAATCTAATTAGAATGAAGACATGGTTGTTTTCTGATGTTTCTCGATTGGCTGTAAAATGAATTGTAATTGTTGCTTTTATTCCTCTTCGAGGAATTGTGAAAAGATGAAAATATATTCTTCTGTCCATGAGTTGTATGGATGCTTTGTATAAACTATGCCCAATCAGCTGGATTGGCAAATGTACAGATTATGACTTGAAATATTGAATACAATTACAAATGTGATATTTTCAATAGTTATATCAGTTTGATTTATTGGAAATATAATGTTATTTCTTGATTTGGGTTTGTTTATTTATCCTTGGATGGATGCTAAATGGAAACTGATATCTATTCTTACCTAAACGCAACTTTTAAGTTGAAAAATGTAATTAGTTCATACTTGGGTAAAGATGAATTTTTAATCGACATTAAAAAGGATTAGGAAGAATATGGTTCCATAACCGGAAGGTATTCAGGATTATCTTAGGAGCTAAGGAATATCAATTCAACTTCGGAGTAATCGAACTCCGCTTTCGAACTCCATTAATGATCCCGTTTGATAAATTCAGAATAAAGGATATAAGATAGATATATCCATAACTAATGGACCTTAACTATATAACGTTAAGGAGAACAAATGAATACATTTCTCAAAATTTAGACCTCGTATGAATGACGTCTAATAAGTTAATATTCTGAATTTAGTTGCAGTTGAGAAAATCTTGGCTAAGTTTAATAGGTTAAACTTATCACGTCCGTCGGCATGTACCGCTTAATCCAATGATTAAGAAGCGAACCAAGTAGGGAAATGCAGCCCTTCGACACGAAGGAAAAGATGCATTGCAAGACAATGGACGGATTTAGTCCCTCTTAGCCCTATACAACTGTAACGGAAACGAGGATCAAGAGATCAGCGTGGATGCTGAAAGTTGACTTTAATTATTAAAATCATATCCGAAGCACTTGAGCAGGATGTGTATTCTCGATGGGAGAATTCCGTAGGACATTGGCATACGCCAGCTACAGCAAGGTGTCCCCATGAAGACGGGGTCTTCATGATGACACACTGTTGTAGCTGACATATCGCAATGCCCTCCTGAATTCAAACATCAAGAATACATAAGCTGAATGTGTAACTATGGACAGGGGATAGGAGTATGATCTGGTATACGGAGTGACTCCGGAATACTAAAGATAACTAGACACACGGGGTCGTGGGGAAACGACACTGTATGTCTGTGTATCTTTAGTTACCGGGAGTGCCTTCCTATACTCGTTCATATTACTAACTGTAATTGGAAGCTTAAACTAACCTTAAACAAAGAGGACTGGTAGGAACCAGGAAAGACCATTCTAGATAACAGGTGAAGTGAAGTGAAGGACGTATTCCGTTGATGTGTATCACATCCAGGAATATGATCATGCAAAGCATGTGAAAATCTTTGGCCAAAGTATCGCAATTGCTGGTTGCGTTGTCCTTATCACTTAATTTAAGATGCAGGATGTCAGATGAATATCAGTAACAGATATTCAGATAGGATTCTTAAATGGATCACTTCAATAACCGGAAACGGTTATGAGAATAGGTATATATAATATACCATGCATAAACAAACATGAAGGATCGGTTGTTGCCGAGTCATGAACATGAAGGATCGGTTGTTGCCGAGTCGTGAAATGAAGGATCGTTGAAACTCCGAGCCATGAAAATGGAAGATCGGTAGTTCCTCGAGTCATTTACAGCAGCATATAGAATCTGTTATAAGATTGAATGGCATTGAATGTGTGTTCCATATTGTAAATATGCGAACAGGGAACATTCGTTTTAAAAAGAAATTGTGTGATCCAAACTGTGTTGTTTGGGCAGAGAACAATTATTAAAACTTGAACGTGTGTTTGAATTTTATAATTCATAACAGTGAACGTTATCAAAAAAAAAAAAAATTCCCTTGTTCTGGTATTTTAAAATGGGGATGTTACAGATTCACTATCATTTATGAACCATTTTACCTATGATTAAGGCCTAATCATTTTTTAGGAAGGATCGTCAAGGTAGTTGCGGGGTTATTCGTTTTGCAGTGTCATGCCCCGCAGCAGAAGATGTGGGTCATGATACGATGAACCAAATGAATTTTACGCCTAATGATGATCTCGTCTAATCATGTTTAGACTTAACTGTAGTTAATTTAATCTTACAATAAATTTTGGGATGTTACAGGATTTGTGTCGAATGCAGTTTAAATAAACTCGACAGTTGACGAGATATGATGTGAACTCAAATAAGTCACTCAACTACTTCTGATATAGTTCAAACAAGCTATGAAGGATTTTTTGGTGGATGAAGCTTAAACATGCTTGACAATTGATGAGATAAGGAGTGAAATCAAACAAGTCATTCAACACTAGTTTGATATAGTTCGGAACATGTTATGAGGGATTTCGTGTTGGCTTAAGCAAGCTAATGAAATCAATGTAAGGTTTAGATCTTCGTTTTTTATTGATTCAATGTTTTGTTTGATGTTGAGTCTGTTGAAAAATAGTTTTGTGGAAAATGACTATGATTTGAGCTTTACAACAGAGACAATGGTATCATCCATGTTTTATGATAAGAACGATAATAAACTATCTTGTTTACAAACAACAAGTAATCATATGTGTCTGATTTTTTTGGCTCAAGAGGTAGATCCTTCAGGAATAATCATTGTTTGATGCAACATGCAGTATATTGTGAAATGGGTGGATCTAGGCTCTTATCACTTCAAAAAGACTCACCAATTCTTACTTACCTTCTTTGAAGTGAATCACCACATCCAAGGCAGGTTTTGGGAAAAAGAGAAAGGTGATGGGGGGATGTAAGTGTGTATGGTGTCCTTATTACTCCCCAAATATTTACAGGGATGATGCCTAGGATTCATTGTTACAGTTTTATTAGGCGTTAAGTGCAGTAGTAGTCACGACAACTTTACCCATAAACACTTCCCAGAGGCACTATAAATACTGAACGTTGTGATGAGACTAGGTCTCAGAGTGCAATGCAAATTTGAATGTTGGTGGTGCATGGTATTGAATTCCATGTCACCGGTGTAGCGTAGGTGGTGATGAAATCCACTTCTGCTACATGCAAAAATAAATGATGATGTGATTAACAGCAGAGTTCATTTCAATTTGAAATAAAATCACTGGTGGAAAATGATAGCATACCAGAGCGTGCCAAAAAAAAATTGTTTCAGCAATTTTCTTTCAATGGTGGTAATTTTACAGGGATGTTTTAAAACAATTTGTTTTCTTTTAACGAAATTCAAGCAATGCAATCCTGCAGAAAACATATTAGTAGTTATCCTACAAATGAAGTGTTAAAAAAATGACGATTGTGGCCATTTTTTATTTTCCAGATCGCTCGAAGGCACGGGAAAAGAGCATACATAGCCAATAGTTGGACAAATATTAATAATGCAAAGAAACAAAACAATGATCTAGACAATAGTTAGAGATAGAAAATAAAACTAAAGGATCCTGCAGACAATGTTAGTAGTCTAAAATTATTGAATTTCAATTGACATTGTCTTGCTTAAAAAAGGTTAGTAGTTTTCTAATGCAAAAAAAGAGAGAACGATAAAAGATAAGATCATCATGTTTCTGAGTCTTAAGGTCACTTGTAACAAGCGCGAGAGAAGAGCATACATGCTAGGGGTTGTGATTAGAAACTACCTTCACAAAAAAGAAAAAAAGAATGACAATACTTTGACAAGATTCAAAAGTGTTAGAAAATAGTGTAAGGTGCTTAGACAATGATGAAATGATTAAAAGCTGAAACCAAGGTGTTTCAAAATGTCTGAGGACCCTAAATTCGCAACTGGCACGAGTGGAAAAAGGTTGGAAAAATTCAAGTGAAAGAGGTTTGTGTTGTGTATGGGTTTCGAAATTTAGTCTTTGACAGCGAAGGAAGGTAACCGAAGTGTTGTAAAATAATACAAAATTAAAGAGCACAATTAGTGCACGTGATTAGAAAATACAAAAATAATTGAAGGTATTAATTGTTAGAAAGTTTCTAATTAGATAATGAAGCTAATTAATGAACAAAAACTTGTGTTGCGAAAAGGGTCAAAAAGAACAATTGGGATGATTAATTTTTAATTGACGAATAGTGACGACTGGGTAAACAAAGGGGAACTAAACAAGTTTAATTGATTGAATGTAAATAACTATACTAATTAAGTAATGAAATTAATCTAAGTACCTAAGTAAATATTATTTAAACACCAAAAGGAAAATATTAACAAATTAACTAAAGAGTGAACTAAATTAATCTAGTGAAATAATAACTAAGGAAGCCTCTAATTGAATTAGACTTAACTAAATAAATACGAATGAAGGTGAAATAAATAAAAATTGAATAAAAACAAATAATGGATTAACTAAATTAACAAGATCAATCCAAGGTAGACCTAAACCTAAACCTAAAAAAAAAGTAAATATGCAATGGAAAACTACGGAAAACGGTGGTTGATTTGTTATGTTGTTTGTTATAGGTGGCTTGTGGCGGAGTGAGAAATGGTGGATCAGCGAAGGCTGATGGAGGAAGGTTCGAATGGAGTGGAGGGTGTGAGAGCTATTAGAACATAATGGTTAAGTGGGTTAGCCACCCCTTAATTAAATATGGGTCTAACATTATACTATGGGTTAAATATTTAATAATAAGAAATATTTCTATTTCTATTAGTAAATATTCAAACCTGGGAATATGAGTGTTAGGTTAAATATTTAATAATAAGAAATAGTTATATTTCTATTATTAAATATTCTAAACCTGTGTATAGGGGTCAACAAACCTAGTTGAAAAGCTAAGTCGGGAGACATACCCGATCACCTCATATAAATAGGACTTCGGGTCCTCATTTGATATATTGATTTTTCTGTGTCAAAGGTTTTTTACCCTTGTGATTAGGGTTAGTAAAGGAGGAGGTGATTTACTGGATGTAAAAGGGTTCTCTGTAATAAAAGGTTGCTTTTTTACAGTAGTTTTTTTACCTTTAGGTTTTCCACTATAAATCTTGTGTCTGGTGTTATTTACTTTCTGTAAGTATTATTTTTATTTATTTGTTATATAGTTAAGTGATGTAATGTTTATTTAATTATTCATTATAACATTACATAATATGTTAATATTTAACATGCATGTTGATTAAATCTGTATTTATTAGAATCCTCAAATTTTAAGAAAAGATTGTGGTCGAGCAAGCGAGTGGCTAGGGGTCGTGTAGTGCAAGGATCAGGGGATGAGTGTTGGGAAGGGTTCGAGATTTTGTATGAGGGGTACTGCCTAGGCAGGGGGGAATATACATGGGTTGGGATCTATGTTAATGGGAAGTATCTGGGGGATGGGTTTAGGCATGGGAAGAGGGCTTGTGCTTGTGTCGAGACAGCAAGCATAGGTGGGGAGTGTGTGAGTTGGGGATCAGATCAGTTGGGTGGGGATATGAGTAGTCAAGTGGTCGGGGATTCAAGGGTTGCATGCTGATGGGAGAGTTTGAGGGGATCGAGCTATGTTGGGCATTTGTGTGAGGTAAGTTGAGCCGAGGGCTCAATGGGGTGATTGTCGAGGTAGGGAAGGGGGGATCCAAGAGTTGGGGTCAATGCGAGTAGGGGGTAAAAGATGTAGCAAGTCAGGGGGATGGGTGGGATCTGGGAGTCAGGATGGGATTCTGAGTTGGGGACGAGGTGTCCACAGGGAAGGGCGAGCTGAGGGCTCCGAGACAGGGAATGTGAGGGACCAACTTGGATGAGCTAGCCAGGATGGGGGGAGGGGATAGTGGGGAAGTATTCAGGATAAGGTTTACAATTTTTTTTATTTTAATTAATTTCTTTAATAATATTGTTTTTGCAAGTTTATACAAAGTTTAACAATAAAAACAGGAAATGTAGTATAATGTAAAACTAGGAGAAATCGAAAAATGAAACCCCCCACCCCAAGACAGATATAAGACTACCAAATTGAATAAAACACTAAAATTATTTTTTTCTCTTATATTCCTAAAATAAAACAGACTTACAATGCGAATTAAGACAAACTAACCTCTTTCCACCTACAACTTAGTTAGAAATTAAAAGCCAAGTGTTCCTAAAATATCACAATAAACCACGATTATAAACCAAGATTTTTTTTTGGTTTTCAGATGGATACCTACATGACTAGATAAATTAAAATGACACAAATAGAAAGAGTTATTAATCCTCAATTCATGTCTATGCTTTCGATACCTGCACAAGACAAGTAAAGTGATGAAAAAATGGGGACGAAGAGAAACAAGCCAAAATAAGTATCCACATATCCAAGGATGTTAAAACAACACACAAAGGGGTTATTAAGACATGCGATAAAAAATAAATTCCAGACAAATGGCTCCTCTCAAAGAGGTTCACGACGTGGTAAGTAGAGTATTCATCGCTATCAGAACTTACACAGACACCATAAGATGCCATAAGTGAAATAATATCTCCCACAATTTAAACATTAGTGAAAGAATACCATATGGAACAGAGAGAATGAAACTATAATGAAAAATACCAATAGGAAAACAATGGAACAAAATAGGCAAGTTGTGAGATCAAAAATAATAAGTTGTGGATAAGTCCCACTGGGTGCATGCCAGAATGAGGGCTAGGAAATTACACTAATAACAAGAAAGTGACTAACTAACTAGATACATTTTCCTTCGTGATTCCTTAGCAAACCTCGGAATGGGTGGACATAATGTGGATGAGCCCTAGATTATGCTCAAAATGTAGGTGCTTCCTTCGAACCAGAGCAATACCTTCGCTATAACAAGATCGACTCAAACTTTGCACCAATGGATAAAGGTAATAATGGATTTGGGATGATCAAAATGGACCTTTTTGGGAATTAAGGACAAGGTGGAGGGATGTTCCTATGCTCAAAGGATGTAAGAATTGTGATAGGAAATTCAAGCTTATTCTAAAAGAAGGGGGTGAGGCTCTATGTATAGCCTAGAAGTATTATTAATTCGGGGGTTTAGAGTAATCATGATTATGTAAAGTAAGCATGATTAGGTGAATGGGAGGCATGAGGAATGGGTCCAAAATTAAAGTTGAATATTTAATTCGCAAGTGGGGGGACATGTGGGTAATATTTGGCATATGAGGAAGATTGGGTTTAATTTAAGGGTTGAAACGAATTAATTATTTGATTAACATCAATTAATTCAATGTGTATTTTTATGGGAAATGGAATGGTGAAATTAACTAATTTAGGATCAGTGTGAAAATGAGGTGTTTACTCTAATAGAGGAAATGAAAGTAGGTAACAGATCACAACTTATGTTGAGTGAATTCGTTGGTCTTCCTTTGATGGTTTGGCCTTAGGTGGGGTTTGTGGTTATTTTTGTGTTACTAGAGAAGGAATAGGAATGACTATTGTGTGATGCTCGCTAAAGATAGAAGGATCAGATTTGGGAACCCATTGGGGTTTAGTAATTGAAGATGAGTGAGTAGCATAATGTTGTGTAAAAAATGAATTAAAGCCTTAATGCTTAAGTTGTTTGATTCTTCATTATAAAAAATAGAAATCATTGACATGACGTACATTAATTATATGATAATTGAAAAATGGGTGACCTTTGTATTTTGTAAGCCGATAAGGAGGGTAGTAATGAGTAGGTGGTAAGGTGATTAACTGGTGATTTATGAGCTTAGAGATAATATCATGTTGCTTGACATTTCGATCAAAATTGAGAGGTGCTTGTTGTGGTTATATCTTTACCTCACTTGTATGAGCACATGTAGTAGACATGGGATCAAGATGAGGTGTAGAAGAAGAATCAACATGGGCATGAGGAATATCCTTGAGATGTTGGATTTCAGCTGTGAGGGATTGAATCGTGGATTCCATAGCTTGAAATTTATCTTGAAAAAAAAGTGTAAATCTTGAATTGACTCGAAGAGAGATTGATTGGTTGTAGTATCAGAACTAATAGGGGGGTCGAAAATACAATTGCAAATTTCACTTACTTGTGAAGGCGGTGTATTGTGACGGAAGTACATTGTGTTGAGGGCCTATTTGAAATAATATTTGTAAATTGGGTACTTTTGAATAAATCAAGACCAGGAGACTTGAGTAAATGTAGAGGCGATGATATAAAAGAAAAGGTAAGTTACAAAATAAGAGCCGTAGAAAATGGCCCAGAGGATAGGACCAAGGATGAAATCCTAAGAGGAATTATGTAGATCAGAGGTATGATAGACAATAGATGGAAATATGAACCTTGATGCAACTAGGGTTTAAGGTTAAGGAAAGACAAATATAATGGAATATGCAAAATAAGGATCCAAGTGTTAGATCATGAGTGGGGTTCATCAAAAGATTTAATCTAAATTGAATTAAACCTTAATTTTAGAGTAAATTATTATAACTAGTAATATTCATGAAATAAAGTACAGTAGTGCATGATCAATAAGCATTCAATGATGTAAAACCCTAAGCAAATGAGAGAAGAAGGTAACTTAGTTGATTCTGTGTGATCCAGAAGTAATCTGGACTGAGTATCTGCTAGAATAGGCTAGAAATAATGTCGTCAAAGCTCAATGAAGATTTAGAAGTATAAAAACATGCAGGACAAAAACACCCACAGGAGGACAATAATGCCCTGGGCGCTAGTTACCAATATGGGCATTAGCGTCCGCTTAGATACTCAGGTTTTGAATTTTTCTCGGTCGGAAGGTCTTTGCTCCAATATTTGTTTTATCACTCTGAATTTTTCGTTAGGGTTCCAATCACACATATAACTTGCAAAATAGATGACTTGCTGCACATGCCCACAACCCACATCAAACCTAATAAAAAATATGCAAAATGGGGAGTCGGAATGACCCCGACTGTCACCTGAAGAGTGAACTTACAACCGAGGATTACACTACATCTCAGACTCCATGTAGTTCTTTGTGCTTTTGTGTGTAGTGATGCCATAGGTTACCCTTGTGTAAGGTGCACAATGATAACGAGCTAGATCTATATTGTATTGACGCATGGGCATCACTTCACACATGTGCATAAGTCATGTAGTCATCAATTTTGGTTTTTCGGTTGTGTTCATAAGTCCTATATGTTATTAGGGGTCAATTTGTGGTGTTAGTTGTGCTTTGGACCATCACAAATTTAAATGGAACATTTTCCCTCCAAAATACAAAATTTGAATTGTGAAACCTGTGAAGAACGTGAAAAAGAAGCTGATGAAGAATTAGAAGAGTTGAGTGGATCTCATGTCCATTTTCTCACCACTGAAGGTATAGATGAAGAGGATGATTATGAAGAAAGAGTTACAGAGATGAACAATGAATCATATGTTGTCATGACTCATGAGCAAGCCAACAAGAAGGAGAAAGTGGTGCAGCCTGCTAAAAGATCTAAGGAGCCTCCTATGGTCATTCCAGTGATTGCAAGGAGAGGAGATCCTATTCCAACTTCTTCCACACCCAAGGTAGGTTCTGTTGTTCCTTCCTCCTCTGTTTCTACTCCTAAAACTTCTTGCCCTTCAAATGATAGAGTTGATAAGTCAAAAGTTTCATCTACTCCTATCAATGATGCTCCATCTACCTCTGGTTTTTTTGACATTATTGAACATCTCCAGAAAACTAAGCTCTAGATCTCAAAAGTCGAATTCTACCAAACCCATCCCAAGGCCTTTGCTAAGATGGTAGACTTTGTAAACTCCAAATCCAAGCCTTCATCCCCTAGTTCTAAAGGTCTCTTGCCTACTCCTTATCCTTCACCTCAACCAAGCCTTGTGGCAGCAGTCACTTCATCTGATGGGAAGATCAAACCATTTTATGTCACTCTCCTCATAGCTGGCCACAAACTCAACAATTGTGTTATTGATTCTAGTGCTTCAGATAATGTGATGCCTGCTAAGGTAGCTCATGCCTTAGGTTTAACCCTAACCACGCGCTTTTGGTTCATGTTACTCAATGGAAAGTAGAGAAGTTCCATTGGTTGGAGGATCAAGGATGCACAAGTAGCCTTTGCTGCTTTGCCAGAGAAGAGAGTTTTAGCCACCATTTTGGTAGCTGATATTCCCCCTTCCTATGGCATGCTACTGAGTAGAAATTTTTGTAAAAATTTTGGAGGAGAAATCATGATGGATTGGTCACATGCTCTTATTCCAGTGAATGGGAAAATGAAGAAGCTGCCTGAGAAACAAACTAAATATATCATGCAAAAAATCGATGACCCAAAGGCACAAATACTTTATGAAGACATTGGTCATGGTAACTACATGATCATGTCACAAGATGAGGCTAACCATCATAAGGAAGTGCTTCTTGATCTTGATGGCATTTGGATTTTGGAATTTGATGGAAGTTGCTCCTCATCTAGTTCTGGAGCTGGTGTGGTGCTTATTTCTCCTAAAGGGAAAATTAAACCTTTATATTTCAAGCTCCGATTCAAAAACACAAATAATACAGCTGAGTATGAGGCTCTCATCCTTGGTTTAAGCATGGGAAAAGAGATGGGGATCAAGAATCTCCTTGCTTCGTGGAGATGCAAAGGTGATTGTAAAATGAGGTCAGAGATATTTTTCAAGTGAAGAATAGAAGGTTGAAACATTACAGGAATCTGGTTAGGATTCTATTGAGTTCCTTAATGCCTTTTCAATTGAAGCCATGCCAAGGGAAAGAAACACTAGGGATGATTCCTTGGCTGTCTCGGGGTCTCTACTGATCCCTCATCTATATTTCTCCCAAGATAAATTCACCATTGAGATGATTCATAGGCCTAGTGTGCCTGACAATGCAAACAATTAGCAGGTCTTTAATGATGATCAACACTTGATTTCCTTCCTTGAACTCAAAGATAATTTTGACCAACTGTACTTTGAAGGAAGTGGGAATCTACCTAGAGAGTGTGTGCCTCCAAAATGAAGAAGATAACCAAGAAGAAATGGATCATGATGGCTGCATAAAACTAAAAGGTAATAAGATACCTTGATGGCTGGTAAGTTTGGAAGAGTTATTTGATAAACATGATAGGTACATCAAGTCCAAAACTTCCAAAGGAGCTCAGCAGTCTACTAACTATGAAAAGATAAACATTGGGAGTCTTAATGAACCCATGCTAGTAAACATTGGAAAGTGTTTCACACAAGAGGAGAGGAAAAAAGCAACAAATATATTGAAAAGGTATGTTGATGTTCTTGCATATTCTTATGATGATCTCAAATATATTCAACCAAAAGAGATACAACATTTCATTCCTCTAAAGCCTGGGATCAAGCCCTTCCGGAAAAAGCAGAGGCAGTATAACCCTAAAATTGTTGATACAATATTTCAAGAGATCCAAAAGTTATTGAAGGCTAAGATCATTTTCCCCATTCACCATTCAACATGGATTGCTAATATTGTGCATGTCAGGAAGAAGAATGGTGAGATCCGGATTTGTGTTGATTTTAGGAATTTGAATCAAGTCTCTTTAAAGGATAATTATCCTCTCCCTGTAATGGATCAAGTGTTGCAGGTTATTACAGGTTCAGAAATGTTGTCCATGCTTGATGGATTCTCAAGATATAATCAAGTAGAAGTAAGTGTTGCAGATCAACATAAGACTGCCTTTACCACTCCTTGGGGCACCTTTTCTTATAGGAGAATGCCTTTTGGCCTCATCAATGCTGGTGCCACCTTTCAGAGGGTAATGAACCTGGCCTTTGGCAGTCTCAAGGGAAAATGCATAGTTGTATACCTTGATGATCTGACCATGTTTTCAAAAATCAGAGCTGATCATTTCCAACACCTTGAAACTATCCTCCAAAAGTGTAGAGAGCATGGCATCTCCTTAAATCCCAAGAAATCTATCTTTTATGTCACTGAGGGAAAATTATTGGGACACATTGTCTCCAAGGAGGGAATCAAGATTGATCTAGAAAGAGTCTAGATGATTCAGCAGATCCCTCTCCCCACAAGCAAGAAGGGTGTGCACTCTTTCTTTGGTAAGATCAACTTCTTAAGAAGATTCATACCTGATTTTTCTGAACTTACTTTGAACATAGCCCACATGATGAAAGGGAAGAAGACTTTTGGTTGGTCCTCTAAAGGAAAGGTTGCATTTGAAGACATCAAGAGAGCTATAGCAAAGACTCCAATCTTGGCATGCCCTGATTATAACAAAGACTTCATTATCTATTACTATGCTACTGAAACTACTCTAGCTGCTATGTTAACTTAGGAGAATGCTGAAGGTCATGAACTCCCCATAGCATTCATGAGTTATATTTTGAAAGCCCATGAGCTGAAGTACACCATGATGGAGAAACATGCTTTTACAGTGGTCAAAGTTGTGAAGCAGTTTCATTTTTACATCCTCAACTCTCATTCTATTGTGCTTGTACCTGATACAACTATTAAATCCATTCTTACACAACAAGAATTTGGAACCAAGAGAGGCAATTGGGTAGCCAAAGTTCAGGAGTATGATCTTGACATCAAACCCACCAAGCTAATTCGAGGAAAGGGCTTATGTGAACTCATTGCTGAAGGAGCTGATGCCAAATTGCCCAAAGGAGAAGTTGATATCCCTGTTGTTATTTTCCTCAGATCAACCAATGAATGGTATGCTAACATTGCACACTTTATTACTTATGGAGAATTTCCATCTCATTTGAGTGCCAAGGATAAGAGAGCCATCAAATTAAGGTCTGTGCAATATGTGTTGTGGGAAAATGCATTGTTCAAATGAGGGATAGATGGAAGGTTTTTGAAATGTGTTGACAAAGAGAAACAAAAGAAATTGTTCTCAGCCTTTCATGACCAGGCCTGTGGAGGTCATTTCTCTTTTGCTGTCACATCCCACAAAATCCTCCATGATGGATATTATTGGCCTACCCTGTTCAAAGATGCATCAAAGTGGGTAGGCAAGTGTGAAGCATGTCAAACCTTTGTTGGAAGACTGAAATTGGCTGCTTTACCTCTCAAACTAGTGGTGATTGAGGAACCTTTTCAACAATGGGGTTTGGAATTCATTGGGACACTCAATCCACCTTCAAGTGTAGGGCATACTCATGTTTTGACTCCCACTGACTATTTCACCAAGTGGGTGGAAGCCATTCCAGTTAAAAGTACTACTTCTAAAGTAGTATGCAACTTCATCAAGGAGCACATCTTAATAAGGTTTGGGATACCAAACAAGATTGTCACTGACAATGCTTCCAATTTTTCTTCTACTGAGATGATGGATTTCTACTATGGATATGGCATTTCCCTTTCTTACTCTTCACATTACTATCCCCAAGGGAATGGGCAAGCAGAATCAACTAACAAGAACTTGGTCACCATTGTTCGGAAGCTTGTTAATGACTCTTAGAGGAATTGGCATAAGAAACTATATGATGCTTTATGGGCAGATAGGATTACACCTAAGAGAGACCATTGGAATGTCTCCTTTTCAAGTGGTATATGGAGTTGAAGCTCAACTGCTAGTGACATTGGAATTGCCAGCCTTGCATTTGATGAAGGCCATTGAGGATGCCAGCTTTACCAATTCATTGGAAAAAAGAATTATGTACCTCCAAAAGTTAAATGAAGACAAGATTGCAAGTGGTTAACATAATATCATCTCATCAACTCAAGGTAAAAAATTTGTTTGATAAAAAGGCTAAACCCAAAACTTTTCAAGTGGGAGACAATGTTCTTCTTTGGGACAAAAGGCATGAACCTCGAGGCAACCATGGTAAATTTGATTCCCTTTGGCATGGTCCTTTTAAAATTAGACATTTTGCTAGTGAGAACACTTTTTACCTGGATTATATGGATGGTTCTCCTCTCCCACTTCCTTATAGTGGGAAATTTTTGAAGTTGTTCAAAACCTAGGAGTTTTGGTGGTCCCTCTTTACATTTTGTATAGTAATTTTTCTCTCCTTTTTTTTTTGGGTTGTTTTCCTTCCTGTGTTCTCTTTTGTGTTGGTATTGCTTCTTTTTGACTCCATTACCCATTGGCTAAGACACTGATTCGATCTGATTACCCAGAATTCTCTAAGGTTCTTGATTTTTCCTCTTTCCTCTGCCAAATCATCCCCAGAAGGAGCCAGCTTTTGTCCTCTCAATTTTCCCCACCCTTTTGAATCTAAGTTCGTGAAAATTGGAGCCCTACCATGGAAAAAATTCATGTTTTAAACTCCTCAGATGCTTGTTTTCATTTCCCACGGTCTTTTTAATCAAATTCCCTCAGTCTGCTACCATTAAAACATTTTACCTATTTTCAATGGATGGGAAATGATTTTAGGATTTTATGCATTTTTGGAAAGGGTGGAACCATGCATCTTGCAAATTTTTAACCTTTTTCCAAGAGAAAGAAATTGTTCATCGGGAAAAAATGCGTTTTTCGGCGGATTTTTTGCAACTTCCTACGTTCTTTTCCCCATAAAATTCTTGCTTTAAAGGTGAAGCTATGGACCATTTTTTCAGCCATTGGATAGCACTGGATGGGTTCGTTTTTGAACTTATCACTTTTGGGAGGGAAAAAAAATGAGAAATCAAGATTTGCCCCGCATCCAAGAAATGCAGTCCCTGATTGGCTGGAGCAGTTTTGCTTGGATTTTTCACGGGTACGGATCCATTTTATTCTCTAAGGCATTAAAAGGGGGAAAAGATAGCCAAATGCACCTCGGCCTAGCCCATTTGACGATAAATTCCAGTTAAGTCTGTAGAACTAGAAAAGGCACGTGTTCATGTTGAAGAATTGATCGGGGGCTTATTTCCTTTTCTCTGAAAATTCTTGTTGTTTCCCCATGAGATGCATTTTTGGTTTATTATGGGGCCAAATTGATAAGTTTGAAGGGATGTAAAGTGTTAATCATCAGAATAGGGACAAAGGTCATTTATCAGTTCATATACTGGATAAACCGTGGAGGACTTTAGGAACTTACTAGTAGGCACTTGATTACTATGAAAGTGGTTTAAAGTTCTAAAAATGCTAGGACCCCGCTCATGTGAAGAAGAAAATTCTAAGGGATACCCCCTGCAAATAAAGTAATCATGGCTTGAAGTGATGAAAATTTGCCTTTTTGAACCTCCAGTTTTCATGAGTGAAATTTTTTTATGTCCACTTTCCAAAAGTGGATCTACAACTGAAACGCATTATTCCAGTTTGGATGATGCCATTTTCTTGAAGAATGACAAAGTATGGATGTATACAAGGTTATTGAGAATATATGAGTTTTGGCCATAGGGTTAAAAAGGGGATTCTGCTTTTCAATGGTGTGCCACTAAATTTTTTGAAGTAATTCAAAGCGGGACAGCGGAAGTTCTGAGAATTTGAGATTTCTTTAAATTGATTTTCCTATGTTATATCTTTCTCTCTCCTTTCTTGCCATTCAATGGGATCATTTGTTTTGCATTCAATAGAAACTTTGTGTTTCGGTTTGTGTGAATCTTTAGAAATTTTGTGTCTCCCAGATTTGTGTTGGTGGTGAAGTAATTGATCCCCAGGGTCGTCTTTATTTTATTGGTTCAAATGTGAAGGTAAAAGGGGGAAAAGATATTCAAATGCACTCATCTATATTTAACGCCATTAACAACTAAGCAAATTGTAAAAATGTTTCATTCCTTCATTCCCACCTCTCCATATCCTTCTATTCCTTCCGAGTTGATAATATTTTAGATATGGAGCCAAATCGATTCTAGTATATCAGGGTCCGAACATTGAGAGTTGTATATCTATACATTTGTTTTTCCATACTGAGATCAATAAGGGAACCTCTCCCATTAAAGAGGAGGGACTTGTTGTCCCTTGACTGCTTTCAACACATGGAAATTCCATTCTTAAGACCCAACAGTCATGAGATTTGATGAATTCACTAGGGAATTCATTGCGAATGGAATTCCATTTCTGGTTTTTGAATAACAACTTTTTGATCATCATTGGTTTTGATCAATAGAAAGGGAATCCAACATACAGTCGGGGTAGAAGAACCCTTGGGGAAGAAGACCCTCATTTCCAAATTTCTGGATCATCAACGGTTTCTCTCTCCATTCATCAACAAGAAAAAGAATAGGAACAAGGTCTGCAAGCACTCCTACTAGAGACAGATCTTCTAGGAGTGACATCCCTCAAGATCAAATCAGTCCTAATTTGCATGCTTTGATTCTCATTGGTGTTTCAGTTCCTCTCCAAATAATATTTCCAAGGATGGTAGCTCCTCTACCTTGGGGCCAAAGGGTTGGGCCTCTTTCTCTTCCCCAACCATTGCATGAATTTCTTAGAGGCAATAGAAAGAATTTCCCTAAATTCAGAGGTGATGGGAAGGTTCATCCAGATGAACATATTGTGGCCTTCATTATTTCTTGTGGTGTTCTCGAGAGTTAAACATGAAGATATCTCTGTTAGAATTTTTGTGGAGAAATTTCAAGATAATGCTGTTGATTGGCTTCTATCATCTCCCTACTGGATCCATCACCAATTGGAACACCATGACGACCAGTTTGAGCAGCATTTCAAACCTGCTGAGGATGTACATGCCCTCTTGGCCCAGATTTCTCAAATCAAGAAAGAGTCACATGAGCCCATGAGGGAATTTGTGGCCAAATTCAACAGGCTGGTTAACAAGATCCCACAAAACACATGCCCTATGGATCAGACTTAGAAATGTTTCTTCCTTAATGCCCAACTTCCTGAAGTGAGCTATGCACTTAGGAGAGCCAATCTTGCCACTTTAGATGTTGATTAGAGATTTTCTGTTAGTGTTGAAGATGATCTGATCATGTCTTGCAAGATAAGGAGAGATTCATCCAAATCCAAAGCATATCCTTCTTCCACATCTTCTCATGGAGCCAATGCAGATCAGTTGGTATAAAAACTTTCTAATGATCTTATGGCTCTCAAGAAGCAGTTAGCCCATCACACTCCTTATCAGGATGTTCCTAGGAAGAACTTTCAGCCCAAGAATTGGTTGCCCTCTACTCAGACCAAATTGGAAATTGAAGGCCCACCTGTTAAAGTTCCAGTCAATGCAACATGTGAAGTGCTGGAGCAAGATGATGAGGAGGAGGATGAAATTTGTGAAGAACATGAAGAGGAAGATGATGAAGAATTAGAAGAGTTGAGTGGATCTCATGTCCATTTTCTCACCACTGAAGGTATAGATGAAGAGGATGATTATGAAGAAAGAGTTGCAGAGATGAACAATGAATCATATGTTGTCATGACTCGTGAGCAAGCCAACAAGAAGGAGAAAGTGGTGCAGCCTACTAAAAGATCTAAGGAGCCTCCTACGGTCATTCCAGTGATTGCAAGGAGAGGAGCTCCTATTCCAACTTCTTCCACACCCAAGGTAGGTTTTGTTGTTCCTTCCTCCTCTATTTCTACTCCTAAAAATTATTTCCCTTCAAATGATAGAGTTGATAAGTCAAAAGTTTCATCTACTCCTATCAATGATGCTCCATCTACCTCTAGTTCTTTTGACATTATTGACCATCTCAAGAAAACTAAGGTCCAGATCTCAGAAGCTGAATTCTACCAAACCCATCCCAAGGCCTTTGCTAAGATGGTAGACTTTGTAAACTCCAAATCCAAGCCTTCATCCCCTAGTTCTAAAGGTCTCTTGCCCACTCCTTCTCCTTCATCTCAACCAAGCCTTGTGGCAGAAGTCACTTCATCTGATGGGAAGATCGAACCATTTTATGTCACTCTCCTCATAGCTGGCCACAAACTCAACAATTGTGTTATTAATTATGGTGCTTCAAATAATGTTATGCTTTCTAAGGTAGCTCATGCCCTAGGCTTAACCCTAACCCGTACTTTTGGTTCATGTTACTCAATGGAAAGTAGAGAAGTGCCATTGGTTGGAAGGATCAAGGATGCACAAGTAGCCTTTGCTGCTTTTCCAGAGAAGAGAGTTTTAGCCACCATTTTGGTAGCTGATATTCCCCCTTCCTATGGTATGCTGCTGAGTAGAAATTTTTGCAAAAATGTTGGAGGAGAAATCATGATGGATTGGTCACATGCTCTTATTCCAGTGAATGGGAAAATGAAGAAGCTACTACCTGAGAAACAAACTAAATATATCGTGCAAAAAATAGATGACCCAAAATCACAAATACTTTATGAGGACATTGGTCATGGTAACTACATGATCATGTCACAAGATGAGGCTAACCATCCTAAGGAAGTGTTTCTTGATCCTAATGGTGTTTGGATTTTGGAATTTGATGGGAGTTTCTCCTTAGCTGGTTCTGGAGCTAGTGTGGTGCTTATTTCTCCTGAAGGGAAAATTCACCCTTTCTCTTTCAAGCTCCAATTCAAAAACACAAATAATACAGCTGAGTATGAGGCTCTCATCCTTGGTTTAAGCATGGAAAAAGAGATGGAGATCAAGAATCTCCTTGCTCATGGAGATGCAGAGCTGATTGTAAAACAAGTCAGAGATCTCTTTCAAGTGAAGAATAGAAGGTTGAAACATTACAGGAATCTGGTCTGGGATTCTATTGAGTTCCTTGATGCCTTTTCCATTGAAGCCATGCCAAGGGAAAGAAACACCAGGGCTGATTCCTTGGCTGTCTCGGGGTCTCTACTGATCCCTCATCCAAATTTCTCCCAAGATAAATTCACCATTGAGATGATTCATAGGCCTAGTGTGCCTGAAAATGCAAAACAATTGGCAGGTCTTTAATGATGATCACCACTTGCTTTCCTTCCTTAAACTCAGAGATAATTTTGACCAGTTGTACTTTAAAGGAAGTGGAAATGTTCCTAGAGAGTGTGTGCCCCAAATGAAGAAGATAACCAAGAAGAAATGGATCATGATGGTTGCATAAAACTAAAAGGTAATAAGATACCTAAAGGGCTGGTAAGTTTGGAAGAGTTATTTGATAAACATGATAGGTACATCAAGTCCAAAACTTCCAAAGGAGCTCAGCAGTATACTGACTATGAAAAGATAAACATTGGGAGTCTTAATGAACCCATGCTGGTAAACATTGGAAAGTGTTGCACACAAGAGGAGAGGAAAAAAGAAGCAAATTTGTTGAAAAGGTATGCTGATGTTCTTGCATATTCTTATGATGATCTCAAGGATTTTCAACCAAAAGAGATGCAACATTTCATTCCTCTAAAGCCTAGGATCAAGCCCTTCTGGTAAAAGAAGAGGCATTATAACCCTAAAATTGCTGATACAATCTTTCAAGAGATCCAAAAGTTATTGAAGGCTAAGATCATTTTCCCCATTCACCATTCAACTTGGATTGCTAATAGTGTGCCTGTCAGGAAGAAGAATGGTGAGATCCAGATTTGTGTTGATTTTAGGAATTTGAATCAAGCCTCTTTGAAGGATAATTATCCTCTCCCCGTAATGGATCAAGTGTTGTAGCCTGTTACAGGTTCAGAAATGTTGTCCATGCTTGATGGATTCTCAGGATATAATCAAGTAGAAGTAAGTGTTGCAGATCAACATAAGACTACCTTTACCACTCCTTGGGGCACCTTTGCTTACAGGAGAATGCCTTTTGGCCTCATCAATGTTGGTGCCACCTTTTAGAGGGAAATGGACATGGCCTTTGGCAGTCTCAAGGGAAAATGCATAGTTGTATACCTTGATGATCTGACTGTGTTTTCAAAAACCAGAGCTGATCATTTCCAACACCTTGAAATTGTCCTCCAAAAGTGTAGAGAGCATGACATCTCCTTGAATCCCAAGAAATATGTATCTTTTATGTCACCGAGGGAAAATTATTGGGACACATTGTCTTCAAGGAGGGAATCAAGATTGATCCAGAAAGAGTCCTAATGATTCAACAGATCCCTCTCCCCACAAGCAAGAAGGGTGTGCACTCTTTCTTTGGCAAGATCAACTTCTTAAGAAGATTCATACTTGATTTTGCTGAACTTACTTTGAACATAGCCCACATGATGAAAGGGAAGCAAACTTTTGGTTGGTCCTCTGAAGGAAAGGTTACATTTGAAGACATCAAGAGAGCTATAGCAAAGACTCCAATCTTGGCATGCCTTGATTATAGCAAAGACTTCATTATCTATTGCTATGCTACTGAAAGTACTCTAGCTGCTGTGTTAACTCAGGAGAATGCTGAAAGTCATGAACTCCCCATAGCATTCATGAGTTATATTTTGAAATCCCATGAGCTGAAGTACACCATGATGGAGAAACATGCTTTTGTAGTGGTCAAAGTTGTGAAGCAGTTTCATTTTTACATCCTCAAATCTCATTCTATTGCTCTTGTACTTGATACAACTATCAAATCCATTCTTACACAACAAGAATTTGGAACCAAGAGAGGCAATTGGGTAGCCAAAGTTTAGGAGTATGATCTTGACATCAAACCCACCAAGCTAGTTCGAGGAAAGGGCTTATGTGAACTCATTGCTGAAGGAGCTGATGCCAAATTGTCCAAGGAGGAAGTTGATATCCCTGTTGTTCTTTTCCTCAGCTCAACTAATGAATGGTATGCTAACATTGCACACTTTCTTACTTATGGAGAATTTCCATCCCATTTGAGTGCCAAGGATAAGAGAGCCATCAAATTAAGGTCTGCATAATATGTGTTGTGGGAAAATGCATTGTTCAAATGAGGTATAGATGGAAGGTTTTGAAATGTGTTGACAAAGAGTAGTAAAAGAAATTATTCTCAGCCTTTCATGACCAAGCCTGTGGAGGTCATTTCTCTTCTGCTGTCACGGCCCACAAAATCCTCCGTGCTAGATATTATTGGCCTACCCTGTTCAAAGATGCATCAAAGTGGGTAGGCAAGTGTGAAGCATGTTAAACCTTTGTTGGAAGACCAAAATTGGCTGCTTTACCTCTCAAACCAGTGGTGATTGAGGAACCTTTTCAACAATGGGGTTTGGACTTCATTGGGACACTCAATCCACCTTCAAGTGCAGGGCATACTCATGTTTTGACTGCCACTGATTATTTCACCAAGTGGGTGGAAGCCATTCCAGTTAAAAGTACTACTTCTAAAGTAGTATGTAACTTCATCAAGGAGCACATCTTAATAAGGTTTGGGATACCAAACAATATTTTCACTGACAATGCTTCCAATTTTTCTTCTGCTGAGATGATGGAATTCTGCTATGGCTATGACATTAATATTATTTGCCCAATCTTCATCATTACTATTTCCCCAAGGGTTATTAATGGCCATGTGATGTTGTTAATCAACTAACAATAGGAGTTTGGTCACCATTATTTAAGAAAGCTTGTTAATGACTCTTAGAGGAAGTGGCATAAGAAACTATATGATGCTTTATGTAACCAAGATAGGAATACACCTAAGCTAGCCATTACATCTAATGTCTCTGTACCAAATTTCAAGTGATATATGGAGTTGAAGCTCAGCTAGCCAGTGAGATTGGAATTGCCAGCCTTACATTTGATGAAGGCCATTGAGGATGACTTTAGCAATTCATTACGACAAAATCTCCATTATGTTACGCTTGAAGTTGAATGCAAGAAAGATTTACAAGTGGTTGATTTTCAGAATATGTCCAACTCAAGGTAAAAGTTTGTTTGACAAATCTGTGCTTTGCAAAATTGGCAAGTGGGAGACAATGTTCTTCTTTGGGAAAAAAGGTAGATGTGACCTGTGAGGTTTAGCCATGATAAATTTGATTCCCTTTGGATTAGTCCTGGAAAAACGTAGACATTTTTCTAGTGATAACTCTTTTTACCTTGAACATTCAATGGTTCTCCTCTCCCACTAGACCTTATAGTGATTAAAATTTTTTGAAAGTTGTTCAAAATGTAGGAGTTTTGGCGGTCCTCGGACATTTTGAAGTGTTTCAACACTTTGGCAACGTATTTTGCATGTTGGTTGATTTGTTAGATCATTGGCTGTCGAAGAATCTTTGTTGGTATTGCATTCTTTTTGACTTGATTAACCGTTGGCATAACTACCACTGATTCGATCTGATTACCCATAATTCCTAAGGTTCTTTTTTTCATCTTTCCTCTGTTTCCAAATCATCGCCACTAATGGAGCCAGTGGCAGATTTCAAAGATAGATGCTAAAGTTTCCGGCAGATCCCTTTCGAATCTAGAAATCACATATTTGAAGTGCCATCAACGTGAATTAAATCTATCATTTTTTCATTCTCCAAAGTCTATACGTATTTTCAGATATACGAGGTCATGTTATATGTTTAGTTTCCCTCAATCTTTGAGTCAAAAGTCTTTCCTATTGAGTGGATTACCAATAAAATTTATAGTTTTATATTTTTTTTAAATTCGTTTGATCTCTTTAAAATTAGGGTGTTAATTTTGTACAGATCCAAGAAGTCGAGTTCATTGTCAATATGTAATATGTTTTTTAAAATCGTTTCCTTTTGTGTCCTAGTGTTTTCAAAATCAAGGAGTAAGAGGAATATTGGAATGTTAATAATTTTGTTTTGCAGTCAAGATCAAGACAGTCATTTTTTTGCAAGTTGTCAAAAGTTCATTTGGGTCAATACTAATGTCAAAAGTCGTGTCATTGTAAAAGTGGTTGAAAAATAGATTTTTTTTGCCCAGTTTTCAATTTTGGACGCATTTTCGCTTGTACGCGACGTCCAAATTATTGAAGGTATATTTTGAGCTTCATGATCACATCCAGCTGAACTAGCAGCATATCACTAGAGGATGGAGGCACAGGAGGATGGAGGACAAGCAGCGTCCTCTTGTTAGATGCCAATGACAGGGCTGCATACTGATCTGGTGACATGTGTATAGTGTGGTTTTTCATTTTCAGTGTTCTTGTTTTACAGAGTGATGGTTTTCTGAATAAACCCTTTTTAGAACTTTTTGGAGGAATCATGTTGTTAGAATACTCACTTTTGGGAGCAGAAGAAGATTTCGAGGTAGATTCAAGGGATGGTTGTCTAGCTAGTGTGAAGGATGTGGATCTTGGAGATTCAGAATTTGGGCAGGAAGAGAGGAAGGGAAAGTGTCCCACAGGAACCCAAAGAGGAAGGGAGCATTCCTACATAATTCGGCTCGACACTACGCCTTTACCGAGGGTAAAGAGATAATCTATGGAGTCTGTACCTGGTCTACAGAAGTGCTTTCAGGAGGTGGTTCAATTTCTTCGGATACCGCTTTGGTTCTTTGCCGTGTTCACATTAAGGGGGTGAAGATTAGTGATTAATAATGTTCACACTAAGGGGTCCCTTGGAAATGTTAGGATTAATATTATTGTTTAACATTATTAATCATTATTATTTGTTAGGGTTGTTATTATATTTGTTTTATGTGATGTTGTTAATAAACAACTTTCACGTGAATAGGGTTTGGTGAGAGATTTAAGTTAGAGGTTAAGTACCTCACTATCTTTTAGGAGTAGTATATTTATCCTATCACATGTGTAAGGTTCAAATCATCACAGGAATAATATCATTGATTGTTTCCAATTTACATCTACTGTGCAATTCTGACCAAATTCTTCTATGGATATGGCATTTCCCTTGCCCACTCTTTAGATTACTATCCCCAAGGGAATGGGCAAGTGGAATCAACTAACAAGAAACTTGGTCACCATTGTTTGGAAGCTTGTTAATGACTCTCAAGAGAAATTGGCATAAGAAACTATATGATGATTTATGGGCAGATAGGATTACACCTAAGAGAGCCATTGGAATGTATCCTTTTCAAGTGGTATATGGAGTTGAAGCTCAGCTGCCAGTGACATTGAAACTGCCAACCTTACATTTGATGAAGGCCATTGAGGATGCAAACTTTACCAATTCACTAGACAAAAGAATTATGTACCTCCAGAAGTTGAATGAAGACATATTGCAAGTGGTTGACAGAATATCAGCTCATCAACTCAAGGTAAAAGCTCTGTTTGAAAAAAGGCTAAACCCATAACTTTTCAAGTGGGAGACAATGTTCTTCTTTGGGATAAAAGGTATGAACCTTGAGGCATACATGGTAAATTTGATTCCCTTTGGCTTGGTCCTTTTAAAATTAGACATTTTGCTGGTGAGATATTCTAATTTTACCTGGATTAAATGGTTGGTTCTCCTCTCTCTCACTTCCTTATAGTGGAAATTTTTTGAAGTTGTCGAAAACCTAGGAGTTTTGGTGGTCCCTCTATACATTTTGTAGCATTTTTCTTTCCTTGTTTTTGTTTTGGTAAGTTTCCTTTCTGTGTTCCCTTCTGTGTCGGTATTTGCTTCTTTTTTACTTTGTTTCCCATTGGCTAAGACACTGATTCAATCTGATTACCCAGAATTCTCTAAGGTTCTTGATTTTGCCTCTTTCCTCTACCAAATCATCCCCAGAAGGAGCCAACTGTTGTCCTCTCAATTTTCCCCACCCTTTCGAATCTAATTTCGTGAAAATTGGAGCCCTGCCATAGAAGAAATTCATGTTTTAAACTCCTCAGATGCTTGTTTTCATTTCCCATGATGTTTTTAATGAAAAATTCCTCAGTCTGTTGCATTAAAATGTTTTACTAGTTTTCAATGGATGGGAAATGATTTTAGTTCTTCTTTTATGCATTTGGAATGTGTGGGACCTTGCATCTTTCATTTTTAACCTTTTTTAGAGAAAGAAATTCTTCATCAGGAGAAAAAATGGCATTTTCCTGTTTCCTACAACTTCCTAAGTTCTTTTCCCCATCAAATTATTGCTCAAAAAGGTGAAGCTATGTGTTTTTTTCCCATTGGATGCAACCGAATGGGTTCCTATTTGAACTTATCACTTTTGGTGATTTTGGAACAAATGTCAAATTTGATCTTCCTCTATATAGATCTATATGGGTAGGGGGGGCCTTGATAGCTCGAGTGCCGAAGGTCAGGCTAGTGAGTGCCCCCTATATCTCTTTCTATATATAGCTGGGAGGTTGGTTTATGATGAGATGAAGGACTATGCCCTTTCCAATATAGAAGTTTTTGGCTAATATAGACTTCTCGCATCCCCACTGGTCCCTGATTGGCTAGAGCAATTTTGGCGGAAGTTTGGGGAGGTGGATCCATTTTATTCTCTAAGGCATTATGGAAAAAGGGAAAAAAAATCTAAAATAACCCGCGGCCCCGCCCATGCAAAAGGATAAATTCTAAGTTGAAGCCCGCAGTCAATCAGAAAGGGACACGTGTTCACGTTGAAAAGTCAATGGCAGAGGCATGGACTTTTGGGGGAAAGGTTGGAATTTTTTTCTTTCAAATATAGATAAAAATCAAAGCACATCCTCGTAACCAATCAGGTGATGCCATGTGTTAAAGAATTAGAAAGGGATACGTGGCTGTTTTTCAGTTCATATGCGCTTGTGGTGGACCGGGAGAGGACTTTCAGAATTTTAGCCTTGTTTCCACAAAGGATGAAAAGTTCTAAAATGGCCCACAACCCCACCCATATGAAGGGAAAATTTATAAGTCGAGGCCCGCAGTAAATCAGAAAGAGACACATGGTCTACGTTGAAAATTTAATGGCGGAGGAATAGACTTTTGGGGAAAAGGTTGGATTTTTTTCCCCTTTCCAAAAGTGGATAAAGTATAAAACTGAAGTGCATTCCCGCAACCAATCACATGATTCCACGTGTTGAAGAATGAAATCAAAATAGCAGGCCCACATAGAAAATTGAGAATTTGAGCCTTTTTCACCAAAGGGTGAAAATGTTGCAAATTGAGCTGCAACCCCCCTTTTCCAATCGTGGTGTGCCACATGTTCACTTTGAAAAGTCAAAGAAGGCCAGTGGAGGTTTTTGAGAATTTGAGGTTTCTGTTAAAAAGAGTTTAAATGGCAGATTTGAACCACATTTCCTTAGCCACTCAGATGGTGACACGTGTCCAGCTTTTGGTGAAGCTGTGAAGGGGCGAAGCAAAATGAGAAATTACACTTTTTCATCCAAATGTCAAGAAATGTAGATTTCTCCCCTAGGGCCGTCATTGCTTGGATTTTGCCACATGTAGGTTTCAAATTTTAAGATAAAAGGAGGAAAAGATAGTTGAATGTAATTATCTGGTTCCTAACGCCATTAACGAACCAGAGTTATGTAAAATGCAAAAATGGATCATTCTTCATTCTTTTTCTCTATATTTTTGTCATTTCTCCATGAGATGCATTTTGGTTTATTATGGAGCCAAATCGATAAGTTTAAGGGATGTAAAGTTTGATCATCAGAAAATGGAGTTTATCATGCATACATGATAAAAAGGGATAAAACTTACTAGCAATCACTTGAGTGCTATGAAAGTGATTAAAAGGTGGAAATGGAAGGACCGCATGAAGAAGAAACTCATAAGATGCCCCCTGCTAAAATAATCATTCTCAAACTGATGAAATATTCACCTTTTTGAACCTCTGGTTTTCATGAGTGCGTTTGTTTCATGTTAGTTCCAAAAGTGGATCTATTAAAAACATTATTCCTTTCAGATATTATTTTCTTGAGGACAAAGTATGGATGTACACGGATTGTTATAAGAACATGGTTTTGGCCACAGGAAAGGGATTTGGGTTTTCTAGGAAGGTTATAAATTCTGAAGTAATTTAATACAAAAGTACTTTCTTTTCTTATTTTCCTCTGTTATATCTCTCTCTCCTTTCTCGAGTCAATGGATCATTTGTTTTGCATTCAATAGATACTTTGTCTTCTGGTCTGTGTAATCTTCAAAACTTTGTGTATGCAGATTTGCATCGGTGGTGATGTAATTGATCCTTTTCTATATTTTCTTGGTTTAATGCGAGTAGGGATATACTCTGCTATCTATATTTCCAAAAAGCATTGTTGTTTTCTTCCTTCCCCCATCTCTTTATTCTTCCATTCCATCTAATTGATAATATTTTGAGTATGAAAACACTCCAGGATGCTAGGATCCAAAAATTAATAGTTGTAGATTTGTACATTTGTTTTTCCAGCTTTCAATAAGGGAACCTCTCCTATTAAAGAGGAGGGACTTGTTATCCCCTGACTATGGTTTCAACCCATGTTCCATTCTGAAACCCAACAGAATGATAATCAAAATGTAAAGTTCCAAGAAGAACACTAGAGAAAAAAACTCAGTTTGTGATAATTTTTCATGATTCTTGAATGTGTTGATTTTGCATGTAGTGATTCTTGATCTCAAAGTTGAGTTGGAAGGTAATATCAAGCTTGAGCAAGAGTATTTGAGTTCTAATATGTTGATTTTTTAAGTAATGTATTAGTTTGTGTGTGACTTTAAGAGTTGCATAGTTTGTAAATACCTTTGACAGTCAAGATAAGTGAGAATAAATGTGACTCAGACTTGAATCTTAATGAAAGAAGGTATTTTAGCATTGATAAGGTAATTTATTTCTTATGACATTAATTTAAAGGAGCTTCTAATGATGGTGGTGGTTTATAGTGCCTAGTACTTTGTTTTACAGTCCTGTAGCAGGGTAATGGAAGCCTGTAAAAGGCAAGTTCTTGATGAATGGTGAGAAAGATGGGTCTACAGGAGGAAGCATATGTAAAGAATAGATGAGTGATCATCTCAAATCCATATCAAACTATAATATATCTTACAACTTTTGAAGAGAGGTTATTTGATTAAGAACAAATACAAAGCTAGGAAAACTTGGTTTCTTAAGCAAAGCAGTGTTGGATACGATCAACCATGAAGCTTGGAATAGAGTGGAGACCTACTAGTAATAAAATCATGAAGAGGATGATATCGTAGAGCTTAGGTAAGAATTATAACCTTTGAAATGAATTTTTGCTCAACTTATAGTGAATTTTACCCCTACCGGTTTATAATGGACCTTGTTAGGTTTTAGTAAGGGTTTAGTGTTTGAAAGCTTAAACGATGGATTTAAGAGGTGGAAATTTGAAGTATTGAAATTTAAACCTCCTTTTTTAATATTTTGGTGGTTTTGAAACCTAAATTGACTCTGAATTTCTACAGTGTTTTACAGTAGGGAGACACAAACCTATACAAACTGTGAAGACCTAATTGTATACCAAGTTTAGTAGGGGGGGAAGCATTGATGTGGGTATATAATACCATGCATATAGTTGGGGGATGAAATAGTAGAAACCATAAATGAGTATTAGAAAATTTATTTGTTTTATTGAATAAGGAAGTGAAACAAAAGTGAAAGGAGGAAAACTGCCCATACATGGCTAGTAGAGAGTAAACCAGTCAAGGAAAGATCATTATGGGAAAGGCCTTTAGACAAGGATTAAGGAACCTCTATTTGACATACACCATCGCTGAGGAAATGGATCCTGAGAAATGGTCTTAGTTTGCGTGGAATATTCCTAGGATGCTCTAACTATGAAGTTCCCAAAAGCCATGGTTTTGCACACTAAGGAGGACAATTTTAGTGAAAGAGGTGAAGTTGAGAATTTTGTTTGTTTGTGGTCAATCTAATGCATGAGATAGTTTGTTTAGGGGTCTGATGACATGAAGAAATAGTTGATCTAGCCCATTAAGGTCAAAAACAAAAAAATGTTACTTGATTTGATAGATCTCTCCTTGAGAAGAATGGAGCTAGTAAAAGCCATTTAGAGAAATTATGAAGGAAAGTAGAGTAGTTGAGATTCTTGGCATGTGAAGAAGCATAGTGAATGTGGATTTGACCTTGAGAAGAGTAAATTGAAAGATGGGAGGAGAGTGATGGAAGGTTAGGCCTGAGAAGACTCAAATTGTTGCATATTAGAGCTTAGTGACTCAAAAACTAAAACAGGGTAGTTCAAATGGTATGAATGTTTGAATATACTATTGTCTATGATCTTTATGAATGATTTCATGGTATGCATTTTAAATAGTTAACCAAGGTTCTTGGATTGTAAAGAGAGGATAAGAGTCAAGATCTAGCTTGTGTGTTCCAAATTGAGGAAAGAGTTATTTTAAGTGTTCTAGGGGTAGAGTTAGAGTTGTTTCAGGGTAAAGGCTAATTAAGTGCATAAAGATTGAATGAGGCTTTGCATCATGTATGTAGAATGTGTGTGATGGAATAGAATGAAACTACCCTCATATGTTGTGTATGCAGAGTGATGTAACCCTTGTCCTTTGTATGGATGTGCTAGATGCATGCTTTAAAATACTCGTGTGCCTTTTATGCAAGCTTATGTGATAGATAATGCTTATGGTTCTTGGCCCCTTACTTGAGAGCAATAACTAAGTATATATATGATTCCCTTGTTTAAATTTCATAATTGACAGCTGAAGGCCAATCCAAAGTTTTAAAAGGTGACCAAGAAGTAAAAGAGACCCAAAATAGTAAGAAGAAGATAACGAAGGGACACGAGCGCCTGAACGCTTATGTCCTATCTGGGCACTAGTATCTGAGGCCATAAAAGATAAATCAGTATAGATCTGGCAGAGTTGTAAGATATGTAAGGCCAATAAAAGTGCAAGAAATAAAGCAAAAAGGCCCAAAAGAAGTTTTTAACCACTAGTTTTCTTTCTTAGGAATCATGTATATATTAGTATGATTTAGGACCTAAAAATGTACCCAAGTGCATAGATATTGTGTCTACAAAATGATAAAATTGGCATGTTTATTATCATTATGAGGAATTTTTGATGATTTGGACTACCTTTTTATTGACGTGAGGTGAACACAGGATCATGGACACCCTTGTTAAAAAGGTGAGGGAGGGCATCATCGGGAAGAGGTTGGTAGATCATGATAACAAACTTGAAAATTCAAAGGTAATTGAGAACCATCACACACCACAGGAAGGGAGGGGTAGCATTTTAGTTACTTATGTGATGTGTGACTTCTTTATGTTATCTTGTATTCCATCTATCCATTGATATAGATAAACTATGAGTAGATTACATCGATGTGGCTAAATGCCACTGACATAACCCGACCATCGCACATCGTTATTTAATGATGTTGCGAGTAATTGGTTTATTCCTTTTTATAAATTGTTATAATAATTAAATATGAGTTGGAAAACATAACAAAGTGGATGGAACATGTTGTTGTGTGTTATGACCATTTGGTTTTAATGATGGATAGTTGGCAATTAAATTGTTCATATTTGATCTAATTGACTTTGTGGTATAGCGGGAAAAAGGTTTAATAAGGTATTGGTCTTTGTTTGATTTGCCAAGAGGCATGTGAGATAAATTATTAGTATAAACTTTAATTTAATCTTAATGATATTATGATCTAAATATATAATGTTGATCACTTTGCATTAAATAAAACTTAGCCTTAATGCTAAGATACTGGGAGATAAGCATTAGTTAAAGTTTTTAATGTAAATTCATGCAAATGAATTAGAGGATGGATATTTTGTATACATGTGGGATAAGTGGATAAGTAAAGGATAAGGAATTTTTTTGGGAGTTATTATGAGTTAAGTGGACTTTATGTTTTGGTACATGGGAAGGAGAAGATGAAGTAAAAACAAAAAAATGAGGAGGAAATGGAGGAGAACGGTTGGGGAAGAAGTTATTTCACTTGGTTTTTCACACTATGAAGGCACGAGTTTTTCTAGAACTTGAAGGATTGGAGCATTGGCATTTTTTACAATCTAATTTGAAAAGTGTTTCACAAGCAAGGGTTTTTTCTTTTGGTTATCTTGTTTTGATTAGATAATGAAACTTATGAACAATTGTTTGGGTAAATGGAAATGCATGAAATATATACCCCTTTTTTGGGCTTACGTTTTGATAATAAATATAAAAGTTACACCCTTTCAAGTCTACATTTTGGGTTGTGATTTTAGGACTTCTACATTTTCTTTGTCGAGGCAATGTATACCCATTTGACATTACTACATTTTATTTTGTTGAAGCAAGGAATACCCATTTTGGGCATGTACATTTTTTTGATGATTTTTGAGGGGAAAATACACCATGGAAGTCATTTTTTATACACCATTTCGAGTTTGTACAGATATGTCTATTTATTGATGAAAATATCTAGTTTTTCCTACACTATGGGTCTGGGTTTTGGAAATAAAATATAAAAGGAAAAACACCTAAATTTGGTTCTGCTCTATTTAATTTCTTGGTTGTGTTATGTTTGCATTTAAGTCGACCATTACCCTATTTTAAATTTGTTCTTTTAATGTATTAATTTGTGCAAAAACATTTTTAAGGAAATAAAATTTTTAGTCTTTCTGGGTCAGTGTTTAATAGAAGAATAGAATAGGAAAATACCCATTATCCGGTCTACACATTTTTGTATAAAAATGTGGTTATATTCAAGTTCTTTTGGTTTATTTATACCTAGAACTCGGTCTTCTCATTTCTAAACATTGAGTTCAATTATGTTTCTCCTTGTGGGATGAAAATACAAACACCCAAGTTTGAGTCGGATCCTTGTCAAAATACAAGACCTTGTTACATTTTTTTATCCTACATTATGTTTTTATATGACTCTTTAAACCATTATTGGCAAGATTCGATTGAAACCCACTTCAGGTCTATGCATTCGGTAACATATAATAAGGATATGTGTTGTTTACCAGAGGTCGATATAACAATATTTATGGGTTGGCATAACTTATATGACGAATTGTGTTTTTATTAAGTTAACATAGTTTTGGGTTTGCACTTTTAGCATTATTTAGTGACATTAATAGTTGTATTTGGGCTGATTGTATTCCCAATATGGAAAATGATAATTACATATTTAAATTATAATAAATGTTCTTTATTAGTTTGGTTGCATTCCTATTTTGGGTCAATATAAAACTAGTTGTTTTAATTGAGAACTCAAACTCATGTTGAACTTACAAATTGAGAGGAAACAATGACTGAAATATGTAGAGAATGGAAATAAATCCATTTCGGGTTAAGCAATAGTTTATTGTATTTAAAACAATGAAAGATAAGTGACTTGGTGAAATATGCAGTTATGCCAAATGACTGTTGTAAAATTATGAACCTTGCGGTAAATAAATTACAATGCTTGATTATTATCATTGTCAAGATGATTTGGGCATGAGGTTAAAATACGATGTTATGATGTTATTATACGTAGAGTGAGACATATGTTATCATGTTTGTAGAAAAACTACAATCATGATGACATAAGTCCCCGCCTTATTTAAACACATTAAAGACATTTGAATGATACTAAAAACATAAACCAACATATGAAGGATTTTGGTGAAAAATATATTGTTAGTTAATTGTTGTTTTGTGCATTGTTAAATGTGCTAAGGAATGTTGTTAAACATTAAAATAGAAATTAAGTAAGCTTATGTATGCATGCGAGTACATTATGGAAACTATATAAGAATACATACACATGCTTACAGTGGGTTGTTTGCATATGTTTAAAAAAATCTAGAAACATGTATAGATGGTTGTTTTTCCTTTATGGATATGAAATCAAAACATACTGTAAATGCTAAGTTGGAATGTTCTTGATGAGAATTGTTTTTAATGAAAGTTGTGTACGAGATAGTTGTGTTGTGAAGTATGAAAAATCATTTTTGTGTATAACTATAAGATTATTTTGCATTAGCATAGCTGGAAAACTTTGGCCAAAGTAATGTATCTAGTTGTATGCATTGTCAATTCACTTATCCTTATTATATACCAGTCATAAATCATTTGATGGTATTGGTTTCCATGATCTAATGATGGGTTGCATTTTTAGAATTTGGGTATATTACACATGGTTTTCAATTTACTATTCACTGTTGATAGTTAAATATCTCAATTTGCCTTCCTCATGAAGTGTCGAGCCCTTCTTGCTTATGATAGGTGTATGGGGGAACTGAAAGGTTTTGCGGTTGCAGGAGTAGCATTTCGATGATGCTCTCCCTTTTAAACAACTACAAGTGAGATACATGTACATGTGAACTTTTGGAAAAAATGAGTTATTGTTGTTTTTAATAATTGTATTATGTTTGTAATTATGCAATGTTGTGCTTTTTATAGAGACAAACATGTTGTCTCATACTGTGAATATAAGATATGATGTAACTCTAATATTAATCACTGAATTATGGAACTAATTGTTGATCACAATTTTGTATGGAATATTTGTTGGTGTGTGTGACATGCCTAGTCATCATCCACATCACCTGGTGAGTCATCTCGCCTTGCGAGAGTCATAGGTCTTAGGAAGTCAAATAAACAAGTGTTAGATTCTGTCATAGAATCTGTCATTGTCATTTGTGTGAGTGTGTCATTAGGAGTTACATTCCTTATTTGGAATTGCAACTCCTCCTTCAGTGGCATCATATATGTCAGTCACATCATATGCGCCAGTGGCATCATTGAGGTTCTTTCCTTGTTTAGGCATAGAGGTTACACAGCATCCCTATTTGTACTTCCTTTTTTCGATCTATGAGCATGAGCAGACCTGTTTTCTTATTTGCATATTCTTTCCATTGATTTGAATCTTACTTATTGCGTTGGAGTTTGACGTTACCATCGGAGTGTAAATTCGTTTTGGTGCATTGTTTTCGACATCACTTCTCATGAATCCCTCTTTCATGGCATCAGATCTGGTTTTGGTGAAACATGCACTCTTCGTTTATCAAGTTGTTTATTACTTTTGGTTTCTTCTTATTTCTTTGCATGCAAGTTTTTTCAATTATTAGTTTGGAATTGTATTGCTCACATCGTATTGAGGTTTCAAGAGTTGCAAGTTTGAGGTATTTGGCCGGTTTGCTTCATCATGTTGCATAAGTTCATGATTACTTATTCTCGTGAGATCGTCTATGCATTGGCGTGGACCTGTGGTTCATTCGGGGTTCGTGGTTCATGGTTCACGGGCTACAGAGTTATTAGAGTGTTCCAGAGTTGTCTTGAGTGTTTCACTTTAAGTCTATTACAGTCTGACCAGCTGCACCTTTCCTTTATGCTGTAGCATCCTCCTCCTAGTGGATAAATTCGAGCCTCTCTACATTGGCTTGGGTTATCCTCTTGTGCCTGGTTTTTGGATCTTCTTCCCTCCATCTGCGTGCAGCTTCTTACACGCGGTGGTTTTCCTGGCAACCTGCTCAAGTTACCACATCAGTCCGTGACATGCAACTCCAGTTTCTCAGCTGTGAGAAAGTATATGTCCTCTGACCCTGCAGCCTGCTTTTTTTTCTTTTCTCACCCAGCATCTTTGTTGCCTATCTTTTGCATACTCAGACTAACTCGAGATCTACTGTGCATTGTGTGGTCATATTCTACCGTGGGTATTTTGGACTCGCAGGCTTTTTTGCAGGCTCTAGTTGAGGGATCGTTGTCTACATCTCCAGTGGCTTGAGGTCCTTCTTCTCTGGTTTGTGTCGTGCTTATGGCTTGTCTTTCTTGACCTCGCATACTGTTACATTTTTCGTTGGGCACTCTTCTTCTGCGTTTGACAGCATGCTAAACCTGTTAGTCATTTCTCAACGTCAGTTGTAGCTCTGGTTGAACATTATTGGTCTGCGCAGGTTCTTCATGGGTTATTGCAGTGGCTGGTGTCATACCCCGTGCCTCGTGGGCTACCCCACACATTAGTTGCTTCTGGCCACCTATCATGAGCTCCCTTCTCTGTGCATGCACCCACATCTCTCATACCTTCCCTTGTTCGTATTAATTGTGGTCTATTTTTTCAAAAACTATCAGGCTCAGCTCAATTAATGGCACCTGGTTCAATCCAATCTGCATAGTTACTGTGTGGTCGCTTCCTTTAATAAAGCTTCCTGGCTGGGTCTTGTTTTTTAGGTATGCATTGTCGTTAGCTTTACTCTGAAATGATGGTGTCATTCCATTTTAAAATGATATTTGTCTATGCTTGGTGGTTAAAATTCAACACGTGGTTTTTTTAACCTATCTCGGCTTTTATTCATTAATTAGTAAGTGGGTAACACTTTTAGTTAAAAATGAGGGTATGTTTTAACAACCATAAGCCGGTATTCATTGAACTGCCGCATAAAGTCACACTTGTCCACATTAATAGTTCTCCAAGCTCGGTAAAGGTGGGCCCCTTATTCAGGTTAGCTATTTTAAATTGATTATTGGTAATCTAATCTCTATTTTTTAAATATTTTAAGGTTTAATTGGCATTGTAATTTCTTTTCATTTTATGTTTTTGGGCTTTTACTTGTTTTATTCATCCTTCCTTCGAGTGTCGAAGACGGAGGGTGAGGTCTGGGGTTGGCAGGAGGCTAATCCCCCCTCGCAATAAAAACAAACCCTATCTAAAATTTGATGTCATTTCCAACAAGCATACATACAACACCCTTTGCATGCATTTAGGGCACTTTTTAAATCCGTTTGCAGGCTTATTAGCATTTTTTCATCAGTTACGGGAATTGTTTTTTGCTATAACTTTTGACTCGTTGCTCGGTTTTGAGCACTTCTTTAGTCAAAGTTGCATGTTTTTTCACACTCTAGATGATGGGATTATCATTTTTGTAAACGCACTATTTTATAAAGTGCCGCATTCTGGGGGGTGTCTTTGTATTGCTTAATTCAGCTCATCTTGAGCTTTGTTCTATCCCTTTTATTGCTTGTGGACTTGTGAGTGCATCCGCCATAGTCTTACAACAAAGGGATTCTTTCATGCGATGTGAGACTCTATTTCTCACAAGGCTTTCTCTTCCCCTTCTTGTTTTCACTCATTCTTGTACTTGCTTATGGTGTCGAACTATTGCGCCCAACGAACCTTGATTGTTGTCTCCACTCTTGCGCGTTATTACGTTGATTGCAAGGTGAGTGACAGACTGGTTCTCGGCACAAATTCACATCTGATTGTAATCAATGCACTAAACTATCAAGTGCCACAAAAAGGGGGGTTAAACTTGTTTTCCTTGGAGGCTCCTCTCGTCATGGACATTGAATTTCATTGCTCCGTTGTTCAACTAGGACCAGGAAACTACCTACAATGGAAGAATGGGATACTCGATCATTGTATTATGTACAATTTGTTACCACATCTTCTTGGGATGACACCTGAACCTATTGACCGCATTCATCACCAAAATTGGTTGAACGAGAATGATATGGCATATGGGCTTCTTTGTCTTACTATACCAGAGGACCTTCAACATCGATTAGAATTCACAGAGTCTGCGCACCAAGCTTGGACCTTCATTCGAAATTTTCATGGAGACTTTGATCCTCCTTCATTTGGTTATGGATCTTATGATGATCTTGCATCCATGGAGGAAAGTGAGTTCACCGATAATTTTTCTTACGAAGGGCCACCCACACATATTTCTGTGCACGCTCCTTTAGAATTTAGTAATGCTCCTATCATAGTTCCTAGTAACTCTCCTCCACTTAGGTTTTCCCCTTCATGAGCATCTATTGATTCCATTGATTCTATCCTGAGATTCTACCATCCCCTTTTTCTTCCACAGACCTCGATATTGCTTCTTTGTTCATATAATCCTCCAAATCAAGACATTGATTTCCTTGACTCTTGGATGATATGCTTGAGGATACCGACATTTGCAGCATCTTCTTCCACCTACTGCCTCTTCAGAGATCAGAGTTTCCATCACACCAACTTCCACTTACTCACCTTCATGACTCTCCTTCATCACAACTCAACTGCTCTATATTTGTGGACTCCCACCTTTGAAGATTCTCACCACTTCTCTTGATATATTATCTTCTTCCCATATAAGGCCATCATCCGGCACACTCCATGCTTCCTCCTTCCTCCACTTCACATACCTTTGGTCCCTTCAGATTCATTAGGCATCAGAAATCTTCCAGAAAGATGGTGTTTATATATGGGCACCTTAATTCCTTTAGTTGTCAAGCCCCATTGACACATCTTTCTTAGTTGAGATTCTACCATTCCCTGTTGCTCGCTTACCACAAACCTCGAGATTGCTTCTTTAAAGGGTTCATATAATCCTCCACAACAGGGCATTTATTTCCTTGACTCCGACTTGGATGATATGCTCGAGGATACCGATATCACAGTGCAACATCTTCTTCCATCTACTGCCTCTTCAGAGATCAGAGTTGTCATCACTCCAACTTCCACTGACTCTCCACCATAGCAGGTTCCTTTTCCCCTTCAGAGCTCTCCTTCATCACAACTTAACTCTCTTGATGATATATCTATATTTGCGGACTCCCACCTTATGGAGATTGACAGGATTGTCACCGCTTATCTTGATATATTATCTTCTTCCCATATTGGGCCACCATTCGGCACACTCCATGCTCCTCCTCCTTCCTCCATTGATCACAAACCTTTGGTCCCTTCAGATTCATTAGGATTCCATCGGAAATCATCTTCCGGAGGAGCTGGATAGCTCTCTTTACTTCTTCTCCTCATCTTCTTTCTAGAAAGATGTTGTTTGTATATGGGCTCCTTATCAGGCCTTTTGTTGTCGGGCCCCATTGACACACCTTTCTTAGTTGTCTATGGGAGTCTTCTTTTCTATTTTGGCTTACCATGACCTCTTCCTCGGCTTCGATGAAGGGGGGTGTTGGTGTGTGTGACATGCCTAGTCATCGTCCACATCACCTGGTGAGTCATCTCACCTTGCAAGAGTCATAGGTCTTAGGAAGTCAAATGAAAAGTGTCAGATTCTGTCATTGTCATTTACGTCAGTGCGTCATGGGAGTTACATTCCTTATTTGGAATTGTAACTCATCCTTTAGTGGCGTCATATGCGTCAGTCATGTCATATGTGTCAGTGGCGTCATTGATATTCTTTCCTTGTTTAGGCATGAGGGTTACACAACACCCCTATTTGTACTTCGTCTTTTCGATCTATGAGTATGAGAAGACATGTTTTCTTACTTGCATTTTTTTTCCATTTATTTGAATCTTGCTTATTTCGTTGGAGATTAACATTACCATCGGAGTGCAACTTCATTATGGTGCATTGTTTTCGACATCAATTCTTGCACATCCCTCTTTCAATATTATGGGGAATAATGTATTAAGTTTAAATGGCATTCTATTGTTCAACACTTAATTGGAATTTTGGAAATATGGTGACATGTGAATGAACCTTGAAATTACTTAGAGGTATTTGTTGTAATGCATAAGAAACTACTATTTATATTACCTAATATTTTATTATATATATATATTTCCACTTTTTGGACTTGTGTTAATGAAAGGGTCATTACATTTTTGTATCAGAGCGACCTTTAACTAGGTTCTCTACACTCAGACCCAGTAAGTTCACTGCGTTAATAACTTATTGAATTCTAATAGGTATAATGACTCACACCAGAACAAATGTTGATTCGAGATCTAGTAATGCTTTTGGAGACCAACAACACAAATTAGATCAAATATTGGTTGCCCTCCATGAGACACAGAACCAAATCATTGCCTTAGAGAAAAAGGTTCGGGAAGAACCTGAGGAGGAAAGGAAATATGGTGAAGACCAAGAGGGTTCCAATAATTAAGAAGAAGAAGAAGAAGAAAGGTCAAATGCCAAGAAGGCACGAATGGCGGTAGAACTATCAAGAGATATAAAGAGGATTATTCCTCCTAATTTTGACGGAACAACTCTTGGAGAAGGTGTTGAGTCTTGGCTCAGTGAGATGGAGAATCACTTTAAGATAAGGGCTTTCTTTGTGGAAAAAAGCACTTTGGGGAGCTTATCAATTATCTAGAGAAGATTTGTCATGGTGGGATGGTAAAAAGATGGATCTCAACATAGATATCGCCATCATATCCTGGGAACAGTTTAAGGGGATTTTTCGCTAATGATGGTTATCGCACCTATATTATGATCAAAAGATGATAGAGTTCTAAGGGTTGCATCAAGGACAAATGTCAATGACTGAATACTGGGAAAAGTTCACCCAACTTCTCAAATATGTACCTTAATATCAGAAGGATGAGAAATTCGGAATTTGAAAATTTATTCTGGGAGTAAATCCCACTATAAGTGGAGAGGTGGGTGTTCACAGACCCATCACTATGGATGATGTGTTTGAAAAGGAGATCAAGCACAAACAAAAAATGCAAGCGGTAGAAAATTTCAGGGAAGAAAAGAATAAAAAGTAGTTGTCATCCCCTCTAAACACTAAGAAGCCTTAGTGGATAAAGGACATCAAAAAATGAAAATCAGTTCCCAAAAGTTTCTAGACAAACAAACCAGACAGCATTCCAATAAAAGAAATGACAATTTTGATTTCAAGGAATAGAAGATAGAGAGAAAGGGACCGATTGGCAGATGTTTTACTTGCGGGGGTGACCACTACGCCAATAATTGTCCAAGGAGAACTCAAGGAAATTTCTAGCAGCAAAGAACTCTTCCTGGTCAGAGAGAGGCATTTCAGCAAAGGATACATGTAGTGGTGAATAACTGTCAGGCAGAACATTAGACTACGCCAATGGAAGCTTTAGGTATGTTGTTTGATTTTCCCATATCTATTAATAGATATTGGTGCTACAAAATATTTTATTTCACAAATCTTGTTATCTAAACTACATAGGAGAGAATGATATATGGAAAAATTATGGACTATTCAATATGGAAATAAGGTTGAATATATGGGTAATCAGTGTCTCTTTGAGGCAGAGCTGAAGATACTAGAATTTATTATTGAAGTAAACTTATTTGTAGCACCTTTAAGATCATATGATGTTATCCTAGGTGTAAGTTGGTTAACTTGACATAGCGCTAAGGTATATTGTTTTACAAAGATAGAAGAGTGATTGGATGATAATGGGCATTCTATAGTGATTGAAGGCATATAGAGAGAAGTTATTCTAAGATAGATATCAACTATATAACTAAAGAAGGCTAAGAAGAGGGGGTACATTTTTTTGTTGAGATGTGGAGCTGAATTACTTCACAAATAGTTTATTCACAACTTGCAAGTTTAGAAAGTAACTGGTGTCAGTCGGCTGATCGGCGTCGGTCACCTAGCAGACCAACCGACATCGATTGAGGAAACTGACATCGGTTACCTGTGTGTGAAATGTTTTTATTTAAAACGTGGGATTAGATCTAACCTTTGATCAAAAGGTTATCTAAGCATTGTAATTGGGTGGCTAAAGTGCCCTAAGTTTTTATATGTTTATAAACGCTAGAAAACTAGGGTTAGAGTATAGAATTAAGAAGATTGAATGAATTGTAAGAAAAAATTCTTGGAGAGAGCTCAGAGAAGCTTGTAAGAGGAAAATTATTGTACATCATGTGAGGTGTGGAAGATTACATATCTTTAATTATATATCCTCTGGAATAATATATTGGTTGTTTCTTAGTGGATGTAGCCCACACTGGGTGAACCATGTTATATCTTGTGTATTGTTTCTTCTGGTTTTATTTATGTGTTCATTGTTGGTATGCTTAGATCTAATTTATATATGTACAACTTGTATGGTCTAACCCTAACAATTAGTATCAGAGCTTTGTTTGAGGGTTTTGTGTGTTAACAGATTTACTCACAGAGGGATTTCTGATTGAGTGGGGGACAACAATGGAAGAATATAGTAAATACAAAGTGGAGAAGTTTGACGGTTGTAATTATCAATTAAGGAAGATATAGGTGGAGGATTATCTCTATTAGAGATATTTATACTTATTGTTGGATGAGAAGGCAAGGCCTCCAAAGATGACTGATGAAGAATTGAAGATTCTTGAAAAAAGGGTTCTAAGATCTATAAGATTGAGTCTGACAGCATTTGTAGCTTCAAATATAACAGAAGAAGCAACCATAGTAGATTTGATGAGAGCTTTAGCTGGTTTATATGAAAAAACAAGTGCATCGAATAAGGTTTATTTGATGAATAAATTATTTAATTCTAAAATGCTAGAAGGTGGATCTGTGTCTAATCATTTGAATGATTTGTGTTCTATTGTAAATCAATTAAAATTGGTTAATATCCCTTTTGAGGATGAAGTGAAAGCATTGTTATTCTTGTGTTCCTTACCAGATAGTTTGGATAATTTGGTAATGGTTGTTAGTAATACATCTGCTACAAATATTTTGAAGTTTGATGATGTGATTGGTATAATCCTGAATGAAGAAATGCGCAAGAAAAGTACAAGAGATTCATCATCTTGAAATGCTTTGAATGTTGAAAGTAGGGGGAGATAAAAGGTGAAATCCAAGAGTAAGAATAATGGGAGATCAAAGTCAAAGAGCAACAGATCTAAATCTAAAGGTAGAGCAAAAACCTACAGGAATTGTGGAAAGAAAGGACATGCAAAAAAGGATTGTTGGTTCAAGGAAAACAAAGAGAATGTACCAGCGAAAGGTAAAGAGACAAATGTTGCATCTTTTGAGGTAATGCAAGATGCCCTTATTCTCTCCTTGGATAATAAAATAGAATCATGGATTTTAGATTCAGGAACTTCTTTCCATGCTACCCCTAATAAGGGTTATATCAGAAATTATGTCTAGGGTAATTTTGGGCATGTTTATTTAGGAGATGATGAACCATGCATGATTACTGGTAAAGGTGAAGTTCATCTTAAATTGCAGAATGTAAATACATGGATATTGAAAGATACGAGGCATGTGTAAAGCCTTAGGAGAAATCTGATTTCTACAGGATAACTAGGTGAAGATGGTTACATGGTTACATTCACGCTGATTATTGGAAAGTTTCCAAGGGAGCTCTTGTTTTTACAAGAGGCAAGAAGATAGAAACATTGTTTTGTCTACTTATATTACTAATTCTTTTTTTGCTTTATCTACTTCAGATTTAACTTCAAGCATGTGGCATAATCAGCTAGGCCATATGAGTAAAAAGGGGATGCATATCTTAAAGGCTAAGGGTAAGTTATCAAATTTGAAATATGTAGATATTGATTTTTGTTAGCATTGTATACTTGGAAAGAAAAAGAGAGTGAGATTTCTCAAAAGTTGGGTCAACAAATAAGGAGTAGAAATTGGAGCTCATGCACTCAGATGTGTGGGGACCAACCCAGGTAGCTTCTCACGGAGGATCCCAATACTATGTGACTTTCATTGATGATGCACAAGAAAGGTATGTGTTTATTGTATTAAGTGTAAATCTGATGTTTTTGCGACTTTTAAAAGATGGAAATCCTTGTGGAAAATGAAACAAATTTAAAGTTAAAGTGTCTTAGATCTAACAATGGTGATGAGTATTGCAGCAAGGTTTTCAATGATTAATGTTCAGTGAATGGAATATGTAGAGAAAGAACAGTTCCTAGAACTCCACATGAGAATGGAATGACTAAAATACTGAACATAACTATCATGGAATGTGCAAGAAACATGAGGATACATGTTGGTTTACTTTTGTAATTTTGGGCAGAAGCAATAGATACGACGGTATATTTAATCAACCACGGGGCTTCAAGTGCACTGGATGGTGGAATACTAGAAGAAGCTTGGACTGGTAAATAGGTAGATCTTTCTTTTCTTAGAGTATTTGGTTCATAAGCTTTTGTGCACGTTGATAAAGAAAATAGAAAGAAATTAGATGCTAAATCCAAGAGATGCACTTTCATTGGTTATGGTTATGGTGATTTCAAATTCTATTTTTGGGATTTAGAAGATTTTAAGATTGTTAGGAGTCGTGACATTGATTGGAATGAAAAGAAAATGTACAGGGATGCGGTTTTGATACCCAAGAATGAACCGAGTGAAAATTTTGTTAAAGAAAATGTATTTTTGAATTTCAAACAATCACACATAGGTACCAACATCGGTAATACATGAACCGATGCTAGTCAGGGTAACTGGTGTCAGCAGGAGCAGGATTGACATCAGTTATGTGAACTGATGTTGGCTATAGGGGAGTTGGCATCAGCTATAAGTGACCGGTGTCGGTCACTGTCAAAAATTGATACAAATGTGAAACATGCACAGATTGAGCCTCAGGAACCCCAGATTTATGTGAGAAGGTCCCAAAGGGTAAGTAAACCTCTAGAAAGATTTACTCCTTCATTCTTTTATTTATTATTAACTAATAGTGGTGAACATGAGAGTTTTTAAGAAGCAATACAATAGAATACCCACGTGGAGTGGGAGCATGACATGAATGAGGAGATGGAATCCTTGGAAAGGAAACAAACGTGAGATTTAGTCAAGTTACTAGCAAGTAAGAGATCATTGCAGAACAAATGGGTTTACAAGATCAATGAGGAAGAGGGTGAACATAAAAGATACAAAGCAAGGCTTGTGGTAAAAGGATTTGCACATAAAGTAGGTATTGACTTTGGTGAGATATTTTCTCATGTATTTAAGATGAATTCCATTTGTACTATTCTAATTTTAGTTGCAGCAGAAGATTTACATTTAGAACAACTTGATGTTAAGAGGACTTTCCTTCACGGTAATTTGGAGGAAGAGATTTATATGCAGTTGTCGTTCAGGTATGAAGTCATGGGTGAGGAGAAACTTGTGTGCAAGTTGAAAAAGAACTTGTATGGGCTCAAGCAAGCTCCAAGGCAATGGTATATGAGGTTTAATAGTTTTATGCATGAGCATGGTTATATGAGATGTGAATACGACCATTGTGTTTATTTCAAGAAGCTTGAAAATGAGAGCTATATTATTTTGTTACTGTATGTTGATGATATGCTTATTACAGGATCTAGTATGCAGGACATTGGCGAGCTTAAAGAAAAATTTAGCTCACATATTTACAATGAAGGATTTGGGAGCTACAAAGAAAATCCTTGGCATGCAAATTCACAGAGACATGAAGAACAAGAAATTGTATTTATCTTAGGAAGATTATATCAATAAGGTGCTGAAAATATTTAAAACGCAGGATACAAAACCTATAAGTACACCTATAGTTGGACACTTTAAATTGAGAAAATATAAGTGTCCTACATCACATGAGGAGGTTGAGTACATGACACGTGTTCCATATGCTTCGGCAGTTGGAAGTCTTATGTATGCTATGGTTTATACTAGACCAGACATTGCATAGGCAGTGGGAGTTGTGAGTATATTTATGGCCAATCCAGGTAAAGAGCATTAGAAAATAGTCCAAAGGATACTCAGATATTCGAGAGGTACTTCCAACATGCAGTTATGTATGGAGGATCAGATACTTCTTTATATGGCTATGTTGATTCAAATATGGTTAGAGATTTAGATGGTAGGAGGAGCACCATTGGATATGTATTCACAGTAGGTGGGACAAAAGTTAGCTAGATTTCAAGATTACATAAGGTTGTGGCCTTGTCTACTACAAAGGTCGAGTATGTTGCAGCTACAGAGGCTAACAAAGAGATGATATAGATGAGCAGGTTCATGGAAGAGTTGGGAAAGGAACAAGAGGACTACAGATTGTACAATGATAGTCAAAGTGTGATTCAACTAGTAAAGAACTCAGCATTTCATTCAAAAACAAAACACATTCAGCTGAGATATCAATTCATACAATAGGTGTTGGAGGATGGGCAACTGAAGTTGGAAAAAATTCATACAAATGAGAACCCTGTGGATATGCTAACAAAATTGTTGGAAAAGGAGAAGTTGGAAGAGCTACACTCCACTTCTATTGGTCTTTAAGTTTGAGACTCGAAGAGGGAGAAACAAAGCCAAGGAAGTGGATCCAAGGATGGAGTTGTACATTACAGTGAAACAATTTATCTCCAAGTGGGAGATTGTTGAGATGTGGAGCTGAATTGCTTCACAAATAGCTTATTTACAACTTATAGGTTTACACATTAGCTGGTGTTAGTCGGTTGACTGACGTTAGTCACATAGCAGACCAACCAACATCGATTGAGAAAAACTGACATTGGTTGGGGTAATCAACATCAGTTACCTATGAGTGAAATGTTTTTAATTTAAACGCGGGATTAGATCTAACTTTTGATCAAAAGGTGATATGAGGGTTGTGTTAACCAAAATAAGCTCCCTCTTATTTTGGGTTAACTTACTCCCTTTTTGTGCCTCAGTCCAAATTTAAAAAATTTCAAGCACTCAAGGATTTATGGAAAATACTCCATCAGATAGAGAATTTCTTCCCCTTTCCAGAAAGGTAAAGAGCTCTTTCTAACTCCTTGTATTTTTTGAGTTATGGCTCGGCAGAGTTAGAAGGGAAACTTTGCCCAAGGCAAACCTACGAGGCTTGGGAGAGATGTTTTCCAAGGAATCTCGAACCAGTGGAGAATCAGAGGAAAAAGTGAAAAATTTCCCTTTTGTCAAAAAGGCAGAAATTAAGTGTTGAGCTGGCACATTAAAAAGCTAATGTGGGCCGGCGGACCTTCGGAGGAAAATGAGATTTTTTGACTTTTTGTCAAAAAATGTAAAATGGAAAAAAAGGAGCCCTTGCCTCCGCCGACCCAATTGGATGCCACGTTATCAGAGGATTTGTGGGAGAAAAGTTCAAAAATTTCCCAAGCTATTTTTTGCCGAAAATGTTAAGGAAAAACTCAGAAGGCCATATCTTTTGATCCAGAGCTCTATTTTTTACGTTCTTGGTACCAATGGAAAGATATGAAGATTCTCTTCATCGTGGAATCTTTGATTTTAGATTTTGGTAAATATTTTGGGGAGAAATTTACAAAACATGTTGGGCGTGGAAAAGACAAAAATTAGTTCCAACCACCAGATTTAATGAAGTATGGGTCATTTTCTTTGGTCTCCGAAGTAGATTCATGGAATTATGAGCTTTTGCATCGAGCCCATCAACAGAGGAAGAATTAAAACACATTTTGAAAAGTGGTTGGAGCAGATCCCGCATTTTTTCCTCTCTTCTCACATTTTTTCTATAAAATGTAAACAGAGGCACATAATTAGTGGTTGTTCATTCTTCTTCCTTTCCCCCCTCTCTCTTTCTTCTCTAGGGTCGAATGTGGAGTTTAAGTCTCCTCCCTTGGCTTTGTAATGGCATTTTCTTACCTCTTGCTCGTTAATGGTGTACTGTGTGAACTCTTGGAGCAATAAAATCTATTTTCGTGATGTGTTTTGTCCATCCTTTGCTCATTTTGTTGTCTCTTCTCGCCTCTCACCATTGTAGGGTATATTGTGCATATCTCTGATGTCTATTATAGGTCTTGGGAGCCGTGTTTAAGGGGTTTGAAATGTTGTTATGTGTGAACATTATCCTTAGTCTGTGATGCATCTGTCCATCATCTCCATTGCTCACCTCTCTCCATTTCAGGTAGTTGGGTTTGTGATAAGCAGTTCCCTTTTCTCGGTGTTATCCCCTCTGTAGTGTAGGATTTCTTTAATTTCATGCTCTCTCTCCCTCCTTGGTCCCTTGGAATTGTTAGATTAGGAGTAGATAGTCGCATTTCCTTCCTTAGAAGTAGTTTAGTGCTAGAATTAGGAAGAGGAACCGACCTTCTTTGGAGGATCATTCCCATTTACAAGTCCCACAGCCTGGGGAATGGTCCAATGTTATGCAAATTACACCCAATGACCCTGCCTTAGAAAAGCATATCCATAACTCATTTGGGGGTGCTGTTATTTCACACTAATAGGTTGTAATTGCGTAGCTAAAGTGCCTTAAGTTTGTATATGCTTATATAAGCTAGAAAACTAGGGTTAGAGTATAGAATTAAGAATATTGAATGAATTATAAGAAAGAATTCTTGGAGAGAAGCTTGTAAGAGGAAAAGTACTGCACATCATGTGAGGTGTGGAAGATTATAGATATTTAATTATATATCCTCTGGAATAATATATTGGTTGTTTCTTGGTGGACGTAGCCCACACTAGGTGAAGCACGTTATATCTTGTGTATTGTTTCCTCTAGTTTTATTTCCACGTTCATTACTTGTATGCTTAGATCTTATTTATATCTACACAACTTGTATGGTCTAACCCCAACATTTTTATGTTGTAAAAATATCAAACATGGTAGAAGAAAAGGATCCCGTGATGGAGGAATATCCATTTTTATGGGATTATCAAGTTGTCTTTCCTAAAGAATTACTTGGACAACCACCTAAAAGAGAGTTTGATTTCTCTATCGATATAGTACCTGACACAAAACCTATTTCTAAAGCACCTTATAGGATGACTACTACTGAGCTAATGGAGCTCAAAGCTCAGCTACATGAATTAGTGGAAAAGGTATTAATATGTCCTAGTGTTTCTCCTTGGGGAGCACACGTAATATCCATGAAGAAGAAGGATAATACTTTAAGATTGTGTGTAGGTTATAGGTTGTTAAACAAGGCTACAATAAAAAATAGGTATCTTTTGCCCCGTATTGATGACCTTTTTGACCAAATGAGAGGTGCCACGGTATTCTCCAATATATATCTTTGGGTCGGTTATCATCGACTTAGAATCGAGGAGGAAGATATTCATAAAACGACATTTAGAACCTAGTATGGACACTGTGAGTTCATGGTTTTACCATTTGGGTTAACCAATGCACTTACTGATTTCATGAATTTAATGAACAACATGTTTTGTAATTATCTTGACAAGTTTGTTCTTGTTTTCCTTAACGATATCTTGATATATTCTCGAAATGAGGAGGAACGTCATCATCATTTGAACTTAGTTTTGAAAAGGTTGCGACAACACAACTTTATGTGAAGTTATAAAAGTGTACTTTCTTTATAAAATAAGTACAATATTTAGGTCATATCATCTCAGCTAATGGAATAACAGCTAACCCAACAAAGATTAAATCCATTATGGAATGACTAGCAGTGAATAACGTCCACGAAGTAAAGAGCTTCATGGGAATGGCTAGGTACTACAGGAAACATGTACTTGGATTCTTCGAGATTGCCAACCTCATTACTTCACTGCAAAATAAGAGTAAGAAATTTGAATGGATCAATAAATGTGAATAAACTTTCCAAGTGCTCAAGGATAAGTTAACAACGACACTAATTCTTCAGATTCCTTATCCCAATTACAGTTTCACGGTAGTGATGGATGCTTCTGGGGATGGTTACGGTGGAATAATCATGTAGGATAGGAAAGAGTTGCCTATGAATCCCACAACCTCAAGCCACGTGAAAAAAATTATCCACGTGATTTATAATTAGTTGTTATAGTCCATGCATTGCAAGTATGAAGGGATTTTCTCTTGAGTAAACCCTTTGTTCTAAAGACTAATCATTTAGGGTTGAAGTATATCTTTACTCAGTCGAACCTAAATGCTAGGAAATGAAGATGGTTAAAATTCCTCGAGGAACATGACTTTGAAATTGGTTATATTGAAGGGAAAGAAAATAGGGTGGCTGATGCTCTTAGCCACCGTAGCTATTTAGCTGCATTGATCTCTCTTAGATCGAATTTCAAGGAAGTAGTTCTCAAACAATTGCCTACAGATCAATTTTATCTACAAGTCAAGGAAGCAGTAACAACAAATCCTCTGGATCATAGATATGATGGTTACACTTTTGAGAACGATGGATTGCTTCACTATTTTGGAAAAATGTACGTGCTAAAAGAAAGAATATTGAGAAAGAAGGTTCTCGAGGAGTTTCATAATGCTCTATATTCTAGGCATCCAAGAGTAACTAAGATACACATTGATTTAAAACTCATTAGTTTTAGAATGGTTAGAAAAGAGATATAATAGAGTTTGTATTATGATGTTGGGAGTGCCAAAGGGTTAAGGACGAACAAGTGCATCTGACAGGATTGTGGTATCCCCATGATATATCATTGTGGAAGTGGCATGTTATTAGTTGGACTTTGTGAAAGGATTTCTATTACCCAAAAATAAGCATGATATGATTCTAGTCCTGGTGGATAAGTTAACCAAGGTATTGCACTTCATACCTGTAAATTTGAAATATGATTCACCAACTCTTGCAAAGAGGTTTGTGCATGAAATATTCATATTACATGGGATACAAGAGCTAATAATCTTAGATAGAGATCCCCTCATGACATATAGATTTTGGAAAACACTTTATGTAGCCTTAGGAATGAATTTGAACTTCAGTTCCACTTACCACCTGGAGACCGATGGGCATACTGAGAGGGTCAATCAGGTCCTTGAGGACATGTTAGGATGTATTACATGGATCAACAATACATTTTGGGAATATTACCTTCCTTTGGTGGAATTTGTGTATAATAATACATATCATTCTACTCTAAAAATGACACCATTTGAGGCTCTGTATGGTAGAAGGTGCAGGACCCCAATCAGGTTGGATAGTGTCAAAGATAGAGAAGTGGTAGGACCCGACATGTTAGTAGATATGGAAGATCAAATTAAGATAATCATGCAAAGGCTCAAGAAAGCCATTGATGGACAAAAATGTTATGTTGATAATAAACGAATCAAAAGGAAATTCTCTATTAGGGACAAGGTATTTCTTTGTGTTAAACCAAAAAAGAGTTCCATTAAATTTGGGAAATCTTCTAAGTTAGCACCTAGATATGTTGGACCTTTTGAAGTCCTGGAAGAAATAAATCTAGTGGCTTATAGGATGGCCTTACCTCCAACATTGTCTCAGTTACATAATGTATTCCATATATCATTGCTTAATAAATATGTAGGATATTTAACTCATGTACTAGATTGGAAATATCTGCAGGTTCAGGACCCAGGGGTGGTGATTGTAGAGCCAATCAGAATATTGGACACATGAACACTTATCTTGCGTAAGTGTGAAGTAGCACAATGTAAGGTCCAATGGGACCAATACAATGAAGAAAGTGCCACTTGGGAAAACCTGGAGGAAATTAGAGTTGTTTTTCCGCATTTGTTTGAGTGATAAATTGTTAAAATATTGAATTTTATGATTATTTGATGATTGTAATAAATGGCCTTTTGAAATCCATATAATACTTACTGATTTTTTATGATAATACTTGATTTTATCTTTTTGGTTGCATACATTACAGCGATATATTAAAATAAAACAATTTGATTCTATTAAATTTTTTTAAACAAACTGAAATTGAAATTTTGGGCTGTTGTGGTGTTGAATTGTATATGGTAGTTATGATAAATATGAAGGGAATTGAGTTTTATTTCAGCTAAAAATTGTTGTAAAGCAAATTTATTACTGATGTATTTGGAAAAAAATGCGTGTAAATCATTAGTTTCCTACAAATTTTATTCTACATTGAAGAATTTTGAATATGAAAAATATGAAAATAAGAAAAGAATGCAAGTTTTCACAATTGATTATAGTTGATATCGTATTTTGATGTATTCATCGGGACGATGAATTTTTCAGGAAGGGAAGGATGTCACATCCCTCATTTTTGGATTTAGAAATTTGATACTTGTTTAATCTGGATGATTAAAATGACATGCTTAATCTTGAAAAATTAACTGTTATGATCATTTTTAAATGATGAAATTGGCATGCTTATTATCATTATGTGGAATTTTGATGATTTGGACTAACTACCTTTTTGTTGACGTGAGGTGAATGCAGGATCAGGTACACCCTCGTTAAAAAGGTGAGGGAGGGCATCATCGGGGAGAGGTTGGCAGATCGTGATAACAAACTTGAAACTTCAAAGGTAATTGAGAACCAACACACACCATGGGAAGGAGGGGGTAACATTTAGTTACTTATGTGATGTGTGACTTATTTATGTTATCTTGTATTTCATCTATCCGTTGATATCGATAGACGATGAGCAGATTACGCCGATGTGGCTAAACGCCACCGACATAACCCGGCCATCGTACATCGCTATTTAACGATGTTGCGAGTAATTGGTTTATTTATTTTTATAAGCATTTATAATAATTGAATATGAGTTGGAAAACATAACAAAATGGATGGAACATGTTATTGTGTGATATGATCATTTGGTTTTAATGATGGATGGATGGAAATTAAATTATTCATCTTTGACCTCGTTAAATTTGTGGTATAGCGGGAAAAAGGTCTAACATGGTATTGAGCTTTGTTTGATTTGCCAAGTGGTATGTGAGATAAGTTATGATTATAAATTTTAATTTAATCCTAGTGAGATTATGATCTAAATGCATAATGTTGATCACTTTGCATTAAATGAAACTTAGCCTTAATACTAAGAAAATGAGAGATAAACATTAGTTAAAGTTTTTAATGTAAATTTGTGCAAATAAATTAGGGGATGGATATTTTGGAAACATGTGGGATATGTGGATAAGTAAAAGATAAGGAACATTTTTGGGAATTATTATGATTTAAGTGGACTTTATGTTTTGGTATGTGGGAATGAGAAGAGGAAGTAAAAACAAAAAAATGAGGAGGAAATAGAGGAGAACGGTTGGGGAAGAAGCTATTTCACCTAATTTTTCACACTATGAAGGCACAAGTTTTTCTGGAAATGAAAGGATTGGAACATTGGCATTTTTGACAATTTGATTGGAAAATCATTTCACAGGTAAGGTTTTTTTCTTATGGCTCTCTTGTTTTGATTAGATAATGAAACTTATGAACAATTGTTTGGGTAAATGGAAATGCATGAAATATACACCCTTTTTTGGGCTTGTGTTTTGATAATAAATATGAAATTTACACCCTTTTAGGTCTGATTTTTGGTTTGTGATTTTGGAGTTGCTACGTTTTCTGTGTTGAGGTAATGTATACCCATTTGGGATTGATACATTTTATTTTTTTAAGGCAAGGAATACCCATTTTGGGCCTGCGCATTTTTATGATTTTAAGGAGGAAAATACACTATGGAAGTCGGTTTTATACACCCTTTCAGGTCTGTATAGTTATGACTGTGTATTGATGAAAATATCTAGTTTTCCTACACTACGGGTCTAGGTTTTGGAAATAAAATATAAAAGGGAAAACACCCAAATTTGGGTCTGCTCATTTTGATTTTTTGGTCGTGTTATGTTTGCATTTAATTCGATTGTTACCCTATTTTATACATGTGTTTTTCAAGTATTAATTTGTGCAAAAATATTTATAAGGAAACAAAATTTTCAGTCTGTTTAGGTCAGTGTTTGATAGAATAATAGAATAGGAAAATACCCATTATTGCATATGCTTATTTTTTGCATAAAAACATGGCTATATTCAAGTTCCTTTGGTTGATTTATACCTGGAAATGGGTCTCCATGTTTCTAAACATTGAGTTGAGTTATATTTCTCCTTCTGGGATGAAAATATAAACACCCAAGTCTGGGTCTGATCCTTGTCGAAATACAAGACCTTGTTACGTTTTTTTTATCCTACATTATATTTTTATATGACTATTTAAACCATTATTGGAAAGATTCAATTGACACCCACTTCGGTTCTATGCATTAGATAAAATATAATGAAGATATGTGTTGTTTACGAGAGTTAAATATGACACTCTTTATGGGTCGGCATAAATTTTATGATGAATTATGTTTTTATTAAGTTAATATCATTATGGGTTTGCACTTTTAGCATTATTTAGATGACATTAATGGTTGTATTTGAGATGATTATATTCCCGATATGGAAAAGGATAACTGCATATTTAAATTATAATAAATGTTCTTTATTAGTTTAGTTGCGTACCTATTTTTGGGACAATATACAACTAATTGTTTCAATTGGGAACTCAAACTCATAGTGAACTTGCACATTAAAAGGAAATAATAACTGAAATATGTAGAGAATGGAAATAAACACATTACGGGTTGAGCAATAGTTTATTGTTTTTAAAACAATGAAAGATAAGTGACTAGGTGAAATAAGCGGTTGCACCAAATGATTGCTGTAAAAATATAACTTCTTGAGTTACTAATAAACTTCACCTTGCGGTAAATAAATTACAATGCTTGATTATTATCATTGTCTTGATGATTTGGGCGTGAGGTTAAAATGATGTTATGATGTATATCATACGTAAAGAGACTTATGTTATCCATAGAAAAGCTATAATCATGATAACATAAGTCCCCACCTTATTAAAACACATTAAAGAAATGTGAATGATTGTAAAAAGGATAAACTAGCAAATGAAGGCTTATGGGGAAAAACATATTGTTATTTAATTGTTGTTTTGTGCATTGTTAAACATGTTTAAGGAATGTTGTTAAACATTAAACTGGAAATGAAATCCATAAGCTTATGTATGCATGCTAGTACATTATGAAAACCATACAAGCATGCATACACATGCTTACTGTGGGTTTTTTGCCCGTGTTTAAAAGAATTTTGAAACATGGATAGATGGTTGTTTTTCCTTTATGACTATGAAATCAGAACATATTGTAAATGCTAAGTTGGAATGTTTCTTGATGAGGATTGTTATTTATGAAAGTGGTGTACAAGATAGTTGTGTTGTGAAGGATGACAGATCTTATTTGTTTGTGAAAACTATAAGATTAGCTTTGCATTGACATAGCTGGAAAACTTTGGCCAAAGTAATGTATCTAACTGTATGCATTGTCAATTCACTTATCCTTATTCTGTACTAGTCAAGGAATCATTTGATGGTATTGGTTGTCGTGATCTAATGATGGGCTATATTTTTAGAATTTGGGTATATTACACATGGTTCTGAATTTACTATTCCTTTATGATAGTTAAATATCTCAATTTTCCTTCCTCGTGAAGGTTCGGGCCCCTCTTGCTTACAAGAGGTGTGTGGGGTAACCAAATGGTTATGTGGTTGGAGGAGTAATGCTCCGACGATGCTCTCCCTCTGGAACAACTACATGTGAGATAAATGCACACAATAATTTTTGGAAAGAATGAGTTATCGTTGCTTTTTTTACTTGTACTAAGTTTGTAATTATACAATGTCATACTTGGCTAGAGACATGCATGTTGTCTCATACTTTGGATATAAAATATGATGTTAATCATTGACTTATGAAACTAATTATTGATCACACTTTTGTACGTAAATTTTGGGTATCAATGTTTAAGTCTAAATGACATTCTATTGTTCAACACTTGGTTGGAATTTTCGAAATACAGTGACATGTTAGTGAACCTCAAAATTGCTTAGTGGTATTTGTTGTAATGCATAAGATGCTACTATTTATGGTACCTAAAAAATTATTCAAAAAATATATATTTCCGCTTTTTGGACTCGTGTTAATGAAATGGTTGTTACATCCCCACGCTTTACCGTGTTTATTTATGATTTAGGGCCACTTCTTATTGGTTCATGCCATTTGAGCCCCTCATCCTCATGAGACAAAGGCATATTCTTCACTCTCTAGACCTAAATCATCCTTTTTGTATGCATATTATTCCTAAATTGATTTGTAATAGAGCATCTATAACATATCTTGGGATATATGTACTCATAAGTAATTACTTATAAAAAGACATTATTTCCTCGTGGTAAAGAAACAAAGGCATTTCATGACTTAAAATTATAAACATAAATCAACAACCTAATAAACCTTCATGAATTATTCCAACATGATTTTGGATATATGTCACAAAAGTTCCCATAATATCCCCTTTTTTTGGTTCAAAACTCGAATACTCCAAAAATTTTGAGGTAGACCATACGACCTTATCCAAATTCTCCGTTGTTGTCCAACTTTTTCCATTCTTGGGTCAAATCCTGAGGCATAACTTTAATTCTAAAAGAACATAAACTCCACGTGCCTTGTTTTAGAATCAAATCCTTTTCCAACATACCATGATAGAAATATTGATGAAACATCCCTTAAGAAGAAAGAAATGGCTATTTAGATTTACACATTTCCATAAATTTCAACCAATTTCTAAACCTTGAGCCTTTCTGCAACCTTCCATAGGTAAACCAATTAGGGTTTGGTTTTGTTTCTTATCCTCATACCCTTTCTTACTCATCTCTTTATCATCCTTACCTAGTGGTGTTCTTTCAAATACTTTATCATGTACCTTACAAATTCGACAACCAATGCTCCCATCTATTCCTTTGATGTCCCATAATCCTACAGGGTTCGAGAGTCAGTCCCCAAAGTAAATTCATCAAGATTGACCTTTTATAATGACGAATCAAGTCCTCCCCATTCCATCATCTTTTAGGTGGAGAAATTCTCTACAATCCCAAGATCTCTTTTTGAGATTTTACTCTCGACACGAATTTTGGAAATTGCTTACCGATGCTAAGGAACCTTCCTTTCATCAAACCTATGTAGCCATTCCAAATCTTCTCTAGTGATACGTTCCTCACCTTTTCTTTGTCAATCCTGAATATTAACACTAGAGATTTGTCATTTTTCATTTTGAACCTTTTTTATTGGAAGAGGTACAAATCGAATAACACTTGAATCATCTAGCTTTGTCTTAGCATTGTCTTCCTAATTAATCCTCCTCTGAGTTGGTGGGGCTTCCCAAACCTATGGATTGCACTTACTAGAATAATTCCTCTTTATTTATGGTCTCTCTTCAAACCTTCGCAACCATTCCAAATCCTATGTGGTAATCCATTCATCGTCTTTCACCTATGAATCCTGAATAGTTACCTTGAAAAAGAAAAGAAAGATGTTATTTCAAAAAATGTAAATGAAATTTTCCAGGCATTAACTAAAGTGTGAGGAGTTCCATGATTAAAAAGAGGTGGAGTGTTGATTTCCTATTTTTTATAGCGTAACATCCAAGGTATTTAACATATAGTAAAATTGTTGTAAGGAGGCCTCTCTAAGTGTGTCCTCTTGTTATCAATACAATGAAACTTTCTCCTTGTATTGTTTGGATCTAGAGAGTTCGGCCATGCACATACTACTCTTGAATTAGGTTTGTGAGACTTATTTTGTATTCACTTCCAACATCAATCGACGAAGGCTTGTAAGTGGTGTTCATGCTGCCATAATATAATACTCATGTACTCGATGTGAGAATTCACAATATCAGTCATATCTTGTTGATTATGCACTAGATGGTGTATCCCAATAAGAATTATCTCAATGTACGAGTTATGCTCATCCATTTATAGAAGTTAAAGTTCAAACTTAAACTTTTCAAGATAGTGGCAATTATTGTCATGACCAAAGGGGCATGGTGATTAGAAAACAAATTATTAACTTGGCCCTAACCAAAATCTTGATTTCTAGAAGGCCCCATCAAGAAAGACAAAAAATCTTGACAAGGTTGGGTATTTTGTGGGAAAAAATGAAGGTTAAGTAGTGACACTAAGAAACAAACCAATAATGGAGGAAGATTTTATACGAATATTTGGAATATTCAAATGAAGAAGAGGATTATATTTATTGAGGAGGAACAAGAGCAACCCCATTTCTTAGACTAATTTGAACCAAATCATTGAATAAGATAACTTAATCAGGGCTTGGGTTAAAAAGGTAGGAATTGAGACTCGATTTTGTATTCCATTATAGGGTGATATTGAGCTTAATTGAGTGAGTTAAACATGCAAACTAAGTTACAACAAAAATATGTTAGTTATTGTTAGCTTGAATTATCTCTCCCTCTTAAAAGTTCATAGTATGCTCATTCAATTCTTGCTTCATATCAACGACGTTTCCTACAAATTATTTACTTTTTTTTTCTCTCTTTTGCAGAGTTTTATTATGGTGTGAGTACATCTTTTTGTTTGCACTTATTTATAGCCATTTATTTTAGGCAAGTGCTTCTCCTTTATGATGGACCAAACATGAAAGCAATATTATGTTGTGAATTAGATAGTGTTTTTTAATGCAAATCTAGAAATTAACTCACTGCAGAATGAACAGACATGAGATTGTGAATTCCCAACAACAACCAAATTGATTGCAAGAATGAGACTTTTTCCTTGTGGTTGGTTAAAGGCTAATAGATATTTGTTTTATTTTGTAACATTATCATGAGAGGCATAAATAGTTTAATAATGCAATATTATACATCGATAACATGATAGGTGAATTCCATATTAACATGATAAAATAGTAATGTCATCCCCAAACAAATAAAAGAAATATAAACCTAAATGAATATCATACAAACAAATATGTTATCAATTTCTTTTGGTGTAGTTTTCAATGCCTTATTCCAAAGTTCCTCATTTTCTTAAAAAGCTCTGAAGATTTTTTAGCATCTTGTTTATTATCATGTCCATTGTTTATATATATAACAATAAATGTAATCCATTTAACAAAATGTTATTTGCACATTTTTTTAGACAATTCAGTACAAATCTTTCCATATTTGGAATAGACATAGTATTACATTTCACAAAAATACATGTTTATAAACTAATAAATACACAATTCTTCTATTTTGGAATAAAAATAACACTACATTTCACAAAAATATGTGTTTATAAACTATTAAATACATACAATACCCAAAATCTATAGCCTTGTGCAATATACATTGATAGTATGGCAGTCACTACCGCAACCTTTCAAAAAATCTTATTTTCATTTTTTAGATGGTATAACTGCCTTGATTTAAAACTCCAAGTTTTGCTTAAGCTAGAAGATTTTTTTTAGAAAATGTTGACGAGCTTGGAATTAAAGCTTCAAAAAGTTATTGCTCAAAAATTTGAGGATTTTTAAAGAAGCCCATGTTCTACACATCCAATAGCAAATGCAACCCATGACGCCACATTTCTTTGAGACATTTTGTCATTTAGTTTAGATATTTTTATAAAAGGAATCTTATGTTATGCATCAATTTAACAAATTACATCTATATGACAGAAAAAGATTCGAGATTTTAACTTACCATGGAAATTCAAATGAAACATTTCACTCAACCACAATGATACCCTATATAACAAAAATTCCCTGTCTATGCAGGGCATCTGTTGAGGATGCCCTTTGTGCTTTACATAATAGCACACAAAACTTTACTCTCCTTTACCCTTTGTTGTGTATCCATTGGGTTGGATAAGTTGTTCCATATCTTAAAAGCTTTATAGATCTAATATTTTCAAACCCTCTACGTATCTTGTTTTTTGTACACCATGTAAATATCTTTAAACATTCCATATATCTCATCTCTTTCATACCTTATACAACTATACTAGGTGTTGATTGTTTTTCCAAATAAAATGAACAAGTGTGGAAAATATTAGTTGAACTGTACACTAAAATAAATCTTTGGAATAGGGTATGAAAATTTGTCGAGAGGGAAAAAAAATTGGTTTGAAGAAAACGAATCAAGGGATTTAACATCCTTGGACACAAACCATTTCCAACACATAAACCATTCCCATCTTGAATTGTTATTCCTAATTGTGTTCGTCCACATGAATCAATAAGGATGTTAAGACATGAAAGAGGAATTCTCGTGGCAACAAACATGTTATGCAAAATCTCCTTTTTTTGACTTTATGATCTTGCATACTCTTTTTATTATTATCATAATGATTTTACTATCGTGTTTACTTTATTATCATGTGGAATTATAATGTTTGTTTAGTTATATAATCAAATACACAATAATAATGTTATAAAATTGCATAATTTTAAATTTGAATGTATCATGTCTACTTGATTACCGTGTTTGTTTGATTCTAGGTTCAATTGTGTAGTAATTATATATGGTAAAGTTTCACTTTTCTAGTCCTTGATATCAAAAAAGCGTTTGCATTTATATAAAAATATAATATCTAATTCTTTTTAAAAATATGGTATTACTAATTAATCAAAATATACAATCCTATTACATAGTTATAATGTTAACATTGCTAAAGCCAAATTGTTGACAAATTAACATTATAATTATGTGATAGTATTGTATATTTTGATTAATTGGTAATACCATATTTCTTAAATGAATTAGATATTATATATATATTTTATCTATCTACGAACTTTTATTTCATATTAGTATCATAGTTTAAGTTACGTGTACAAGTACATTTAAGTCAACACACAAAGGCAAGTTTAAGTCGTTAACAAAGACAACCTTATGACGCTACATATTGTTAGCCCTAAGGTAAGTTTAAGTTGTTTATTTAAGTCATATTTTAGTCACTAATAAGTTAGAGCTTTAAGTCACAAATAAGGTTACGTTACTTTGCATTGTTAAGGCACACTTAAGGTAAGGTTATGTCGATCCTTAAGGCATAAACAATTAAGACATATAAATGTCCGATTTCAAGGCACCATTGCGAGACATAAACATATGATATTTAAGTCACTTTTAAGGTGCATAAAAGTCACTTATAAGTTGCTTAGGGTCAAGTCACCCATACGTCGCCCATGGTTAAGTCACCTGAAAGACATCTTTATGTCAACACCGTAAAGGTATTTTCAGTTCAACTTAAGGTTGAAATTTCGATGTCTTATAAGAAATCAAAATGTAATTTTAAGATGAGTTTAAGACAATGTTTAAGGCATATTTATATCAATTATCTTACTTAAATGCCATAATTCACAAATTCACTTTTTTGGTAATTTAACATTGAAGTGACATAAATACGTGTTTGTTGCAACTCGATGACTAACTTAAATTTGTCAAAATCTTGCGGTGAAGGAAATATGCACCAAAAGAGCCTAACCTAAACTAATAATCAAGAAGCACAAAAATACACTAACACCATTGGAATTCTTTTGGTGCCTACACAAATAATTACGTCGATGAGCATTCTACAATGGCAACAATGGGTGGATGCAATGACTCCATTCACTTTTATTCTCGACCTTACCTTTGTCATCCATTTGATTGTCACTAGGTAATTTCAACCTTAAATTTGACATCCATTTGAATGTCACTTACAAGTTTTTTCTTTTTGCTTGGAGAAGTCAATTAATAAATTGTATTACCTTGGTCATATAGAGAAGTTTGAAGCCCTTTTTCTTTCTCAAAAAGATTTTTCTAACTTGACAAAGTAGGGCATCTAAATTGAAACAATTTATCACTAGACACGAAAAATCACTAATATAGATATTAATCAACCTAATATGTAAAAAATCCAAATTTAAAATCTTGAATTCAATATTCTTGATATATTTGAACTATGAATTTAAGATTTTTATGCTAATATTTGACATTAAAAATTTGTAAGCTCTGCAATATTTTCATCCAAAATTTCATTTTAATAAAAAATAATCGTTTACATTTTGGTGGAAACATGTTCATTAAAAATGGGAATGGTAGATCCATTCTATAAAAAAAACTTGGGTGGGGCCATCACCCTATCGTTATTGGGAACGTAAGTATCTTAAAAAAAGAAAAACAAGAGGAAGTCACCTATCCTCTTTGAAGATTTAGTTGCGCCATATTATGAAAATTATCCATATGATTGTATATACCTATCCAATAGAACGAGGAGGAATGACACCCAATCTTACCAGCCCTCTGCGCACCATGTGACCACGGACTAAGAACAAAGTCTTCATTCCACGTGACCCAGGGCTGAAAAGCAGCAAAACCCCAAAGAGAAACTATTGCCTGTGAAAGAGGAAGCCATAGGACAGTTATGAACGTCTTGTGACGGTGACATCGACGCCCGTCAATTGACGCCGTTAATTAACGCCATTATAACCATTTCTCCCTTCTTCCCATAAAACTGCGTGCAATCCTCTGAATCGATTCAAATGCGGTGAAGCACAGGTAATTTTTCGCTTCGATTTCATGGTATTGTCGTTTTTGTTGTTAGTATTTTTTTATAATGTTTTTAAACTTTTTTATTTTATTTTGGTGTTTGGTTTTTTGCAATTTTCAAGAGGTTGGAGAAGATAGTAAAAGGCTTCCGAAATGTTGTTTTCTCTTTTCCCCCAAGTTTTTATGGCGTTTGATTTGCACCTACTTCGAGTTTAATGGCATGGCTTTTTACCAGGTTAAAAAATTTGCCCTAAAACAGCCAAATTTAATTTATACATAGTCCGAGTTTAATGACATGGAATTTTTGACAGGTATAAATTTTGCCCTAAAATTATCGGGAGCAGAAGAAAGAAAATAGTTTGTCTTAACCTGGTCTTGTCTTTGACGATTTAGCTCTGGTGTTGTTTTATGGCGGTTGAATCAGGCGCGGCAAAACAGTTTGAAGAGATTTCATTTTTATTTCGCGTAATGTGAGAAAGGATAATTTAATTGCTGGACATGTTTATTTGATACGAGAGCCAGCAGCGTAATATTCTCTGTTTAGCCGTCTTTTCCTGTATACGCGGCAAAATTAGGGTTTTTTTGGCGGTTTTATTAGCCTTGAGGAAGTCAGTTCGAATGAAATACAGAGTAAATTTGGTGACGTTATGGCTCAACAGTCGTCTCGTCTTCAGCGTCTGCTCACACTTCTTGACGGTATCCTTTTAATTCACATTTCTAGGTCTTGTGTCGTTTAATTTGTTTTTAAAAGTAGATTCTTTTTCTTTTGTTTGCGTGTTTGGTAGGTTTCTTTTCCTTGCGGAAGGAATTTAATGCATGCTTATTCAAAGTCTTGTAGGTTTGCAATTTATGCCTTTGCCTGTCGGAGTTTAGTATCATAAGTTTTTGTAGTAATTGAAAAGCAAGGCTTATAATGTATCCCTGTATTATATGTTTTTGTTAGTAATTGATAAGTTTGGCATTGAAATGTCTTTGTAGCTGCTTACTCCAGGACGCTGATCTGTAGAGTTTTTTTGGTATGATGTATTATTTGCCTCCTGAAATTTTTGAAATTGTGATAGTGAAACTTTAACTCGAAACACAGCTGGTACCACACAGACAACTAGGCTTACGGCTGCACGGCAGATAGGAGAAATTGCAAAGCTGCATCCTCAAGATCTTAGTACACTTTTGAAGAAGGTATGGATAAATATATGGATTTGGAGTTGGTTGTGTGTTTTAAATTTTACTTTCACTGTATTTTTTTTTGGTTCTGCATTGAGTTTTGTCCTCGTTGAGAACTCATAAAAACCTTTTGCCAAACATTCAAGTTCATTAACAGTATGGAAAAGGAACTACAATACATAATTTTCAGTTCAACTCATCATATTCTTACACACATGGGGATATGAGTTAGATGCTTATCTGTGCTGATTTGTTGTATTATGGCGGTTCTTTATAACTAGTTATATTCAATATATCAGTCAGAGGGCAAAGTGTTAGTTCCAAAAAGATTCTGATGAAACCGGGAACATGTTGACAGTGCCTTTTTAACAATCATGACATGGTAACAATATCTATTTTTAGCTTTTTGCCTGTTTGACAAGCTTTGGCAAGGTCTTGAAAGATCTGTTGTTTTGTCGCATAAACACTTCAGACTAGGCTACAATCTTTAGACATTATGTTAAGGGACACGACACGATAGACTTATGCTCTTTTAGGAAAACCTTTTTTTTAAATATAGTTTATCTTTTATTGATGTACATCTGGGCAAGTCACAAGGTTCGAGTTTGTGTTTATGTTCGATGAGGATAAAGTTCGGTCAAAGTTTGCCAAGTGATAAAGTTCGAGAAAAAAAATGTTTTTAAGTTCGATCCATTTTTTCCCTATCATTTTTATTGTTTGCAAAAAATGCATAAATATGTCAGAGGGACAGAGTGGAGAGCTTTTTGTCTGCTACCTTCAGTCGGTATATGTATACACACACACATTTGTAAAATAATGTAAAATTGTGTCAAAAACTTCCCATGCAAAAATAATGGATAAAGTTCGAGTTCATGTTCAATGAGGATAAAATTTGGCAAAATTTTAACTTTTTCAATAAAATTTGGAGAACCTTGTGACATAGCATCTGGGTATTTTTTCAATGAAGAAATCCAGACCCAAGTAATAATATCATCAGTGGCTCTCATTCGTGTATTGAAGGAAGCAATAGCCCCAAGCCAAGTTAGTGCTTTGATCATATGTTGGAGTGGCTTGTTTTTATCATGCTTTGATCAAGTGTTGGGAAGGAACCATAAGGATTGAGGTTATATTTGAACTCGATAAATTTTTGACATGGACATGTATCAGAAACAATAATAGAGTTACAAATTTCCTCAAATCTCAAAATCTAAGAATAGTATCAAATAGTTCCATGATAGAGTTACAAATTTTCTCAACTCTTGAAGTGATGGCATAAGAATAGTTCCATGATAACCCCAGGCAATTCTGCTTCATGTTGGTGGAGTCTTGCTAGCTAAAGGTGCTGCTATCACTAGAAGTTAACAATATCCCATGATATTATCTGTCATTTAAATGCACAAAAACTAATATATTATGGATGCACTATCTACGATGCTAACTTTAAAGTCTTGAATCAATTGGGCAGTTATTTTTGCTCTTCTAGAATGAGGTAAAGTCGATATGAGGTCGAGGTATTATAACATCAGTTGGAACTAGCTATAATTTTTTCAAAAATGTAAGCGTTCAATATATATTATTGGAGTAGTGGAGTACAAGTAGAAACCTGAGCAGTGACACAACAAAAAGACAACCTTTCTACTTTCTGGCTTTATTTTTAGAGTATACCATTTACAACACTTGCTCAGTCACAGTTCCTGTTTTTTCTTGACCTTTAATTTCAAATTCCTTTTTGTGGCCTGTCCATATTATTTGTAAATGGGTTTGTTGCACATTTTAATTCTCCCATGGCGTACATCTTTTGCATCTTAATTTCAACAGGAAGAAAACTACATGTTATACCACTTTCGGTGAGCAATTTGCGCCTTGATAGCATGATTAAAATTTAAACTTCCTTAAGCCAAATTATGGAAAACATCAGTTGGAACTAGCTATAATTTTTTCAAAAATGTAAGCATTCAATATATATTATTGGAGTAGTGGAGTACAAGTAGAAACCAAAGCAATGGCACAACAAAAAGACAATCTTTCTAGTTTCTTGCTTTATTTTCAGAGGATACCATTTACAACACTTGCTCAGTCACAGTTCCTGTTCCTTCTTGAACTTGGATTTCAAATTCCTATTTGTGGCCCATCCTGTTCCTTCTTGAACTTGGATTTCAAATTCCTATTTGTGGCCCATCCTTATTATTTGTAAATGGGTCTGTTGCACATTTTAATTCTCCCATGGTGTGCATCTTTTGCGTCTTAATCTCATCAGGATGAAAATTACATGTTATCCCAGTTTTGGTGAGCAATTTGGGCCTTGATAGCATGATTAAAATTTAAACTTACATAAGCCAAACTATGGCAAACATCTGAGATCTAGTCAAGCGTGGCAGGTAATATCTCCAGTCAATAGCTAAAATCTACATGCGAAAAACACAGGAAACTTCCTCAGATAGCAGCCCCAAACAGTAAATAAAATTTGACTCATGGGAATCTGAAATATGGTCAGACTTTTAAGTTCTAACACTAATATTTTTCACCAGAGACCCAAGACTGCATTTGATATTGATCTGACTACCTGCGAGTTAGGCTTGCAGAAACAATCTTGTACTACCAAAATGTAAAGTAATAAATGTTATAAGGTAAATGCAATTTTTTAGGTCCCAGCCTAGTGCGCAAGCTTTGGCTTATGTAACCCCTCTTGCATGGATAAGGTGGCCATCTTCACTTTACCCATATACTATTGTTTTTATTTTGTACACCACAGCTTTTGACCTCGCGACAAAGCTCAAGACCAAAGCTTTTAACAATTAAATGACACCCTTGTATATGAGCACACTTTTTTATTGCCTTTCTATATATGTACATTCATGGATCTTTCAGAGTGAATGTGCATACTTTGCTATGGAATTCTTGAGAATGTGTATAGTGTCCCTTGCATAAGTATCTTCTCTTTTTATAGAGAAGTGCAGAAGTTGAAAGTGAACTGAATAGGAGAAGTCAAAAGGTACACAAAGGAAGTGATGGAACTGAATTAATGCTCTAGATGAAATTGAATCTTTAGGGGAGTTTTTTTTTTCTATTGGAACCCGCTAAATATGTGCTCATGTAATGTCAGACTGAAGGATACTATTGGGTTGGTTTTGAAGTCTCATGGTAACTCTATGGTGCCGAGTCCTTGAGTTTGGCATTTAGACGGTTCCCTCCAGGTCTATTCTTTGATTTTGGAATCAGTGCAACTGATTGATGTTGTACTAAAGATGAAGAATTGGTGCAATTGCTGTGCTCTTGTATAAAATGTGAGACTGGATGACATTCTTGGGCTGGTTTTGAAGGCTTCTTGGAAACTGTATTGTTTGGAAGTTGAAGAGTTCAGAACCCAAATGACAGAGTGCAGACATTCTTATTGATCTTGGAACGAGTACAAATGCAGTCTATACATCTAAATGGACTCTATTGCTCCTTTGTTTTTTGTTTCAATATGGCAATTCACTGCTTTTCGCTGTAGAACAAAATTGCAGGTGAACCTGGCTTTGTTTTGCTTCACATTCTTGATTTAAATCTAGACAGTTTTGGTACGGGTACGGATATGCTGAAATGGCAAATTTTTAAAAACCTTGGGTATGGTACGCTGTGGGTTCGTTCGTACAATATATTTAAAAAAAGTAAAAAATATAAATATATATAAAAATTTAAAGAAAACAACAAGCTTATAGTCTCAGCAACATGTAAAATATTAGAAGCCAACAACAAGGTTCTTATGAATCAGAAGCTATCTAAAGCAAGATTTCTTTGACTGAATACAAGAAGACCACAAAACATTAAATCTATGAGTCCATCTACTAATGGGCTCACAAACATTCCACTTATTGTTAAGGCCCAGGGAAAGGTTTGGGGGGAGGGCAATCTTTTCATAGAGTTGTTTGGAGGTAGCCTCTTGGAGAAGGGGCCCTTTGAGCCACCTCATAGTATCCCAAAAGTCATTCTCATCCTCCATAATTAGTCCAGTAGAATGAGCTCTAAAAGTATTTCTGAGTATTGTATACATTCTAAACTGAGATTGAGGAAGCTTATAGAAAGCTTTAAGGTCTGTCCATTCCATCCACTTCCCAAATCTGTACACGTCATGAAATATTTTAATTCCTTTCTCAAACCAAAGGAGGGCAGAGCAGCCTCTTGTCAAGGCAAGGATCTTGTCATTATATTTCAGATTCGACAAAATCGATTTGTAGGCTTGGCACCCTAGTGTCAAAGGAAGAGAGGATAGGCTGCACAACCACCAAGTGCTTCACTTGTTCCCATGCCTTCCAAATTGACTGAAGAATAAAGGACCCATGAGGAGCAACAAGAAAGCCCCCAAATAGCAAGTCAGCCAAATGAAGTCCTTTTCATCTCTCTTGACCCTTTGGAGCCTATTGGCAATATTGAATCTCACACGAACTTTCCAAGGTTCAATTCCAGTCAAAGCCCTCAAGTTTTATTTATTTTTTTGCACTTGAAAAAAAAAAAAACACGTGGGTACCCAAACTGTACCTGCACCCGGTATGCATCAGGCCTGGTACAGGGGGGGTACTTGGTGTTTCTGGGTAGTCTAGATTTAAATGTTTATTGATTTGTAAGAAAGAATGTGCCCTATTTAGCTATTCCCAAGTACGAATGAGTTGACATAACTGTGTAGTTTGAATGTTTATTAAAAGTTACAATGACTTAAACAAGAAAACAATAAATAACTGCACATATTAATTTGGGGAACTGATGCTTTCCAAAATTTATGAAATGGGGAAATTTCAAATGCACACATGGACTATAAATTTAAATACTGACAATAAACACATGCAATAATAGCGAATGCCTTGCCATCTACAGAAAAGAGACATTTTATGTACTGATTAGATTCATCACACATATACAATCCTTAAATAATAAATCTAATAGGAACCAAACAAGACAACCCATTGCAGCTATGATTCATTGATCATGAATCAAAATTTGAGTTATAGCCTTTTATGCTGCAGGAAATAATTCCTATTGCTTTCTCCCACAGTTTTCAGCAGTAAAATGCCTTCACCCTCCTCCTCATCATGACTTTCAGCGTTAAATACGTTCAAAACGTCTTCTCTCTGCCACTCACATCCTTTTAAGTTTTAACTAAAGTATACTGTAAAATGCCTTTTTTGCACTACTTGCCATCCTTGTCAACTGAATAGACCTGCAAAGCATCATCTTGCTGCCCACAGCTAACTTTTCACTTCCTTTCGAGAAAAAAGTAATTAGGAAAAGATGATGTTGCCAGGAGTATGTATGCATTGTTTATGCTGCATGGTCCTTGAACTCAGGAAGGCGGATTTGGCTATATATTGAATTTTCAATTATACAATTAGAGAAAACAAATTTGGAATTAGAAACTCTTCTTTTGAAAACTGAAACACATGATAATGAACTACAAAATTATGAGCTTGAAAAGTAAATTATTGAACAGTGTGATAAAATAGTAATACCCTGTATCAGCCATGTAGATTGCTGCAATCACCCTCTTTGCACGAGAAAAATGACCTTTAAGAAAAGTTCAACTCTGACGTAAGCGAATGAAACATACCACTAAGCAATATATAAAATAAAAAAGGTTCCGATATGTAATGATTTGTTTCATTTTCTGCTGTACAATAAAGAACAAAATTGGACTTAGAAACTCTTCTTTTGGAAACTGAAACACACAAATTATTGAATTGCAAAGTTATGAGATTGAAAAGTAAATTCTCTAATGGCATGATAAAATACTCTATGTCAGCCATGTAGGGTGCTGCAAGCACCCGCTTTGCACGAGAAAAAAGACCTTTAAGAAAGGCCTTTTAGATTCCCCCTAAGTAGCTGAAACGTTTTGGATACGTGAGCGGGAGCGGGGTATCCGATACGCGGAAATGGCAAATTTTTTTTTGACCCCGGATACGGCGTAGGATATTGGCAGTAAAAAAAACTATATAAAAATTAAAAAATATATAAATCTCAGCCCTTCTAAATAGGAATTTAATTATAAACCACATATTATGTATATGAAAAACAAGATAAAAGACAAGTTATATTATTAACTATAAATTTATTATAATCTACAGTATATACAAAAACGAATAAAATTAAATTTATAGTTGTATGTTATAGATTGTATAAAATTAAATAATGTATTTTATATAAATGTATACAATGTACAGTATACTGTATAAGTTGTATATACCATAGTTGGAATACTTGCATAGTTTGTATTTTAAATTACTAATCTGTCTATAGGGGATCAAAGCTCATGATTCTTTCAGAAGATTGCAAGAAGTTGCTTGGTCCAAAAAGGTGCAAAAAATGGGTTTATATGAAAATAAGAAAAATATTGCCATCAATGCGTAGAGCTCGAGAAAATATACACTTTTGGAGAAAACGGCACCTGAAATGAAGCCATGGAATGAAAGTTATGGCACATACAAGTTTTTGCTGCTACATCTTCCCGGACCCTTTCCAAAAATGGCAATTTTTTTTTCTATGCTTGTGTTTTCTTCACCAAAAATCCAAAAAAGGAAAGAAATGCCAAAAAAAAACATGATTTGAGAAGAAAAAAAAGGAGAAAATACGTTTTTTGCTATTGGGAGCGGCCAGAGGCCTGTTGAAACGGCCGGGTACGGCACAGGCTGTACCCGGCTGTTTCTGCAGGCCTCTGGCCGCTCCCTGGCCGCTCCCACGCTGATCCCGTTGCCGCTCCCACTCCCTGCCACTCCCGAGGCCCCTGCCTGCCGTTTTGGCAACTTAGGGTTCCCCAATACTCTTTATCTCAATGCTGACCTTAGCTAAGTACTAGTTAAAACAAAAAAGGTCCCAATATGTAATGGGTTGTTGCATTTTCTGGTGTACAATTAGAGAAAACAAAATTGGAATTAGAGACTCTTCTTTTGAAAACTGAAACCCATATGATACCGAATTACAAAATTATGAGCTTGAAAAGTAAAATATCTTGCAACGTGATAAAGTACTCTGTGTCAGCCATGTAGAGTGCTGCAAGCATCCTCTTTGCATGAGAAAATAGACCTTTAAGAAAAGCCTTTTGGACTGCCCAAATATCTCATCTCAACACTGACATGAGCAAATGGAACAGATCACTACGCAATATTTAAAAGAAAAAAGGTTTCAATATGTAACAATTTGTTGCATTTTCTGCTGTGGGACGTGTTTTGGTAGTTTCAAAGTGTTTTTCTATACGGATTTAAGAAATTGGTTTACATTGAATTTTACTTTTTCCAGTAGTGCTGATTCCAGTGTGAATCAGCATGTTGGAGAGTCTGAGAAGAATCAGTAGGGGAAAAGGCACCCCTAGGATATGGTGAAAAATTCCTTATTAGGGTTGCTTTGACATGTAGGAAGATATTAGTTTTGGGCTTCCTTCTGTTTTAAATTTCAAGTACATGTTTTTTTTAATGTTTTTTAATTTTTGGTTTAAAATGTCCTTTTTTTCGGTCAAAATACATTTATAAAAGTTTTCTTAAACCCTCATGTGTGGGCCACAAATTTTTGTTGGGTAAACTGTAAATCATTGAAAGAAGGGATTGTTAAAAACATCATTATTGGGCCATTGTGGGCTCCACGGACCTATATGGCCTACTTCAAATTTGCCTCGAACCGCAATTTTGTTAAATCAGATCAAGAGTTGTTTGGCTGTCATAGACTCCATAGGTTCATGTACTTGAAATTGCTCCAAAATTCATACTTATAATTACAAAATATTGCTTTTGGGTGCCTCTTGAAATCCCTTGGGTTTTTTGGAAAGAGAAACTTTTTAGGAAATACTTTGAGCAAACAATTTCTGGCAAAAAACTGTGTACAATTTAATTTAACCAACGTTTTGGATCACACTCACACATCCATCTTCAGGAAATATTTTTCTAAACTTTACATATCTTGGAGATTTTTCTTTGGGAAATGCAGGGGGTATGTTTTCTAGAAGCTAGGTTTAAAGATGTAGAAAAGGAAACTATGTTATCTTCATTGACGACTTAAAAAAGTGTCAATGGAACTGCTGACATTATAATCATATGGAGATGACGGATGCACAAGCAATTTCAACCAATGAATGTACAATTTGTGTGCATGATGCTTTTGTACCTCCTTGCTTTCCTAGTGGTTCTATAGTGCCAGGAAATAAAATTTTCATACAAAATGTACCTATGCACTGGCAAATGTTATGCACGGTGTTATCAAATTGATTGGGCATTATATGAATCATATAAGCACAGTAAATTTGGTAAACAACATCATATATTGTTATTATGCAATTGTAATCCAAACAATTGGATACTTAAGTGCCTCTTGTGTGTTGTTTCTTTGTCGACCATTTGCCCTTAGTCCTTGATCTATTCGTTCTTATTTTTTGTGTTTTGTTTTCTAGATGAGTGAATGTTTACTGCATGTTCTGCAAGTGCCAATGGGTGGGTGGATTTACCATGATCTAGGAATTAGACAAGAGAAACCCATGCACTGATGGAAGTTGTCTCGCTGTGAAACCTATCAGTTCCTCTTCTGTATTGGATGTTCATAGAAAGTTGGATAGTATTCTTTGATATTTGTACTTCAGAGAAAGGCCCTTGTGGAGTTGGTAAAAATTCCCCTCTTTTAGGTTTGATTTTTGTAATAAAGACGCGACCCCCATTGAACCCTGGTATGTAATTCTGGATGCGTGAACTGCTGTAGTTCTTTGTAGAGGGAACACAAGAGTTGTTTAATTTGCATCCCTTTTGGAGTTGCTAAAAATTTCCCTCTTGAAGTTGTTTAATTTGCAACCCTTTTGAAGTTGGTAAAAGTTTCCCCATTGAAGGTTCTATTTTTGTAATAAAGATGCTGCCTGCATTGAACCCCGGTATGTAATTCTGTATGTGTGGACTGCTGTAGTTCTTCGTAGGGGGAACATGAGTTGTTTAATCTGTACCTTAGGGAGCTTTAATATGTAATGTTAAGAGGCATAGGGTGCTGAGGTTCCCATTGATTGAACACATGAATTGATGGATGTATCCATTTGTGATGTTTGCGTCTCTACAAAAAATGTGCTGAAATGCCTAAATTGTGTCAATTTGCATTCAAGTGTGATGTCACAATATGTGACTGTCATAACCTATGTATGCCCCTTAATTCAGGCTCTATGAGATGCTGTTAAAAATTAGTTTAATTTTTTTGCTTCCAGTGAGGAACCAAGTGTAAGCCATGGTCTATGAAATGCTGTTGTAATCTATTAGTAAAAATGAGGTTAATCTTTCTGCCTGCAGTGAGTACCAGAGTGTAAGTATTGTTTGTTGCTCTCTTAGGCAAAGTAGCCGATACATTTCGGATACGGGTACGAATATGAAGAATCTGGTATGTGGATAAGGTGAATTCCTCCCCTACCCTTCCGCATACGGCAGTACAATATATATATAAAATATAAATTCTAGCCCGATAAATAGGAATTAACCATATAGGATGCATATAATAACAAAGTAACATAGGTTATCGAGGTGTTTAGACTGTGCTTGTGACATTATGTAATCCTCATCATAGGAGGGAAGAATGGCATATGTAGGTATGTTAGTGTCGTTAGAGGTGATAGTGTTGAAAGAGGGCTCTTTGGCAGAGATGCCCAATTTGCTGAAAGATCGGGGAGAAAGAGGTGGATTATCATGGAATAATTTGGCAGTTCCGAATTGATTACATTCAAAGAGATCCTTGTTAAGGTTGTAGGAGGTTTTGGTTTCAGTACAAGGAGGCTCCTTAGATTCTAATATGGGAGGAAACTGGGGTAAAAGAACCAGAGAAAGCCGATTGGTGATGAATTGTGTTCGTTGGGTCTTGTTAACCATGTTTTGTAGTTCATTAGGCTCATCATCATTTGAGTCGGCAAGAGTGACGTTAAGCTCAGGTCGATAGTCATAGAACTCGGGACATGGAACACTATGCACCATAGGAGTAGTAGGAATGTGGAAGGGCTTTTTGGGGAAGGTAATGAATTTCCCATGGACTAGGATCAATATCATGCTTATATCGTTGGTTGTTATGAATGAATCTAAGGCATCGGTACCTGGATGATTCGATTGCATGCATGCGGTGTGTCCAAGGTATACCTAATAGAAGATGGTAAGAAAGAGGTCTATAAAGAACCACGAGCTTGGTGTGGATGGTCTTGGGTCCTACAGTATTAGGGAGCCGAATACAACCAAACAGTTTCTGATGGGTTTTGTCAAATCCATGATGAATGAGTTGGGTATGCTTGAGGTCATCAATGGAAAAACTGAGGTTTTAAATGAGAGATAAAGAAGCGACATTGGTACCCAAGCCTTCATCCACCAAGACTCTTCTTACTTGGGCATCGTGAATGATGACACTGATAAGAAGGGGAGGATTATCAACACGGAATAAGATTTCGTCATTAATCATATCATCCTTGGGAAACCCTACGACTATAGATGAAGCTTGGGGAGTTGAGGGGAGCATGCTCTTAGAATGAGGCTCAACTGAGGGAGTGGGCTCACCATTGGATCATGCATGGGATGTATCGGTAAGATTTTGATTAGAAGGTGAAGGCTTTTTGGGTTTGTGGACGGGGTCCTTATGTGCGGGCTTACGTCAATAATTAACCTTACATATTGTGAATTGAGATAATTATGATCATAGGACCCTTCAACAAGGTGGTTCATAGGTTCTTTGTTATGGTTGGTCCTAGATTGGTGGTTCTTGTGGGCTTGCACAAGGGATTGATATTTCTCATAACATTTTTGGATAATGGGGTCAGTATCAAATTGGGGTCCAAGAGAGAAATTGAGGGCAGATTTTTTAAGATCCCGACACTCTTCATGGGAACAGCTAATAGTGGTGTGCCACCAACAAAAGAGGTTAGTATTGAAGGAAGCCGGTGGTTGCTTGGTAGGAGTGGGAAGAGCTAGTAATAGTTCACCACGTGATAAAGGTGGGTGGTGTGGATGATGAGAAATAACATTTTGATTAGTGTTGTTTGAAGATGGTTGTATGATAGATTTTGCCTTTAGAAAGGGCTTAAGGGTTGATGGCATTAGACATTGATTTGAGGGTGTTTGATGGTGTAGAGGGTTGTTCGAATTCTTGTATAAGGTAGCCCCGTCACTTAGCTTGTTCAAGAGCCTCTTCCAACGTGGCGGGAGAGAAGAGCTGAACCTTATATTGGAGATTAGGAACAAGAGCTTTAAGGAAGATTTGGCAAACATTCTGATTATCAAGATGATGATTGGCTTGATTAGATAAGATCTTTCATCGCTTGATGAAATCATGGGCTGATTCTTTAGGGGATTGTTTAGGTAATGAAAATTTGAAATGTATTTTCAAGGAGATCATGTTGTTGAAATTCCTTCACTAAGACTTGGGCTAAACTCTCTAAATCAATGATAGAGTGTGAAGAGAGTTGATTATACCATTCTAGAGTGTCTTTTGCAAAGGTTTTTACAAGGAGCTTAACTGTAGCATAGGTATTGGTTTGAATCCACTCTTTATAGATGTTTCCAAAGTTTTTAAAATAGATGGATGGGTCAAATAAGCCATCATAAGAAATGGTAGGACATATCCCCCCTATATCCATAAAAGCTATGTAAGGAGCTGGGGGTTTATTCGATAGTATTTGAAGGACCTTATTGCGAATTGGAGGAGGGATGGGATTCCCATTGACATCCAAAGGGAAAGGGGTTGGTGAAGATTGATTAAGACTAATGGAGACTTGTGCTGATTGAGAAGCCATTTATAAAATCTGATTTTGCACTTGGAACATATTAGAAGCGGTAGAAGATTGCATGATGGCCATTTGATCCAACAACATGATAATCATGAGATTAGGATCAAGGGGTGGATTAAGGTCACTAGATGGGGAAGGCTTAGCAATGATGTTTTGTAAATGGGTTTTTGGAGAGTGGTTAGGGGTTGCTCTAGTTGTTGGAGGCTTGGAATGATTGATGGGTTTTGAGTGAGGTTTTATGATTCTCTCTTCCATAGGACCCATGTCTCGAGAAATTTTGATTAATAGCCCTTCCTTGTTGGGTGTGAAGTGTTCATTACCATTCAGATTTTGGATGGTTTGTCTAGGATCAATGTTTTGAATTTTTACCACATTGCAGTCAACTTTAAGCTTGGGCCTCTATGGTATCGGTTGTGCTGGAGTATAGAGGTCGATGACGTTGGGAGGGGAAGGAATTGATCCAAAGAGGATCGACCTTGTAGGCACAAGGAGGCCGATTCTATGAATTTGGATGGATGAAAGGATGGGCTCAAATGGCATTGTTCGTGCTTTATTAGGTAGACCGATGGCGTTAGGAGGAGAAGAAGATATTTGGTCATAGTGATTATTGAGATCAATCTTGATGGAAGTAAGACTAGGTTCAGGTAGTGTTGGCCATGCAACGACATAACCCGACATAGAAGAAAGAGTAAAAGAACAACTAGGAAACTTGAGTGGATTGAGATTGGCAAGGAAAATCCTAAGAGGGGACATAATGAAAAGTTGGATATGACTTTTGAAAGATAGACTTTGCCCCAAAACCCAAATAGGATCGACCATGCAAAGATGCATAGAGGCTGATGGTGTTGGAGATATGGGAATGCAAGGTGAATAGGATAGGTTGTGCAAAGATGTACAGAGGCTGATGTCGTATGGGGAAAATTCTAAACAATGAGTGACGACGAACGGATACTCCCCATTGTCTACAGAGTCACATATCAAAATGAAAACTGTTAATGTTTCATCTATTTCTTCAATGGCCTTTACGACATCTACAAAGCAATTGTTCTCAAATGGAGCTTACAATCATTTACATAGAGCTTTACAAATCTTTTGGTGTATTGCCTAAGGACATAACCTAAGACCAGTCACACTCTTGACTCGGCTCTAACAGCCTACAAAGACTTAACCACTTCTATAGCTAGCTTCTTGCACTTCTCACATGCGTATTCCATGACCTCTTCTCCGGGGGTCTCTCCTCAGCAGTCCCAAAATGGTGAACTCATCCCCTTTTATAGCACGTGCTTTGCTCTTTTTTCCCGCTTCTCTCTCCTTGTTTGAAATTGCCTTGGGCAGACTGGCTCCCAACTTCTAGACGCTTCCTAAATCTCCCGCTTAATTTCAAACTTGAATTTTAGTACCTCTTCTTATGCCATGCCATCTAGTTCATCGAGCTCTTCTGACTGTTGAATCTTGTCAGCATCTACGTCAAACACCTTTTGACATCCCTGTCTTATCTGCCAACTACCCATTCTATTGCACACTCTTTCCTCACACTCCTTTGCCACGACCCTCCATAATTCTGTTGTGTGCTCGTTTGCTTAAGACTTGCCTTTTCCTTTCTTCCGTGCAATGCCTCTGGACCTTTGGGACTTCTCAAAAGATCTTTGTGCACTCCTGCGCACCCTTCTTTTACGTGCTTCATTCTCTCTTCTTCCCTCCTTCGCGAAACTTTCGTGCACTCAACCCTTCTGAGCGCCTTGCCATTTCTTTCGTGCATTGTGCTCTTCCTTCCAAGCCATTATGCTAAACCATTGGTAGTTTCGTGCAATCATCTCCTCATTATGTTGCACCTCCTCTTCCTTACACCACGCACCTTTATTCTTGTGCGCACCCATACTTCGACAAAATTGAGTAGGATTGTCTTGGACTTGGGATGCTCCTACATCAAACACTTGAGGTATTGAAAACATGAGTTCCACTTCAAAGTAGATTAAGTGAGTGGTTAAACCACCCTTCGGACTATATGGGCAAATAGTTCGGCCTTCTTCATCTAATAAGCATGTTTTCCCACCTTCGCGCTTCTTCTGGTGCCTCTTCTAGTCCTTAACCACTCTTTGGTGGCTCTTTCATGCTATCTTGCGCACCTTTGTGAGCCTTTGCTCACCATTGACCGACCACCTCCTCCAAATGGATCTCCCTTTCCGATCCTTCGTGAGTCTACTCTTACTCTTGTCCATCCATCTCCACCTAAAGCCTTCAGGGCTTTGTTATACTCCTGTCCACATTATTTTTTGGCCCCTTCCCTTAGGCATTCCTCATGTGCACACTCCTTTTCTCCTTGTCTTCCTCTCTTCTTCCATATGTTCTCTTGTTGCCTTCTCATCGCGTCATCCTCTTCTTTGCGCTCTTTTGCTCCACGCATTACTTCTCTTTGCACTCTCACCCTTCTTTTCACTGGGCTTTTGTTGCGACACTCTTTCTATGTGGACTCTCTTTTCTTTGCTTCTCTCATCACCTTTCCACCACGACCTCTTCTCCCTACACGTTCTCCCTCTGTATCACATTTCCCTTTTGTGTTATCCTTTGCACAACTCTTCTTCGCGTTGCCTCTCTTATCGTACTTCTCTCTACTACGCATCCATTTCTTCGTGCACTTGTGGGCTTCGGCCCATCTTTTGACGGCCCTCATGGTCTTCTTTACCTTCGCCCTTTTTTCCACTAAGGGATTTTCTCCATTGCGCATTTATTTTCCTGCACGCTCTGCTTTGCGTATTTCTTTTGCGCAATCTTCATCTCCTTGCATGGTATCTTCTCGTGTGCTTCTCTTTCACTTCTCGTTCTCTTGACCCTTGCGTATGGGCCAGGCAATTCATCTACTTGCGCATGGTCAAAGCACATTATCTACTTGTTCACAGATTTCCTCCTTTGCTTCCTTGCAGCTACTCCACCTTCTTTTGTCCTCTGCTACGTCTTTATCGTCGCGCACTCTTCCTAGTTGTGGTTGTGGGCCACATCTCCTCTCCCACTTCCTCTTCTCTTGCGCCTTCTTCATTGTGCAAAACTTCTGGAGCTCCTTCCTATTGCTCCCCTCCTTCCTGTGTTTGTGGGGCATCCTCTGCATCATTTTGCAGTGTTTGCGCACTGCTGCCACGCCCTTCCGTTTCTGTGCATCCCTTTTCCCGTGCGCCTCTTACACTTCACACTCTTGCAGTCTCCTCCTTGGACCACGCCTTTGTTGCCTTTAGGGCAACTTCTCTTCCTTCGCGCAATTCCTTCTTTTGGTTGCGCTCTTCTTCCTCTGTGCGCTCTTTTGCATGCTCCACTTCCTTGAGACCTTCGTTGACCTCTTTTCTTTCTAGTGTACTCTTTTTCATGTGCACTCTAGCAACCTCTTATGCGGGCTATTCTTTTTGGTTGCCTTTGGGGCAACTTTTTTCTTCTCCTCTGCTTCGTTCGGAATTGTGCTCCCATTGTTGCACACATCTGTCTTCGTGCTCCTCAACTCCTTTGTTGGAAGTTTCTTCATCCCCGTAACCTTGTGCGCTCTATTGCCTTTCCACTAGGGTTCCCTCTATTGCGCACTTAATTGTGCACCCCATCTGTCCTTCCTTTGGGACATCTTCTGCGAAATCATTTGCACACTCCGGTCCTTATGTTGGGACTCTCTCTCTTGCGTGCTCTTCATTCTTCACCTGTGCACTCCTTCGGTCCACTCCTTGGACTCCACACACTTATTGCCATTCCCTCTCAATGGCCTCCAACTGTGACATCGGGTCACCTTCTGTGTGCACACGACCTCCAATGACCATTTCATCCTTCTATTCCTTGGTTGGGACTTCCATTTTTGTGCGCTTCTCTTCACTTGGCTGTGCAACCTTCTCCCTCCTTTCTTCTCTTCGCTCTTCCACCTCCATCTGCGGCCTCGAGCAATCCTTCGTGTGCTCATAGTCTGTAGCAACCATCTTCTTTCCTCTAACAACCTCCTTTGTCAGCGCAATACTCTTGTGCATTGTTGTTCGCTCCTGGGTGACTTCTCTTGTTGCTCTTCGCTCATCTTGTGAGCTCTCTCGATGCGCTATCTCTCGTGCATTCTTTGGTGCTCCTGCACATGCTTCCTCTCCACTCTTGCGCTCTACTTGCACAATCTTTAGTTGAGCCTCTACACATGCCTTGTCTTCTCTTCGATGCTCCACTAATGCTCTTTTTGCGCATTCTTCTATGCGCTCTCGACTCTCTATTGAGTCTTTCGCCTCCTTCTAGGTTCTTCTCACCACAAGACCCCCGTCTCTTTCGGTGGTCCTTTTCTGTATCCTCCAGTCTGGTCTTTACAACATTTAGCTCCTCCCTCACCTTCTCCAACATTTCCGTGATTGCTACATCCGAATAGTCCCTTCTTGGCGACATCTTGCCTTCTCACACAAGATCATCAACCTCTCTGGTCGCTACACTCTTGGATATTTTTTTGTGTCCTATACCCACCTGTTCTTCACAATGGAAAACACATACTTCCACGCTAGCTGCCTCACGTTCGGCGTTCTGCCAACTACGCTTGTAGGAAAGTAGCCTACTCTGATACCACTTGACAATGAACAGGTGTTCCCCGCAGTCTACAGAGTTGCACAAGAGGATGAAAACTATTAATGTTTCATCTATTTCTTTAGTGGCCTTTACGACATCTACAAAGCAAATACTCTCAAATGGAGCTTACAATCATTTACATGGAGCTTTACAAGCTTCTGGTGTACTCCCTAAGGACCTAACCTAAGATTGGTTACACTCTTGACTCGGCTCTAACAACCTACAAAGATTTAGGTGCTCTCAGCTGGTTCTTGTGCTCTCACATGTGCATTCCACGACCTCTTCACTAGTTTCTCTTCAGCAGCCCCAAAATGGTGAACTCATTCCCTTTTATAGCGAATGCCCTCCTCTTTTTCCTCGTTTCTGTCTCCTCCTTTGAAACTGCCTTGGGCAGGTTTGCTTCTTCTAGACACTTCCTGACTTCGGCTCAGTTTCAAATTTGAATTTTAGTGCCTTTGCTTATGCCACATCATCTAATCGTTGTGATCCTCTTGACAATTGAATCCTGTCAGCATCCGCGTCAAACACCTTCTGACATCCTTGTCTTCTCTGCCAATTACCCATTCTGCCGTGCACTCTTTCCTTGCACTCCTTTGCCATGTCTCTCTATAGTTTTATTGCGTGTTCGTTTGCTTGAGCCTCACCTTTTCCACTCTTCTGCACAATTCCTTTGGACCTTCTTGAAAGATCTCTGCTCACTCCTGCGCACCCTTCTTTTGTGTGTCATTCTCTCTGCTTCCCTCTTTTGCAAAACTTTCGTGCACTCTACCCTTCTGAGCACCTTGCCAATTCTTATGCGCATTGTGCTCTTCCTTCCAAGCCATTGCACAGTTCAACGAAATCGTCTCCTCATTCTGTTGCGCCTCCTCATCCTTACACCACTCGCTTTTATTCTTGTGCGCACCCGAACTTAGGCAAAATTGAGTAGGATTGCCTTGGACTTGGGATGCTCCTGCATCAATGAGCTATGAAGCAAACTACATTGGTGGCTGATGGCGTAAGGTTAGGAAAACTTAGGCGCAAATAGGATCCGTCATGTAAAGAGATTTACATGGTGGTCGATGGCGTAAGGTTAGCAAAACTGAGGTGTAGATAGGATCCACCATGTAAAAAGATTTACACAGTGGATGATCGTGTAAGGAACACAAAAAAATTTAAAAAGCAGAGTGAGTATGACCTAATCTAGGGCAAAGTAATATTTTATGTTGGCTTCACCAAAGTGTATGACGGGAAAAGATGGGCCCTTGGCTGGGTTCTCAAATGTTGAGATCAAACCTAAGTCCGGGCACGCGATGTAGATACCAAAGGTGGTCAGGGAGTGATAGTGTCGTAATTTTAGAGGATAATAACCCTAACCCTAAGATAGCTATAGGTTTCCAAGGCTTACATCTAAGATAAAGATATTTATCCTACTAGGATTCAAAATAGGAGTAGATCAAGAGATGGATAAAGCCAAGGGGAATAACATAATAAGACAATAATAAATCAAAATAAACATACATTTGCCCTAATCAATAGCGATGAATCATCAATCATCGACACAATAATAAACATAAGAGAAATGACAAAGAGGGTCAGAAATACTTACTTGCAGTGTAACTATTGATGCATGATCCTCCCTAGAGAAAACAACATCGAGAGATAATCACTATGGGTGGAAAAAGAAAGCTCAACAAGAAGACCTCCAGTCCTAACTCACTATGGTGACCCAAATGCAAGAGGGTAAGCTCCAAGACCTCGATTCCAACAAATAAGTGCGAGCTAATGCAAAAATGCGAAGTGTGCAAGCGATAATGAATGATGATGATGATGATACAACATTATGGAGGGGCATAAATACCCAACAACATTGACCATGGTCGATCATGTCGGCACTGAAAATTTAGACATCATCTACGATGGTCAATGGTGTCGGTAATGAAAATCACAAGAACAAACAACATTTACCATGGTTGATGTTGTCGGCTTTTGAGGAAATCCCAAGGGCCAAGGTGTCAAATGATGGGGAATGGAAGCCGAAGAAATAATATGATAATGGAGGTATGACGAAGGTCCAAGATGACCGAAAGTATTGAAAAGACCATGAATGAATGAGAACAAGTGAGCATAATGATGGCAACATGTGAACATGAGAGGAAACAAAGCAAGGATAGGGTAACTATGGTATAAAGGACAACATAGCAATATCTTTCAAATGCTGTGGTCTACCCCACATGAACAAGTTCAATCACAGCCCAATCTCAGCAGCCCCCTTGAGGCATCCGCTCAAGAGGAAAATGCATCAGCAGTACTGCACAAGAGAAACAGTTAGCAAGCGTCAAAATGAGGTGTATACAACTTGTGCTTAATTTGGAGTTGGAGCTTGTTAATAAACTGATGTGTTCATTAATTAGGAGTTAATAGAGCCCTCATATGTGCGAGGTGGAAGAGCAAATATATTTGATGGAAGTCAGCATTCTGGCAGGAAACCAAACTCTTGTTCCTTTCTCCTAGATGTGTAAATGAAAGTTCATTGATGATTTGCCTTAGTACCGAAATAAGCAAAACAAACTTTATTTATACATATTTCGGTTGCAGAAATTATTCAAGAACTTTGGACTTGTTATAACTGTACGATGTGGTATCAAGCATGCTTTTATTGGTTTTTGATTTATTAGGAAAACGCGTGTTGATCATAACAAAATCATTGCAGGTTCGCTTGAAATGCAGAAGTCATTTCTAAGCCAGTAACGGGCTCCTTAATCTTCTTAGTTAACGGGGAAGATATATTTGAAGTATAATGCATTGTGCCATTTTAAAGGGTTCATTTTTATGGTAGCAGATGGCATATAACTGTGGGCAAACTTAAAGATCAGGACTCAGACCCATGCATTTAGAATTTTTTTTCTTCTGTGCCTCGATTGTTATAAGTTGGTTTTGATTGTGACAGTAAGTGCTACCATTAAAGACTTGTCATGTGTTTTTTGATTGCAACGAAATGCCCCAATGAGCTCCTCTTCTGCTAAATTGTCTGAGCTGGTTATCTTTTATAGGACACAAGGAATGAATGAAAACATTTAGACCTGATTATTGATTGAAAATTAGGTTTTCTTATTCGCATGCTTTTTTACCAAAGCCAATTGGGAATTGATGGCAGTTGAGAGGGGATTAGGTTCTTGCTTTTTGGTAGTAGTAGATTGCATACGGAAGGACGGTGAGTGTTGTTTGCCAGCTTCTTCTGAATTGCCCCTGAATTTTTCTTGCTACTTGGCTTTTTCTGCTAATAGGTTTCTCAGTATCTTCGAAGCAAGAAATGGGATACCAGGGTTGCTGCAGCACAGGCCATTGGTGCCATTGCAGAAAATGTTAAATCTGCATCTGTGAATGAAATTAGAGCTGATGCTGAATCTGAGTTGTTGAAGTTGGGCAGTACTGAGAATGTTAAAGACCTAACAATAGTAAGTTGGAATTCGGCATCAAATTCCTCAACACTCCTTTCTTTTGGCAGGTATGTTAACCTTCTCAACTTAAGTTATTTGATTTTACAATCAGTTAGAAGGATTAAACCATTAAAATTAATTATTTTGATCATGACACGGGCATATTTGGCCTAAACTTGCATTTGATAATTTTTGGGATGTATTGCAGCTTTGATATAAATAAGGTTCTAGAATTTGGAGCTCCGTTGCTTGCATCAGGAGGACAGGTTGCTATCAACTTTACATTTTTAAAGTCTACATCTAGTTAATGCTGGATCTGGTGTTTTATTTATTCATTAAAATTCATGTGAAATGTCTTATAAATTTTTTTTCTAGAAAACATATCCGATTTAAGAATATGCTAAGCTATGGAGCTGGTTTGTTAAATGGGACAAGATCCTTTTCATCTTGTGTATATTTTTATTACGTGGAGCTTGCCTGATTTGTTATTGGCGTGGTTATTATGAAGGGAAATTTGGTTACGAATAAATACTATGGGAGAGTAGAAAGGTCTATTTTTGGATTTATCATTATTTATTTTTTATAAGTTACAAACCTGGAAATGATTGTTGTAAAGTAAGGTTTCTGTTCGTTGTTATATATGTGTGTATGTATGCATGAATGAAAGGCGTTCCCACTTCCCAGCCATCTTCACTGACAAGGATGAAACCAGTGCAATATTTGTATTCCTCTTATTTCCCTTATGAGATTGTGGTGCTATAGATACACCTAATGCAAGGAAAAGCCAGTCCGAGGAAAATCACATCGCTATTTCAGAATAAAATTATTATGATTGGTAATGGTAACCAGTCAATGATGTGTGACAAGGCCCATACGTACGTTGAAGATTATAATGCTGCTAAACATCAGGAATATACATAGTTACCTAAGTCTTGGGGACAGGGGCATGTACTCTCCGGGACAGCAAAAAATTTCCCAGTTTTTCGGAACAGTCATTAAAATATACATTAAAATTAATATTTAAATATTTTAGCTTTATTCGACGAAATTTAGGGGTTTAAACTTTTTATTTTTATTTTTTCTGCTACTTTTGGGATTAGGGTGCCATGTTTTTAGTAAAACTTTCTTTATAAAAGTAACAGTTCTTTTTTTAAATTAAATAAAAAAATTGGGGACATCCCCTCCAAGTCCCTGAAACATTTAGGATGTCTGGGACATGACCAAAATCAAGGGGACGCATCCCCACATAACGATGGTAACATATCTTATATATTCATCATAATGTCTCGTGTCTCACAGTTCGTTTAGATATTAAAAGACTTGAGAAATGCAATAAGGTTCCATTTTTGTGTCTATAAGTATATTTTATAAGGATGCGTAACCAATCTGAATGAGCCCTCATGCCTTTATTTGTATAGTTTTAAGGAATGTGAATTTCTAGTCCAAGCTCAAATAATTATGGAAATATTGGCCAAAGTATCGCATTATGTAGTAATAATTTGGTGCAGTGTTGCAAAATTTATTGCAAATGCATGGTGATTCTACAAGTGTTGACATGACTGCTTTTGTTCATAAATTTATAACTGGTTTGGGAAGGCGGGGTTGTTCATTTAGGAAAGCTTCCTTTGACAAACTCTTCAATTATCCTTGAGTACTCTCACATTCTTTACCCTGCACAAGATGTTTGTTAGACTTTGGTAATATTTGGTTCTATGCATGATTGACTGGCTTTGAATTTATGCAGGATTGAACGACTCTCTTATTTGTTTGTAAATAATGACGGTTCTAGTGAAATGACATTTTAATGCATCCATTTAGACTCTAGGGCAATATTATTTATTGTGTTGCAAACATAACCTAGATTGCATGTATTATGACTGACTATTGATATCTGTTGGTTCCAGGAATATGACATTGCAATAGATAATAGTAAGAATACAGCCGAGCGGTTGGCTCGACAGAAAGAACATCTAACCCATCGATTAGGTTAGTAGACAATAACTCATGTTTGGTTAGTTCTGGATGGAAGCGTTTTGTGTATTCTATATTCCTACTGTAAAAACATCTACGATAAAAAGTTCTCCAATTTTTCTTTTATCCGTTTATTACAGATAGAGAAGCCTCTGCTTTTAACTCAAAAACTCTCCATACCTTGTTATCCATTCTTTTCAAAATGTTTGAAAGGAGAGAACAGGTTGGTTTGGAAGGTTTTCACGGGCAATTTGATTAGATTATTAATTTTTGGAAGGATTTCACAAGGCATGGGGATCCACCTAGCAAACGAGCACCGTAAGCAGTTGTTAGTTGGGGGGGGGTAGGAACGATGAATGCAATCCATTGCTTTGGGCTTCTCAACCTATAACCTCTTTCCCCATTGGCAAAACATTTGGAATGTGTTCTGTATTATAAATCATCCTTGTCTCACAATTGTTACCGATGTGGGATTAACCCTATCACAGCACAATCATGTATTTTTGTTACAACAAAGTTTTAGTGAGATGCTGGTATGGTGATTATAGAAGGCCAACTTGTTCTCATGGCGAAAAATCATAAAGGTGAAGCACCTGAACTGGAATCAGCTTAATGCTCCATGGATTCCCAGGGTGGCTTATTTATCTGGAAACATGTATGAATAGTCCTCAATCTTTTGCAACCTTCCCTCCATTGGCAGTTATATAATGGGTTCGGCTAAGTTTTTGGATGACAGCTGTGATGGGTTTTAGATTATAAGCTCCTATCTTATCTTGGAACCACTATGGCGGCAAATGATAGTGGATGATCATACGGAAGTGGCTTTCTATTTAAAAGGTGGGCCTGAATGGACATTTTCATAGCCTACCAAACTCCATTGTCCCAACAGGTTGATTACATCATTCATGAACTTAAGCAGAGAGTTGTGATCCTTAGCAATGGTAATGCCATTCTGTATATGGACAAGGACCGAACAGGAAATCACACTGCTTGTTTAGAGGAACATCATCAATTAGCGATACAGTATAACAAGCATTGGTCCACTAAATTCTGGCTGAAAATATGAACATTTTTGTGGCTCCTCTGTAAAATCCTCACTTAGAAATCCTCTAAGTGAAAGGAATAGGGATCATCTAGCTAAACCGATTGCAATATGATGCTGAAACCGTGGATCATTTGTTCAGTTTTTGTCTACTAGCCTAAGTGACATGGGATTCTATTTCCACACTCCTCTTTGGCATGGGCTGAACCAACATCACTCTACTCACTGTTTTTTGATCCAACCCAGAACAGATCAGTCACTCCTAAGATTTTAATTCCAATAATACAACGAAAATATAGAAAAATTCAGGCTTCCTCCTTGGATGATTTTCTAAGTTCAGAATCACCAAGAACATAATTTCAACAGATGATGTTAAAAGCTCATAACATAAATTTTACTTTTTCCAATTCTTTTAAATCTCTATCATTGGAATCTCTACTCAGATATATTTCTTGTATTATTTTCCACCCTGATCTTATGATTAGTTTTCCTATTTGTGATTTCTTTGTTCGACACTCAAAAAATCCAATTGCTTGAATTTGTTGGCTTTGTTGTCATAGTTTATTGCTTGCATTCATCACCTTAGAAATTTCTGAGGGTAATCTAGTTTCTTTTTGTTTCGTTTGACCACTTAAAAGACATCTGGAGGGACATTATGATTTTAATTTTGGATTGAGATCATTTGATAAAGTACTATGTATTTCTCAACATGAAGTTCTAAACATTAATTCAATAACTGCAGTTGAAAAATAATGCTAGTTTTTAATAGACTACTTAGATTTGACACATCTTTTAATCCCGACATTGTACATAAAATATTAATAATACAATCACGAATGTGAAAAGACCCGTGCTGGAAGTATTTAATGTGTTGATATTGCTTTTGTTCAAAGAGGACAAGTTGTCATTATATACTGTAAAAAATATATAGATGTCAATGTTTTGATACGCCATGAGGATCTTAAGTTGGAGGGACACTATAGATTCAATCCCTTAGAATTGAGATGCCTCAATTATACTATATTGCACATCGTGACTCCGGGGGTCTAGCACATTCAATTTCTAATTACAAACATGAAATCATGGCATTCACCGTAGATTTTTAAGTGCATGTTTAACGTATTTTACTGAAACTTGTAATGTGGGAAAAGGTCAAAATTAATAGATACTATTCACAAGGTTGAAAGTGAACGATGACAAACTTGAGGATTACCAGTTCTCACTTGGCCTCAAGTTAACCGCAAAACCTTTCAGCTGTGCTTCGGCTGACAAAGAGTCTTATCAAGAAGTATCTTGATGCAGCCTTTTTCCTGTCGAGATGCTTCATAAAGTTGGTGTTGATCATCTCTCAGGTCTTGGTGGAAGGATTGGAAATGGTTTCCAGATACCCCTTTTTTAAATTACTCCCCAAGATTTAGGTTGTGCTCTGCTCAGACCCCAGGCTGACCGACTGGTGGTCCTATGCTTAACGATCCAGATCATTTCCATCAATTCTGGATAGATTATAGCTGGGACAGCTAGATTGATGAATACCGTTTGGAGCAAGCCAGTCATTCAGCCCAAGCTAGCCTATTTATGTACTTGGTAGAGCTGCTCATTCATCATAGGCCTCCCTCTTGGGCAGTAGAGTACTTGCTCATTATGGGATCTGCTTCTTTACTGGCTATGCCCTTTTTATGGGCACATTGAGAGGGCTCATACATCTATTCTGGTACTGCCCAAAAGCATTTTTTACCACGCTATTTGTGGCTTGGATCCACAATTCACTTTCGGCCGTTTAGACCAGCTCAATTTCATGGGAGCATTACGTGCTTTGCTGGGGGATTCTAAGTTTCCATTCCCCATGCTTCCGCACAAGTGTTCTGGCATGACTTAAACTCTAGAGTGTGAGATCCTTTTTTTATATGGAAAGAGACCCAATTATGTTGCAATTTTTTGATAAATTCCACAGGTTTCTTGCATTCTTTCGCATTATGATAAGGCCATGGTTTAAATCTCGACGATGTGTTCGTTACAGATCCAGGACTAGAGCCCGCAAGGTGGAGCTAGAAGTGCAACACCTTCAGACCCTTCTGGATCATTGGGCCAATGCTCCTTGCATTGAAGGCACGGGAACCTGGGATACCTCCCCTTCTGGGAGTGTTCATTCAAGAGGGCGTCGTGGAATTTGAGCCGGTTGGTTGACCAAGCTCATTGTGGAATCAGCTCTCCCAGTGTCGGCAACCCGAGCATCGGCGTTAGCCCTATCAATCGAAGGTGGTTGGGGGTCCCCTGCACAGTTTCGCGTAGCACAGTGGTTGAAGGTTCCCACCACAAACATCCCCGCCTCATGTGCACAGGGATGGGTAGGATTCTATCAAAAGTTCCTGAAGACAGCAGTTGGCTCTTGCCAGATTCTCCTAGATTGGCACAGCATGGATCAGACAAAGATTGAAGAAGTTGCTTCAGGGTGGCTACCCCTTTCGGATGGCAACGATCTTCCTGTGTAGTAACTTTGGACCGGATAAGGGGCCTCCACCACTCCCTGCCTCTATGTTTGTTGCGTGCGGCACTAGTTATGATAATTTCCTTTCATTTTGTGGCGTTGTTGTACAAGTTTGTTGAAATAGTGACCTAGCACTTGGGCTTGATACTTTAGTCTCGTTAGCCATCATTAAGGCATAGTTATGTTCATGGGGTGTGCCCTTTACCACCCATATTTTTTGTTTAATAGGTTGATAATATTTTATAAAGTACCTATAGACTATTTGACATAAAAAAAAGTGTAAGGAAGCATATCATGGTATGGTTTATCCCTGTAGTTCAAATAGGACATTAGGTGTGCTGATCAAATTGATTAACTAAGTAGTTAAAAAGACGAGACTGTGCAACCCTAAGCTCTCGATGTGAAGTGCTAAAAAATCAAGAAGGAAATGAATAAATCAAAGCATACAATGTGAAGCACTGTTTTTAACAATGCAGGTAAGATGATAGGAACATTATTCTAGAGATGCTGACACTTGATAAAACCAAACAAATGTGGCTGTTTAAATAAAAATTCAAATGATGACTAGGTGATGTTATTTTGTTGATTCTTGTTCCAGCATCGTCAAGAATGGGAAGTTCGGCATGGAAGCCTCTTGGGTATCAAGTATTTGGTTGCAATTCGCAAGGTAAGGAGATATTAAATTAGTTTTTTACTTAGGACATATTTCTCACTGGAATAAGAATCACATAGTGTAGAACATTTGTAGGGGTGAAGGCAAGGATCAGTTATTTCAAGAGTTGGATGCTATGTTGCATTTCTATTGGTCCCAAAATTCATTGACAGCATTATAATTTTAGCTTATGAAAATTCTTATAGAGTGGATAGTGTCATACAGGCGTATCAACTATTAATTGCATGGCTAATTTGGAACTACTAAATTGTTGGGTGAGAGCTATTCTAGGTCCATGCTTATACCTGGAAAGCTATCTTACAACCCAAAGGCATAAGACAATCTTTGACACATATCTGGGACTTGATGGTGTTTGTTATAATGGCTACCAAGTAGCAGTTGGCTACATTCCATGACACACCTACAATTGATTGTCATGCCCCTTGGTAATGTGCCAACCTATAACATGAAGCCTGCAGGCAAAAATGTGCGAATATCCAACATAATATGTACGCTGGCATATTTGTGCATCTTCTTTTGGGGATGGAAACTATTTCTACCTTGACTATCACGAAGCTTTGTCTCAACATATACAACATATCATACACCATCTTGGTACATGGGCATTCTTTCTTGCTTTCAACTCACAATATCTGACTCCGATATTAAAAATTGGCAAAGTTGTTGTAGCCTCTTCTAAGTTCTTCTATCTTCAAGGAATCAGCTAGCTTCAATCCAGTACAATGTCTTGTAGAGATGCACCCTTCTTAGTTCACATTGGATCCAGTACACTAAGAGAATCCTCATACCTTACTAAATGGAGGCTATGTTCAATTGTGGCAGAAAGTTTGCTCTTGACAGCTCCTGTGGTATGCAACTGTGGTCAACCTATTTTATATGCCATGGTATAACATATCATAGGGTGGCAGGAAATAGGTACGGGTTTGAAATGTGGAAACGTTAACTTTAAAAAAAACCCTTGGGTATGTAACAGCATGGAAATGTCCGTACAATATATTATTAAAAAAAATAATAATAAAAAAAAGAATAATACTCATTTTTGTCCATAAAAGATAAACCGCTTAGAATACTCTGTATTCATGAAAGTTCAAAACAGACAACATGCTTAAATGTTCATATGTACATATGATAATCTAGATTCCAGAATATCATCTAGATTTTGCTCAAGTACCGCTGAATCAAAAGTATCTAGTGTTTTTTTTTTGGCGTTTAAAAAACAGCACTGCTGAAATGGTACAGAAATGTCCCGTGTACGACAGACCAGGACTGTTTTGGAGTTTCAGAAATGTTTCAGGTGAGTACTGGGACCAATACTAATGCTTGGTATCTCAGTACACAAATACACTGCCCTGGTTGGCATTTTTGGGTATCCGAGTAAAATATAGTAAAACTTGACCTAATTCAGATTATTAAATAAAGACAGTGAAGTACAATAATCTGAACCTGAATTAAGATTTATTCTGATTAGTCTAGAGAGAGAGTAGAGAGAATGCAAGAAAATACATAATGAAAAGACCCAACCTGAATCTACTTGAAGGATTCATACAGAATGAACATAGGGACCTAGATTTGATTAATAAAGGTGTCATCAAGCACTTTGATAAAATTCACCAGCTGAAACAGTATCTAAACAGTACTGGCAGGGACAGGCTCAATCGGTGGACGGTAGTGTCTAGGACAGCCAGTAATGTCTTGTATTCTCAAAATGCTTCACAACTCTTGGATGATGTTTGCCTGTGTCTGCTCTTCAAGATTAGAGTATTGGAACATTGGAATCTGATGTGATAATGCCTGTTCGATCTCTGCCTTGTCCAAACTGTAACAAAGCACTCAAACAACAACACATAATAAAATGTCCTAGGAGCTATTGGGCTGGTCTGACCTGGACATACACCCATTGCATGTAAGCATTGCACTACACATCGAAAGCCCAAAGGGGAATCAAGCCACATGTTGTTCTCCCAAGTCCTATATAAAAATGTAAATATGAAATCGATATGCAATCTAGAATGATCCTCCTCTCGATCCATGACACTTGGCATTTTGCAACTTTGAATCCTTGTATTTTTGATTTACTTTTGTGGATTCCTTTGGGGCCACTCTTGGAATATTTGAGATGTGTATAATATTGATCTCCAAGGTGATGAGAGGATGATAATCACCCAAGAGATTATCTGCATATATAAAACTTAAAAGACTTAGTTATTTTTTTGCACAAGCAGATCCATGAATCAAACCTAGGCTGACCTAATGAAAGTACCCATGTTTGAAAAATAGTAGTTGCCCACACAAGAATAGTACTGGCGGGGGTGGACAATATTGGTGTACGATACTCTCCTAGTTGGTTGGTAGTGTCTGCGTGGTCAGAATAAGAGATGAATGGAGAAGTGTTTGTGTAGGCTTAATGGTGTTCCTGTATAGATTGGGGGTGATTCTGAATAAGTATAACTGGTAAATAGAGGTGACCAGAACGAGTGTCAAACTGATATTGCCAAGTGTTCATGACCAAAATTAGGCGTGTACAATTGTTCCCCTTTTTTATTTGGAATTGAAAATGCTATTTTAAAAGGATAAATGAGAATGTGACACTGTGATAACTACATAGGTTGTTGACGTGTAACTGAAATGTCTCATTGTCTCGTATGAATATCTGCAAGTAAAACATGTGTAAATTAATGTTCCAATAATGATAAGTAATCTGAAATATACAGACCATCGAAAAATATTGAGTCATAAAAACAAAGGATCGAATGCACCTAATGGTATGCGAACCAAACTGTGACTTGTTGGAGAATTTCAGATGCCCCAAATGTGAGGGATGTTGATACCCCAATTATAACTGCTGAACTGGAGAGTTACTTGTTGGAAAATGTCAGGGTGTAGAAGCCCCAAATGATGTACGCATTGAATTGGAGAGTTGATGGATGTAGATGCCTGAACTGTAACTGCTGAACCATAGAGTTGAGGGATGTACGCCTCAACTGAATGTCATCAATATCCAAATAACTCAAACTTGTAATGGATAATGTGATTTAGTCTTATTTTCTTTTGGCCAAAGAAATGAACAAGGCTTTGCAATGAATACAACAAATTAGGGTGTGTCAACATTAACCTACCAAGGGAAAAGATGGATGGATGTTTTGTTGTAGACAAAAATTCCAAAAGTGTGAATATGTAGTACCATCAATCTCCAACTTATAATGTAATGATTGAAGATGGATGGAAGCCATGTTAAAGGTGATCAACTCTCCCAAAATTTGAATATAATTTCTCAAATGCATGAATATAGCTTCTCATTAGCATGTAGAATGTCTCTTGAACTTTTAATACCTCTCGAAAATATGAATATAGTCTCTCATAAGAATGTAGAATGTCTGAATACGGTGTAGAATGTTTGCATATGGATGAAATATATGCTCAATGTGATCAAATGTCCCTAAATCTGAATATGGTTTCTTTGAAACCATGTAATGCATCTTTGAAAATGCAAGTTGAACCTGTTTGAATAATAATTCTTTGTCTTTGAATCTGTCAAGGAGTGAAGTGCTCTAACTAATATTGTTTGAATCTTTTAAATAACCCCATTGTATGCCCCATTTTCGAGGGGAAGGAAGGACCTTGTGTATCGCTCATCTCGAAAGAAAGAGTTAAATATACTGTTTAAAACGTATATAAAGATAAAACAAGAGCTGACCATGTAAATTATGTATACAAACATGGTAGGATGCATTAACATAGAAAGATTTGATCATTGTAAGCTCATATGAAACATGTAAAATCCAATGCACAAGTATAAAGTGTATGTTAGAAGTGTATAGGATATCGTCATGTGAAAAATTGGCTAGAGATATGTCACTAGCAAGATATAACTATGGAGCATGCCATAATAGGTGTCCCAATAGATGATGGTATGTATCATGACAACATGGACATTAATAGTAACAAACAATAATAATATGCATGATATAAATCATAAGACCAAGCATATAATGGTACATAACACTATCAAGCAAAACCAAGTAGTATAAAGCATGTAATCAAGCATAAGCATGAGGAATCATAGTCAGTAGTATATAAGCAATCATCATGATCAAAACAAACACAAGCAAACCATGACATGGTAACTAACACGACAATTGACGAGAGGATCCTTAGACACAATTGATGAGAGGATCCTTTGACGCAATTGACACATGCCCCGACACAATAATGTAAACACGCATAAACTTAAAAAAATCAATGTATTCCCACATCGATAACAAGTAATGTAAGCACAAAGCAAGCCAAATAAGTACACACAAGCAATCAATGTCATCATCATGTATGATATAGTACTATATCCATGTAAGAGCACTCTAGAGATATAAGCAAGAGCAAGTCGTGCATAGCTAATTCAAGTTCAATATGCTCAATGGACTAACATAGAAAGATAGAACCTGAAATATGCATAGGATGCCCCCAGTGTTGGCGTAATTCCAATGTGGAAAGGTTTCCCTAGGTGTAAGCAAAAGGAATTACAAAGCATCTGTGTATCCATGATTATATATAACTTGTATGTCCCACATCTAAACACGATACACTTCGAAAAGCATGTGCGTAAAATGGATAAAGTAAATCACCATGTAATGTGATGAGTAACATCTAATAAAGAATGTGTATCAATAAAACAATTAATGCATAGGTTTTGGTTTTGTATTTTTGAATATTCTGAGTAAATAGACAATATCCAATCAAATGAACTGTCAAGACACAATCAAGAAAACAAAATCTAAGAAACAATCAAACAAACAAAGGCCAAGACACCATGAATTCGCCAAGAGGCAATCAGGCAAAAAGCCAAGGGGCACATGCTAAGAAATAGAAGAAAGTGAAGTGTTCTGAATGGTCTACAATTTCTTTCATGACATAATATGCATTGGGTGTAAAAGCAATGCACTCTAAGGAGAATTGGGGCAAGCAGTATGCACCCATTGTAACATATTACTGTGAGTAAGAGAATTATGTCTCAAGTAAATGTGTCAAAATAAAGTTTGTAGTAGGCATATGCCCTCAGTGGGCAAGTGGAAATGTATAAGCAAATGTCAATCACTATGGAATTGTAGAAATGATATGATCGCGAATGCTTGACTTGTTGTGACAATATCAAATGGAAGGGATCGATCATGGAGGGGGGCAAATAGAATGCCCCATTGTAAACAATGCGTAAGTTGGTGTAACATGCCTTAAATTATGTGCTTTACGATTAGGTTGTCATGAAAAATATTTATGTACATGTCATCATGAGATAGCTAATGTAGATGTACGGAACAATGTAAGTAATCAAAAGGCAAAAGCTGGTGAAATATAAGAATCAAGTCAAAGCCAAGGGGCCAGAAGAATGATCAATGTGAAAACAGACATGTCATTGTCAAAATAAAAAATGGAGGAATAGATGAATCAACTCAAGAGAGGGTGATCAAACCAAAACAAGTAAACAATCAATTCCGTAGTCGAGCTAACATAGGGAGCAATGAACCAATCTTAAGGTGTAAACTTAGTGTAAATGCATGATATTCATAGGATTATTCAAGTTTCCCTTCAATTGTAGCTAGATGATAGGCCTCTATACCAAGTTTTTAATATTTATGTAATAGTGAAGGGACCTTGCCAATTGTGTTTGAATTGGCCATTGTTTTCCTTGTCTATGTTTGTATTCTTTTGATTTTCTTTTAATACCATTTCACCAATGTTGAATTCTCTGGCCTCAAACTTCTTGTTTTATGCTATCTTAAGGTGACTTCGATAAACTCTCAGATTTTCAAGAGCATGAATATGTGTTGCGTCCAACATTTCCAGTTGATGCTTTAATTTTTCACTGTATTTGTTTTCTTTGATGATATCTCTAAGAGGCTCACGTAGGAATGGTATCTCAAGCTCCAATTGAACACGAAGTAGTTCTTGTAGGTTTGCAAACACTTGTGCGATATGCCAATAAACTATAAGCAATTTGATTATGCCAATCTTTACCGTGTTTTGCAATTGTCTTACACAAGATTTTAACAATTGTTTTATTTGTTGCTTCAACTAGACCATTCCCTTGGGCATAGTAAGGAGTGGAAAATGTATGCCGTATTTTGTGCTCAACACAAAATTTCTTAACTACCTTGTTCTTGAAAGTTGATCCACATAACAATATTGAAGGGAGAACAAATCTAAAAAAAAAATGAGTCATTAAGAATCTACAAATGGACTTACCTGTGGTGGATTCTCAAGGAATTGTCTAAACCCATTTTGTAAAGTTTTTGGTAGCTGTAATGATGAACTTGTGGTTCTCTGATGACACATGGTCTATCTTGCCCACTAAATCGAATCCCCAATTGGAGAAGGGCCAAGGTGAAACAATAGGTTGCAATTCTTGGGATGATTATAGGTTAAATTGCCATGTTGTTGACATTGTATACAAACCTTTGCACATTCTTGACAATCTTGCTCCACTGTAGCCCAATAATAACCCATTTGCAGTAAATTGTATGACATGTCTTTCCCACTAAAGTGCACCACATTTACTATTGTGAAAAGAGCCTTATTGAATAACATTTCTAATAGTATCTCTTTGTAGTTTCCTCGTCATTTTGCAAGTTTTTCTCAGGAATAGTTTCATTTGACAAGAAATTATAAATGATTCTATACCATTCTAGCTCTCTTGTACCGTTTGTAATGATGAATATCTCTTAGCTATCCAAAGCAGGTGATGTAGTAGAAGGTTGTTGCAATTGTTGAATAGTCAATATAGCTTGATCATCAATAATATTTATAGGCAAAAGGGAAACAACACTAGCCATATCATCATCATGACAGTTGATTCTTTTAGGGCTCGAAAGTGTCAAAATAGGTGATCAACGTTATACAAGGCCTTGATATGGAATTAATTCTTTGTCTTAGGTTTGGTACACACCCGTTACTTGATTAACCACAAGTTGAGAATCTCCATATACTTTAATGGATTTGATCTTCTGAGTACATGCGACACATAATCCTTGAATCAACACCTCATATTCTACAATATTGTTTGTATACAAATAGTCTGTCCTTAGAGGAGTTACCAATACCGTGCCGGTTCAAGCCCCTGAAGCACATTTGGATTGATCAAAATACATAGTCCAAATGACATTTGGATCAATTGAAACACAGTCCAAATGTCAGCCATAGTAGTGTATGCAACAAAGGTCATTTCGAAAAGCATCATTGATAGGGATGTAATCAACTAATGGAGCTGCTTCCAATTGGTCAACGATTGGCATTCTCTTAAATGATTTTTGTGATACATACTGTATGTCAAACTCTGTGAGTAGCATAGTCCATTTAGCTATGCATCCCAATAAATAAGGTTTCTACATAATGTTCTTTAAAGGGTCCACCTTTTCTTTCTTTCTATGACACATGTTTTAGTGTTGAGCATTTAATGTCCATATTTTTGTGTGGCAGATACTATACCCAAGCATAGTTTTTCCATTGGGTTGTAATTATTTTCATAAATCTACCAATGTATGACTGATGTAATAGATAGCCTGCACTTGATGCTCATTGTCATTGTGCCACAAAGATTCCCAATGCATCCTTAGCAGGAAAAATGTAGAGCAATAATGGCCTATTTGGAACAAGTGGCTCCATGTTCCTGGATTGGTGAGATATTCTTTAATATTACCGAAAGCTTTTTGACATTGTTCATCCCCTTGAAATTTAGTATCTTTTCATAATTTTGAGTAAATGGTTGTGTTCTATCCAGAGATGCATGAATACAGATACGGATGTGGATACATATACGGTATCAAATATGGATATGACTAGTTTTATCACCCCCTGATATGACTATTGTTGGATACGACATAATTTATAATATTTAAAATAATATAATAATCTAGATTATAAATTAAGAATATATTAATAATAATGATCAATTTTAAATTATAAATGAACTCATACATTAGATTAAAATTACATGCAAATTACACACTCCCAGCCCATGGGAAGGTACCAAGTTTGGTGTTCAATAGATTAAAAAAAATAGCAGGTTGTGTAGGCCAAGGGAAAATAGATGAAATGAAAGAAAGAAGTAGAGTAGGCCACAAGAATCAGATCTAAAGAATTGCTTGTTGATTAGAGCCAATGTGAAAGCTTGAAGCAAAAGAGCGAATCAACACTCACCTCTATGTCCTCAATTGTTGCCGCTAAAATGCATTATAGAAGATCAATTGCAGTTTTAAGCATCTTTTTAGCCTTTCGAAGGGTTTTTTTGTTTATTTTTTAAAAATTTAAATCAAATACGAACATAGTTGTCCTGCTTATCGTATCCGGCTGTATCTTGTACAATACTATTAGAATTTCATAGCTGAATATGACTGGGTATGGTATCCGAGCTGTATCCCAGATGTGCCTTAGCTGTATCTGTATCAGGCACGTGGATACGTGCACCCTAACAGTAGGGGTGGTGTAGTTGGCAACACTGGTTTTATCAGCTAACTAATCAACAAATTGTTGAATGGCTTGAATATTTCCTCGTAAACTTCTTAATTGTTTTAATCCCTTAGGTGGGGGCATATCAACAATAGCTTGTGCTGTTTTATGATCAACTTCAATGCCACGTCGGTATATGATATAAGCCAACAATATTTTCTTGTTGTTACCCCAAACACGCACTTTTTAGTATTTAAATGTTCATTGTATTTTTGTAATTGTTTGAATATCTTTCAGAAATATTTAGCATGATCTTGTTGATACTTACATTCTGCTGAGAGATCATTGACATAATCTTCCATTATCTTGTGCATTTAATCTTCACCTTGGGACAAGCCTTATTCAAATTTCCGATGTCTGTACATATTCTAAGGTCCCCATTTGGTGTAGCGACTAGGACAATGTTAGAAGCCTATGGAAAATGATCAATAGGTTTTATAAACCCTGCATCTAGTAAATTTTCGATTTGTTAACCAATAAAGATACTTTAGGATGCATTTTTCCTTTTTTTTTGCTGCACTGATTTCACTTAGGATGGACAAGATTACAAAATTCTACAGGGATTAATATGCAGCATATCAGAATAATACCATGCAAACAACTCTGTAAAATCATGTTAAACTTCCCTAAAGGCTTTGTTGCCTTTGGCCCTCATCATTGTGGCAAGTAAAATGGGTCAAGGATCTTTGGTTGTACAATAATTGAACACTATTGTTTCCTTGTTTAATAGGGTAGAATGATCCTCCTCTTGATCCTTGACACTTGGCCCATGCAAATTCGAACCCTTGTACTTCAGATTTAGGTTTGTGGATTGCTCTAGGGCTGCTCTTAGAAGATTTGAGATGTATATTGATCCCCAAGGTGATGAGAGGATGATAATGATCCAAGAGGTAATTTAAGTGACTTTTTGTTAATTTCCTGTGCAAGCCGACTTATGAATCAAGCTTAGGTTGGCCTAATGAAAGTGCCCGTGGTTGAAAAATAGCCGTTGCCCACATCGAAAAAATACTGGTAGACAATACAATTTGAGGTCACCGGTAGGATTTTGGGGTTCAGAATCAGAGATGTGCAAATCGAGAAGTGTCTGTATAGGTCTACTGGTGTTCTTTTATAGATTAGGGCCCGGGGGTGATCCTAAGTAGGTATAACTGGTAAATAAAGGTGACCAAATGATGTATGGGTAATAGGAAGCGGGGAAGGTCTGATAAAAGAGTCAAATGTTTTTCAATAGTCCAAGTATGTCTAAATTGATGTTGATAAAAGAGTCAAATGTTTGTCAAGAGTCAAAGAGTGCCAAAATTGATGTTGCCAAGTGTCCAAGACCAAAATTAGGTGTCTACAACAAGAAACAATTGTTGCCCAATTTTTTTTGCATTCATTGAGTTTGCCAAAGTCAGATTTCATTACACAGAACGAAAGAAACAAAAAAACAAGGAACTCATCTTGAACTCGAAGCTGAGAGGGTATTTGAAAAGCAGGTTGACTATCCAAAGAAAAGGCGTCAACTGTATTGTAATAAACGTTTTTATCGCATATATGTATACTAACAATTTCTTGGGAAAGATGGTAAGTCTAAAGCAGAAAAAATTAGAGTGAACATCTTCTAAATTGAAGATATAATCACTTCTAACCTTGGACTTGCTAGATACTACTCCTGGCCGGGAAGGTTAATTCATTCAAGCTCCAGAGAAAGTGTAAGAGTGATACAAATGGGAAATAGATAGATTGCTTCCATATTATATCAAATGGACACCTAAATCAGATACACACAAGCAGCCGCGAGCAGAAATTTCACAGGGTTTGGAACCATTTTCTAATCACATGGATCATGCATTCAAAATAGGGATAGATCTTATGCCTAAAAACTGTCCCCTTTTCCAATCGAAGACCTTTGGCCTATTTTGTCAACACGACGGCCAAAGGAAAAATATAAGGGTGACTTAAGTTTTATTAATTTTATTATATTGTGCAAAAAATTACAATATAATAGCACATATAATAAATTAATAAACTTAACATTAAAATAGAACCTAGAAAAGTACATCAAAAGAAAAGCACTTATTTAATTTGTATTTTCTGGGGAAAATGGCGACTTGCCTTAAGGGGAAAATGGGAACTTAGAAAGGATAAAACATTTCTATTGTGTATTCCCTCTAGGGAAAAGCGACCAGCCTTGGGAGAGAAGAAAATAATTATTAAATACCTTTTGTATTCTCCCTAAGAGAAATGGAGGGTGGAAAATGCATCGAAAGAATCATACAAGCTGATTGGTGGTCTTGAAGGTTGGTTGTTGGCTCTTTTCCTTTAAGTGTGAAAGGACTTGCCTCTTCTATATTCCAAATTTTTATATGATATTTCTCTTGCATTTGAGCTTTGAGCTTTTGCAAATTATATTCTAAGGACGAAAAACACCTCTTGTGGACGAAAACCCCAAGGGATTGAGAGGGTTTTTCACTCAGAAATTCCCATTGATGGAGATTTTCAGTGTCTATTTTCAGTGATTTTCACATTTGAAGGCATTTGAGGAATAAAAACAGCATTCTTCTATTGGATCGACACATGGGGCAGATTTGGCATTTAGATATGATTTTAATTGCAAACATATTTTTGAGAAATAAGCCAATTAGTTTCATAATTTTTCAAATCAGTTTTATAATCAGAATTCAGAAACCTGATTTGGCATCCGCAAATGGTGCATTTTTATATGAATGAGATTGAGAAAATAATTTTTGGGGCATCATTTGTCTAAATGTGTGGGCCGAAATAGTACGAGGGTCAATGCATGTTTGGTAGTTGCTGTTATAATTTGGTTTACATCATCTTGTTCCTAGTATTTTTCCAAGTTCGGGCATATGTCATTTGCCTTCGGATTTGTAAATGCTATCTGCAGCAGTTAGGGTTTCAAATATAAATTATTTTCCAGCTATTGAAAAATCTATTTTTTTCATAATAGTCATAAATCAGCCTTTGGTGTTTTTAAATCTAAAATTGTTGATTTGGGGTTTATAATTAGAGGGTACCTTTTGTAATCGTGCAAAGTTGAAGGAATTGTTGAGAGGACATGGGGTGGAGACAAGTGTCTACATGATATACAAGGAAAAAATCATTCTACTTAATCAACCAACCAAACATTCAATCGAATTCAAACCTGCAGATTGAGTATCCGTCTAACCAATGCTTGTTTTTTTTACTAAAATGGTTTCATAAAGCTAGGTGGGTAGAGAGAAAATCTTGATGGGTTTATAATTAGAGGGATTTCCTTTATTCCCTTCTTTGTTAATATAGGTGTGATGGAGCTTTCAGTCCATTATATACGAAATCTTTGTTTGAGTACTGTTGAGTATAATCTCATATGTCGATGAGGATATTGTTGTGTACCTAGATACAACATATTATTCATAATATGTTATGGCATATTTTGTCAATAAATACCTGGTCTATGTATTAGTTTAGTGGGGACAATATTATGCTATGCTATACTTAAATTAGTTAAGGATTATATCATGGTGTCACCATTATTGTTTTTAGACCCACATAGTTTTTATTTTAGTCGGCCAATATGTTTTTAAGAAATTTATTTAATGACGCTTGATTCATTGAAAAGTTCCATTCACCTTGCATTGAATACCAAAAGAGAAATTTATTTAATGATGCTTGATTCATTGAAAAGTTCCAATCACCTTGCATTGAATACCAAAAGCAAGGTTGGTATAAAAAAAGCATTTAGCTTTTCACATTCATCTTTGACTCTGCTCACTTCATTAATGATTAATTGTTTATTTGATCTCGTCCTAGTTTGGCGTTGCACTATTAGAATTTGTTGTAGTTTGTTACTTACCATTTATCATATTGTGTGTACACATGTTCATTATTTTGTATTGTAAAGTATTAGTTCTGCTGTTTATGAATGTCATAATATTCTGAATGACTTCTAATTATAACTTTCTTGAATGAGGTATTTTATCAAATGTTCTTTTCACGAGTTCAATGGATGTCTTCTTGGACCATCTGCATACTTTTCCGTCTGTGGTTGTTATTCATATTGCTATTGCCAGAGGTTTATTAAGTTTTGCAATCTATCTATCAGGAAATGCTTCAAGAATTGCTTTCTCGTGTTCTTCCTGCAATTGATGTTGGCTTAGAAGATCCGGATGATGATGTAAGAGCAGTTGCAGCTGAGGCCTTGACACCGGCTGCATCATCTGTGGTCTCCTTTGCTGGCCAGATGGTCAATAGAATTCTTATGAAGCTGTGGGATATTCTGCTTGATCTGGATGATCTAAGCCCCTCCACTAGCAGGTTTGGTTGCTCCATAACTAATTTCTGTTTGTTCCTAGATCCGACTTCCGTCTTATCTTCCTTGTGTTTATATGCACAAAGTTGTGTCCTCTTTTTGCGCTTGCATGTTTTAGTAACATAAATTTATTCAAGAAAAGATTTGAAAGAACCATTTTGTTGTACAGTTCTCACATCGTGTGTTCTTCAGGCCTGGAGTCGCTCTAATTTTTTGTATGCAGATTTTAGAAATATCTGTTTGGATTTTATATATATTTTATTTGCATTTTGATTCAAAATTATCTAAAATTGTTATTTCTGCTACATTATTTGCTTTTTTCAGTGTCATGCATTTACTGGCAGAGCTATATTCTCAGCCAGAAGTGGTGCCAAAAACTTTAGAAGCCTTACTTCCAGTGCAGAAGCAGATGTTTGATCTGAATGAAGCAGTTGAGGTTGATGACCATGAAGATATTGGAACTGCTGATGACAATCCATATTTACTATCAAGTTTAGCTCCTCGCTTATGGCCATTTATGAGGCACAGCATTTCATCTGTTCGTCATGCTGCAATAAGAACTTTGGTAGCTCCTACGTCTATATTGTTGATTTGTTTTGTTTAATGGAGTGTAACTAGAAAAGGCTGCATTGCCTAATTGCTAGTGCTTTGTTAAAATGTTGATATTACTCGGTAACCATGAATTTGTCGAAAACACATCTTTAGCAGTGAAGCCTCTGCAATTACTCTTAACATTTATTTATTGATTATTTTCTCTTCCATCATCTCATTTTCTTAAATGTTTGAATGCTGTACTTCCTGGTTTGACAATGTGGTAGAGGGGATAATGCTAACTTCTCCTTCCCATGGAAAATTATCTAAATTCTCTGTATCCCAAGATAATCTCTTGATGTTGCTGCCTTCAAAATTTTCTCCTTTTTTGCAATGATGGGCATCGTTCTAAACAGGAGCGACTTCTTGAGGCTGGAAGTAAAGGGAATTCCCTTACATGCAGAATGCAGAGCTTCTGGCCAACTCCTATCCTGGGTGATGCATTAAGAATAGTATTTCAGAATATGCTTCTAGAATCCAATGAAGCTATTGTCCAGTGTTCAGAGAAGGTTTGGTGTCTTTTGCTTCAGGTAAAGCTGGCTTCTCTCTGACTATTCGAATGCCGTTTCTTGCATTAATCACATCCTTCGACTTTTTAGTGTTATATAAATGCATCAATGTTTTTCCAGTGTCCGCATGAGGAGCTAGCATCTGCTGCAGACCATTATTTTGCTTCATGGTTAAAGCTTTCAACAACCCCTTCGGGGTGCCCTTTGGATGCATCAAAAATGTTCTCACCCACATCTCTTCCAAGGAGGAGTCAGTTTAAGGCTGCTGCAAAGTTGAGAGCTTCCAAAGGAGAAAGTCTAAACCTTGGACATGTTACTATAAGTACTGAGAAAGAAGTTCCTACGCATGACAGAAGTTCAGATATCTCTGCAAATTTCACAAAGATATATGTTGGTGCAGATGGTGAACAATCAGTGCCTTGTATGAGAGTAGTTACCGCATCAGCATTGGGGGCCCTTGCAGCCAATTTACCAGAGTCACTATTTCAGAAACTTGTTGATTCATTGTTGGAGCATTTAGCATCATTATCTGGTGTCCAGCGGCAGGTGATTTGAAATAAAAAACAATGGTGGTTCTTGCATAACCGTTCTTAGTATACAATTCTGCTTCCTTATCTTTATCTTGGTACGCAAAAGAATTGCTAAAAGTCGTGTTTGTCTCCTTGACAGGGTGCATCTATTGTTCTTGTTTCATGGTTTAAACAGCTCAGTGTATTTGCCTCAATGGAAAGAATGGCTTGTGCAATTGATGCTGTCAAACCTCTTCGGCAAAGACTTTTAGATTTGCTGGCTGCCACTGATCCTTCTATGCCCACTCGTGATTCATCCTTACCGTATGCTGAGCTTTCTCGGACCTATTCAAAGATGAGAGCTGAGGCTGCTGCAGTAATCCGAATTGCCGGTACTTCAGGATGCTTTCAAAGTGTATTTCCTGCAGGAATCCCTGCAGCGGATGAGTTAAGCATTGATGCTGCAGTAGATCTAGGCACAAGGTTTCCTGTATCGAAGGATGCATTTTCTGAAGATGGGAGGGAGAAGCAAATCCTTGAGGGTTTGGAGGCATCAAGGCAACGGCTTTTGGCAACTGCAGGATATTTGAAACGTGTTCAGGTGCTTATCAATCACTAAATTAGTATACTGTGTGTGTGTGTAATCGTATTCTTTGGAACCAATTTCAATCCGTAAAATGTTTTTATAATGGTTCTCATTGTATGTGTTTTGTATAAAGAGACATACACACCCATACATAAGTTTTTAAACAAATTTGTTTGCTGGTTTACCAAGAGTGTATATATCAGACTTTTATCTTCCAAGTCAAAATGGTTATACAAATTGCTTGTAGTAAATTGATTTTTCTGCAAGTAATTATGTTCAAAGAATGCAGAATTATGAGTAAACACCCTCACCATTTCAGTAAGAAGTTGTTAGCTGTTATTGATGGCATTAGTTTTCTGAAGCTTCTTATTCTAGGACTTTTGATTGTTGGTTCAAGTCTTGTGTGAATTTACACCAGGGATTTCAGGAATGTAGACTGTCACATGGTAATTCAATGCACTTTTCTAAGATGTGTTGGAGGTAGTTGTGAGGGATATATGGTCTATTACCTGGACCATTAACATTGGTGAAAAGCAAAACATATATATATTTTTATTCGCTGCAAATTATAGTTACCAAATCCCTCCGGATCTGCACAAAATCAAGCCGGATCCGGATTTTTCAGGAGGCTTGGAGAAATTCAGTACAGGTCGGCCCCGTTTTTACAATTGCAATAAAAAGACACCTAACACCCTTTAATATTATTTAATAATAAATATATTAACATTTTATCTATGTTGCACCAAGATAACATAACGGCAGGGGACGAGGGGGGCAAATTTTTTTTAGGCCTTTTTTAGGGGATGGCAAGGGACGGCTATTAAAAAATAAGGGAAAATTTAAAAAATATAGGAAATTTCAAATATTCATATGATAACATTGCTAAAGCATTCATCACACACATTATAGAACCTTAATACATAAAATTAGAGTTGAATTGAGATTTCCCATAAGATTTAACCTTAAAAATATAGGAAATTTCAAATATTCATATGAATAATGATAAGTATAAAACATTGATAAACTTAAACTTAAAGCATTCATCACACACATCATAAAAATTTAATACATAAAACTGGAGCTGAATTGAGATTTCACATAAGATTCAAGTTTCAATTACAATGAAATGCCCAAGGGCAACAAAATGTCTGAAACATAGAAAATCAAAATGAAAATATATAGCTTCCCCTAATCAAACTCCGCTAAAGTGGAATCAAAATCAGACTTCGAGTCCAAGTCACTGGAATTATGAGGGGCTGCCTCATCCAATGGAACCCCAACCAATCCCACATGTCTCTCCTCATCAATTTGCGCAACATCTTCGGGATCAACATCCCAACGCGCGGATGGAGCCTAACGATACTCAGGAGTCTGTCGATCTTGAAGTTTTAAGGCACTATGCACGGCTACTAACTTCTCTGCTTGTTGAGACGTAAGGTGGTTCCTCTTAACTGTGTGGATGAGGCCATATGTGGACCAATTCCTCTCTGCAGCAAATGAACTAACAACTTGTGAAAGGAGGCTAGTGGCAAGAATCCTCAAGTGTGGTGCATCCTTGCCATGCCATGTCCACCATCCAATAGGGTCTACTTGAGTTAATGTAGCTCTATTTGTCATCGGATCTGGCTTGCTAAATGTTGGTCCACGGAGATTGACAAAGGATAACCATTGGGTCTGCAGTAAAGTGGACTCCTCATCAGTGTACATCTTTCGAAACGCCTTCATGAGCCCTTCTTTCACCTCTTCATCATCAGATGAAAGCACTCTCCCAGGTTGTGCTGCATACCATTTGGGATTTAGAGCATAGGATGCCATATGAAGCGGGGTGTTCATTGTGTTCCATCGCCGTGTCACAATGGGCCTGATATGCTCCTCATAAAATCCCAAAGTAGGATCTCTGCTATGAATGACTTGATACATCCGTCGAAGCATGTTGTCAAATGTTTCATAAATCTCTCCAAGACTAGGAGAGTCTGTATCACCATATCTTATGACCCCCACTACAGGTGAGATGAAGCAACAAACATATCTGCAAACAATTTACAAAAAAAATTAGTAAACATTAAGATTCAAGAATGAAAAACTAAACTAATTTACAAGTTATAAACATGGATAAAAATATTTAAAAATTAAAACTAAACTTACATATATAAAATCAGCAATAACTTACCTCACTGTGGCCCACCAATCATCGTCGAGGATCTTTTGTTTCACACCTTTTCCTTCAGAAGTGTTTGCCTCTGGCCATCTACCCCACTCCTGATTAACCATCATTAATTGCAAAGCCTCCTGCACCTCAAGCATCCTCTCTATGCAAAGCCTCGTCGGGTTGCCAGTCCCTCAGGATTAGGAGTCCAGCAGGGAAGGAGGTTTTCGCCCCCCTTGTCGGGTTGCCAGTCCATCAGGAGCTTCTTTTCGTCGGCCTCAAATGTTAGGAGGGGTGTGGCTACCATTCCTGATTAGACCATGGGTCCTCGTTTGTCCCCACCTTCTTTCCCTTCTTTGCTTCCCTCGTTTTTCTCCCCTGCTTGCTCCATTGCCCCCGCATGTGGGGGTATTGGCTTCGGGTTTCCTTTCTGCTGTCCTTTCTCTTCTTTTCTGTTTTTGGGAACTCGTTTTGAGTTGTCCCCGCTCGCACTTTGTATATTGTTTGGGCTGCAATCTCATTGACCTACTTTTGTGGTCATTCGTTGGACATTAATATATTTATCTTATCTTATCTTATCTAACAAAATGAAATAGCTGACATATCTAGTGTCCACGGGCTTGAGGAATTCCTTCCTCGAAAAAGACCTGAATAGAGCAAGTGAGGTGTGATGGTTGCAAATGAACATCTGTATGTGTCTAGCCTCTGCCACCACTATCTTCACCCAATCTATCTTTCCAATGTCTTTCAATGCATTGTTCATCGCATGAACACAACATGGAGTCCAGAAAATGTGTTTGTAAGCACCCTCAACCACTATGCCAACTAACTTACATACGTGGGCTGAATCAGTCACCACTTGTACAACATTAGAGGGTCCAATCTCCTTTATGGCATCCTTCAAAATTTGAAATTAGAAGGTTGCATCCTTCTTCTTCCCTGTACAATCAATAGCTCTAAGAAAATAAGGGCCAACAGGACATGTGACAATGATATTGATGAGTGGCCGATGTTTAATATCAGTCCACCCATCCATGATGATAGAGCAACCCATCCGTATCGAAGTTTGCCTCATCTCCTCCATCACCACACTTACCTTAGAATATTCTTTATCAAGGAGGTTGGTTCATAGTTTGTGTTCTCCAGGAGGGGCATATGAGGAACCAACAACAATTACATCTTTGAACATTTGTTTGAAAAAAGGGGAACCTGACACATGAAATGGTATAGCATTGGCAAAGAAGAATTTGGCAATAGAAGAGTCAGCTAATTCCCTTGATTGCACATTAAACATCTCCGCAACAGTAGAAGCGTTTCTCTTTCCCTTGGCAGAATCCTCTCCCCTTTGACTTTCAACATCTATGGATTGGGTAGGCACTTGTGTACTATGTGTAGTCTCCAATGGCATCCCTTTTTTTGTTGTCTCACCCTCTATGTGCAACCTAGTCTCTTCGGCCTTCTCCGCTAATGATATTCTTTCACAACCTCTTAGCCCTTGTTCAACTATGCCCAAAAGATGTGAATAAACCCGCGTGTAGCTGCCCCTAAATTCTTTGTGTCAAATATGACATAACCACACTCTACTCCCCCGTGATTTTATTTTTATTCTTTGTCAATGGCTGTTACAAATTGTTAAAGAGGCTTTTTAGCATTGAATGGCCCCTTTGCATAGATTTTGAGGAGTTGTGAAGGGCAATCAAATGGATTATTTGAACCCACTATTGCTACAACACTCTCACTCCCTGAAGAAACCCTATTTCTGGTTCTACCTCTATGTTGCATTGCCAATTGAATCTCTTCACCCTCACTACTCTCACTACCCTCACTGCTGCTCATTGTTTTGTATTGGAAATGCAACACCCTTGCAACTGCAAGTGAAAAAAAAAAAAAAAAAAAACTTCCCTAAGTTTGTGAAGCTTGAAACTTTGTAAAAAACAAAAAACAAATGAAACAATGAATAAATAGTTTGTGCAAATTTGTAAAATGAAAAAAGGATGATAAACATACCTCTAATGGAGTAGAATATTGCTCTCTTGCCTTCTTCTCAGTGCTGCTCTCTATTCTTCTCTACGCTCTTTTCTTTCTTTGTCTTCTCCTTCACAAAATGAGAAATGAGTCAAATGAGCTTAATTTTTTGTTTTGATGTTTGTTTTAGGTTTTGGGTACTTAGAAATGAAAGTGGGGGTCCTTGTGTGCCCCCACATTGCTTTAAATTTGATTAAAAGCGTGTTTAAAAAAACCATATTTTTAAGGCTGTTGACGCAGGAGACGACATGGGACGTCTGGACGTCCCTGGTATGGTCGAGGGACTTTTGGAAGTCCCCTGATCGTACCGGGGACGTCCAGACGTCCCTTGTCGTTTCTTGTGGATTTTTTGGAGTACTTGGAATGTTTCCAAAATTTTCTCGAGTTTGGGGACAGGGGGGGTGTTTCCTACCCATCCCCGAGGTTTCAAAATGTCCCCAGTATGAGGACGAGCTCAAAAACCTAGGGGACGCGTCCCCGTGGAACATAGCATTTTATATTACATTATTAATATTTTTTCTTGTATTTGTCAATTTTTTCATATTTATAAATTATGCTCACATATAATATGTATATAACCTACATCGATTTTTTTTGAACTTTTTTAGGAGTTTTGGATTTTATGATTTTTTTCCCTTCACAAATGAATCCGGATTTCCGGACCTGGTAACTATGCCACAAATACCTAAAGGTATCTGCTTTTATATTACTCATCCTTCTCTGCATTCCGTTTATCCTTCTATGTGATTGTTGACTATACTTCTTTTTAGTTTGGTCACAACTTTCTGTGTTTCATTTTTTATTTATAAATTATTAAGGAAAGTCTCATGTAGGATATCACCAGGGTTTCAAGGCAGGCAGATGGTTGTTTGGTAATGTTATTCTGGTTATTGAATATTCAAGTAGGTAGTTTGGAGTGTTTGGACTATCTAGTCTTTATCCGTATTCTAGCATTTTTTTTAGCTTTTGTCTAACACTTATAATTTAAATTCACAATATTTCATATCATGGATTCACGGAGTTAACATACTTCTTCTGTTGTGGATTGTACATACTGTATGGACAAATGCACATCATCAATTTTCTCTTTACATCTGAGAGATTGTTGATTTTGAGTGTTAGGAGAGGCATTAAAAGAAGTATCTTGTTTCCAGGAATGTTCACTGGGGCCCTTTTAACCCAGCTCATTCTTTTAAGGACATCATCAGATCCTGTGCCTGTCCTTTTTTGATGATTAGCGATGTTAGCTCATCTTTAGTTCCAGACTTTGTACCTCTAAGTTACAAGGTTTGAGTTTGAGTTCGGCAACGATAAAATTTGGATTAAGTTCGGCAACGATAAAATTCGGAAAGAAAATTCGCGATTAAATTCGACTACTATAATTTGCCAATTTTTTTAATATAAAAAGTATAACCACTAAATTATAAATTATAGATTGTAAAATATGAATAAAATTATAAATTATAAAGTATAAAGTATAAAATATGAATAAAATTATAAATTTATGAATTAGAAACTATAAAATATGAATAAAATTATAAATTAGAAAGTATAAAATATAAAATATAAACCAATTATAAAATATCACTTCTAAATAGCATTGACTTTTCCCGTTGAGAGTGGAGGCTTGATAGTTTATAAATTATAACTAATATATACGTTCTAAATTCTAAACTCTAAGTCTAACGTAATCAACTTATAAAAGTTCAAGGCAGAGTTTATTAACATTCCTATTGTCGTTGACGGCTTGAGCTTTGTAGGTCCCATCAATTCTCCGCTAGGGCTGGCTGTGAATGGTGGGTGGCAATGGCGATTTCAACTCAGAAATTGTGCTCACGGTGGGCTCCTCAAAGACAAACTTTCCACTTGTATTCGCATTTCGACTGCTGAGAACCGGAATAAGTTGTAGGGTTTTTGTTAAAGACGCTTTTACAAGTTTCTTAAAGATGAATATAAGCGAATATTCGATGATTTTCGAATTTCCTGTCCGAAAATCGCCGAACCCTGTTCTTCATTGGATTGTTTCTGTTACCAGGCACTAATGTGGATTAGAAATCTTAATAGTTGGTTTCTTGTCTTGGGCTCCAGGTTTGTTCTTCTTCAGTGCAATCTTCCATTTCATTGAAGGGTCCTTCACTCCATGAATATTTGTCTTTGTTAGGTCATATGGTTTGGGGTTAAACTGCTTTTGGTTGTCCTCTAGGAAGGATTGTCCAAGTGCTTTGGAAGGGTCAAACACGGCGGCTCTTTGTCTCCTACTTTGTTTGGGTTATATATTGGCAACTAGAAGAATGTATAGACAAGTATGAGGGGTGGAGGGGTGCAATTGACCAAATATGCGGTGAAACTTCTCTTATATGCTGACGATCTATTTCAAAATGCAGAAACAGCCCAAGGCTTGAGAGACACTTACAGGCCCTAGAACTCTTTTTATAAAGAGGAAGGGATGCAGGTTACATCAGCAAAAATAAGATATTGGTCTTCTCCCTAAAAAGAACAAAGAAACTTTTCATCTTTGAAGGGGATCTGCTTGAAGTGGTATTTGAATACAAGAATCTTGGTCTAGACTTTCACAACAAACTCAATTGGGATGTGTAGAATGAAAAGAATACAAGGAGGATGACAAGCTCTATATGCACTACAAATAGGTGCAGGAACGCTGAGCTGTGGGATTGGAAGACCACTGACATCTTATTTGGGTTACTTGTCACCCTAGTGGTCCTATATGGGTGTGAGGTTTGGGGTAGCAACACTTCAAAGAATATAAATAGAAAGAAAGGAGGATGACAGGTGGCCTAAAGCAGCAAGGGAAGAAGAGTTACATAAGAGAAAGAGCACATGGATAAAATAAAACAAAAGTGCATGAATAGATGGAATATTGATATAAATCAATGTGCTAACCTTAAGATAGAAATAAAATCTAATGTGAATTAAATTTTTTTAAGTCTTGTGGAGAAAGAAAACAAGCAAGAAACAACAACACTATTTTTTTTCAGAACTTAACCTAACCCATGGACATCACATCAAAGTATACATAGGGGCTGGAATGCAGTGAAGGGAGAAGATGCTCATAGCTCAGATATGAACTAGTTCCCACAGGCTCAAATGTGAGATAGGTAGATGGGTGACCCTTAAGAAAGAATGAGAGCGAAGGATATTTTTGTATTGCACCATAGGAGCAATGGAAAAAGAGAAGCACTTCATCCTAGAATGCCAAACCTACGAAGAGTCCATGTCAAGTATATGGAAACACTGAGAATAGATGTCAATTGGAGCTTTTTGAAGAGGTGAGAATAAAAGAGTTGGGGTATCTGCTGACACAAATCGATAGGAGAAAGAACAACCTTCTTAAAGAAACAACACATACCTCAATTTGTGGTCCTTTAGACTATTTCATTTCTTCTCATCATTTTTAAAATTCAGTTGCTTTTGACAATGTGATGTTATTTTCATCATTGCAAATGAATGTGTCCTCAAGCCCAATTGACCAACCTCGGCCACTTGTGTACCTTAATATAATGTTTTTCATCCTCTTTTAGCGGCCCCATTCCTTTATATATGGCTGTGTATATACTGACATGTTTGGGGTTTAGCTCCCTCTTGTTAGGTTCTTTTGCTTCCTAGTTGGTTTTTGTTGCTCTATTGCTGATTGTTGGAGGTTAGAACTTTCAAGTTTTTATCATAACTTGTTGCGATATTCAGTCCTATTGATCTACTTTCATTATTTGTGGACACTGATATAGTTAATACCTTATTTTTTCTTGGTTTCTATTAGGCTATAAAAAGGTTCAAGGGCATATTAGCATGTTTTGGCTAATCCTTCTGCTTCTGTTTTTGGCATCAATTAGAAGATTTTTTTTGTCATCTAACATTATTTAATCTGCTTCTGGAATCAATAATACAGACAATAAGTTCCGTAATATCTCTGGGATAAGTATTCAGAATAGGAGGTGTTGCAGTTGAAGCCTACAATATAATTTTTTAGTTATTTTATTTTCCCCAGACTGCAATTGTTTAAAGCTTGCAACTCATGGAATCATGAAATGTATGTTTTTGAGTTCTTTCAAGATACGGATTTCATTTCTTCACGATTCTTTCCACTGCAACTAGGAATATAAAATCTTGTCACCAAATAAATAATAGATAAAATTCTCGAGTGCTCTTTGACCTGAGCATGATTTTAGACTTTAGTATTTTCTTATGATTGCCAAGTAGTTGAATTTTGAATTCATTCCAGTGATAGGAGTGCCATGCTACAGTATTAAGCTTTAACAAAAAGTTCTTCTGTTCTTTTTCTCTTTTAGCTTATTTTGTTGAAGTCCTTGCATTCTCTAGGGCAGGTCCTTCTTTTGGTTCTGTTTTTTATATAGACAAATATATATTTTTATATTAGTTGTTACCCTATCTTTATTTCTGATGATTGAGATTCACATATTTCTGATTAATTCTTTTTTTTCAGTTCTTTTTTCATGTGGAAACTATTATATTTTGAAATACAATTTTGTGACTTTCTTTGTGAAAAATCGATTGACAGAAATGACCTCCATTTTTGAAAGCTAAATTTTGAATTTTGAATTCATTCCAGTGATAGGTGGAGTGCCATGCGACAGTATTAAGCTTTATCAAAAAGTTCTTCTGTTCTATTTCTCTTTTAGCTTATTTTGGTGATATTATATATATATATATATATATATTAGTTGTTACCCTATCTTTATTTCTGATGATTGAGATTCACATATTTCTGATTAATTCTTTTTTTTATTTCATGTGGAAACTATTATATTTTGAAATACAATTTTGTGACTTTCTTTGTGAAAAATCGATTGACAGAAATGACCTCCATTTTTGAAAGCTAAATTTTGAATTTTGAATTCATTCCATATATATATGCGACATATAAGCTTTATATATATATTTTGGTGATTATATATATATATATATATATATATATATATATTAGTTGTTACCCTATCTTTATTTCTGATGATTGAGATTCACATATTTCTGATTAATCCTTTTTTTCAGTTCTTTTGTCATGTAGAAATTATCATATTTTGAAATACAATTTTGTGAATTTCTTTGCGAAAAATCGACTGACAGAAATAACCTCCATTTTTGAAAGCTAAATTTTGATATTTTTTACTGCAGTGCAATTTGCATATTAGTGTTACTGCATTAATGGCAGGTGCAGTTGTTTGGATGGTAGAGTTACCGGCTAGGCTAAATCCAGTCATTCAACCTCTTATGTCTGCTTTGAAAAGGGAACAGGTATAAATGTGTTTAATATGCGTAGATATTGTCCATCTTCTGATATGATTTATTTAGAGTGAGTTACGTCATCTGCTGATCGCATTTTAACAACCATTGCTGTAGGAGGAGGTCTTACAAAAGATGGCTGCTGAAGCAGTAGCAGAAATAATTTCACAATGTGTTGGGCGTAAGCCCAGTCCAAACGATAAGCTGATCAAGAATATATGTGCTTTGACATGTACGGACCCAAGTGAAACTCCTCAGGCAACGGAAATGAATGCAAATGAGTTAAATACGGAGGAAAAAGACCCAGTTTTCGGTGCAAAAGGTACCAGCAATCAATATTCAAAGTCACAAACATCATCTGTTGGAGAGGAAAGATCAAAGGCAGAAGGTTTTATTAGTAGACGCGGGGCAGAACTTGCTTTGAAGTCCCTATGTGACAAGTTTCAAAATTCACTATTTGAAAGGCTTCCTAAGCTTTGGGAATGTCTCACAGAAGTTTTTAAACCAAGTGTACCCGATGGTTTGGAGCTGTTGGAGGCTTTACAAAACATGCAAATGATGGAATTCACTGAAGAGCCTCAAGTCTTGATAAACAATCTTCAGGTACATTTGCATACATGGATCCATGTATCTTCTATAATGTTTCAGGTTTTATTGAAAGACCCTGTCCGCGGCAATGTTCTGTACTGAATTTTCCTGAAATGATTTATCAAGCAATTTTAGATACGGGGATGGGTACAAAGAATCCAATATGTGGATATGGTAAATTCCCCCCTTCCCCCCCACCCCATCCCGATAATTTATATAATGCGAAATGAAATGTCAGAAATGTCATGATAAACATTAAATTTCATTATTACATCAAAATTAGGGTCTAATGGAGAAGGTTCTGAAGCTTCATGTAATCATTAAATCAGAAGATGCATGTACATCAAGAGCTACTGAAAATCAGATTTATGGTAGGATGTAGGTTTACTGTCACAATCATTCCTTGTCCAGAAATTGGATATCTGCCTGTAAGTAATCAGATAAAGAGTATTGGGTTGATTATGCTTGTTCCCTGCTGGTCAGATTTGTTCCCAAGATGCATAGGATGATCATGTGAAGATTCAGACCATGCTGATTCTTCAGGGTTTTTCAGTGTTTTAATTTTTTTGTGGGTCATTTTTATGTCTTAATGTTGAAAAAAATCAGGAAAAAAATTTAAAAACCTTTTTGTTGGCCCCGGTTATGCCCAAGATATAGCTTGGATGGTCTGGATACATCTGGAGACGTCTCTGGCTGTATCCAGACCATCCAGACCATATCCTAGACGTATCCGTATCAGATACATACCGTACTGTATCTAACCCTGTTTTATGCTGTATGGGTATCTGAGTTTACCTTGGTTCGTCATGCGTTTATTTCTTACGACTATTGATTTATATCGAAACATTGTGCAGTCAATTTTGTTTTTTTATGTCCTTGTTTTGACTTTTGGTTCTTAGGTTAGAGGTTTATTATCTTTGGTATAACTTTGAGGACATAGAAGCTTGTTTTGTAGTGCACGATAATTGCTGACGGCCCTCCGCTCCCTGGCCGCGCGCGTTTGGCTTTTATAATGGTTATATCCATTATCATTTGTTACAAAATTTAGTTGGATTTGGGTAAAAGTAGGATTTACTCTTATTCCATTACTCCACCCTTTCACATGGCATGAGTACATGAAGATTTATAAGACTCCGTTCCCAAATCCACTATTGTGCTGACCTCCATATTCATGGACCTATTACACAACTGTGGCCTCAAAACACTTCTTCCCATTGTGGATATCATGATATTAGGAGCCATTGAGGCTGGCTCACACTAATAGAAATAATTACTATATTCCTAACACCCACCCTTATAATTTAGATACAACACATGATCTCAGCATATCTCACCCAGTCTTAATTTTGGGGATATACATCATTATAACCAATAACCCATGTACCCAATTACTTATTCTCAGGACACATTGTTACTAGAAGTGACTCGCATGAGAATAAATTACATAAGAGGATCAGAATGTATTCAAAGGCATGGACAATTATGTACCAAGCATAATCACATATCCATCTACATCAGATTTTTGTTCCCTGCACGTTTCCACCTATTCCTCCTTAAATGCTTCTTTTGAAAGCCACTTTCTCTTTTGTTATCCTCTTCATCCTTTATCTGAAGTGAAGTGTGGGTGCCTATAAGGCTGTACCTTGGGAGCTACTCTGACTTTTTAAAATGGATTTATCAATAGCCTCGTACCAGGATTATATATATATATATATATATATATATATATTACAATGAAGGAGACAAGCCTATTCTATAACGACCATACAATCCCTATTCTATAGGGGCGAGTACAACTCATGTAACCTCTCACTTAGACTTACCTGTAATGAGATGTTTCAACAACTCATTACATACATAATTATTTGTCTTATGTAGTACCAATTCTACCTAGGATTTCTTCAACATTCCCCCTTAGTACGAACATAGAGAAAAAGAGCATTACACACATATTTGAACACACATTGATGGAGGGAAACACATCAACCAATCCAACATATCACTAATAGATGGGAACATATCACCATTTCAACAAGGGTAGTGGGAATGGCCTCACCACATATCCGCTGCACTGCTCTCATCAGGAACATATCATTGTCCAAGAATAGTGAACAATGACACAATTGTTCACAATGAGTCTTGGTCTGGGCCTTAGTGACCTATTGAATATTCATTTTTAGTTTCTAGTGAACAAACCATCATTGCAACTCTTTAGTGCAAGTGTGGCATGGGCCTCCATTTCTCTTCCAATTTGTTACTGCAAGTGTGGCACGGGCCTCCACTTTTCTTCTCAATTCCACTCCTCTAGTTGGTTGGGCTTCACCTAGCATGTACAAATCAACTTGATTTTTTAGTGAGAACAATTTATCAGTGACACATCAAAAATAGAGATATGAGGACCTCATTGTCTTCAGTGAGTGCTGTGCTTATCACTCCATCGCATCTGCAAGTACTGTCCTTGATCATTACCACTTGATCAAGAACAACATACACGATCATTATTGCCACCGGAAACCATTCTTGGCTTCAGTTGTTTTGTCGTAGTTTTTGCCACGATTGCGGTATGCAACCTCAAGTTAGCGGTGAACTCGATGTTGTTGATAGGCCTCCTTCCTTCATTTCCTCCAACCTCCTGTAGAATGTTGCACACTCAGCAAGATTGAACTTGAAACGCAACGGTTTCAATATTGTGTTTAGTTTCATATCTACACCCCAACATGCGAATTGGATTTTATTGATGTTAGTTTTGACCGAAAATGCATCCACTTACAATAGGAAGATTATTGATTTTGACTATCCCATATCGGAATACTTCAATATTTGACAATATACATGCACGTGCTTTATTTAGATTGATGTTAAACCTGAATACAACAGACACAAAACGTACTATTAGAACAAAAGTTTTAAATTTTACACCATTATTGACTTAATTGACTCATCACTTTTTTTGTCAAGCTAAAAATTCAAGGCCCTTAAAATAAAACCAAAAAAATAGTTCGTTTTCCCTTTTCAAAAGGCTATATATAAACTAAAAATACCTGTAGTAAAGACTAAACTATAAAACTAAAAGAGTATAAAAGAATACCATTAAAAAAATGATTCCCTGAAGTATTATAAAACTTAAACTCTATAAATACACACCCGTCTAAAATTTAAACTACTGATATGGGCCCAGTTAAAAGAGACTAAATAATACAATATCTTAAACAGACAAACTAATAAAAAGAGGAAAAAAAAACCTTCTTTTAAAACTCTTAAAAAACCCCACCATGTCAAAGAATGAATACACATGCTTTTTCTTCTTACCAAGCGCAAATGCTCACTTGGCTCTAATAAAGCTATTTGTTACGCTTCCATTTAAATGCTTTATCAAAGAAATTTGCACCTTTAGGTGTGCCTGCACTTTTTTTTATTAAACATCATTTGATCTGAATGTTGCTATTTTTTGGCTGCATTCCTCAAACACCACTCAGTATTGACACCTTACTTCTTTGTTGGAATATTGTTAGGATAGTATGTGATGTAAATTAGGAATAAATAATTATGTGTGTATGATGAGTTGTACAGGTTGCAAACAACTCATCATAGATAAGATCAAGTAGAGAGAGTAGAGGAATTGTCTGCTTGTTATAGATAAGCCCGACTCCACTTATGCAGTAGATCAAAAGGCTATATGTGTATTAGAGCAATGAATAATATTACGTGTTATGTCTGAATCTCGGATCAGCTCTTTCATTTGGTTTTAAAGCAGGCGTTATTTGAGATCTTCTGCACAAAAATGGTGTTTTGATTTGTAGAAGGGGCATATATTGTTTTCCTTTGTTGCCCTGATACATGAGAGCTTGAGATGGTTTATGGGAATGCAAATTAATTTTGTAGGCTTCATTTGCGAGAGTCAGAGGCATTCTTATAATTTGTAGATCTTACTGTGTGGCTTGTCAGGGAATCAGACCTCCACCTGTGTGTTTCTCATAATGTTTCTCGTCTGTGTCACACATTAGCGCCTTCAGCTGCCATGCATGGTACCTATCAGACCTGCATCTTGTTAGTGACTACTCTGACACCTACTGCTCATTTGCACTACTCACAACAGGTTTGTGCTGTCATATGTGCCCGTGTGTTATTTTCCTTGGTGAAGGCCTTGCATCCGCTGATTCGGCTAATGTCGTTTGGTCAACTGTGCATCCTCATCAAAACAAATTTGTGACTTTTGAGAGCTTTATGGCATTTCCAATATCTTTTTAAGTGCAGAAGCTTATAGAATATCATTTAAGCCATTTGGTGTGTAGAAAGGCTGCAACTATTCAAAGGAGCAGAATGTAAACTTAAGCATTAGGAAAGAAGTGCTCCAAACTACATATCTATCTCTAAATGGTGTGAAAGAGAAAGCCCAAAATAATTTAAGAAATGACACCTACAAGAAGAGCAACTGTATAGCTTGAAGTGCCCGTATCTAAAGCACAGGTTAGGTTATATTAGAATTTATGGTTTTTTGAGAGTTATAAAAATTAGGTCAACCATGCTAGTTATTGTTTGACTTTGTAATAATATCTGGGTCTAGTTTATTTAGTAATATACTAATAAGTCATTAGTTAATTTATTTAATATGTTTAGGTATATGGTCCTTTTTGGTGGTGAAATTATTCTCACTTTTATAGACGAGTTCGTATTAGGTCCATAGATAATGTGAGTTAAGTCTCTTTCTTAATATTTTGATTTTTAAGAACCATTTCATTTTTTAAAAGTCATGTTTGATTTTTTAATTATAGTTTTTTGGCTATATCAGAAATTAAAATTAATTTTCCATAGTTTATTATGTGGTTTTGTTAATCCAATAAAGTTTATTTTAAGTCAGTCAAGGTACCGTTTTCTGTCTAGTCTCGTGTGTCCTATTTAGGATAGAGTCATAGTCTAAAGTTTCTTTGTTAAAAAATGGGGGTGGGGCGGGGTGCGAGTTGTGTCTATGTTATACATTCTCATTCTCATTTAGAAGTAATTCGTTAAGATCATGCACTTTTCTTTCAACAAAGTGCATCTGGTTAGACCCAGGAAAAGAAGAGCAAATGTAGCAGCATGTCCAAAAATACACGTTTGGCATATTTTGACTATAGCAAAATCATCAAAGCTAACCCTGTAAATTTGACTCTCGGTAAAGGAAGCATTTTGCTCATAAATGTGCAATTTGGAAACGTGCAATCTGATCTAGCTTGTTAAGTTAAGTTGCATAGGAGGTCGAGGGCAACAGGAGGAGCACTGAAATGTCCCCTTAGGGCTTAAATTAAAGAAATCTGGGTTTTCCTACAAACCCTTATCCAAAAATATGGCAGCAATCTGATTTTTATTCAAAACCCTTAACAAAATTTACAGCAATCTGGATCCTTCCTTTATTTGTCGGTTCGGTTCGGCCAATTTTTTCGCAGAAAAATTCATCAAAATAAGGATGCCCACAAGGGGCAAATCACTCATAAACCCTCTAGGAACATGAAAATGAAAGAAGATAATTTTTCCAACCGGATTTTTCCGTATTTTTTCGAGAACTCTGTATTTTCGGATTTTTTTGCCCTTCCGAATTTAATCGGATTTCCGAACCTGGTAACTATGCTCATAAACCCTCTAGGAACGAGGAATTTATTACAATTTATTTCAGAACTGAAAATAGGGAATACAAGCAGCGGACCGTATGATGTCAAAGTGGAAGAAAGAGAGGCTTTAAGTTTTGCCCTAGGGAATATTAGGGTCTTAGACCAATTGCACTTCCCAAACCCTGCTGCAACAGCCACAAAGGGGTTCGTTCCACCTCCTTAGGGTTTTGCCCAACTCCAAATGATCCCAAAAACTTTGATAAATGCTGTTGTAGCATGCTTTAATGCTGCTCCCTCTGAATGTTGGCTTCCCTAGCTGAGATAAGACTGAACATCTGATTTTTTATGCGTGCCCTAGCTGTACCACCACTGAAAACAGCCTTGGATCCATGCCCTAGCTCTGATTGATTGAATTGAAGCTCAAGTGTGACCTCCGTACGAACCCACCAAGAAGAAATTGAGGGTTTTCGTTCCCAAGATCTGAATGCTAATGAGGGTTTTTGTCCTCAACAACTTGCCAATGAGGGATTGCGTCCTCAATAGCTGAAGGTGAAAGCACAAGCTCCAACTCTGCAAAATAGAAAATGTTGTAATAATAATAGTCCATTTCACCCCCAAGCGACCTCCTTTATAGCTTTTGGGTGGCACAAAACTTGAAATAAAGGTCCCAAGTTGGGTGCGCTACTTTAGCAATTAAAACAAATAAAAATAAAGTAATTTCCTACTTTATTTCACTTAAGTGGTGCTTTAATATTTGTTTTTCCTATTTCCATAAAGGCACTTTTAAATTAATAACAAAACATGAGTGCATATAATAAAGTTGTTTTAGCACTTAATGTTAAATTATTAATTTATTTTCCTTATTTTCCATCTCATTAGCCCATAGGAAAATAAAAATATGATAAGTCTTCTCCAGAATTAAATTCGAAAAAGAGAACATTATAGGTACATTAGTGACCTCAAATTTGCCGCTAAAGAAGCAGTTGCATATTGCATTAGTGGTAAAACAACTGCTCCAAACAAATTAAATCTGAGATCAGACTCCGAGTGGCATTGGTAACCATCTTCTTGTTTTCACCATAATTAAAGAGATGCGGTGATTGGATTCCGAATGTAAACATTTGTCTTAGCAAGGGAACATGGTCAAACTTGGCATTGCACATAGACAAGTTACCAATTTTTGTGTCTACATTTACTCCCCCTTTAAGTGTGTAATTGAAAATTGCATGCTTAAAGGAAAATCATACCCGAGTGTGCACATTTCAGTATGTGTGACCTTTTCTAAGGATCTAAACCCCGTAAAATTCTTTTCTTGTATTCTGTAACTTGTTTGTAATTGTAGAAATAACTTAATGAATGCCCTTCGTCTTTTGAGGTGTGTGACAAAGCATTTGAGTGCACGACTCAAAACAATAGATATATACCCATGTACCATAAATTTGATAATTTGCGTAGGATCACATAGAAGGTTGGAATGGTGGCCAACTTTGAGAACCTGTACTTGCAAAAGGGGTTGCGCATGATGGCAACCATGGCACTGAGAAAAAACAACATGCAACACAACAAGCAAGAATACATGTGTAAAACAAATAGAAACAACAAAAAAAGTATTTATCATGTCGTACTCCATAGTAGGACACCTATAATAACATCATAGCAATAGCAAACATGTTAGAAGCAAGAGTAGAAACAATAGTGTAAAGACAAGTGAGCCATAGAGTATAGAAACAAGTCATATATAGGCATAAAGTGACCAACAAGGGACACCGATGGTGTGACGAGACAATTGCAATAGGAGGCACAATGTGCCATAATCAGAAAAGCAAGTGCATACACACAATCAATGTTTTAAAAATCAGAACCGAGCTCGAAACCGGTTGAGGGTTGGACCAGACTGGAACCGGAATCGGACCGGTTCAAACTTTATGCTGTGAAGTTAGGAAATGCCTAAGGGCCCACACTTCTGCCTGGAAATGTTTCAGAAATGCGAAACGGGTACAAATCATGGGGGAACCGCTGTGGAAATGTCTGAGACGTTTCCGAAAACATTCTAGCCGTTTCCGGAAACGTCCCAGCCATTTCCACATCCTCCTTCCTTGTGACAGTGTTGTGAAGATTACTTTTGTGATATGTTTTCCCTGAATAATGTGTCTAAGTGTGGAGGGTATATAAGTTTTATAGTGATAAAGTATGGTATTGTAGGACAAGAATGTTATGTTTCAACCTCTTAATGGAGTTTTTTGGTATTTATGTATTCATGGTAACAATGGTAATAGTATTATCATTTAGCTGTGTACTGGTGGTGAACCAAGTTGTCCAAGTTTTTTGAGCTTGGCCTTGACCATACCAAACTATATATTGGAATAACAAGTGTTTGGTTGTTTGCAAAGTTATAATCTGGATGAACAATTGATAGGTTTGTATTCGGATATTTGGTTTCTGCCGCTATATGATTTTTTTATTTATTGCTGCTAAACAGTACCAAGGAGGAAACATTGTAATATTGTATTTCATGAGAAGGATGGCAAGACTAAATGGCAGTTAAATAAGGCCTATCATTTAGAGATTCTCATGTTTTTTCTCTTTTGAAGAGTGGGGGTCTTATATTGTTCTTCTTAATGATATATTCTAGAATCTAGATTATTATCATGTATATGTGAATCATTGAAATTGTAACCATGTTGAATGAGGACTCTTTAGAAGTTCAAATTTCAATGAATACAAAATATTTTGAGTGCTTTATCAATTATCTCTTATGGTCTACAATTATAAAATGAGTACTATGCATATATATATATATATATTATATTATGTTGTATAGACGTTTCCTATAATGTTTTGTATCCAAGGTTTTTTGAAAATTGCCGCTTCTGGGTTTCGTTTCCGTTTCCATTTCCTGGCAACATAGACTTTATGTACCGGTTTACTAAAAAACACGAAAAATTACATTTTTAATGAAAACAATATATTTGAAAGATTAGAAACCATGATTCCAACAATTACACACAAAATATGCAAAGTTTGCTCATGTATATACTATATAACATGTAAGAAAGGTGTTTATAGCAAAATGGCACGAACTCCAAGTCCAATACACAATACATATATCATATATGAGATTCCGAAACAAAATACATAAATAATGATGCTCTAAATGGCCTCTATAGTCCAAGACTCCAAAAAACAACATGCGATGACAAGTTACAAAACTCTAGAAGATACTAGATGACATCAATGATCAATCATCAAACTCTGCACCGAAAGGTAACATGCCTAATTCAGCTAACATCGTAACATAGGAAAATCAAGTACTCTCAAAAATCTTATTTGTAGAACTTGCTTGTTCTAAATCAGTTCTTGTATAGCCACTGTTGTATCCATGTTTTCCATATACCACCACATATAGGATGAATTCTGCCAAATAATTTCCATCAACTTAAAACTGTTGAATATATCAGCCATATAGGGTTAAAGAGACGTAAAGCAGTTTCATAACTAAATTTGGGCATCGGATCCTTTCCACATCAAGATTTGACTAATGAGAAACTTGTGTGAAATGTCAATTTTCAAGAGTATTAAATGATATACATATATCCTAGACCTTTGTAAAGCATTATAGACGATCAACAACTTCACTACTAAGGACATATACAATTATTGAATACAAATTTATAAAACTTTACATGTACTACATGATTTGAATTCTCCAATAGAATATAAATTCCTTTGGAATATTCGGCTGTTTCAAAGTAGAACCGGACCGGTTGAACTGGTTTGGTACCAAACCGGTCCACCGGTCCGGTTTTATTGCCGGTTTGTGCAAACAAATAATGAACCGGTCGAACCGGCCTGTTCCGGTTTGATCGGTTTTAAAAACAATGTACACAATATAGGCATAAGGCCACAAACATTGGACACCGATGGTTGTCACAAGATAAGCAAGACACTTAGGCCGTATGAAGCAAACAATCATTGTGTTGTAATCACACAAGACAATCAAGTCAAAACATGTACTAAACAAGGAAGAAATGTGTATAAACAAGTACTGTGCACAAAGTATATGAAATAAGTATAGAACACAATAATAGTGATAATAAAAATAGCTAGATAGGCAAGTGTTGCACAAGAACATGTTTTAGGTACTAATAACTCAATAGGTAACAATAAACACTATGTATGGAATCAAACATGTTGAAGAATGTGTAAAGTAACATATAATGAAACAAAATAACTTGTAAAATGTGGAGGGGTGCCCGCAAAAGAGTAGTGTAAGGAACCAAGTTGACTCCTATCATAGTGTAACAATTTGTGAGTGTCTTACATAAAGCTCAAGATACTGCATGAACACATATGTGTAAAAAGAGATATGTTATCATAAATTCAATGTGAAAAACAACATGTATACAATAAAGCGTTAGCAAACAAACTAGAACATGTCCTTAATTTTGTATTTTTTCATATTTTGAATATTTTTGTGTTGTGTAATTATTTGAATGTTTTTGTAATGTTTTGAAAATATTTATGTACAAGGAAGGGGGGTAGCATCATAGCTACTCGATGAGAGCCTCATTAAGAGGCCTATTGGTCGTCAAGGAGATCATCTGCATCGGGGTCAAAGTTAATGAGATCTAGGGGACTAGAATCCTCGAGTTGAGTAATGTGCGTGCTAGTGTCCACCCTTGTTGTAGCATGTGTCGAGGATTGTTTGTGAACAATAGGTATGTTTGTTGAATCATGAATACATCATCACTTTCTGGAGGAAACTATATTAGGTGAATATGATCATTTTAGGTTGGTGATTCTTTTGGAAGTACTGTGATAACCCTATCAACCTTTAACATAGTAATGTTAGCAATGAGGGCCTTATAATGATTAGTATCATGTCCATGTATGCTGTGATAGTCACAAAAGGGGTTACCTGGCAATCGAGATAACCTAGTAGTAGATTGATGCTATGTAGATGGTAAAGCAACTCAAGGTCCAACAAGATAGTAACTCTTGTGGGGTATTAAAATGTGTCGGAATAGCGATAGAACTAACAATTGGTATGGGATCAAGTGTATTAATAGCATGTCCTAAAGGATTAAAGCTAGCTAGAGCAGATGTATCATGAGAAGTCAAGGTAGCAGAGGCAAAAGTGTCAGATGTAGTAGATTTTAATCGATAATCTCCAGCACTGGTGGAGACAAAAAGAGAATGAAACATAGACTCGTCTTCATCAATGAGAGTAAAATATAACTTGCACAAGTTGTCATAAGTGCAATAATATCTACATCACTTTTTGAGGAGTAGTCTTCAACATTGTTGTGTTCCATAGAATTGGCCAAAAAATTAGGAGCAGGATATATAACATTATTATCAAAGCAAACAGTAGTATCTAAAGTTGTGGGTTGTTCCAAAAATATTGGTGAAGTGGTAGATATCAAAGTTGTGACTAGGTTCTCCCACAACATATCTGGGAAATTTGTCCATAGGTATAAGTTGTTGATGAGCAATAATAATAGGTATTTGAGAATCAAAAGTGTCAACCTTGCAAAATTTGAAAGGTTTTGGATCAACAACCACCGTATATTCACATTGTCATGTATGAACTTGAGGCATTGATGCATCATGGATGGGATACCTTGCATAACATGTAACCAAGGATGAATGAAAAGGAGATTGTAATGTAAATATGTATCCATGATATGAAATAGTTAACATATTATGTAGGAGGTCAAGAGTAATGTGCCTAATGTAGAAGTGATTTATCAAAGAGTATTGATAGTCTTGTTTATTGTGCTTAGAGAAATAACCATTTTATGGAACAAAGAACTACGACAAATATTGAGGCTAGAACCATTGTTAATTAAGACATGTTTGATGATAAAAACTTATATTTGTGCTGTAATAAGAAGAGGATGCACATGGTTCATCAACAAGGGGTGATGAGATATTAGTTGGAATAAAAGTGATGGCCTAATTTATAGATTTGAATGTGTCCATAATAGACACAAAAACAAGTAGGCTAAGATAATTTAATATAATTGTAAAGTGTCATATAAGATGTCCTTATAGATGGGAGCCTTTTTTAGTAATTCAAGAAGAGAAATCTTTGGTGGTGTATTATTTAATTCATCTAATATGTTAAACCCTTTAGAAGGAGCATTAGGTTTAACAACATGACAATAGGTGGTGGAGGCAAGGTTGGGTATCCCCCAATAGGTTGCTTAGTAGGACGAGTTGTGACAACATTAATTTCATGATTCATGGGGGGAAGAAAAAGCGAGGTGGATGTTATTGAGTAGGGAATATATTCAACTTAAATATCAACATATGTTGGAGTTGCATCAGCATGAAACAACTATGAAACAAGTAGAACCACCACCTTCACTAGACGAGGCATGGGCATATGGACCTTGTGAGAGGGATGGTAACCCATATCAGAATGAGAAAAGGTACCTTTAGGTTTGCATTAACGAACATAAAAGTTTGAAGAAAGAGGCATGATGATGCAAAAGAGATGATCCAAAGATTAGGATATGAAACCTTAGAGCCACTAGGGTTTGAGCAATAAATTCAATTCAAGAGTTGGGTTCACCAATTGTTTTCACCCTAATTAAATTCTAGGTTGTGGGCATGCACAATAATAAAAATATGAAAGAGTTTGTAATAGGCAAATTATTTTGATTAATTAACTTCCAACCTTAACCATTCACAATTAGAGTAATGCATTAACACTTGAAACAATTGATAAACGATAAGTGCTTGCTCAAATGTACAAGAGGAGAGAGAAACTTTGTTGTACAAAGTAGAACAAAGAGGATTTGGTTATTCAGGGTAGCATAATAGGTTGATCAAAAATTGTAAATGCTTCAATCAAAGTAATGGAGCTGCAAACTCAACAGGGGCAAGACCGTACAACTATTGTACGGTCTAAACCTAATATGTACCGTCTTGACCTTGAACAGTACGATCTTGGACCCTTTGACAATTTGGACCTACAACTTTATGTGTTTCATTCTTGTCTGGTAATGATCTTTGTTGTATGTCGCTCTTGTTTGCACAACTTCGAGATGACCTGTAATCACCTGCAACAAAGGGGAAACCTTAGAAACTTGTAGAACCCTTTATCAGAGCATTAGCAAACCAAAAGGAGAAAATATGTACTCTGGTGAGGTTGGACTACCCTTTGCATTCAGATTTCCAGTTGTTGAACCAATCCAAGTGTTGCACTACATGCCCTTGTTGTGGGATCAAGTCTCATGTAGTTCTCCTACGTTCTTATGCAAGTGTGAATAGCTAATCAACACCTTAGGGGTGCCCTCGCGTCACTTGACACCAAGATAGCGGGCTAACCGCGTAGTATAAAATGTACCCAACATGGTATTAGTGACATGTAGTGTGCCTCAACTATGTGACTTAATCCCTTGGTTGCTTGAATTCCTTATGTGATGCTTGGAGTGACCTTTCTCTTGCTAAAACGTGGCTCTATGACCTTTTCATGCTTGGAAATTGAGGAAGCTAACATTCTATCACTTGGTTGAATGCTTTAGAATTGTAGTAGAGACTTGCTCTAGATGATGTGCTGCTGATTTGGGCAGATTTAGAAACACTTTGAGTGCTTTTGGAATGATATTTGCAAGAAGAGCTTGTAAGAGTGCTAGGTGAGTTATAAAGTGATGATGACTTGCTTATATAGCCTTTTGTAGGTGAAATATTCTAATAAGGTTGACCCTAGGAAGATGAAATGACCCAAATAAGATTTTGAAATTGAATTAGAGTTTATGAATGTGAAGGCACGAGACCATACATGTTGGCCAAGACCGGACCTTACATCTCGAGCCTTTCATACGTTTTCAAACATGAGAGATGAAAACTCAAAACTTAAAGTCGTGTCACGAACATCAGAGGTTTAATATTGCTTTGATCAAATAATATTTTTAGAATTGACGAGAGAACAAAGTTTAAAGATAAGCAAGTTGTAGAAGAGCAAGAGAGATGAGGTGATTGGATTCCAAATGTGAGCATTTGTCTTAGCAAGGGAACATGGTCAAACTTGGCATTGTATAAGGACAAGTTACCAAATTTTAGTGCCTACACTTATACTATTTCCGATCAAGTGACAATTATCAAGATTTGTTGCTACAAATGCGACAATGAGGACTCATATCTCGATCTTCATTTTGTTGTTCTTGTGTGGTGTGAATGTGTAAACCAATGTACACATATGATTGTGAACCAATGGATGTGGAAAGTAGGTAGTATGAACTAACCTCGATGGTTGATAAGATTTGCATCTATGTAAAGGTTGTTGAGGTTTCATAAGTTCATACTTGGATGGTAAAAGGGGTATGTGTTCCTTGTTGATCAACATTTGTGATTGATGAAAGGTCGATGGTTTCTTGACTATCTAAAAGCCTGTGTAGTGCCACATGTTCCATGCCATGTATATAGGTTCATTTCCCTATGTTCATACCAGGGGAAATGCTGGAATATTGTTAGTATGTCACATAGCATGTGATGTCAATTAGGAATAAATAATTATTTGTATGATGATTTTGTATAGGTTGTAAACAACTCATCATAGATAAGATAAGTAGAGAGTATATGGATTGTGTGGTTGTTATAGACTAAGTCACAGAATTCGCTGAATTTCAACCAAGAAGTTCGAAATTCGGTGATTTCCAAAAATAAATAAAAAATTCGTTAAAATTCACTGGAAATTCGAATATTCTAATATTATTCGTTTTTTTGGGAAACCTGAAAAAAAATATGATCGGTCGAAGTAGGTGGAAGTTCATTATGATTTTTCAGAGTTTATTAATGACGATTAGGGTTTCGTTTAATATATATGCAAGCTTTATGGGAGGGTTTACAACTACGAAGTGAAGCTTCACTGAAAATCGCGATTATAGTGGAGTCGTTTTGTGTTGCGCCAGTCGTGAGTGGAGTCGTTTTGCCATTTGTGCTGCACGAGGGTGTGTTTACAGTTGTTTTGTGTGCCTGCGATTGCTGCTCGTAGCCTGTCACAACAACACCATCCAGCCGACAACAAACAGTCCACAATTGCTCGAAGCCCACAATCATCGCTCCAGCCTCCGGCTCCAGGTATTTCCCTTCATGGCCGCATTAGCATATAATAAAAAATAAAAAATAAATAAAACTTTATAAGCACATAAACTTAGCTTATTTAGGTTTTTCGTATTTTATTTAGGTATATTATTTGTTTATTGACATTTAAAAACATAATGAATAAATAAATAAAACACATGTAGACATTAGGTTTCGTTTGTTTTATTCATTCATTAGGTTTAGTTTATTAATATATTATTATTTATTAATAGTTTATTAATATAATGAATAAATAAATAAAACATGCGTAAACATGCGTAGACATTAGGTTTAGTTTATTAATATATTATTATTTATTAATAGTTAGAAATTTAATTTTTGGATTTAGGTTTATTAAGATATTTATATTATTTTTTAATAGTTAGAAATTAATTAATAATTATCATCCAAATTATAAATTTAAATGTATACTTTATTATTTAATATTTATTACTTAATTGTAGGTTGTAAATATATTTTTATTGTTTATTAATAGTTAGAAAATAATTAATAATTATATTATAGAAAATTAGAAATTTAGATTCGTAATTTATTATTTATCAATTAATTATATGTTTTGAATATATTTTTGAGCTTAAGATATAAATTATGGAAAATTAAGAAATTTAAATTTTATGATATGTATTTATAATTCTTTTATTATGAATAACATTAATATTTTTTAAATTAAGTTTAATCTTGCATTAGGACTTAATTATAATTTAGTTATTAATTATTCTTTTTAGAAGGTTTTTAAGTTTTAGTAATTTAATCAGATTATTATTATTTTGGATGTTTACTAGGTATTAAAGTTATATAGGTATTATAATCTCTTCGTCTTTAAAACATGTAGGTTCCTAACATAATTCAATGGCACCCCCGAAATCGAAAGTTGAGGGATGGAAACACGTAACATGCAATGGTTGTCAAATCAAATGTAATTTGTGTGGTCATTCATTTGTCGGGAGTATCACAAGGGTAGTGGACCACCTATTTGGCATTTCAGCTGGTGCAGGAGGGGGTGTTATTGCATGCCCAAATGTAACTCCAAGCATCAAAGTTGCTTTAGAGAAAGACCAAGCCTCTTCGTCCACAGGAAAGCAAAAATCAGTGCAAAAAAAGCAGAGAATTCAAGTAGAAATGTCTAGGTTCACTACAAATTTTGTGTTTTCTGCTTAAAACATTCCCACATCCGGTGATTCTACAAGGGGATCAAAGAGTGGAACTTTGAACAACTTTTGGAAACTAGTGGAGAAACAACATGTGGACGGTGCATTTGCTGATTTGTTTTATTCAAGTGGAATTCCATTTAATGTTGCAAGAAATCCGCATTTTAAGAATGCAATTGAGAAAGTTGTAGAGTTCGGCAAAGGGTATACACCTCCTACTTCAAAGGCTCTTCAAACAACTCTTTTGAAGAAATCAAAAGAAAGGGTGATTGAGAAACTGGCAGCGGTCAAAGCCTCTTGTAGTGTAACATGGTGCACCATATTGAGTGATGGATGGTCAGACATCTGTCAGAGGCCATTGATTAATGTTTTGGTGGCTTGCGCTCTGGGCGTAGTGTTTTTGAAAGTAGTTGATGCCATGAACCACAAGAAGACCTTTGAGTATATTTTCAAAATATTAGAGGAAGTCATTCTTGAAGTGGATATAGAGAACGTGGTTCAAGGTGTGAGTGATAGTGCTGCAAACTGTGTGGGCGCTGGGAAGTTGATCACGGATTTGTTGTTTCATGACTTGGCTAAATTTCCATGGGTACATGAAGCAATTCATAGAGGGAGAGCAATTGCGAATTTCATCAGGAACCACCGGCTCACATTGAACATTTATAGGCAGCATGCATCCAGAGAGTTGTTGAGGCCTTGTGAAACAAGATTTGCCTCATTTTATATCACTTTGAAAAGAGTGGTTGAAGAGAAAGCAGTGCTAAGATCAGTTATTTGTTCCATTGATTGGGAAAATTCAGTTCTTTCTAAAGGTGCAAAAGGAAAGAACATAGAGCAAATAATTTTAAACAACAATTTTTGGGAAAATGCAACAAAAGTTTGAAAAGTTTGTGAGCCAATTGTTGAAGTGCTTCGTATGGTTGATGGTGATAAACCTTGTCTTGGTATGCTTTATGAAAGCATGGACCGCTGCAAGGAAAGCATTAAAAATAAATTCAATAATGTGGAAGCAGACTATATTGAGATATGGGAAACAATTGATTCAAGGTGGAAAATGATGCACAGCCCCTTGCATGCAGCAACTTGCTATTTGGAGCCAAAACTCTTCCATATAGACAGACAGGGTGACAGTGAAATCATGAGTGGCCTTAATGAAGCCATAGGGAGGTTTGAACCAGATCCACAAGTTGCAAGCAAAATTAGGGATCAGTGTTGGACATACAGGTTAGAAGAAAAGATGTTTGGAATACCAACAACCAAGTATGACATGTCACGCCCATATGTTGAAGGATATAGGTGGTGGAGTAACTTTAGAGCAGATACTTGTGAGCTACAACGCTTTGCTGTTAGAGTATTGAGTCAGGGAGCTAGTTCATCAGCATGTGAAAGAAATTGGAGTTGCTTTGACCACATTCAGTCAAAGAAGCGGAACAAGTTGTTGTCTAGGAGGTTGGGAGATGTTGTATATGTTCGCAGCAATCTGCAATTGTGTATGAAGAAAGCAACGAAAGACTCATCTACTTCGTCTTCACAACTCCAACCCATTTCAAATCACATGACAGATATGGATGATGCTGACTTGCTTTCACAAGATGGATTCAATGGTGAATCTGAAGATGATGATATTGAAACATCTAATCCAAGTGCTCTTGATGATTTTGAGCTTTTTTGATCTAGAAAGTTTAGAGAAATCCAAAAGTTTGAGAATAGTGGTAGAACTTAGATGCTTTAGAATCTAGACTCTTTTTGAAACAAGAAACGCTCTTTAAATTTGTGATTTCACAAGCGTAAAATGCTCTATTTAGTATTTACTATTTTGATCAACTTATAAGTTACAAATATGTTTTGACATCATTTCATAATGTTTTTGAAAGTATTTAATAATATTTGTGTATTTCAAGTTCAACCATTCTTGTATGTTTATTATTTATTTAAAAAATATTTGTATATTTCAATCATTTTGTATGTTTACTATTTATTTTAAAAAAATATATAATAAAAAATGCAGATTTATATTATCCGAACTTATTGACAAATTTTTTCCTGAACTTTATCGGTTGACGAATTTTTGACGAATTTTATCCTCGCCGAACACGAACACGAACACGAACACGAACACGAACACGAACACGAACCTATTGACTTAGGTTATAGATAAGCTTGACTCCACTTATTTAGGAGATCAAAAGGCTATATATGAATTAGAGTAATGAATAATATTAAGTTTTATTGCTTGAATCTCGAACCGACTCTTTCATTCTTGGTCTGTACATCAACATCTCTATTCATTACGTTGTTTATTGTTTGCTGGGCACAATATTTCCTTGTACCTGCATCAGATTCACTCAAACACCAACTAGCATTTATTTCATAAATAACAAGTTCTTACGCCACACTTCAACCAAATTCCTTCTCCAATTGATCATGCATAGCTTATGTGAAGTTTTTAAAAGTGTCAAGAGAAGCTAGAGGCTAATACCAACCAGCAAAGCATCCCTCACTAGTTAGGAAGTCTTGATAGTTCCATGCAATGATGGAGATAAATCGTACATCATGAACATGGTCATCTTTGTGCGTGAGAACCTTTTACAGATCGAGCAATTCTCCTTCAATTCCCTATCATCATACTATCAACCAATCCTCATTTGGAACTTCTCTTTCCTTGCTGTGCACCTTATACATCAGTGCCTTCTCTAATTGTTTGTCTCACCATATCATGTTGGAAATGATAGAAAACAATTTGCATTTCCCATGGCTCAATAGTGTTGGCGGCAAAATTTGTATTTAGGCAAAACAACAATAGTTTACGGGAGAAGAAGTCCCTCCTCTTTGATGGAGAGTTTTCCTTATTTAAGATTAAAAAATGAGACGAGAGGTATTTACAATATCTACACAAAGTATCTTGATGGGGGTGTTGATTGTCCTGTATAGATGTGTTAGAAGGAATTCAGAAAAAGAGAGAGGATGCCAAATTTTGGGAATCAAAATTTGCGAAGAGGAGAAAGGGGCAACAACACTTTCAAAAAAGCAGAAACAAATCTTAATTTACTCATGCATGTTGGTAATTTAAAGAACTTGCAATATTATATAACAGAAAATACTTGATCATAATTTAAATACTGACACAAAGTTTAATAACTCATAAAAGACAAGAATGAACACAAAGTTTCAGATTCTATTATATGAAACTGCAATATAGAAAAAGGAAAGAAAAAGGAGAGAAAGGAGAGAACTCTTTTCTGTATTTAGTCTTGAAAGTTTTTTTTACAAAGATCAACCAACAACCCTTTACAAAGGAGGAGATCCCCTTATATAGGCAAAATGGGTTAATAACTACCTCAAAATAACTAATTGTTATTTTACAATTGTACTTTTGCTTAATTAGGTCATTTAAGTGACTTTTACACTTTAACAACTAAAAAAAAAGCCAAAAAAGTACAACCCAAAAACATAACAATTAGCCTTTTTGGGAGGACTTCAAGAAGGAAGTGAGGAAGCGAGAACTTTGAGCTTGAGCACATGCATCTTGAACTTCGTTACTATAACAACAATATATCCAATTCTTTTGGAATCATAGTGTTTGTCAGGTTGTTCCACCAATTTCCCAAAGCATTTTTCATCTTAGAATTTGTCCCACCAAATTGAGCCAAGTTCTTTGAGGCTTCTACCACCTCATTGTTAAGCTCGAAGAGCTCATCCATTTTGTCCAGATTGAAATCACCTACTTTGAATAATTCTTCCTTAACCAACTTGTTGAATTGTTCCTTGATTTCATCCAGTGTATTCCTTTGAGAGGAATCATCTCGAAAAATATCACAATGGAGAGCTTTGAAGTCAACAAAGATTTCAGCTTTTAAAGACTCACCCTTTTGAATGAAATTTGCAAATCTGTTGAAGCTTCCGGAACCTTGAGCCATTCCACACTACTTGACCAAGTTTGAGAAAGGTTATCCTTTGAATTATCAAAAATCTTTTCGGATAGGAGAATTTTCTCATCAGTTACTGTCATGATCCTTAAATCTTAAATCATATCAGCCCAAAGTTTGGCTTCTTTTTCAATGTTTTCAATTCCAAAATCTAGTTGTTTATGGGCAGCTACTAAATTCTCATATACTTTGCATCCTTCATCAATGAATTTTAATCCATTTATCAACAATTTCTCAACCCATGCTTCTGTAACTTTACCTTGTAGAGTGTTCTTATGAACCTCTGAGATGACCTTGACATCAACATCACTCACGGAGGTGGAAGATGGGAGAGATGCAAGAGGAGAAGGATTTGGAGAGAGAAATGCTTTAATGTAAGCAGAGAGAGTTTGAACTTGCTCTTCCAATTGTTCTTGTGTCTTTTTTCCTTTTTCTACTCTCTCAACGACTCTTGAAACTCTCTCTCTCAAATTATGAACATCCCTTTTAGGAGTGGCTTCTCCAAGTGAAATATTTTCTAGTTCATTATTTTTGACAGTGATTTCATTTTCATTCTTATCAACTATGGGATTTGAAATCTCAATAAATTGATGACCTAAAGTATTAGATACAAGGCAGGAAGTCACCTTGGATTTCTTGGGAGCTAGAGTACCAAAAAGAGTTGCTACAACATCATAGTCATGGACAACAATTTTAGATTGTGCCTTTCTTTTATTTTCTACCAATGGATGAACCCAAGAGAATGAAGTTTCAGTGATATCTTCCATGGCTGAACTTATTATTGACATATTGAGTGTGAGGGGAGGAGGAGAAGACACATGTGTAGTAATGATTTCTATAGATGGAGATTTCTCAATAGATACTTGTGGGGAAGCATAATGTCTCCTTATAGTCAACTTTTACCTCGAACCACCCCCTCCACTTATGTCCTTAGCAGGAATTTCAACAACCTCATGTTCTTCCTCCTCATTTCCTTCACATTCTTCTTGGTCCACCTTCCTCTTCAGGATCAGTTCTTGGAGTCCGCACATAGAATTTTGTACTTGGTTGTTGTTGGTTTGAGGAAGAAGGCACATCTTGGGAAACAATAGACTTTTGAGAAGCCTTGAACTTTGCCATCTTCTTCATGAACCATTTCTTGGTTTTCAGGAGAACAGGTTCAATGAGGTCCTCAATATTATCCTTTTCCTTTTGGGACCAATCAATGATAAGAAGAGGAGGATGTTGAATGGAATTTATAAATTTAGGCTCATACATGTCTGATCCATCATCTACCATACCATCTGGTACTTGATACAACTGGAAACTCTGAATTTGTTGAAGAGTCATCCTCCCAAATAATATTTTCCTTACTTCAAATTCATCATCACAATCTTCCCAGTAATCTTCAATAGTTGGAACATGAGAATACAAGGTTGACAACTGAAGATTGTTGTTGATGAAGTTCTTGCTATCAAATGATGCTCTCTTGTGGAAAGGATGCATATTGAATGGAGCAATTGTTCTCTCAACATTTTGAGCATCAATGCCTGATCTGCAAATGTAGTTTCCAAGAGTTAAAAGGAAATTGAATTTTTGAAACCTTTTTATCTCTACAAGTTTTGTGAAGAATATCCAACTGTCTTCATAATTCAGTTAGGATAAGCTTATCATTGCAATAGATTGGGAGCTTGTATGGAAATCCCTCAAACCCCGCAACTCTGATGTAGAAGAACCTATGAAATTGGATGAAAATACCGTCGAATTGAGTCACTAGGTGCTTTGCTTGCCGAGAAATCCTGTTGGTGGTGCAACCTTTTAGTAATCTGACTATGAACATGGTGCATGCATCATTCACCCTTTTGAAATGACTTTTGCTGCTATCAAGAGTTAGCTGAGTGTAACATTCATAGATTGGTTGAGAAAGATTTTGTCTTCCATGCCTTGAGAGACCCACCTAGATTCGGTAACCCCCAATGGTGTACATCAGATATGAAGTCATGTAGAATGACTTGGTGTTATTCACATGGGTGAGTTGCTTGGTTAAATTTTCAGAAATTGATTTCTCCCCAACTGTAAAGCTTGTTTTCCTTCACAAATCAAATTGATGAATATGCTCATCCAACAATAAAATTCTTTGGTGGATGGAAGGCCCATCACCCTAGCTAACAAGGTGATAATGTTAGATAGTTCCTCAATGAAATCATTCCGGTAGAGAGTTTTCACCAACTTAGAAGGTCCTTTCTTCTTCATCTTCAACCAAGACTTAGGAATCATGGTTTGATAGTTATTTGGTGTCAAATCATATTTCCTCTGAGTTGCCTCAAGAGTCAAAACTTTATCATCTGTAAGAGGAATGATTCCGAGAGATAGGTTTATGTGGTGAGCATCCAGTTGAGCAATAACTTGACCTTGTGGGTCCTTTAGCTCTTTTGTTCGAGGATCAAAATAGGATGCACATGTCAATATTGTATCAACACACTGAACTGAAGTGGGAAAACCACTTGCATGTGCCAGTCCGTTGTTGAAGATCCTTTGAGCCAACCGAGTTCTCTTTCCATCTTCCATTCTGCTCTAGAATTCACATAGGTCCATGTGTTTTACATCACTATCCCCAATTTTAGGGACGGTGGTTTCCAAGCAAGAGATGGGCTCGTACCTAGTGTACTGGAACTTCATTTTGATGATGTCAACTCTTCCCAGGCAGTAGCCAGCAGATGAGTGGGCAAAATGGAGAGAGTTTTTGCAGCACACAGGGCAAATGGAAGCTCATAAGAGGGGAATGCCCAAAACCAAGAAAACAATAATGTAAACACTCACCTAATGGATGAAAATGAAGAGCTTGATGAGGCAACCCTGTTGGTGTTTGAAAAATTTAATTTGGTCTGAAAATGACTGCACATGGAGGCAAAATAACAGTTCGGGCAGCGTGAGAAAAACAAATAGGCAAAGCTTAAAATGTGGTGGGCAAGTTTTGCAAATGAATTGGATTGGGTGAGTCATTGCTTTACATAGCGAGTAGGTGAGAGTCGATGTGTTTAAATGCCGATGGAACCATTAAAAATGCCCTCAGTCGGCTAATCGGTAGCAGTTAGAAACCATTGTTCCATGAGTTCTACTTGAAGCCGACTTAGCCGAATGAGGGTTTTTATGGCACAACTTCTTGGCGAAGAAGGGAATTGGAGGAACCGTGGAACAGTTCCCACAGTTCCGTGCGGGGCTGACAAAGCTGAAGGAACACCCAACATAACGTTAGCCAGTAATATCACTTCGTTGGGGAACATGGGAATGTTCTGTTTGTTCCACTTGGCCATGAAGCCAACTGATGACGAATAAATGCCTAAATAACTCAAGTCGCTCCTGGGGAAATCAGCGAACGGTAGGAACGTTCCTAAGGTTTTGTCCAAAGCTGACTTGAACCCGAATTAGGCTCAAAATAAAAGGAAATCGGTCTAAATCGCCAAACCGGGGAACATGAGGAACTAAGGAAATGTTCCCTCTGTTCCATCAAAAGCCTGATTTAGCCGATAAACCCTGAAAACTCAGAATAATGACCAAGTCCAAAAGGGTGAAATTTACAAAAAAGACCGTTGTGACTCTCAAAACTAAAAATTTCAACTTTTGATTCAATTTTTCTATAATATTCAATTTCATGACAACAAACAACAAACTTGGGCTCTAATGAATTTATAGTTTCTTATATGAATTTTTTCTCAACTGCTAGCAATGCTGCTCCAAGCACTCTGAGGCTCCCTGCCTTCTTTGATTTATTCTCTCATAAGGCTTTATTTGCTTTGATACCAAAATGGATTTATCAATAGGCTTGTATTAGGAATTTTTTAGCAATCAATTTGATATATGTATAGGCGAGTGATGTCCAAGAATGAGGAGTCAAGCCTAATCTGTAATTTCCCCCATTCCGAGCAAATGGCCTAGGAGGCTTTTCATCCATCTTAGCCTTGGTCATGCCCAAAGGGCTAGTGACGTTGATGGTTATTGGGTATGATTTGCACCTTCATTTCACTTATCTATTATGTTTTATGCTATATTTTGTCGATGACTTAAGTGATGGGTGAATATATGGTATTTTATTTTCTATTTTTTCGTTGGGAGTAACTTGAGTGTACTTTTGGCATAGTGGTGATAAAGTAATTTAAGTTATTTTATTATTATGTGGATTTTCCCCAAGGAGGTCGATTAGGAATCTTTTGGGCCCTTTGTTGCAATGAAAAGTTATAAAAGGAAGTGCTTGGGGGAGAAAAAGGAATTCATTCATACACTTGCTCTTTTATGATATTGAAGCCATTGTTGGTTGCATGTTTTTTGCTTGTGGAGTAAAATCCCACAAGAACCCTAGCTTCAGTGGTGAGAGATCCACTCCTAGCTAGCAAAACACTCTTTGGTGGTGAGAGATCCTCCCTAGTTTGCTAATTTGGAGCTTCATTCAAATCAGATTTTCAGATCAGAATTATTAGAGAATTTCAAGGGTTTGCTCGGTGTCGGAGAGAGATTATTTGGTCCATAGTTCAGCCATCTACAGATCAGATTATTCCCAGCGTTTGAGGCAAGCTTGGCAAATTCCCAGGAGGAGTTTCATCTAGTTTGGGCTTTATTTATTTTCAGATCTACTCACTTAGGGTTTTGCAGCAGTGTTTTGTAGGGTTTCTGGTTGGAGTTATTCAGTTTTCTATGTTGGATCCGATTCGTTATAATTTAAATATATAGCTCTCCGAATTTTAGAATTTATAAAGATCATTTCAGCTCCTTGTGAAATTTTGGAATTTTTAAGCAGTTTCAGCAATTAAAATAAATAAAAAAAATTCAGATCTTAGAGATAAGAATTATTTCTCTTGTTTACTGTTGTGCATATTTTTTGAAGTTATTTGAAGCTTTTGGGCAGTGTTAGAAATTATTATTTTGGAAAATACAAATTTTTCTTTGTTTCTGCATATTGCTGTCCTAAAAATCAGAAAAATCAGAATTTCTGTTCGCTATTATTTTTATATATTTTGTGAATTTCAAGTGATATCCCACAAAGGATTTTTCATAATCTCTAACAACCACACTACCTATTCTATAGGGATGAGTACAAATCACATAACAGCTCATAAGACCTATCTATAATGAGTTGTTTCAACAACCATACAACTCATACATACACATAATTATTTATCCAATGTAGTACTGATTCTACCTAGGATTTCTCCAACATTTTATGTCTTGGGGAGGCCCTTCCTCCTATTACTTGTCTTCACTCTAGGGAGATTGTTCCACTTCTTTTTTGCTTGATGTTTTAGAGGATAATGCTCATGTTTCTTCTTTTTAAAATATAATCATAGCCCTTTTACTTAGGTCTAGCCTCAAACTCAATGGCTTCCTCAATGCCTTGCTCATGCTTTCAAGCTTTTTCTCCTTGCTACCCCAATTTCGTCGACAACTTCAAACCAATATCACATATAACATTCTTGTCCATATGGTACTCTTCATATGAGTATTGCTATCTCTAAACATCAGACTTTAATTGTTTAATCACACTATATTTTTCACTCAATGCTTGGTGAGGGCCACGAGTGATTTTTCTTCCTTGGAAATTTGTCAACTTAACAATTTTTGACATTTTGTCTTGTGGTAGACAACAACAAAATTTTGGAACAACGAAAAAGCTGTTGGTTTGTCTCTCTTACAACCAAGATGGTGGAAGAGGTTTGTTGACATCACCTATGCCAATTGGCTGCATGACAAAGAGAGCCATATGGAGTTGAATGATCATCTAAACTTGTTTTACATAATTAAATTCACTAATTAGTTGGAGGCTAATGAATCTCTACCATTTATGGATGTTTTAGTAAAACGAAAAGGGTGGTATTCTAGCTTGAAAGGTATACAGGAAAAACACGCACAAAAATCTTCATCTTCAAGCCATATCTCACCACTATTCATCATAGAAATTTGGAGTTCTCAAAACACCTATGACTAGAGACATATGGATTGCCAATGATCAACACATATGATCAACAAATAGAGGAAGAGAACAGGGCCAAACCAATACTGATATGCAAATTCTTCCGAAGGCATTTTTACCATACAATGAAGGGATATCCAATAAAATAGCAATTTGTTTGTGGATGAACAGCATAAAATCATTTTTCATTTCTATAAGCAAAATTCATGGGGTGCTCAAGTAGACAAAAGATCTACTTGATCCAAGGACATAGTGGAGTTTATTCATTGTTAAATGGGCATGTACCCTAGATTTTGGTGACGTTCCAAATATTTTGTGGACTTGGAGGGAATGTTCCCAATAATCTAATTAGAGACGAGGGATTAAAATTAAGTGATTCATGGAAGCCTAATGGATAATAATTAATGCTGGTAACTAGCATTAATTATTTTGATGCATTAATTATATCCAATATAGTGCTTGTAAAGGGTTTCCCACCATATGTATGTAGTCAGAGTTATCTATATAAGGAGGTCCTATTTGTAATCTTATCATTCATCCTAATGATGGGCCACAAAGTGTGTCTTGAAATCATAGTTATCAAGCCTAGAAATCTGGAACCATTCGGGCTAGCAATTGTTTTTCCCCAAAGTTTTGAATATTTCAAAATGTTTGGAAAAATATGGTCTGATACATACACACACCATTTAATAAATATGCAAAATTGACAAAGACAATGAAAAACATTAATAATGTAATATAAAATGTTAATATATTTAACATTAAATATATATGATAGTATAAGGTTGTTGGGTGTCTTTAATTTTTTGCAGAAACTATAGCATAATGGATGGTGGATTCTTGAAGTCTCTAATTGCCATATTTTCTCAAAAATATTTGAAATGCTTGGTAGTTGTGTTTTTCTAATTCTTAAATGCAGTTGAGTTTCCAAATTTTAAACGAGAGTTGTGGCTGATCTTACCTAAAAGCAGTTATTTCAATTTTTTTTATTGACAGCTATGTAGAAACTAGTGTTGTGTAATTTATGTTGCTAAAATTAACCTCAAACATCCTATATTAAACACTTACATTTTCACATAAAGTAACAATATTTCCTGATCCCCTGGTAAGCAAGACTGAAGGATTCTGACTCAAGACTTTGATTGGCTTGTGTTGGATTCAACCCTAGAAATGGATAATCAATTTGTGTCAACCAATAAGCCGTTCTTATTCATTTTTGTGTTATATGCCAGCTTCTCTAATTTTACTAGTTTGTGTTAGGCAACAATGATTTATTTGTGCATAAACCACTTTTTTCCCTGGCAAGAGTTTCTGTTATTTACATGTGGCGATTTATAGTTCCTAGTGTGGATTCACTATCTGTTATCTCTCTGGAAGTCTAACAATATATGGATATTGCATCATTCATAAGCTTTCCGGTACCTCGATTGTTGAGTCTCTACATAACTTAAATAATTACCTGAAACAAGTTTTTGATTGAAAATTAATTATAATGCATACCATCTGTTTGTGCTGGCTTCTTAAAGGGATGTTGTTTTATTACTCTATTAATAGAAGTTTTGCAAGTTAAAATGCATGCCGCTATGGTGATAGTCATGTTCATTAGGATGTGAATTCTTGTAGATGATAAAATGCTCATGCAACTTTTAAGCAATGCTTAAAATTCTCCTTTCCAAAGGTTAGCTGTTTGTATTTTTGATCATTTTGAGATTTGTGCAGTTGAGATTTGAAATGTAGGTTTATTTTAATCTATGTGCTAAAATCATCAGAAATGCAATAATATTGGTTGATTAGTGATAGCAATAATATTGGTCAATACATGATCACAATAAGATTGTTCAATACATGATAGCAATAATACTGTTCAATACTTGATGGCAAAAATGCTGGTCAGGACAACTACATGATGGCAATAGCATTAGTCAATACATGTTAGCATTAACATCTTCCAAAGAGTTTCCCTACCTCATCATTTTAGCTTTATTAGCATTAGTCAGTGTAGATGACAATCATGTCTTTGGAGAGATAGGAACCTTACTGTTGAAACGAATTTAGATATCTATCACAATGGTGAATGATCTCAAATGTCTCTCTGTTGTGTCCTTGGTTTTCTTCATAAATGCCTTTATGAATATGCTTGTGTTATTACAGGTTTTGCGTTCGATTGCGCCTCTGCTGGTACAGCCTTTACAATTCAAATTGTTAGCATTACTACCTGGCATCTTTGGTTGTGTATGTCACTGTCATGTTGCTGTCAGATTGGTAGCTTCGAGATGCATTACATCTATGGCAAAAACATTAATGGTAAATGTGATGGGAGCAGTGATGGAAAAGGCCATTCCTATGCTTAGAAATTCATCATCCATTCGAGCAAGGCAAGGAGCAGGCATGCTTATAACATTACTAGTTGAGGAGTTAGGAGTTAAGCTGGTAGCATATGCTCCTTTGCTTGTTGTTCCACTTCTGGGTTGTATGGGCGACAGTGATCACAATGTAAGGCAGAGTGTTACTCGGAGCTTTGCTGCTTTGGTTCCCCTTCTCCCACTTGCTAGGGGTGTTCCATCACCAGCTGGACTCAGTCAAAAGCTATCCTCAAGAACTGCTGAAGATGCTCACTTTTTGGAGCAACTTCTTGATAATTCACAAGTTGATGACTATAAACTTGCTGTAGAACTGAAAGTGACTCTTAGAAGGTAAATATGCACCTAATTCTCTCAAACCCTAAAATTTTGGATATTTTAGGAGTTAGATCGACTCCCTTGTGCATGTGTAAACTTGATGTGAAGTATTTTTTGAAGGAGATGGGCATACAGTTTTCCAATTAAATTAAGTCTCCCTTGTGCTGTGCAAATTTTATGTGATGTTTTTCGAGTAGAATGGGGATGCAACCAATTAAATTCTTGTCCTAGCGATTTGCTACAGTGATGGCTAATTATTCACTTAGTTCCTGATTAATCTTGTCAAAATGTAAATGATGATAAATATATTCCTTATCTTACCAGTTAAGTGTCTAGTTTCTTGTTATGTACGGTGCATGCTTAGACTTGTCAATCAAATATTTGAGATAAAAGTTTATGCTTCTAGGTAAAAGGTAAAAGAGAAATGTTTCTGGAAGAGTTTAATATTGAATGTTTAGCATAATGCAGACAAATTGCAAAATCATTGTGCTATGATTTGCCAAATGCAGATGCTAAGAGTTTAGATTTTTCTTTCAGGTACCAACAAGAAGGTATTAACTGGCTAGCATTTCTCAAGCGTTTTAAGCTTCATGGGATTTTGTGTGATGACATGGGTCTTGGTAAAACACTCCAAGCTTCGGCAATAGTAGCATCTGATACAGTGGAATGCATTGCATCCAAAGTAGACAAAGCTCATCAGCTTTCATTGATTGTGTGCCCATCAACATTAGTGGGTCATTGGGCCTTTGAAATTGAGAAGTTTATTGATACCTCTATTTTAAAACCTGTGCAATATGTTGGATCTCCTCAAGAGCGTTTATCACTTCGGAATCAGTTTTCCAAATATAATACTATTATAACATCGTATGATGTTGTCCGCAAAGACATTGATTCTTTGACGTCTCTTGTCTGGAATTACTGTATTTTAGATGAAGGTCACATTATAAAGAATGCAAGATCAAAAATTACTACTGCAGTCAAACAGTTGAAGGCTGAACACCGTCTCATTCTGAGTGGAACACCAATTCAGGTCTTGTCAATATTTATTTCTCATATGCATTTGAAAGGATAGTGTCAATGAAGTTCTGGTAACTAGATATTTATAGTGGCCATTTCTTGATCGATCACTTTCATGCTCAACTTAGGTTACTCAAATTGGGTTTCACATGGAAGGCAACTAGGAAATTTTCTGTATCAATTGATCCACTTAAGCTCATTTTATTTTATATGCCTATGCTGTGCTTACATGTATTTGGCTGTGCCAACAGAACAATGTCTTGGAGCTCTGGTCACTTTTTGACTTTCTTATGCCAGGTTTCCTTGGAACGGAGAGACAGGTAATTTATGCATCTGGTTGTTTTGCATGGCGCCTTCTGATTATTTCCTAAACCTGCAGGCTTCAAATCGTGCCAATCTAAATGTTCTAATCAATTTCACTGAAGTTTAATCTATGCTATCCTATTTCTTTGAGTTATTGAATTTTGATTTTTTGCAAAGGGTAAAGAATATTTGTGTACAAAAGGGAAGATCTTGTGACTCATTGTTGTTTGGCACCAAGTTCGTAACATGATGTAGCAACCAAGAGTGCATGTTTTTGTCTTCATTATAGTACTTGTAGTATAGTGTAACTGATTGAAAATATTCTAAGTAATTAGTGGTACAATGGCAAAACTATAAAGTGAAGTTGGAGGAATATAACCTTACTGATTATTTGTGTCAGTCACACTGAAGTTCCGAATGATCTGCAGATAAAGTCCAATGTTTGATTCTGTAGATCAGGCTGCAGCTTTCAATAGGCTTATGATCTGGAGTCTGGTAACTGGTCTGATAATGGTATCTATTAGTGTTGGTAAAGAAACTTGTAATTTTTGATGGCAACTATTGGTAACTAGAGGTCATGATCCTTGCTTAGGAAAATGGTTAATTGGACTTTTGGTGTAAAACAGTTTGATTATTTAAGGAGAATAATATAAAATGGAAGAGAAGTTAGTGAAGTGCAACTGTCATTTGACCCACGGGTTAAGGAGAATAATATAAAATGGAAGAGAAGTTAGTGAAGTGCAACTGTCATTTGACCCAGGGGTTAGTTCTCATGTGGGAATCCGGGACAGTTGGTGTGGAGCTCTCTAAGCTTCTGGTTTGGAGTTGTCTGTAAATAATTTACCCTATATAAAATATTCTGTTTTTTCATATATTTTGAATCTCATATCCAATATGCTATCCCCTGAAATTCTGGGGGTCTCTCTAGGTGTCCCCAAAATACATCCCCACTTCTTGTCTCAGAAACCTGATATAACATTGCAATTACTTAGCAATATTGTATGGCCGTTATTCTTCATAGGATACATTGCATGATGTCTGGTTTTTAGTGGACCTTAATAAATAGTTTATTTCTTCTTGTTTTTGAGGCAATTCAAGGCTTACTATGAGGCTTTTTCTCCTCAAGTTTATCACATTTGAAGCTACACTCAATTGATGAAGCATCCGAGGCAATGCAATCTAAGTGATCAGATTAAGTTGACCATGAGGAGAGTACACTGCTAGATCATGAGAGGAGGTTGATTAGGTGGAAAGGATCCTCTTGATTTGGCGTCTAATTAACACAGATCATTATTTCATTTCCTTCTTGGGACCTCTTTCATTTCTAAAAGCCTCGAATCTTCCTAAATAATTTTATGATTTTTCATGGTTTTCTTAGGGGCATTGCATACATTCCTTTGAATGCTATTCGTTGTTGGCCATCGAGATCAGGCTGTATTATGTATACAATTTATGCTGTAACTCGAGAGGGACCAACAATTTGCAAGGATTAACCGAGAAAGTTTGTCCAAAGCATGCTAAAAAGCCAGTCATCAAGCCAAATGATTCATTGTCAAAAGAAAACAGGTTCTATCTAAAGTTGAAGACACCCCCAAAATATTGCACCATGGAGAAAATGGAGAACTGTATGTGGCTACTAAAAGCACAGGCTCTAATGTATAGATTTATGGACACTTTTCCAGGACCCAAGACTTAGGAAGTTTGGGTTCAGGAAAATTGGAAACCAAGCAGTCAGGTGGAGATACTGATGCTGCCCAAACGATACTTTTTAGCAGTCTTTGCCATCAAACAAGAAGAAGATCTCTTGTTTCAAGGAGGGCCATGGTTCTAGTCCATTAGTTACCCAAGTCTCGGGGATGGGGGAACACGGGGATGGATTTCTGGGACAGCAATTTTTTTTTTCAATTATTTGGGATGCCAGGGGGATGGCAATTAAAATAATATGTAAAAATGAATGTTTATATATTTTAACTTTATTGAAAGAAATTTAGGGATTTTAAAATGTATTTAATGTATATTAACCTTTAGGTATTTCCCAGATTAAAATTCAATGTTTTCGGTAAAAATAACAGCTTTTTAAAAGTATAAACATCAGAAAACTTTTTAAAAATAAAAAGATAGGGGATACCCCCTCCAAGTCCCTGAATTGTTCTGGGCATCACCAAAATCTAGGGGATGCATCCCTGCATAACACTGGGTTCTACAGAAATGCCGGTCTATTTATGAAGCATTGGTCTCCGGATTTCACTCCTGCTGAGGCCCTCCCAATCATCATGCCGGTTTGGGTTTATTTGGCCCTTATGCCTAGTGAATACTGGTGAGGATCGCCTTTGAGGAAGATTTGTTCAGGAGAATATATTGCAGCATAGGTTTCCAAGCATCCAGTTCAATTGAAATTATGGAGGTGAGCATCTCCTCTAAAGAGTAGGTGTAATCATGTGTATTCTCTTGGTGAATGCTCAAGGGCTGGGCGTGCCAAACACACACCTCTTTCTAAAGAATCAAATCAAGACGGAAGGAGTAGATCCACTCATCCTACAGGAACTCAACAGTTCCGACCTGAAAAAATCTCGTCTTTCTCTGGGATTATAGGGAGCAAGAAATATGCTTCACCGTATTTTGAGTAAATTGTGCATTCACCGGGATCCTTCAAGGTATGTATGTCTATCCTCTGATTCCCTCAGTGGGGTGTTACTCTGTTTTCTTCTGTATGGAAATGCAATTGTAATTTTCAGCGGTGAACATTTATATCCCCTGTTGGTAATAGAAGAATATCAATGTTTGCAAAAATGTCAGGCTTGATCTTAAAACATAATCTGGGCGACCTATTTTTATGTGAGATTACAGCACTTATACTAATAAAAAAGAAAAAAAAGGAGTTTCTGATTTTAATAACAGAACAGCAGAAGCCCTGGTATAGCTTTGCAACAACTACTTTTTAGGGGACTTAGATTACTTGCAGGGAAAGTTTACTTGGTGTAACTGGAGCAAAGGTCAGAATTATAGTGTGGAAAACATTAACATAATTATAATGTCAGAGCATTGGATGCATCTCAATTTTCAAATATCAGCAAAAGTTGCTAATGCCACTCTATTAGACCACTGGCCTGTAAATTTGTATATGAGGATTCTTTAACAGAAATTAATTTGACCTCAATTATATAGACCAATAACCAATATTTCTATTAAAAATTTATATAAATGGTGGGTTGAGGAGGATTATTTAAGTTTATGCTATGAACAAATTTGTGTGGAAATTAAAGGTACTGAAACAAAAACTTAAAATCTGTAATAAGGAAGGTTTCTGAAGCAGTTAGAAGAACTGTAAAAACAAATCAGAGAGAAGGAATACACACATAGCCAAGAAAAAACTTCTAATCCATCATTTTGCACAAGTGCAACAACAATAAGAACAATAGTGGTGGCAGAAAGCAAGAGAGAAATGGGTAAAATATGGGGGACTCTAATACTATCATTTTCCATAAATTGGTGTTGAATTGGCACTTACAAAAGTCAACAACTCAACTGAGAAAGACAAATGGCTAAACATTCTCCAATCACCAGGAAATTATGAAGTTTGTCACTGAGTGTTTTAAGAATATATTGACAGAGGAGAGTTGCACGGATCAGATAACACAGCTGCAGCTAAGGCTTCTTCAAAATATACCAAAGAGAATTACAGAAAATATACAAAAGAGAATTACAAAAAACGAGAATAAAGACTTGATGGCTCCCATTTAAGAGGACTTAAAAATACTGTCCCCTCCTTTCATCCCAACAAGGCACCAGCACCTGATGGATTTCCTGCATTCTTCTACCAGCATTATCGGGACGTTGTTAAAACTGATCTTTCGAATGTCAGTGAGGAGTCCTGAAGAAATAGAAGAACACTAAAATGCCTGATTGCAACATCATTGGCATTCGTACCAAAGAAAGGATGAGCAAGTGGTCATTATAGACCTATATCCATTTGCAACATGGTATTAAAAACTGTGGTAAACTGGCTGTTTATCTAGGGTATCCAGCTACAGAGACTGAAACGGAAAACCTTCATACTTATTGTGGTATGGGTTGACTCCACAAAATCACGATTTTTGGTGAGTAACTAACTGCAGTTACTCGCCAAAAACCACAGTTTTTGGGTTCAAACCGGGTAGCTCGATGTTATAAAGATTTAAGATCAAAAAAATAATTTTTTTGCCATTTTGCTTGTTTGCGATTTATCATTGATTCATTTTAGGCTTTCAACTTTTTTCTCTTCTTGTGATGCACTCCTCCAGTGCTCACAATTCAAGGGTTTTCAGTTTCAAGTTTGACTGCTCGTGATTTAGGTCTTTTCATTCTTGAGTTCAATTGCTCGCAATTTAGGACTTAAGCATTTTGAGTCTCAACTGCTTGAGCTAGCGATTTAGGTAACATACTAACAACCATGCCTCATGCCTTTTGGATATCAAAAATTGTATGCCAAAGGCTTTTATAAATTTTGATAAATTTCTTTGACAATAGTCTAGACTCTAGAAGATGTATGATTATTTCTATGACACAGTATAAGTGTACACAACTCATTCTAGTTATATTTTGAGTGCCGGATCATTTCTTTGACACAATACAAGTGTACACAACTTATTTATGTTATATTTTGTGTGGTTTGTCGTCAAATAAATTTATCAACATTTGTTAAATTCTTAGGAATACTTTTTTCCTGCTATATTTTAGCCCGGTCCTAAATCTTTATAATCTCGAACTACCATTTGCTTAATAGTTAATGAGGATGGATTTTCATTTTTCCTCTATTTTTTATTCTTATTTTCCAATAAATTTGGAAGGCACTCGATGGATTCAGATTGTTTGCTTAAGTTTTGAAGATATTAGAAGACAAATAAAGGGCTTCAATGAGAAACCTCAATTGACTTGGGAAGACTCTACTATTAAATACTCGGGACTCAGGTGTCCCAAGTGTTCAATGCCATGGGTGGCAAGTTGGGAGACCTTGCTCATTTAGGACGAGACAATGCCTGAAGAAATTCATAACTACATGAACATCCTACTTGAGGTGGTCATTTTGAATGACCAAGCACATTCATCATGACGAGGCATTGGTAAGGAGGCTAGTGGAGAGGAAGGCAAGATCATGGAAGATATAATCTTTAGAGTCTTCAGTGTATCTATAGTGTATAGATTTATGCTACCGGCTGGTAGCATATATTTGTGCTTGGGTAGAATATTTTTAAATAGTATATAATTATGTTTCACAGTTTTAAGTTCTCAACTTTGACCTATTCCATGATATCTTTCTTGTTCTAATCATGTAGTATGTAGTGAGCTGTTGTAAAGATAAGATAAGATAAATATATTAAATGTCCAAAGAGTGACCACAAAAGTAGGTCAATGGGATTGCGCCAATACAAAGTGAAGAGAACCCAGCCAGAGAACCAAAAAGTCCTTGAAAACAACCAAAAAAGAGAGGAAGTAGGAGGAAAAGAAGAATGGGCAGAAAGAGAAGGGCCCGGAAAAAGCTTGTAGAGACTAGCAAAACCCGAACATGCAGAAGAGGAGTAGGAAGAAAGAGGAGGCAGGAAGGAGACCCCCTCAACTAGCATCCAAGGACAAATGAAAGAAGCTACTAATGTGCTGAAGCCCGGAATTAGAGACTCTAGGAGATCTAGGGTGCCGATGCCCGAAGGGGGGAGCAGCTCTTCGTGTACGTCTGGCGGATCTCAATGGTCATCTATGAGAAGATGGTCTTGACCTCGTATGCGTCTGGGCGTCCTTGCTCTGTGAGAAAATGCCTCGAGTCCGGATTGATCTCGTTTGGTAATCAGGGTTGGTATCACTCAGTTGTTAAGTGCCCCTCCCAGGGGAGATCCCAGGGGAGAGCACTGTAAAGAAGGAAGTGATCTGCTGATTAATTGTCTTTCTAGAAGGAGGTTGAAGGGTCTCCTCCCGAAGCTAGCATCATGCAGATAGAGAGCAAGGCATCTTTGGTCATAGTATCTGAAGAAGTTGGTGAAAGTCGGACGCTCTCTAAATAGGCAGTGAAATCTCCCTCAAATCTCGTAGTAGATGGGGCACTGGAAAATGAAGTGCTCTTTCGTTTCGATCTCTTGGAGGGAGCAGAGCTGGCAAATCCGTTCGGAATGGTCAATTTGATGATTGCTTTCAACCCGGAGCCTATGAGAGCCAACCCTAAAATAATCTCAAAATTACTTGTGGTCATTTCAATATAGACATCTGTAAATACATCGTTTGCCTTTTAATGATAGACAAGCTTTTTAAATTTGGAGGAACTGAAATGATAATCTGTTTCCTAATGTAACTGAAATAAATATTTTGTATTCTTCTTTGGTTGAAAATTAATGGAAAATATACTGGTGTTCTCTACATTCATTTTGTATGTCATTTAAGAATGGTTTATATGTTAGTTAAACTTATTTTTGATTTGTTTTTAAAGCAGCACTAAAGTTGTCGAGTCTTGTGTATGGGTCAAAATTTTGGTCTGTCGAGTAGTTGCCGAGTACGAGTTTTTAAACTAGGGTTTATAAAATCATAGCAAAGATGATTGCTAGCAGGCTGAAGCCTCTTCTTTAGAAAATTATCTCCCATTCTCAATTGGCATTTGTCCCTACAAGAAGAATGGAAGCCAACATTGGCTCAATTCAGGAGGTCATTCATTTCTTGAACAATCAACTTAAGTCAGGTGTCCTTATCAAGGTAGACATATCCAAAGTGTCTGTCCGTTGCAAATGGGGTGCAATATCTTCTACTCTCAAGGGTTTTTAGTTTGGAGAGGTGTTCATATTTTTACAAAATCTCCTCAAATGGAGATACTGGGGAGCAATTTATTTCATCTAGAGGGTTCAGGCAGGGTGTTGTAGGAGCATCCAAGGGGTATCAAAAACATGTAGGGGCGTGTTCATGTAGACTAGTTAGCATGGTTATCGTTTTGGCATGGCAGAAGCTGATCTAGGGGAAACATCAACAGTCTAGCACTTGGGCATCAAGTATATCAGAGTTTACAGTTTTGGCATGGTAGAAGCTAATCCAATGGAAGCATTTACATTCTAGCATCTAGCAGTTAAAGGGCATCATGAAGTTTTTGGTTCAGATTTGTACAAAATAAACACTTCAAGATTCTTCTTCTCTTCACACAATAAACTCATTCCGGCATTATATTATTTGTAAATCCCATACAATTGTATAGGCTATGAAATTCCTATAGAACAAATCCCGACCTTGTCTCAACCACAAGCCTCTCCTATAACAACTGCTCTAAGTTAAGAAAGTTGTTAAAACAACTCATGTAACTATACAAAATAATATTTCATACTATATGTATGCTCACTGATATTAATTTCTATCTACATACTATTCTATGTATGCACTAATATTTCCTAACATTCCCCCCTTAGTGCGAAAATGGGGAGTAAGCACACCATTGGTATTGGAAACAGATACATGTGTCCTTATAGGATACAAGTTTTACGCCTGCAGTTTTGCTATTCTAGATATCTGTTGCACATGATCACCTACGTATGAAAATTCACTTTCTGCTTTCACTTCTAATGAATGCTCTTTCTCCAGCTGACCATACTTCCACCCATTCACCTACATATAGGAACTCACCAATTCCCGCTTTCACTTCTAGTGAGTGCTGAGCTTCTCATTGGCTGATCGATGTAGAAGTACGACAGGCAAGATCAGTGTAGTTGGCTGCTCTCCTATTCATTTGTTTACAATATCTATGATCTGTACATTTTCTTCTTTAATCTCAGCTGGGGATTGGCTACATTGTTTTATTTTTGTGCACACCACACATCACAAACATACATAGAAAATGAAAAGTTGTGCCACTAATGCGTTTGTGTGGCCCCATCTCTAGCCATACATCACAAATGTACACAAAAAATGAAAAGTTGTGCCACTAATACGTTTGTGTGGACCCGTCTCTAGCAGTTGATGAGAGGTCATTGACGGACCTCCTTCCTTTGATTCCTTTAGCTTTCAGTGGACTTAGCCTAGATAGATCAATGAAACAGTTCTCCCCCACAATTTTGACAAACTCAATGGATGTCGCTTTCAACCGAAAATGCATCCATTTACAATGAGTTATTTTTTTTAATATATTTTTAAAGTTTTTTTTGACACTTTTGACTATCGACGCACAATTTCTCTATTTTGACTGACTCAAGACATAACAATATCATTAGACAATGAATATATTATGAACTCACATGATTCTAATAAAATAAAATGACTTCAATAGGTATTTTTTATAACTTGACAACCTTTGCAATGACATTAACACACAATACCAATGTTTAGACTTGATGTATTAGTGACCGATAGCAGATAACTCGAAACAAACCGACTTGGAACATGCAGCCAGGAATGCACATAGGTGTATTAATGCTTATGGAAGTATTTGCCCATTCAGTGTTCACATAGCTAACATAAATGGAAGAACAGTGCATGAGGGCAATATTTATATCTCGTACCTCACTGTCTAGAGAGGCACAAAATGAAATCCACCACGCACCAATAGTCGATTCCAAGCACAGGTCAATATGTAAATGGAAAATGACAAGAGCATATAAGTCATATATTTGCATACGAAATTTCTTATCTTAATGCCCACGCTTCACCTCTCACGCTGGATTTGGAGATCCTCACTTTGACTTGCACTTGAAATGTTAAAATGACGATGCTTATATAGCATATTGAACAGTTATACGGTTGTTAAACTGTGCAACCAATTGTAACTTCCTCTTAAAATAAATACACACCCTGCCTGTGTCATTCAGACAACGTAGTTTTTGCCTTATGGATTCTTTCTTCTCTTTGCATCTTCTAACATTGGTATCAGAGCCCCAAAGGTTGTAGTTCGAGGAAGCCTTGAAGAGGCACGAACAACAAACTCGAGGAAGCCCTAACAAGGCACGAGTTTGGCAAAACGGTTCGAGGGCATCGTGGTTCGAAGGTGTAGCCACCAACAAAGTCGTGGCAGTCGCAAAACCTCAGAGGAAAACGAAAACGTGAAGGGACTCCTGAAAAAACGTGAGTCGCAAAAATCGTGGAGTTGCTCAGGGATTCGTGAAGACACGTGAAGAGTAAAAACGAGTTGCTCGTGGTTTGCTGGAGGAAATACCACAGTCGCAAGCAAAAATCGTGGAGTTGCTAAAGGATTCATGAGTTGCAAAAACGTGGGCATCGTATGCTCAGACGAGGGTAGAACCTGCAAAAATCGTGGGTTTATGCACAGAACATGAGCAGCAAACGTGAACAGTAAAGGTAGCAAAAGATTTTATAAAATGTTATAATTTTTCACCTACCTGCCACGTATTTGCATTTTCCTACGGCCACGCATATTATTCATTCATTTAATATTTTTGGCTGGAAAAGAATACTTTATTGTGGGGCAAACTTTTATTTTATTATTTTCAATTACTTTGGAATAATAAAATGTCAAACATTGCAAATTTAATTTTGCCGGATACACAAAAATTAACGGGCACGAATTTTAATGTGTGGAGCCATAAGATCTTGACACTGGCAGAATTTCGTGGTTTTGAGAAAATAATCACGGGTGTCGAGAGTAGACCTGCAGCGAATTTCGATGATTATGACAAACGTCATCGAGAGGCTCTTCTATTATTAAAATTGTCGGTATCGGATGAATTGATACCTGAGGTCCGGAATGCCACTGAGGCGACTAAATTGTGGGTCAGTCTGAAGGACAAATATCAGACGTCGGAGAAGAGTCGGGTTCTATACCTCAAAAATATGTTTTTTTCGGTAAAATTACAAGGTGGATCACTGTCTGAGCACCTACTTCGGATGAAAGATCTTCGAGATCAGCTTGCTTCCATCAACAAGCCGGTTGATGATGATGATATGGTGGCTCTCATTTTAAACAGTTTGCCCTTCTCGTATGACTCGTTCGTGGAGGGTCTTCATTTAGTGGGCGAGAGCCAAACTCTTACGTTTGACAAGGTGAGTTCCTACCTGTTGCAGAAGGAACGGAGACAGACACAAGTTCAAGAGTCTAGGGACAATCTGAGAGTGCATTTTCTGCACAGTCCAAAGGAAAGTGGAAGCGACAGGCTGATGCGTTGCCTTCCTCTCCTAAATTTTCGGTAAAGTGTTACTATTGTCATAAACTTGGTCATGTGAAGAAGGATTGTCAGAAGCGACTAAGTGCCCTGAAGAAGCGGAAAGGGCAAGCACATGTGGCAACAATTGAGCAACACGAGTCAGAAGATGAGTATGCCCTCATGACATCTTGCTTGGATGGTGGCAGCCCTACATGGTGCTGGTTTTTTGATTCCGGCGCATCACGACACTTAACGTGTCAACGAGATTGGTATGTTACTTTTCATGCTAATTCATGTTCTTCTGATTCAGTTACTTAAGGGGATGGGAGATCACATGCTGTGGAAGGGATTGGGGATGTTCGTATCATGTTAAATAATAACACTCAATTGCTTGTGAAGAGTGTTAGATATGTGCCTAACATGAATAAGAACCTGTTATCCATCAGTCAGTTAACTGATAATCCTCATATCTCTGTAAACTTTTCTAGTAAACAATGTATTGTGTCTGATGTTAAGCATAATAAGGTGGTTGCCCTGGGAATTGGGCATGGAGGTTTGTACAGACTCGTTGATCCTGCCACGGTTAACTTGCATGCCTTAGTTGTGGTAGAAAATACTAGTGTTTTGTTGCATGAAAGATATGGGCATCTCAATCTTCCGTATTTGGCCCGTCTTCATAAAGACAACATGGTTGTTGGTTTGCCTCCTATCCAGGAAAAGCAGGATATGTGTGTTGGATGTTTTGCAGGCAAACAAAAGCGGAAACCTTTTCCTCATGAAGGTGTTTGGCGTGCAAAGGGGCTCTTAGATCGTGTCCATGCAGATCTATGTGAGCCATCGTGGAAGACTCCCACAGTCCTTGGTGCACGTTATTTTCTTGTATTGGTGGATGATCACTCTCGGCGGATGTGGATCTATCTCTTGAAAAAGAAGTCTGATTGCTTTGCTTCTTTTGTCAAGTTCAAGGCATTGGTGGAGAACTAGACCAGCCGGCGGATAAAGACTTTAAGATCCGATAATGGGGGTGAATTCACTTCTAAACAGTTTGCTGTTTTTTGTGAGAAAGAAGGGATTCAGCGTCAGTTGACAGCACCATATACTCCCCAACAGAATGGGGTGGTTGAGAGGCGAAATAGAACCATCATGGAGATGGCCCGGTGTATGATGCACAGTCGTGGAGTGCCATACACATACTGGGGAGAAGCTGTTAATACAGTGGTCTATATCCTCAATCGCAGTCCTTGCAAAGCCTTGCAGGAGATCACACCAGAGGAGGCATGGTCCAAAATCAAACCAAAGGTATCAACTTTTTGTATTTTTGGTTCAGCTGCATATACTTTGGTTCCTGATCGTAAGAGGAGTAAACTATATTCCAAAAGTTCTAGATATTTCTTTGCTGGTTATAGTGATCATTCTAAAGCATATAGATTGATTGATAAATCATTATTAGTTGTGATGTTGACGTAAAAGAAACAGAGTCTTTCTTTGGCTGTAATTAGCAAATAGACCAGCAACATGGCAGCGATCAGCAAGGGGTGGTCACAAAGATTGGTTCTCTTTCCTTGCCTGATGACGAGTCTGGTCATTCTCCTACTCCTCCACAGACTCCAATACAGTCTATGCTCTCTCCTACTGAGTCTTTTCCTTATCCTAGAAATCAACTTGCGTTGGTTTCACCTCCGGAAGTCCCACTAGCTTCCGAATCCTCATTTCAGTGACGGCCCAAGTGGTATTATTCCATTATTTAGGATTTGACATGAGACGATTTGTCTCCACTCTTAGATGGCTGGTCTCGCAGACCTGGCAAGAGGATTGATTACTCTGAGCAAGCTCAATTTGCTCTTGTTTTTGATCTTCTCCATATTCGCGAGCCACAAAAATACTCTGATGCACGAGGCATACTAGAATGGGACACTGCCATGCAAATCGAGTATGATGCCTTGATTAAGAATGATACCTAGAATTTGGTGCCATTACCTCAAGGTAAACACCCTATTGGTTGTAAATGGGTGTACAAAATCAAGTGTAAAGCAGATGGTACTTTGGATAAGTACAATGCTCGACTTGTTGCAAAAGGTTTTTCGCAACAGGAGGGGATAGATTATGTGGAGACTTTTGCTCCTACTGCAAAGATGGTCACTTTTCGGTTACTTCTTGCCTTTGCTGCTCAGTTTGGTTGGAAAATATAACAGATGGATGTGAAAAGTGCATTCTTGAATGGCGATTTGGAGTAAGAAGTGTATATGACTCAACCTAAGGGTTTTCAGGCATGTGGTCGTGAGCATCTGGTATGCAGGTTGATTAGTCCTTGTATGGGCTTAAGCAGGCTCCTCGAGCTTGGTATATTAAGATCGATACACATCTCAGAGATTCGGGCTTCAAACGAAGTCATTCTGATCTGAATCTCTATGTCAAAAGCACAAATGATGACATTGTGATTCTTATTGTTTATGTTGATGACCTTGCCATCACAGGCAGTGGAGATGCTGCGATTCATAAGGTAAAATCAGATTTGTGCATTGCTTTTGACATGACTGATTTAGGCCTCCTTCATTATTGTCTTGGTGTAGAATTCTGGCAACAAGATCACTTGATTTTCATTTCTCAAGTTAAATATGCCACGAATCTTTTGCAAAAATTTAAGATGTATGATTGTAATTCATCATATACACCTATGGAGGTCAGGCTGAAACTTTCAGCTCATGATGATTCACCACTGGTCGATGAAACATTGTACAGACAGTTGGTAGGTAGTTTGATCTATCTCACCACTACACGATCGGATTTGTGTTTTGCTGTGAGTTATCTTTCTCGTTTTTGGTCTAAACCGAAACTCATTCACTGGGGAGCAGCAAAACGTGTGTTAAGGTATGCCAAAGGAACTCTTGACTTCGGCATCTTATATCAAAGAGTTGCAGATTTCACATTGATTGGCTACACAGACTTTGATTGGGGAGGTTCAGTGGATACTCAGAGATCTACCATTGGATATATCTTCTCTCTTGGTCCAGGAGTTATTTCTTGGCAGAGTAAGCTTCAGCCCACTGTGGCTATCTCTTCCACAGAAGTAGAATACAAGGCTGCTGTTAGTGCTGGTTGCGAAGCGGTATGGCTTCGTCAGATTTTGGTTGATTTTCAGTTTTCACAGGTCATTGCTACACCTCTTTCACTTTTTTGTGATAATCAAGGTGTGTTGAAGATGGTCAAAAATCCTATCTATCATGCCCGCACTAAACATATTGAGATTCATCATCACTATATTCGTCAATTGGTTGACTCAGGTGAAATCTCTCTTCATTTCTGTCCTTCCCAGGAGCAGTCTGCTGATGTATTACTAAACCTCTTGGTGCTTTCTTGTTTGTCAAGTTTTCGGGATAAACTTGGTATAGTTTCTAGGTTAGTCATTAAGAGGGGGTGTTAAAATGATGATGCTTATATAGCATATTGAACAGTTATACGGTTGTTAAACTGTGCAACCAATTGTAACTTCCTCTTACGATAAATACACACCCTGCCTGTGTCATTCAGACAGTGCAGTTTTTGCCTTCTGTATTCTTTCTTCTCTTTGCATCTTCTAACATGAAATATTCAAATCTCTCAGGAAGATAAGACAATACTGTGAATCACATGCCTCTTTAAGGCATGTTCTTTCTTTTGGAAATGTCCTTCACCATACAAACCACACAAGTGAAAATGGATCGGTTAACACTCCTCCAAATCACTCGCACGCAAGACAATAATCAGGGAAGTACAACGTAAAAGAGTAGAACGAACAGATTGAAGCATATGGAGCACTCAGCATAGCTATCAAGAGAATTATTCAACATTGGCACTAGCAGATCTGCATGGAGTCTTTATTCAGACTATTGCGTTCAACTCTGACTACTCGACTTCTTCCTTATCAGTTTCTTTCTTTCGTGTCGCAAAGTATAGAATAACGAGCACTGTAACAATCACATTGGGGCACAATTATTATGATTCTTTTTTTTATGACTTATCTGGCAACGAGGATCATGGCGACTAGCATGTAGATTACTTGGAGCAGGCGGCAGATTTTGATTCCAACTAGCACAAAAAGATATACTAAACAAATTTGAACACTGTGTATTAATCGTATACAGCATGAGCTACTGAGTTTTAAAGAAAATAGGCTTAACTTTAATTTCTCCAAAGTAGAATGTCATGCCACCATCCACAGGTGCAGTAGAGGACTACAAATGCCCCTAGTAAAGCTTTAAAATTCCATTACGCTGCTCTAAGTTTTTACCTGCTCTGATACCAAATGAAGTTTTTGGTTCAGATTTATACAAGAATCTTCTTCTTTTCACACAATAAACTCATTCCTCCTTTATATTATGCGTAAATCACATACAATCATATAGGCTATGCAATTCCTATAGATAAGGAACAAATCCCTACTTTGTCTCAACCACAAATCTCTCCTATAACAACTCCTCTAAGTTAAGTGAGTTGTTAAAAACTTAAAACAACTCATGTAATTACACAAAATAGTATCTCATACTATATGTATGCTCACCAATATTAATTTCTATCCACATGCTATTCTATGTATGCACTAATATTTCCTAACACATCAATTATATCAGAGAGGATCTGTTTCAGTCAGCAACATGTTTCCAACTCAATTGGTTGAGTCAATTGACTATTAGCGGGATTTAGGTGGTGGTTGCAACTGTTGGGGACCTGAAAATGATAGGTTATGGTACAAAGGTAGAAAGGGCATGGAGAATACCTCCGAAGTGGAATATGATTGCATGTTTAGCTTCTCTTTGGAAATTCATGTATTTAAAAAAAATGGCATTGGATGTCTAGCTAGTTTATAGCTTCTGGAAGTTTCAGCCCTCTGCATTGTTAAGAAACCGCCAGGGCAGTTTTGCAAGCTCAAGTGACAGTTTTGAAATCGCTGGGGTGGTTTCATAACCGGTGGTCTGCATAAAGGGTTGGTTTTAAAACTGTTGGGGCGGTTACACAACTGCCCCTCTTCATAAAGTGCAAGTTTTGCTCACGTCAGTTTTAAAAAGAGAGTAATGGCCCAAAATGATTAGTTTTTCATCTTTGGGCATCTACAAGATGCGTGGAAGTTCAAAGAGGCACCCTGGGAGTCAAAGGTAGCGAGGGAAAGATCTAAACTAGTTACTTGGGAATAGCCTTAGTTGGACAGATGAAAAAGGAATAGATCAGGAAGGGGAGAGAACAGAGTTAGCTAGGGGATTCCTTGGGACAGCCTGAGAAAGGTTCAGAGCAGAACATAGAGTATATCAAGTCCAATTGAGGGACTTTACTGTAGTGTGTTTCCCATTTTCACTTATGTGTTTCAATAACGAAGACAAATAAAGTCTTTGTATGTGCATGTAATCTCTGTAATACTTCTATAAATTTAATGAAGTGTGAGTTATGGTTTCAACTTGAGTGTGTTGTGTTTGAAAGTCTCCCCGCTGATGTGTGTTGAGTCTCGTTTGTGGGGAAAGGTTTTCCTTACTTGGATTCCTTAACTTTAACTTGCATCATTTGGTATCAGAGCTGGTTGTGTTCTGCTTAGTTGAGGGTGTGAGGCTCTAGTTGAGTCAGTTGTAGAATGTGAAAGAGTCCTACATTTTTGAGAGTAGTGAGTGGTGGAAATAGTACTCATAGGAGTACCCTTTGGGAGAGGATGTTGAACATCTAGAGTTGCACCTTGTAGAGGAATCCCAACAAGATTGGATGATATGGAGGTTGCACCATGTAGAAGAGTTGTAGAAGATTTGAGTGAAGATGAAGGGGAAGCACCCAAAGTTCAGATTGAGGAGTTGGTTGCAAAGATGGGAATTTTCCTAAAGGAGAAAAAGGATGTTGTTGATAAGAAGTGCTTAAACGAATGTGAAGGTAGAACTCCAAAGGTGAGGCTATCCATACGTGAGAGGAGGAATTTGCTCTACATTGTGTCAGTGGGTAGAGAACAAAGCGTGGAAGCAATGGTTTAGAGAAGAGTCAAAAGAGAGGAAAAGTGACCCAAAGTTACAGATTGCAGCAGTTGAGAAGATGTAAGAAGAAATGGTGTCCAAATTGGATACCTTGGAAAGAAGACCAACAAGCAAAGAAAAGTGTGTTTTTGAGAAAAAGAAGCCTATAGAGCTAAAAGGAAAAGAGCAGTAAAAGAAAGAGACCAACAGGGATTGCGGTGAAAGGAGGTGGTGAGCCCTATAGCAATCTCCCTTTGTTTTTGTTAGCATATGCAAAGAGAAGAAAGAACTCAGAGAAGGCAAATTGCACTGTTCAAATGACACATGCAGAGGTTTATTTATATGTGAAGTGATGGTTGCAGAGTGGTTGAACAGTTACCAACCGAACAACTACATAACTGTTTTACATGCTATATAAAGTGTTATATTTTAACACCCCCTTTTAATGACTAAACCGGAAACAAGACAAAATTTGTCCCGAAATTTTACAAATTTTATAAAGCCCATATGTTTAGTCATTACATCTACAAACTGTGCCATAAGTTGTACTTTCAAATCAGCAGTCCATGACTGTGTTGCGGTTGTCGAATGAAGAACCGCAAAACAAAAATATGTTCCCATGAACAAAGGATATGGCAAGTGGTCCATTGGTTCTCTGTTACGTGATTCATTGACCAATGATGAATCACCAATGGCTGATAGTGTTAGCCCCATCTCTAGAGTGCTGAAATCAGAACCTCGAAGATGTGGATTGAAAAGTCTATTCCAGGCTTGTGTAGCCTGCAGGAGTCTGTACAAAGAGTCAATTATCCTACAATCGAAGTCACCTCGATCACGTCCTTGCACCACCATGTAGTGCTCATCCAACTTTTTCAAGAAGAGAAATGTGACCATCTATGCAGTAGGAGTTAGAACCAACTCCGCAATAGTAGGAGAAATAACCATCTCCGTCTTAGCAATGGTCTCCATCTCAGCAGTGATTTGAGTGAGAATCAATTCCTCATCTATTTGCTCATCTATCCCCCTCTATTGGGAAAGATCCTTCACAACACAATGAACAAATTGTTCATGCTCTATTGTCCCTCGAGCAAGGACCTCTGAGTGGGTGGCTGAGCATGCCATCTCACCATGCATCATCAGTGCATTTGGAATAGTGGATGCTCCCTCCACAATAGGTGCATGTAGGTTGACTGTATCCAAGTCAACAGATTTGTGAGGAATGGCTTCCTCCTAAGGCATTGCAGCCTCCTGCACATCTTGAATGGTGGAGCTTTCCTCCACACATGCATTCATGTTGATTGCAGCCGCATCAACAAGCCGATACTGACCACCTTGCCCAATACCAAGGGCAATTATCCGTCTCTGTTTCACATCAGAGACAACACACTTCTTTCCACATAAATCCATAGAAATATTGGGAGTTTTAGTCAATTAACAAATAGATAGAAGATTCATTTGTAAAGAAGGTACATATCTAACATTCCGTACCAACAATTTATGAGCATTATTCAATACAATGCATATATCTCCTATCCCTTCTACTGCAAGTGATTCTCCATCAGTTAGCACCATTGATTCAAAACAAATATTTGCAGTAAATGAAACATACTAGTCCCTACGACATGAAAAGTGTGTAGACGCACCAGATTCAATGATCCAGCAACTGGTACCACTGTCATTCGATCACGATGTCGTAAGATAGTAAAGAACATGCCTGTCATCCGAATCCCATTCATATGCAACTGTTGCCACATGTTCCTCATCACATGGCTTTTTGTTCTGCTGCGAAAGATCATACGTACGCTTCCGACAAGCCTTCTTGAGGTGCCCAATCTTGTGACAGTAATAACATGTGACCTAATACTGAGTGGAAGACTCACCAAATTGATGTTTCCACTTTTTCTTTGACTGAGTGACAAGAGCACTCTCTGAATGGTCACAATTAGATTCTGCCTGAAGTTGTGTCCGCTCCTTTTGCAACAGGTAGGAACTCACCTTGTCAAACGTGAGTGTTTGACTTTTAGCCATTAAATGGAGTGCCTCCACAAATGACTCATATGAAGAAGGTAAGCTGTTCAAAACCAAAGTTACCATATCATCGTCGTCCACTTTTTTGTTGATGGAAGATAACTGGTCTCAGAGGTCATTCATCCGAAGTAGGTGCTCAGACAACGATCCACCTTCTTGTAACTTTACCGAAAAGAGCATATTCTTCAGGTATAACACCTGACTCTTTTCTGATGTCTTATATTTATCCTTCAGACTGGTCCACAACATGCTTGTTATAGTAGCATTCCACACTTCCAGTATCAAATCATCCGACACCAATAACTTGAGAAGCAATAACGCTTCCTTATGCCATTTGTTATAATCCTCGAAGTTCGTCGTTGGTCGACTTTCATCACCCTTGATTATTTTATCACAATCATGAAACTCTGCGACCGTTAAAATCTTATGACTTTAAACATTGAAATTAGTGCCCGTTAACTTTTGTGTCTCCGGCAAAGTCAAGTGTGAAATATTTGCCATTTTATTTTTCCAAAATAACGGAAATAATAAAATAAAATTTTGCCCCACACTTAATAAAATATCTTTTTCTAGCAAATATATTTTTGACTCCTCACCAATAAAAACAATATAACTTTATTCTAGCAAATATGAAAATACAATATTTGCCCACTTAATAAAAAGTGTGCCCACAATTATTACTTATTCCACCAAGTAATATTAAAATCATAGTTGCAGGGAGACACGTCCCCCACCTACGGGTACACGTACCGGGTATGTCTCCTGTACGCGGGAACCTTTGTTAACGTCTCCTCCCGTCTCCCCACACAAATTTTGAAGATAATCAAAAATTTGTGCAAGAGATGTTGAAATTACTGTCTGCAGAATTAGTGTGTTTATTACTGCCTGCAGAATTAGTGTGTTTATTACTGCCTACAAAATTCTTGGAGTCCAGCATTGAGAATGTGTCAGTAGGACTCTATACAGTTAACAACAATGAGAAGCTGCATCTTAATACAATTAACAATAAAAATGAGCTCGAAACAAATTTTGAGATCATAGTCATGACCATAAAGGATGAAAACACGCACTTCTCTCCCAATTCTGCACCTCACCATGCACACGTAGTAGCCTTGTGCTTGATTATGAATGCATTAAATCCTGAAGTGCAGTTTATTCTTAAGATGGAATCAATGTCTTATGTGGATACTTAGTAATCTATAATAGAAATAGTGCATTCTGAATCTAAATAAATTAATAATGTACAATAGTATTTTTCTAGTAATTTCATATATATTGCCGTCTCCCCGTACCTGTCTCCCACTTTTCTAAAAAATGCCGTACCAGTACCCGTACCCGTCTCCATGTACTCGTACCCGTACCCGTCTCCTGGTAACTATGATTAAAATTAATTGCTCCACCAAATTGTATGAAATTAATTATGCGAAGGTGAATACCTTTTTTGAAAAATAATATTATTTCACCGACCTTCTTTCAAAAGGAAGAAACCACACGACTTTGCCTTTGAGTTTTTCTGCCACGATTTTGCCCCCAAGATCAGCGATCTGCTCTCCAGGACTATGTGAAACTTCTGCCCACGACTTTTGCTGTCACAAACTTCGACCACGAGTATCTGGAGACTGCTTCACGATTGCAACTTCACAGTTGCAATGCTAGGCCCACGTTTTTCTCTCCAGCCCATTGGGTTTTTGCGATTCTGCCCAGCAACAGGTGCTCAACTTTCACTTGGACGATTGCCCTTCGATTTTGCCCACGACTGGGAACCACGATTTTTGATGTGACACACGATTTTTGCAGTTTCCTCTGGTGCCCTACGCAATTGTTGTCTTTCCACGTTTCAATGGTGATACTGCGACTTCTACGTTTTTTTCTTTGCTCAGGCCTACTTCCCGAATTTTCGCTGGGACTCTACTGTGATGAGCAACCACGACTCTTCCTGGCGCTTCACACGACTTTATCTTCACCACGATCTCTGCTGATTCGAATGGCCAAATTCGTGCCTTCTCTAGTCCTAGCGTTCCTCGAATTTACTCTCAAATACCTTCACGTTCTGCTACAGTTCGTACCCATGTCGGGGCTTCCTCAAACCTCATACAACACTCTCGTGCCTCGTCCAAGAGCTTCCTCGAACTGCAACCTTGGTCGCTCTGATACCAATGTTGGAATATGCAAAGAGAAGAAAGAACTCACAGAAGGCAAACTGCACTGTTCAAATGACACAGACAGAGGTTTATTTATATGTGAAGAGGTGGTTACAGAGTGGTTGAACAGTTACCAACTGAACAACTACATAACTGTTTTACAGGCTATATAAAGTGCTATATTTTAACAGTTTTTGGGTAGAAAAAGAGTGGAAGACCTAATGAAGTGGATAATGGAGCTGGAGTATTACTATGAGGAGAAAAGGATTGAAGGCCCCAAGAGGGTAGAGTTGGGAAGCACAAGGTTGTGCAATGTTGCAGCTGTGTGTTAGAGAGATCGCCAAGAGGAGACAAAAAAAAATGAAAATAAAAGATTAGAAGATGTAACATTTGGTTTCTGAGTTGATGGATCAATTAGTTCACTCAACAATGCAAGTAGAGTGGTTGGGGAAGCTTCAGATATTGATGTTAAGAGTGAAGATAAGATTGCTTTGAAAGGCAATGAGAGAGTGAAGTTGCCAGGTGAGCAACTCAAATCTGATTTATGGAACAACAAAGAGAAGGTAGGTCATGAGCAGCCCACAGAAAACAAAATCCTCATGAAAGATGATAGAGATAGAGTAAGAGGAAAAATATTACATACTTTCAGTAGAGGCGACAAAATATTTTGATGATGGAAGGAAACATGGAGATATGTTGATTGAAGACCATCCATATGAGTAGAGGAACAAAAGCAATTTAAGAATGGCAACAGGGCATTAATAGAGGTTGCTGAAGTTAAGAATGGATCATTGATAGTCTATCATATGACCGCAAGCTATGATGAGAATGAAGGCAATGGTAAAGTGTTGGACAACATGTCTATAGGGCATGATAAAGGGGTGGAGAAAGTGTTTGTGGGAACTCTTGATTTTCATAATGTGGTTGATCTACGTGCATGTCCAACAATGGAGAAGATGTATAAAGAGAGGCAAAGGTGCAATCAGTCACACTCATGTGCATGAGAAACCAAGAGAAGCAGTGGAACAAGAGGAAACTATTGCAACAATAGTTGAAAAGATGTTTGATACAGATATGACAGCAGTAGAGAATTGTTTTCGTGATGACATAAAGGTAATAAAGAGTGGGAATTTGATGGTTCTACAAGTTATTCTACAAGTTGGAGGTGGGAGAGAAGACTCTCATAAAAGAGATTAAACAAGATTGGCAAGAAGGAACACCTTCTCAATAGGATAGTTGTGGATACAAAAGGATATGCATTCATTCTCCATTTTTGAGAGACATCTTGAGAGATGTTGTAGAAGGAAAAGTTCAAAAATTGGTGGTAAAGGTTGATCCAAAGAGCATTTGGGCCACAAGAAAGGAGGAAGAATGTCGCCCATTTGTCATGAAAGAATAAGATAGCGATCATTGATATATTTCTACCAAGAACAGTTGAGGATGCACAAGGTGTGGGAACAACTGACACGTGATTTGAAGAAGAGACTCCCATGAATTGAAGGTTGCATTGTTTCAATATGGGCAGAGGGAGTGCAGAGTCTTTTGCACATGGCATATATTAGATGAAAAAGAAGACGAGAAACGAAGTTAAACAAGATGAAGATAAGGAGGTGGAGCAACTAATGTTGTTACCATCCCTAGCACATGTAGAGGAGGATCATGTTGCAACAACGATAACTTTTGAGGGAATGCAGATGGGATTGTACAATTCCCATAATGCTTTGTATGATGAAGCACTCTAGGAATTAGAGGTAGTGAGGGAAAGATCCAAATCAGTTACTTGGGAGTAGTTTTAGTCGGAAGGAGTAAAAAAGAACAGAGTAGGAAGAGGAGAGGAGATTTAGCTAGGGGCTTGCTTGGGAGAGCCCGAGAAAGGCTCAGGGCAGAAGAAAGACTGTATTAAGTCCAATTGTTGGATTGTACTGTAGTATGTTTTCAATCTTCATCTACGCGTTTCAATGAACAATACAAGTAATACTGTCATGAAAACAACAAAGTGTGAGTTTTGGTCTCAATCTGAGTATGCTGTGTTTGAGAGAGTGTCCATTGATGCGTATTAACTCTAGGTTGTGGGGAAAGGCTGTCCTTCATTGGTTGTATGTGTTTCAATAAAAAAAGACAGAGTAAAGTTTTAATGTGGGTAATCTCTGTAATACTGTTATGAATTCAATGAAGTGTGAATTTTGGTCTCAATCTGAGTGCGTTGTGTTTGAGAGTGTGTCTATTGACGTGTGTTGACTCTAGGCTGTGGGGAAAGTCTGTTCTTCATTGGACCCTCTAACCCTGAGCTGCATCACAAGGGGATCCTCTTAGCCCTTAGCTTTCCATCCTAATGGGTGAATTTCAAACTCAACAATTTAAAAGAGGCATGTAAGATCCACATTAAAATTGAGGACAAATTGTCCTATGTATGCAAATTTTCTTTTCCTGGATGACACTTTTTTATGTTCAACAACATTTCTTAGAGAGGCAAAGTAATTTGAGTGGATGGTAGGAAGCTGGTTCGTCCCCCCAACCTCGAACCCAACCTGGGTACATATCTGAGACTTGGTACAAGTACAATATCCTTTGGGTATGGTATCCCTTGGGTATGTCTATGATGTACCCAAGGGGTACCCACAGTTAAAAATGGCTTTTTTGCTTTTTAAATCAAAAGTCGACATAAAAGCACAAAAAACAAAGATAAAAGACCACAAAAGACAAAAGCAAAACATGAATGCAAAAACTAATCTCTTGTTTTCTCTTTGCATACTTACTTTCCGTTGCTCATCCAGGGTTGAAGGTTTGTCAAACTTCATTGCAATCGTATTCCTAAGGTGATTGAGAAGTACATTCACTACCAAGGTAAGTTTTTGAATCTTGAACTTTTTTCCCCCTAAGCTGCATGGTTTTCTTTTTTTTTGTGATAGTTTGCATGTTTATTTAACTTGCATCTACGTTTTTACAATCACAATGTCAACTAGTTTTGGCTTAGTGGGTCATGACCAATTTCACTTTCAACATGATGAACAATCACCACTTTGGAGAAATGTGACAATTCTAAGTTTGGTTCCAGGTGGTGGGGGGACTAAATGGAGATGCAGTTGGTGCAATGTTTCGTGCCATGGTTTATAGAGTCAGGTGAAGGCACACTTATGTCACATACCTAATACAAGTATTAGAGGATGCAAGGGGACACCATGTTCTAATGTCACAAACACAAAATCTTGAATTTATCAAGGAGCAAGAGAAAGCAGACAACCTATGCCATGAAAATGGGTCACCCTTTGTTATAGAAAGGGAGAGGATCAAGGAAGCCACCGATGGCCCCACCTGCTGCTAGCGGTTCCATTGTGGTGGCTGTAAGACATCCATTTTTTCCATCACCCCCAACACAAGATGAAGATACTCCAAACAAGAGAACATAAGGACCATTGGAGAGGTCTTTTCAAAATGAGGTGAGAAATCTTGCGGATGAGCATATTGCTTGATGCTTGTATGCACAAATTGTCCTTCAATGTGGTTAGGTCACTATATTGTAAGGAAATGATAAGAGCAATGAATGAGGCCCCAAAAGGTTACCAAGGGTTAGTGTATGAAAAAGTTCGCACCACTCCATTGGCCAAGGAGAAACAATATGTTGATAGTTCATTGAAACCGGTTAGGGATTCATGGGCAAAGATATGGGTCTCCATTGTTTTTGATGGATGGAAAGATGCAAGAAATATGCCTCTTATCAATGTGGTTGCAGTGTGCCCTAAAGGTGTAATGTTTTTGAAGGTCGTTGATTGCGAGGGATGCGTGAAGGATGGGGAGTTCATTGCCAACATTTCAACTCTTACGCGTTAAAGATAAAATTGGTTTTTCCCATTAGAAAAATCATTAAAACATCATCTTTGTAAACCTATCATCTTTGTAAAGGGATACATTATCAGTCGTACTTGACACCCTTATAAACTTTTTGATTGAGGGGGAAAATCCTATTCCCATGGAGGAGACAAATACCAAGAAAAATGATGTCAGAATCATTGGAAAGCTTCATGTGATAGTGTGTGGTCCACGGGGCCATCAAGATCAACCTGGTTGAGTGAGCCAAGTTCCAAAGGAGGATGGAGTAAAACCTCCATTCTTGAGCTCGTTGTTTCCTTTAAGACTGGATTATTGCTATAGTGGCATCAATACAGAAAAATGATTATAAAGCTGAAGTCGATGATCATCAGTGAAGGTGACGATGAAGACTGTGCTCTTGTTGCACACAAGATGTTGATCAATGAGGTTAATTCCTGTTGAGAAAGTGTAGTGAGGCTCAATCTCATTGCTGTTACTTCTTCCTGTTGAGAAAGTATAGTGAGGCCCAATCCCATATTGTTATATTATAATTGTTGAGTCAGCCTAGGCTCACCCCACAAGAAATTGAGGTGAGACCCAATCCCACATGAGGATGAGATAGTGTGGCTGTTGATATGCTATCTAAGATTAATATGAATTACTAGATTGACAACCATTATAATTTATTTAAATAAATGTAAAGATTACATAGGTAAAAATAGAAATTACAAAAGAATTGAGGTGGAGTGATTAGAGAGTCAAACTGATTAAGGACATAACATACATAATAGAGGCTAGAAGGCCATAAAACCCTGAATATAAAGCTAGATGCTACTGCAATGGGAACATTATCTAAAGTGTTACAAAAGTGCCACATAGAAATAAGAGGTGATGATATTAAAGAATATGTACTTGAACAAATGTTTGAAGAAGCCACCATGAGAGGACCCAACTTCCTTCATTAGGTGATGGAATACTCGAGCAGATGTACCCTTGTCCACACAAATAACATGCACCTGAAAATCCTTAGCTTCAGCTTGTGTAGGCCTCCTTGTATTCCTTTAAGACAAAATGAGAGATCAGTATTTAGCTCAAGTGTTAGAGCCAGGGGCAAGCAAAATTCTTTCATCCATAGAATTCAATCTATTTTTTATTCTTTCTACATTTTATTTCAGGGCATCAATGACATCTTTTTGTCGTGAGCTCAATGCCTTACAATACACTCAGCCAGAATGGGAGTACGAAACCCCATGCTACCCTAATTTGATGCCTAACAGCTCTAACCAACTCTCAAGCATTTGGATAACATCAACCAAATGTTGATATAGATCTTAGCAATTTCTAAGAGACTTGTTTTGACTATTGCAGAACAAGAGTTGGCAGGATGCAAAGGTTTGATCTGAGAAAGAGCAAGGTGGATGATGTTCCCATGGAAATTGAATGCATTTGTATAGGGACCATTATTGCAAGGAAAACCATGCCTACTAGAGTTTGTATTATAAATATTGCTAGGACTACTAAACCTCATTGTATATTGTTGTCTTGGGACCCATACCTTATAAGCATATCGAGAATTGAAAGAAGTTTCCTTTCCATGGGCATCAAAATGTGGATGCATTAAAATTAAGCTACTCACCTAGATTTTGGTTCCAGCTATTGGAGAACTTGCCCCAACAATGTTGTCATTGTTATCTTCCTGGTCCATACATACACCATCTAGGCAAATGCCTCTAAAAGAAGTGTGTTGAGGATTGGAATTCATACGAGAAACCTTGAGCTGTGATCTCCTCTTGTTAGAAAGTTGAAGTATAGATATTGCTTTAGAGTGCACCTTCCAACATGGAAATTTATAGTAGTTTTTCTTCATTCATAGCTATTATTATTTTAAATACTTCCTCCTACATCATGTCCCTTGCAAACACCAACACCAAGTACCTTGTTCTCTTCTTGGTATGACTTTTAGGGGTTTTGTACAACGAGACTCACTTTGAGGTTCAAAATGCCATCAATATAATCTGTTAACCAATTTTCACACTTAAAAAGAAATAAAATCTGATTCTACATAATCTTTCTTGAGCCGCATCAAAACATCAAGGATAAATATATGCACATAATCAATAACTGTCTGTATATAGCTAACTCATCATTTCTACTAACAATGCTATCATTTGTCTAAAATTTCAACATCTCAATTCTATCTTTTTATCAATATCAACAAGATCACAAGATTAGTTCAAAAGCTATTTCATAGTCAACATGAATAGAATTCCTAATGTCAGTAATATATATGCCAACAACACATCATCATCATCAATCTAAAATTATCTCTCAACATCTCTAAGAAACCACACAAATCAACTATGAATCAAAGTCCATCAATAGTCAGAATATCTCTATCAGCTAACATCATGCTAAACCAAAATGATACAGTAGTATCCATGTCTAAAGTCAACAGTAATCAAAATCAACATATAATAAGTGTCGAAGAGGAGTGGGCACTACACATACATTGGAGAAATGGAGAGAACATTAAAAATACGACTAAAGGAGCATGGCAATGACATTCTACATGAGCAGATTGCAAAGTTGTTACGACAGGACATTCCTCCAATCTCAAACACCATGTATGTATGGAAGATGAAAAACTGATTGCAAAGATAGATTGTTGGAAGGAGCGCAAGGTACAAGAGGCCCTTGAAATAGACAAGACTCCTAACAATTTAAAAAGGATGATGGACTAATTCTTATTGATTCTTGGAAGCCTTTAATAAACTTGATGAGAGTGTGGAAGGTCAAGCAACAAGCAAGATCTTTTGTATTGTAATGACACTTCTTTGTGGAAATACAAATCTCTCTTGACGATGGGACTGGAAATGTCAAGATTGTGTGTTTCATGGACAATGTCTTCAAAACATATTTTTCAAAAATGGTGTTGACATAATCTCCTACAAGCTTTTGTGTTTCATGGGCAGTGCCTCCAGAAACATAATCTTCAACAAATGTTGTTGACATAATCTCCTATAAGCTTGCCATAGTCATACTAGTCTATCTAGCTTTTCCGCTCCTCATTGCTTGCTCAGGTGTACAATCTGAAGATGGATAGTTAGAAGATGAGTGGCTCATAGCTTGGCCATATGCACTCTCTGTCCATTAAAGGCATTGTGTCCCTAACACACGATATGCTAATTTCATTTGCAATTTTAATTTGAAAAGTTAAAAAAGGCATATATAAAAGATGAAAGTGAAGTGGAGTGGATGGAAGATGGTGGCCCATTTAAAACTAGTGCTAGTTCCAAGGATTATAAGCACCTTGTTATCCCAACAACTAGAGTCAATTAAATTAAGGAGCACAAAGGACATAAATTTTAGTTGAACCTTGTCAAGATGAAAGTGGCTGAGAAAAATAATGAGACATAAAGGAAGGAGTGAAAGAATGATGGTGAATAAAGATGACATGACTAAAGCTAATGAGACTATGAAATCTAACAAAAAAACCAGTTCTAAGCTTATCAATGTCTACATTGCAAGTTGGTTGGGCTCACTCATTAATGTACAAATTCATTGAATATCTATGATGTTTACTTCACTTAAGCCCAGCAAGCATTATAAATGTAAGGAATATTAACTACATCGCAAATCAAGCATTGATCTTGGTTAATCCAAGTGGAGAAGGTATGATTAGTGATAGCATCAAGGATCCTATTGTGTTGTTAGGATTGGTGCAGAAGCACCTATTTTAAGCGTTTCATGTTTTGATTTATTTGCATGGGAACACGGTTCCATTACCAGTGACCATGATGTATGCACATTCAGATAGTCTGCCACTGCATACTAAGTTACTAATGAAGTTGATTAACACATTGGAGTCTCCCTCAGTGAAGAGTTTTGTAATCCTTGTTTCAACACCCTTTTATAGACCTGTGTATAAGGCAATGAGCTCAACATAGTTATTGGTTTGAATAGCAATAAATTGAGAACAACCCTGAACTAATTGCCTCCTATGATCACGTAAGACGCCCTTAATTGTAGCTGGTCATGGATTCGACTTTGAAGCTCCATCAAAATTTAGTAATGTAATATCCTTCAAGAGGAGCTTCAAAAATCGATGATAACAATGAAATGATTTATTCCAATGCTTCTCTTTGACAATTGAACATACTTGCAGAATGGAAGTTATTTCATTTACCTTATTGAAAGATAAGTCATTGATTTGACCTGATTTTTAACATTCCTTAGAACATCCTCTAGCCTGTGGGGCTTATTCTCAAATGCTCGTGACTTACATTCCTTCCATATGTTCCATAAGACAAAATAGCGGGCGAGATGAGCATAATTTTTGAGCATTTCCAGAGGATTTGACAATGAACCTAATTGTAATTTTGTTTCCAAGTGATGACAACAATTGGGGCACGTATTAGGCCTTGTACACCCCTTTTTTCTGTAGATTATCCATGGTAAGAAGTGCAAAAATGAAGAAGCAACCACAAGAAGCTTTTAAATTGGGCCACATGTGAAGAGACCAAAGTACGCACCACTTCCTATTTTGTAACTGTTCTATTCAGCAATTGCCCTCTGCATGGCACTGTGCTTTTCTGAAATGATGAAATGACCAGAGAAAACTATGTTGAGCATTAGTACTGAAAATCATTTTGTTCTTTAACATGCTGAATAATAACTTAGATTGTATTGCGTGGTCATGTCCCTCTTCCTATATTGTGGTTGTATTCCAAATTAATTGGGAGGAAGTGCTTCAGGTGCAATAATATTTTGCGAAAATCAATTCTTCTTGCTGCTGAGAATTTTTTGCAGTTCCGAGATGCTAATTTAGGATAGAGGATATCCTTCCCAACTATCTTCCCAGCAATTCACTCAATTATCTTAGCCAATTTCCAAGAAAGCTTTTCAAACAGAAAAGCAGCGTATTTTGATCAATTTAGCTGTCATTGACAAAGGTCCGCTCCATGGTTCTATTACCAGGTTCTCTGTGTAACCAGAAAGATATTTAGTTGAAAGAATGTGAGACCAAATTGTAGGTGAATCTTTCCATAACCACAATGTTGTTTTCATAGAAATGGCTTGACTGAATTGATGCAATTGTCTGAAGTTCAGATCTCCTTGATTTTTACATGTACAGATTGTCCCATAAAACGAGCAGATACTTGAATTTGGATTCCACATCCCTCCACAGGAAGTTGCATTGAATTTTAAAATGATCCGAGTCGGAAGAGGTAACATCTCAAGGAGATGTAGAGGAACCAATTGCAGAACTTTTGTGAGTTGTATCTGCCCCGCTAGGGAGAGCCAATTGTTTGTTCTTTTTGTTGGCTTATTTTGCATTTGGTGTATCGCATCCTCCCGTAAATTCTGCTTCTAAGAAAGATGAAAAAGGAATCCCAGTTATTTCATAGGAAGAAACGCCTCCCTAAAGTTAAGAATCTTGATAATAGCTTACTTGTTTTTATTACCTATGTACATACATAGAATATGGGATTTGAGGTGGTTGATTTGTTGTCCTATGGGTTTTTGGTAATTCTTTAGTATCTGGTTTGGGTGCGATTTGGGTACGGGTACGAAGCACCCGGTATTCAGGCACAACATTTTTTTTGCCTTGGGTACGTTTGTAGAAAAAATATAAAAATAATAGAAATTATAGCCTAATAAATCAGAAATTATAGATATTAACCATATAATATGCATATAAAAAACAACATAACCACAACAAATGAAAATATTATCTGAATATCAAATGTCATAATAATCAACTATCTCAAATGTCATGTGTTGATCATAATTAATTACATCAAAATTAATATTCATAGTCATCTTGCTTTTCATCGAGAGCATCAATATCAACATCATGTGGTGCACTAGAATCACAAGGACTACCACTCCTGCCAACTATACTATGCCTCCCAAGAGAGTCAATATCAAACAATGAGTGGTGTGCAAGGGAAGAATTCCGGTCAACATCCTTTGGATTAATATCCCAATGCTTTGACAACCCCTTATTGTAATCAAAATTCTTGTGGGAGATAAGGTGCAAGTACGAGTGTATGTAGACCAAGTCCTCAACCTTTTTTGCTCTGAGCTTGTTGCGCTTCTGTGAGTGGATGAAGTTGTATGTGCTCCAATTTTGCTCACAAGAAGATGAACTTGCAACCTATATTAATATTTATAAAAATGTTAGGTTAAAATTCAAGTTTAAAAAAAATTCAAATGAAAAGAAAATTCAAAATTCAAAAAATAATAAACTTACCTATGACAAGACCTTGATTGCAAGATTTTGAACGGTTGGTATTGCTTGGCCATGGAGGTCCCACCACATATGCGCATCCTTCTTGTATTTGTCCCGCACGACACCAAGGCTTTGACCTTGGGAGGTGATGAAACTCCCAAACTCGGTCATAAACATGTCTTCTACCTCAGGATCGAAAAAAATCTTGGCTAATGCCAACTTGAACCCTTTGGCCACTTCCATGTCCCTATATGGTGCCACCCTCCTTAGCAAAGAAATGATCTTTGTGCTATAAAATTGAGGAGTTAATGCGAAGGCAAGGAGATGTAGTGGGGTGGTCATTTTGTTCCACCGATCAACAAGGATTTAATGCACTTCTTTGAAAAAATAATCCTTTGGATCTTTCTCCTTTGCACTAATGAAAACTTTTATCTTCTCAATCATTGAGTTGATGTTGTCATATACTTCTCCCATACATGGACGATCCATGTCTATGAAACGAATCATGCTCATGTTGGGCTCCATGATACTCAACAAATAGTCTCTATGGCCCCACTAATCATCATCTAGAACCATATTTTTCAATCTTCGGGCCCGTTCTTTGCTTGACTCATTCCATATAGTGCACATGTTGTTGATGACCATGTGTTGTTGTGCCTCTTTCACCTTCACAACTCATCTCAAGACGATTGTGTGAGAGATGAACCTTTTCTCAGCAACCTATTAGAAAATTAAAACAAAATTAAAATTACAACTTTATGCAAATAAAAAATCGACAAGTAGATACTGGGTATTACACAAATTTAAAAACACAAAAACGAATTGTGGCTTACTAAATAACATAAAAATAAGAAATTTACAAGTACCTTCAACAGCTACAAAGACCAGAAGTTTCTAAACGTGGCTTGGAGAGGTGATGGTTTGTGACGAATGTTTGAATCTCATCTCCCTCGGCATAAACTTGGTCGATCCACAGAATTTTCCTGCCAATTTTTAGATGGGGTTGAGTGGGTGGACAATGCGAGGTCTCCAAAAAAATGTGCGGATACCTTGCCTCCACCAACATCCCCATGGCCTTGCAAGTTTTTGCTTTATTTGTAATGATTTGGATAACGTTTTGAGGCCCCACCGCCTCGATGAAAGCAATGAGGCTTCGAATAAATATTTCAGGCATTGCCCTCTCGTGTTGGGCACACACTTCTATGCTATCGGCTGTTTTGCATCTGAAATGCCTTAATCAGAATGCTTTACACTACTTGTTTGGAAATTATCACGCTTCTGTTTTAAAAAAAAATAGATATATGTGTGTTAAAATATAACACATTATATAGAATGTAAAAACAGTTATGTAGTTGTTCGGTTGGTAACTGTTCAACCACCTCTTTCTCAATAAATAAACCTCTGCCTGTATCATTTGGACAGTGCAGTTTGCTCTCTTGTCTCCATCTGTATTCTTTCTTCTCTTTGCTTGTTCTAACATTGGTATCAGAGCTTAGGCATCGGTGAGAGGAGAGCTCGACGAAAGGTATGGTCGACGCAGGGCAGAAGAGAGGAGTTGGCATTGCTGGAGGAAGTCACTGAAGCAACTCGAGAGCAAAACGTGGGCACGTGGAAGGGCAGAAGGCACAACATCGTGGTCGAAACCAGCAGCAAAGGGCAAATTGTGGTCGAAGGCAGAATCACAAACCTGCAAAATAATCGTGGGTTACAGCCTGATCTGCAAAATCGTGCGTTTTTCACCAGAAACGTAGGCACCAGACAATGGCAGACTTCGCTGGAGGAATATGTGAGATCCAAGGCAGAACGTGAACAACAAAACTTGCAAAAATCGTGGCAGAGGTAGCAAAAAGACTTTATAAAACCATTCTTAAAAATCTTTTGGTTTTGGTATTTTTTATTTCTCTGCTGCCACGTATATACATAAAACACCCTTTGCATAAAGTAATTTTGTTTTATTTGGTGGGCAAAATACTTTATTTCCATTTTTATTATTTTCATAATAAAATGGTGAATATTTCAAATCTTATTTTGCCTGACTCGCAAAAATTAACAGGCACTAATTTCAATGTATGAAGCCATAAGATTTTAACAGTCGCGGAGTTTCGAGATTGTGATAAAATAATCAAGTGTGATGAAAATCGACCAATGACGAACTTCGAGGATTATGACAAACGTCATAAGGAAGCGTTATTGCTTCTCAAGTTATCGGTGTTGGATGATTTGATACGGGAAGTATGGAATGCCATTGTGGCAAGCACGTTGTGGCCCAGTCTAAGGGATAAATATCAGACGCCAGAAAAGAGTCAGGTTTTATACTTGAAGAATATGCTATTTTCCGTAAAGTTACAGGAAGGTGGATCGTTGTCTGAGCACCTACTTCGGATGAAAGATCTCCGAGACCAATTATCTTCCATCAACAAAAAGGTGGACGACGACGACGATATGGTGGCTTTGGTTTTGAACAACTTACCTTCTTCATATGAGTCATTTGTGGAAGCACTCCGTTTAATGGCGGAGAGTCAAACTCTTACGTTTGACAAGGTGAGTTCCTACCTGTTGCAAAAGGAGTGGAGACAACTTCAGGTAGAATCTAATTGTGACCATTCAAGAGTGCTCTTGTCACTTAGTCAAAGGGAAAGTGGAAACGTCAATCTGGGGAGTCCTCCACTCGGTATCAGGTCACATGTTATTACTGTCACAAGGTTGGGCACCTCAAGAAGGATTGTCGGAAGCGGATGTATGATCTTTCGAAGCAAAACAAAAAGCCATGTAATGAGGAACATGTGGCAGCAGTTGCAGAAGAACTGGATTCGGATGACGGACATGCTCTTTATTGTCTTATGACATCATGCTTGAATGATAGTGGTACCAGTTGCTGGATCATTGACTCTGGTGCGTCTGCACACTTTTCATGTCGTAGGGACTGGTATGTTTCATTTACTGCAAATATTTTTTTTGAATCAGTAGTACTAGCTGATGGAGAATCACTTGCAGTAGAAGGGATAGGAGATATATGCATTGTATTGAATAATGCTCATAAATTGTTGGTACGGAATGTTAGATATGTACCTTCTTTACAAAATAATCTTCTATCTATTTATCTATTGATTGAAAATCCCAATATTTATGTGGATTTCTGTGGAAAGAAGTGTGTTGTCTCTGATGTGAAATAGAGACGGATAGTTGCTTTTGGTATCGAGGAAGGTGGTCAGTATCAGCTTGTTGATCCGGCTGCGATCAACATGAATGCACGTGTGGAGGACACCTCCACCATTCAGGATGTGCAGGAGGCTGCAATGCCTTGGGAGGAAGTCATTCCTCACAAATCTGTTGACTTGGATACAATCAACCTACATGCACCTATTGTGGAGGGAGTATCCACTATGCCAGGTGTACGTGAGGCGGACATGCCTTGGGAGGATGGATTTCCTCATTCTGAAGAACAATTTGTTGTGGACGGAGACTCCACTATATTCCAAATGCATTGGCAGTGCATGGTGAGATGGCATGCCCAGCCACTCATTCAGAGGTTCTTGCTCGAAGGACAGTAGAGCATGAATAGTTTGCTCATTGTGTTGTGAAGGATTTTTCCCAACAGAGGGGGATAGATGAGCAAATAGATAAGACGGAGACCATTGCTGAGACGGAGGTGGTTATTTCTCCTATTATTAAGGAGTTGGTTCTAACTCCTACTGCACAGATGGTCACATTCCTCTTCTTGAAAAAGTTGGATGAGCACTACATGGTGGTGCAAGGACGTGATCGAGGTGACTTCGATTGCAGGATAATTGAGTCTTTGTACAGACTCCAGCAGGCTACACAGGCCTGAAATAGATTTTTCAATCCACATCTTCGAGGTTCTGATTTCAGCACTCTGGAGATGGGGCTGACACTCTCAGCCATTGGTGATTCATCACTGGTCAATGAATCATGTAACAGAGAACCAGTGGACCACTTGCCATATCTTTTGTTCATGGGACTAGATTTTTGTTTTGCGGTTCTTCTTCTTTCGACAACTGCAACACAGTCCAGGACTGCTGATTTTAAAGTACAACTTATGGCACAGTCTGTAGATGTAATGACTAAACATACGGGCTTTAGGAAATTTGTAAAATTTCGGGACAAACTTTGTCTTGTTTCCGGTTTAGTCACTAAGAGGGGGTTTTAAAATATAACACATTATATAGAATGTAAAAACAGTTATGTAGATGTTTGGTTGGTAACTGTTCAACCACCTCTCTCTCAATAAATAAACCTCTGCCTGTATCATTTGAACAGTGTAGTTTGCTCTCTTGTCTCCATCTGTATTCTTTCTTCTCTTTGTTTGTTCTAACAATGTGTCCACACCTCAATATTGTTGCACCAAACAGATCCATAAGCCTTTTCCAGGGGAAATAAATGTATAGACATCATAGTTACCAGGTTTGGCTGGATTTGTATGAAATCCGGTTCGAACCGTATTTTTTGAAGTAACCGAATAAATCCGGTTCGGTTCGGCCATTTATTTGCACAAATTTTTTTTCTTCCTTTTTTGGCATTTTTTTCCTTTTGGACAGAATTTTTTTTGCCATTTTTGGAAAGGGTCCAGGAAGACGTAGCAGCAAAAACTTGCATGTGCCATAACTTTCATTCTGTGGCTCCATTTCAAGTGTCGTCTTCTCTAAAAGTGTATGTTTTCTCGAGCTCTACGCATTGATGGCAATATTTTTCTTATTTTCATAAAATCCATTTTTGCACCTTTTGGGACCAAGCAACTTCTTGCAATCTTTTGAAAGAATCATTATGATGATGATGATTATGGTAGATGGATGCTTTTTTGTATGATTTGTCTATATATAATGATTTAAGTATACAATAATATAAATTTATAATAATATAAGTATATATATTCCGAACTGGATTTTTCCATATTTTTTCGGATTTTTTCGAGAACTCTGAATTTTCGGATTTTTTTGCCCTTCCAAATTTAATCGGATTTCCGACCCTGGTAACTATGATAGACATATCTTTGCCCGGCGAAAAACAAAAGTGGACAGCTGCAATAATCATACAACATTATATCTTCTACTTCACACAAAAACTCTCTCTAGCATTTGAGCTTTTTACTCACAAAGCATGTAGATAACCCATACAAATCAAAACAGGGAAATAACCATTGGCTTTAATCTAATCGCTCATTACAACTACAGATCAACTAAATAAACTTCAATTCTCCTTCCATCACAGGCTCTCAGCTCTCTTGCTCTGATACAACAGTCATCGTATTTTTTGGATATGACCTTATGGCATCCTGCTCATTCCCCAACTCCTAGTCTGTACGTGGTTGTTACAATCACTCACCAACCTTGTTAACTTATTCTATGATTAACTTGACTTACCAAACTTAGTTAATCAAACTTAGTTAATCAAACTCTAATATAGCAAGTTTATTATAACCTATACATAATGGTGTAATAATTAATTCCTAACTATTGATTGCAGGTATATTCTACCTTGATAGTCCTTATGTAGTGTTTTGTTGGCCTTAATAAACAAATTGTTTCACATGCTTGTATTATGTATGTAACTTTCTACTGTCCAAGGATTATATGTCCATCCGTCCATGATGCAAATATTTTTGATCGATGTTTTCTCACATTGTTTAAGGAGTGTATATTTCTTTCAAGTTATTCAAATTTGGTGCAAGAAATCACACTCTTCAATGTTGCAGGCACTTCATGATAATTTTGCTATAGCTAGTTAAATTTTCTCCAGATTCTTTAGAGATCAAGGCATCTTTTCTGTAAATTCTTTAGGTATCAAGACATCTTTCTTTCATTTAGCATCATTGATTTCTACTCTACTCACACATATAATCTGTCCATCTGTCCATGATGAAAATGATTTGATCAGTGTATTCTCACATCATTTAAGGAGTGTGTTTCTTTCAGATTATTTGATCCTGGTGCGAGAAATCACTCTCTTCAATGTTGTAGGCACTTTGTGACAATTTTGCTATTCTTAGTTAAATTTCCTGTAGATTCTTTAGGTATCAAGGCATCTCTAACTTCCTAAATCAAAATTAATTTCTATTCTGTGTGTGTATATATTTATAAAACCCTTTTGATCTTGTTGGGGTATTTAAAACTGTTTACATTTCATTTTTATTTTACTTATACATTAAGGGATTTGAATCCAGTTCACTCCCAAGAGAGTGAACCCACTTTACCACTAGATTGCCTTCTGTAATCTCTTACTCTGCATGTTTATCGTGCTTTTAGTATCCTATTTTTGACAAGTTTGATTGTGAGCATGAGGCCCGAGTTCTACATTAATGAGGTAGGGGTGCCAACTTTGGATGATAGTTGACATCCTCATTCATGAACATTGAAATACATGGTTGTACATTGTGAGAATGGAATTGAGATATCTGTTTGCTATTTTTTATATTTATAAGTAATTTATTGGGGACTGATTTCATGGTTTCTTTTTGCAGTTTCAGTCCACTTATGGGAAACCGATATTGGCTGCAAGGGATGCCAAGTGTTCGGGTAAGGATGCAGAGGCTGGTGCCCTTGCTATGGAAGCACTACACAAACAGGTGTGGATTAGAGTTTTTTAACTAGCAAAAAGCACTTTCCATTTGTGACTTAATATATATTAGTTCAAATTGCTGGCTTGTCTCTGCAATAGGTCATGCCATTTCTTCTTCGACGAACAAAAGATGAAGTATTAGCTGATCTGCCAGAGAAAATAATTCAGGATCGGTTTTGTGATTTGAGTCCGGTACAGCTGAGACTTTATGAACACTTTTCTAGGTCCGAGGCTAAGAAAGAAATTTCTACCTTGGTTGAGGCTTATGGTTCATCAGGTACAGATGATGAGCCTGCATCTACATCAAAGGCATCCTCCCATGTCTTCCAGGTAAGGATGATCATCATAGGCCTGGACAAATAATGTTGTCATGCATTGGTTATTCATTCCTTTTCTTATTCAATCTCATTTTAAATGGTTATTCTTCCAGGCTTTGCAATACTTGCTAAAACTGTGTAGCCATCCATTGCTTGCGATAGGAGATGCACCTTCGGATTCCATTGCATCACAGATATCCGAGTGCATACCTGATAGTAAAGATATCAGAACAAGCCTGCATGATCTGCAGCATGCTCCGAAATTGGTTGCTCTTAAGGAAATATTAGAAGAATGTGGAATAGGTATAGAAACTGGAATAAGTTTTGAAAGTTCAGGTAATGAAGAAGCTGTTGCAGAATGCAGTCAGCATAGAGTCCTTATTTTTGCTCAGCACAAAGTAAGCTGTTAACCTGTTGATCATTGTTCTCTGCTTGTAGCTGTAAATGATTTCTTGTTCGGTCATGTTTTCTGAATATATCAACTTGGTTATGTTTTCTGAATATAACAACTTAGATATGTTTTCTGAATATATTAACTTATGCCATGCAGGCATTTTTGGACATAATTGAAAAGGACCTGTTTCAAGCTCATATGAAAAGGTGGGATGTTATATTGTCTCTTATGTCTTATGTGTTTCTTAATATCTAATTGAGACATGGTAGTATGGGATTCTTGTTGTTCACCATATTTCGGTTAAAGATCTTTTAATTCGGTAAAAGAGCATTAATCCAAGCCATGCCAATGAAGGAAGCTTTTTTCTGGGATGGAATTTGCCAGTGAATTTTGATTAATGCTCTGAATGTAGGCAAGGAAACAAATAATCAAGCTCAAGCTATACTCAAGGGCCTATAGATTTCTATAATTCGAGGGTGGTAGAAGATGAGCTTTCTCCTGCTTTCATGGTTAGAGAGATTGGTAGATGAACATACTAGTGAATGATGTTAAGAATGAAAGACATGGTGTGATATTGTGAGAGTATATGCTGCATCTTCTGCCAGTTCCATTTCAGCATTGAAGACTTATTTGTAATTGGAGCAGAAATAACTATGCTCACAAGTACAGACAATGTTTGCCATTAAGCAAGAAATGCGAGATATTCCATATGTTCAGTGAACAAGCAATGGACTCCTTATAAATTGTGTAAGGATTTAAAACCGATAAATTACATTGGACAGAGACTGCTTCATAATCAACCTTAGGATATTCCAATAGAAGCAGCAGTTTGCCATTCCAAGCTATATTGTGATAGTTTACAATCAAGCTTTTGAACCATGTTAGGCCCACCCTTCTTCCACATCAGTGTTAGCTATAGCCCTTCTATGGTTTAGCTCTATATTACTCAACAATAGAGCAGTTGGCCATAGGGCTTAAAACAAGTATTCACTCAATGGTTTAATTGGCTTTTAAGGCTGAAGTCAAATTATCTTATCAAATATTAATAAACAATACTTGATATAAGCTCAATCATAAATCAACCATTTCTTGCCCACATTTAATCAAAGCATTCAAGGAATATAGTGCACATCAATGTTAGCCACAGACCACCTATGGTTTAGCACAATATTACTCAACAATGGAGCAGTTGACCATAGGGGTTAAAACAAGTATTCACTCAACGGATTAATTGGTCCTTAAGGGTCGAGCCTAATTATCTTGTCAAATATTAATAGCAACATAAATAAACCATTTGTTGCTCGCATTTAGTCAAAGCATTCAAGCAATATAGTGCGACATTGCATTCTAGAAGTAGCATTGAGATATAAACATCAAGTGTGGTAACATACCGTGAAAATGGAAGACCAGAGACGTTACTTTGCCTCAATGTCCTTTTCTATTCTTTAACTCCTCTTCTCCTCTTCCTTTCTCCTTGAAAACTCAAAAACCAACACTCCTTAGTCCTTACCACCCAATCCAATGCCATTCCCCAAAAAACTCCTAATGTATCCATTTGTTAAGACATGAAAAATGGACTGTGCAAAAGAGAATGAAAATGAAATAGATTGTGCAAACCAAACTTACTACTGTCATTCAACATAAAACAATGATGAGATTTACAAATATAAAGCCACTGGAATGGCTGGTGCACTTCATATTCTCCATGACTGTTCAACCACCTGTGGGAACTCCTCAAGTTCCAACTACAAGAAAAAATCTCTCCTAAATAACACCTAGGATCATCTAATATTATGTACAATAATATTACGTCCCCCCTTAATCTACAAGGGTTACAATGAGACCAAGCATGCATTTGAACTTCTCGAAATTTTCTTTTCCAAGTGCTTTTGTCAAGATGTCTGTTGGTTGCTTTGTAGTAGGTCAATGGAGCCTTTTGAATTGCAGATGTGTTGTCAACCATCAATGGTGTTGATGAAACATGTTGTTCCTGTGAGTCTGAAGAAACCCTTTTGAGCCACAAAATCTCTCTCATTGCCTCTGAAGCGACCATGTATTTTGCTTCGGCTAAAGAAATTGCTAAGTTGCTAGGAAACGGAAATGGAAACGGAAACGGAAATGGGTACGAAATGCGGAAATGGCAATTTTCAAAAGACCTTGGATATGAAACGTCAACGGAAATTTCCGTACAATATATTATCAAATATATATATATATATATATATATATATATATATGCATAGTAATCATTTTATAATTGTAGACCATAAGAGATAATTGATAAAGCACTCAAAATATTTTGAATTCATTGAAATTTGAACCTCTTAAGTTCTAAAGAGTCATCATTCAACATGGTTACAATTTCAATTTCAATAACTACTTTGGCAGTATCCTAACATGAGTGTCAAAAGATGCAATGACAATGTTGACACTTGGCGGGTACTACATATTGAGAGTTATTCTGTGTTTTTGACCTTGGATGTTTGAGACAATGACAAAGCTAATGGTGTGTACTACACGATTAAACTTCCATTGTGTTGCCCATCCTTGAAAAGCAATGGAACCTGTTGCAGCAAGTTTAGAAAGTTTGACTTGCAATATGGTGTCTTCCCTTGGTGATGTGTGAACTATTAAGTGCAATTGCTTAATGGAATATGCAGAAAGAATCACTATATGATGACCTGCTCGAAAATCTACTCATAATTGATAGTTTCAAATGGCCGAAGTACCTATAATTAGTGTAGTATGGTGCTGAAAACATAATCAGAACTTGCAGCAACTATGAATTGAAACAACCACAAGCAAGAAAACATAAAGTATGAACAACAATGGCCAATGATTTCAGCTTGGAAACCCTCGTATGGGGAAAACATGATGGAAGTGGTAATAGCTCAACTTTCGTGATCTTCTTATTGCAAAAGACAATCAATTAGAAGAAATACAACAAACTCCCTGTTTTTTGCTCACTCAGCTCGTATACGCAGCTTTCTTCCTCCTACAACGAACTGAACACCAAATCTTGTCTCTCACACTCTAATTCTTACAATTAGATTTGTGTGCCCTATTTATCATGCTCTAGGAGTATATTATCATGCACTTAAGGAATATCAAATGACTTAATTTGAGGAAACTTGGGCTGTTACCAAAAAGTGTGCGAAATAAGAAGGAAACGAAACCATGTTTGTAGTCTCCTAGAGAAAGAACACCTGACAATGCCGCCAAAATTGATCTAATGAATACATCCCAAATGATTTTGACGTGATGCCAGAAAAAGTTATGCCTATCACTATGATCCAGTGCCATGGTGCACAAATGGAACATGCGAGGAAACATTTGCACATCACACATATAGATATGTCAAGAATATATTGTACTAGACGTTTCCCGAATGTTTCGTAGTCTCAGGGTTCTCATGCTTTTGCGCGTTTCGTAACCCCCGTTTCCTTTGCCTAGAGTTAATGTTTGAAACGTTTCCGGAAACGTCGGAACACTCTCTTCTAAGGGGAAACGGGACCCCCCAGGCATTTCCTGGCATCATAGAGAAATTGTCGACACCGATTGCTTCTTTGATTTCCAGCTGACAATTGGTGTTACCAAATTCATTAGAAACCTTGATGTAGATTTCCCACCTTAAAAATCACCAACATAATCAAAATCTGAATAACCAACGAGTTTGGAGCCTCTGCCATAGTGTATTTGAGCCCAAAATTGTGATCCTTTGGGATATTGAAGGACTCTTTCTTGCTGTTACCTAGTGGCTTCTTTGGGTTGTTGTATGAATCTCGACAGAACAATTACAACAAAAGAAATCTTTGGTCTAGTTGTGGTCACATAATCCAGACTTCCAATGAGCTGCCTGTATTTGGTTGCATTGACCAAATTAGTGGTATCTTTTGATGTCAATTTTAGATTCTGCTCCATGGGCATACTGAGAGGCTTACAATTTGTTATTTCAAATTTGCTTAGAATTTCACCAATATACCTTTGTTGAGTTATGAACATTTACTTTGATTTTTGAAACACTTCAATACCCAAATGGTAATAAAGATAGCCCGACCCTTTCGACTTTGCTTTAATTTTTGCAATATAGTTCTCATTATTCCCTATTATGAGCAGATCATTCACATACACTACCAGAAATACAAATCTTTTGACAAAGAGTTGCATCTTCAAACTCATATGGCTTGAAATTCATGTTCAGGAGGTGTTCAATACGCTTTTCATACCATGCACGTGGGGCTTGTTTCAAACCATACAATGGTTTTTCAAGTTTGCACACTTTGTGCTCTTGGGCGTTCACTACAAACCCTTCTAGTTGAGTCATGTGCAGTGTTTCTGTTAGATAACCATTGAGAAATGTAGTCTTTATGTCCATTTGATGAACTTTCCATCCGTTATGTGTTGCTAAAGCCAACAAAGTCAAATAGTAGTGCAACTTTGTAGGTGCAAAAGTCTCATTGTAGTCTATTCTTTCTTTTGAGCATAATCGTTTGCGACAAGCCTTGCTTTATGTTTGTCAAGCAAGCCATTAGCCTTGTATTTGTTGCGGAAGACCCACTTACAACCAATCGGTTTATAACCGAGTGGAGGATCAACCAACTTTCAGGTCTCATTTTTCACTAATGCATCATACTCATCTCTCATCACTTTTCTCCAGTTATCATACTTTTCAGCTTGTTTGAAAGAGGTTGGTTCTAAATCGAACGCAACATTGAGTTCTTTTGAAGAATCATTTAACGTTGAGCTTTTCATTCTTGTTTTGAATTTCTTTTGGGACATTTTTTGTTGGTTGTGTGGTTGCATGTGTACTTCATGTGCCAGTTTTCCGAACTTCATCAGGACAAACATCTTCCAATGTCTGTGTTTCCCATTTAGGCACCTTCTTCTGTAGTTTGGATGACTCAAGCTCATGATTGAAAGCTCCTTCACTTTTTGTCCTATGTTCTTGTGCTACTTGTTCATGTTTTGATGAAGTTTCATTTTCTTCTTGTGGAGTTTCAATCTCTGTTCTAGGAGATAATATGGAATCAAATGTTTTTCAACTGCATGTCCCCCGTCACTATTTGGAATTTCCAAATCACTGTCCTTGTAGACATCAAATTTTGCATATTTGTTCTATCGATTCAATTACTAGTCAATGTCGGATTTGTCCTTTGCAGTTTCACAAAAGACTACATCTCTTGCTGCAAAAAAGCTGTTTTTTTCTCATAATATATCCTGTATGCCTTGGAGGATTTAGAGTATTCCAAGTGAATGCATTTGTGACTCATGTGGTCCAACTTATTCCTTTTCTCCTTGGGAATCAATGTAACAAGTAGATCCAAAAACCTGAAGATGACGCACTGAAGGAAGATGACCACATCACATTTCATATAAAGTCTTCAATAAAAGGTTTGTTGGTGATTTGTTTTGGAGGTACACTGTCGTTTGTGCTATTTCTGCCAATGAGTGTAGATTTACCCCTCAAAATATAACATTGCAGGAAACATATTCACCACGATTCTATTCATCTAAAAAACTCCATTTTGTTGAGAAGTGTGAGGAATTGCGTGATGCTGTTTGATCCCATTTTTCTTGAGATAGGATTCAAACGCCTTTGAAGTGTACTCACCACCATTATTAGCTCCAAGGGCCCCAATGTGGGATTGAGCTTTGTTTTCCACCATAGCTAGAAACATTTTGAAGGTTTTAGATTTTTGTTTGAGGAAATAGATCCATGTCATTTTGCTGCAGTGTTTGATGAACAAGATGAAGTACTTGTGACCACTAACAAATAGGATTGGAATCGAACATAAGTTGGAGTGGACCATCCGTAACTTTTTGTTGGATTTCCATTCTGACTTTTGAAAAGGTTTTCTTGAGTGTTTAGCCAAAATGCAAGCTTCACACTTCTTAGATTTTTGAGGACAAGGTGGGCAATCCTGCTACGCCATTCTTTTGCAACACATGAATGTAGTCATGATTGAAGTGCCCAAATCTCGCATGCCACAACATACTTGGAGACATTTTGTCTTCAATGAGATGAGAAAAATTCCCTGAAATTGATGGCTCACTCCCGAGTTTTATTAATTTGCTTTCCTCACATCTAGTTAATATACATGCATTGCCCCTTTTTCTTCTGATAGTGACTTTCCCATTGTCCATTAAAATGGAGTTCCCTTGTTGACGAATGAGCACTAAAAGCAATAGGTTTCTTTTCAATCAAGGAAGGTAGATGACATTTTCAAGAATGAAATGTGGAATCTTGGACACTTGATTCAGATTGTACCCTTTCCTCCTTGTTGTAGACTTGATCTATTTGCCATATATCCTGGGCCACACCGTTTCTCATGAAACTCCTCAAAGAAGTCCTTTCGGAAAGGCATGTTGAGTGGCAGCGGTGTCAAGGACCCAAGCATCAAACCATTTTAATGTTTGCTTCTTCATCTGTACTTGAGAGCACATATTCGCTTGTGAATAGAGCGGAATCTGGATAGTTGGTGGGCTTCTTTTTTTCTTTTTGTTTGCGATAGGCTTCAATGTTTTCCCATGAAGTTTTACATTCATAAGCGTCATGGCTCCCTTTTCTACCATGCCGTTTGCAAAATAAATGTTGTTCGTCACTTTTCTTCTGCTGATTATTGTTATTTTTGTTTCCTTGACCCTTATTTCTCCCTTTGTTCTTTTAATATCCTTGATTTTTGGAAATGAGGCCTTGAAGGAAAAACCCTTGAAAAAATTGCCTCTTTAATTGGCATTGCAAACACTTTCTCATGATGTCTTAGTTTTTTTCTATGTTCCATGGGGACGCGTCCCCTGCCCTTTTAGGGCCGTCCCCGTACCGGGGACGTTTCGGAAACTCGGGGATGGGGACTTTCAGACCTTGGGCATTTCAGTGTAATTATTATTGTAATTAATACTTCAACCTTATGTGAAATCTCAATTCAGCTCCAATTTTATGTATTAAGGTTCTATATTTGAAATTTTGTTGTGTGTGATGAATGATTTATCAATGTTATCATATAAATATTTGAAATTTCCTATATTTTTTATATTTTCCTTTATTTTTAATAAATTAATAGCCGTCCCCTACCGTCCCCTAAAAAAAGGCCTCCAAAAAAATCCGTCCCGGAAACACGTCCCCCCGTCCCTTGCCGTCCCCGTCCCAGAAACTTGGTGGAACATAGAGTTTTTTCCTTAAGGCCTTTTCTCTTCAACCAACTTTTCAATCAATTGATCAAAATTTAGAGTCTTTAATTGATTGCTATTGTGCAAGGACTCTAAGTAGGTTGAGTAAGTAAGAAGAAGGGCATTTATGAAAGAAATCATATATATGTCAATTGTTACACTAGTGGCTTCTACATCATGCTTGATTGCACGAATTTATGAGGCTAAACTCATGGCATCACCTTTCTTCAACTCAAGATTGAATAATTTTAACTGCAACTGTATGAAATCCAACTATGAGTGAGAATCAACAAGTCCTTCAACTTATTGAATGCTTCCCATGTAGCATCATACCCTTGAATGTGGTGAAAGACTTTTGCATCAACTGAGGCTCTCATTAAGGCCAATGCTTTCAAATTCTTTTGCTTCCAGATATTTACTTCTTTTGCATCTGTAGGGGGTGTCGGCTTTGTGTCCCTGTCACAAATGTCAAACCATAGATTATTGAAATTGAGTTTGTTCTCCACTTGTTGAGACCTCTTTAATCAGCTATCTTTGTTGGTCAAAGTTGTGCCAACAATTGATTTTATTGAAGTCATTTTGTACTAGGGAGATGTAGGGGTTCCTTATCATTCCTTCAAGTTACCTTTTTGATATACCACCGACTGATATACCAGGCCTCCCAATATACCTGCCCCTCCTATATACTTGGTAAGTGGAAGATGCTTGCCCTTGTGATGTACCTGTCGATTCATGGAAGAAGCTTGCCCTTGCGATATACCCGTCGCTACGTGAAAGAGGCGATAAGATTTGTTGGAGTAGAATGATACATGGTACCTAGGTGGTATGTGATAAAAGATTCACTTTATCAATGACACCCACTTAGTAAGAAAACCTCATACACGGGTGTAACTTCCCTATATACTCGAATTTTTCTGTTTTCAGGATTTATGCTAAACTATAGATACAAATTGTTAATAGAGGGAAGGAAAATGAAAAATAAATGTTTCTTCATTACTCCCCGACGATTTATAGGGACGATGCCATCCATTGTTGCAACTCTAGCAAGCGATGGATGCAGTAGTTTAATGAGACGACTTTACTCGTAAGTGGAAGCTAAAGGCACCATTAATACCGAATGCTGCTATTTGTTTTGAAATTGCAAAATTTGTTTTGTTTTTGAAAAATTGCTTGATTTTGGAAAAAAAAAACATGGTTTGGAGTTGATTTGCACTATAAAATTGACTTATTTAATATTTTTGTAAGTCTAAAATGAAAATCCTCCAAACTATATGTTTGTTTTTTTACAATTAAAAAAGCATCAAAAAGTTTCTGCAATATTATATTGCAAAATTTAATGGAAAGTTTGAAGAAGGGCTGTACCAATTTATAATGGAGGATGACGTGGAAAAGAAAGATTATTTGTTGATCTTCAAGCTTTTCCTTGGCCGCTTTTTAAAAAATTGATAGGTACAACAACACAGCCAAAGGAAGGATAGTTTGATACCTCCAACAGAGTCAAAAGGAGGAACATGGCAGAGAATAAACACAGCAGTTGACAAGCTTCAGTCCAGTGCAACAGTTCACAGGTTTCAGACTTCAATTTGATGCTCACTGACTCCTTGCAGGTTTGAACGCTGTTTGTGCAGGCATCCTTTTAATGCCTCTATATTTGCATTAAAACTGCTGTGCCTTCAATGAATTTTTGATGCAGACTCCAAGCTGAAACGCCAGTTGAAACTCCAACATACAAGTTTGGCAATGGAAAATTTCAGCGCCGATGTCAGGCCACGTTGGAGGGTGCTGCCACAAAAAACCAGGTTGTCATGAACCCTAGCAACACTATTTTGGTTAGGCCAGCACACATAATATTGTAGGGATGGTTGGAAATTGATCTGCAGCAATGGAGTTAGATGGAGGATAGAAAATATTGAAAGATATTTGAATCAAAAGCCTCTGCTTTGATACCAATGTCAGCCCAGGAAAAATAACTGTGTAAACGAGAATGAAAATGAAATAGAATGTGCAGACCAAACTGAGTATTATCATTCAGCATAAAACAATGGCGGGATTTACAAATATAAAGCCATTGGAATGGCTGCTACACTTCATATTCTCCATGATTGTTCAACTACCTATGGGAACTCTTCAAGTTTCAACTACAAGACAAAATCTCTCCTAAATAACACCCAGGTTTATCTAATGTTATATAGAATAATATTAATCCCTTTCCCATCCTTTTCACTTCAGTAAATCCTTCAATATCTCTTAATCTGCCCGATATCAAAGGATCATGGGTGTTTTATGACCAACTGAACCATGACACTGGTAGGAATTGAAGGGAGAGGAGAGTTTGGTTATAGGGAATGGCTGTGGGTAATGGAGGGGGTTGGCCTTGCCTCCAACTGGTTTAAGCAAGTCTACCTTTTCCACACTTTTCTTTTTCCCTCTTCTTCTTTAGTCTTTTTCATTATTATTAATTTGAAAGTTAAATCTTATCATAATCAAATGACCTAGTCCTCCTTTCACAAATGCTAAGTTTCTTAACCCAAAGTTGAAGCATTATCCACTATCAAGAATTCTCTTTTTAACTTACACTTCTCCCTTCAATATCCATTATCAAGATGCAAGTTGCTTTGAAAAGAACATCACCATCTAATAAAAGTCCCAATTTTGAAAGAGAGATACAATGGCCTTCAAGTTACAATAACATCTTTTTAAAATATGAGGCCAAGCATGGATTTGAGCTTATAATAAAAAAATAGTAACATTTACGCACGGCAAATTCAATGATGACTCAGATACAAACAAAAAAATGTACAAACCGAGTAATATTAGGAAAGCAATGCAATCAAGCGTGACTCAAGTGAAAGCAAGCCAATGCAAACGAAGTATGACTCGACACCAAAGTCGACAGCAAACTTGGATATGGTCATCTTATAGATAGATTTCCTCGTGGGCGCCAATCCAATCTTTTCCCTTTCCCTCGTGTCTTCTCATCTACCTTGCATAACAACCTTAGATACAAAAAGATGTTAAAAGCTCCTGTCATTTAGATACAAATCCAAAACAAATAACTTACACATTCATTCATTATAGTTCACATCAATTTTCCATTCTAATTCATTCACGTATAAACAGCAATAACTAATATAAAAAACTGGAGTCATGTCTGCATTATCATAAAATCAGTAATAAGTACATGAGACCTTAAATGAAATGTGTTGGAGTGGAATATTTGTGGTTATGGATTCTATCATAGCTAGTTAATATAGATTTTGGCAAATTAAAAAACATAGGATGAAAGAAAGTATAGTGTCCACCAATGTCCACAATAGGTCAATGGGGGCTCAAACATATAGCCAATTAAAACTTGCAAAGAATTTATATGATCAGATATGTAGCAGAGGAATGTAGTAAGAAACACTCTCTATAAAAAGTTTCATTGAAAAGAGAAAATGCTTGCCTTGAAACTATGAATAATCTATTAATGCAGTTCATAGATGAGCAAATAGTCTTGAGAAGGGTCATTGCTAGACGTATGTAGGACAAGGTTAAGGAGATGATAGAAAATCTTGACAAAACTACAAGATGTTGAGAGACTACAAAGCATGCAACATAATGGTTGTGATGGATCCTATTGAATCAGATTTTCAGTGAGATGATTGTATGCCGCAGAATGTTCAATGGCTAACATTGTTGGATTGAGCTTGATATAGAAAATACGTTATGGACCTTAAACATAGAGTATGCCTAGATTTTGATATGGTCGGTAGGTCATGTAGTTTATTTTGTTGATTTTGATAAGATGTGAATTGGAAGCAAGGGTTGATGCATGCTTGTTTGAGGGAAGAATGGCAAGGGAATGAAAGCATAAAATGTCATGGACCTTAAACATAGAGTATTCCTAGATTTTGATATGGCCTGTAGGTCATGTAGTTTAGTTCGTTGATTTTGATAAGATCAGTAGATCAATGAGTTTAGGTTCTATATAATTTTTTGAGGTTGGTACATTACTGTTTTTTCTGGGATGAAATAGCTAGACCATGATTTGGCTAACATTGATTTATACTTTAGTTTTCATTTTATGATATGTTACAAGATACATGCTAGTGATAGCAAGTGGAAATTCAAAGAGTTGAGGAAATAGTTTCGTGTGATCTTTGCATACCATGGATTGGGCTGGAATGTTACTGTAGGTGAAAATTGTCAAGGCTTTAAGTTTAAGATTGCTTGGGTGCTACATGCTAAAATGACTTTATTTGTTCTACCTACAGTGTGACCTACATGCGTTTGGATGGTTCTGTCGAGCCATCGAAGCGGTTTGATATTGTAAAAGCATTCAATTCAGACCCAACAATTGATGTTCTCCTGCTCACAACACATGGTGAGTTTACCTAGTATTTTATTTTTAGTGAAAATGTATTATGCAATAAGAATGGCATATCAAAATATCCTAAAAGGGTTGGCTATTGTGAATGTAATGCAGTTGGGGGACTTGGATTAAATCTAACGTCTGCAGACACTGTAGTTTTTGTGGAGCATGACTGGAACCCAATGCGAGATCATCAGGTATGCATTGTTTCTGTTTTTGATGTTCTAGTTTAATAAACTGGCCTTGTATCTTGAGGCTAAGACATTTATGGTCATTTAGGAGGGAGAGATGACTTTGATCTTTTTGGTCATTTGTGGATATCAATATAATTTCATTCTTTCTGTGCCTTGTTTTTGCTTGATGGGATGCAAAATCTTTGAGATCCATACTGCAAAGTCGTTTTGGAATGGGAATACTATGGGGTATTATGGATTGGACAAAGAACATTATTCACCAACCTTTTGAAGAAAACCTTAGGATCCCCTTTTCCTTTGATCGTGTTTCCTGCTAGAGAAAGTCCATCCTTCCAGCTCTTTTCAGAATGTATAAAAACTATATTTATTTAAAGCCTCTATTTCTTAGCAGCCTACTTGTGCTTTCACATTTCTATCTGCTTGGGTCTTTTCGAAAGGGCTTAATTTTTTGGTAGGTTAACTTTTGGAATTAAAACTGATTATTGCATAAAAACAGTCTTCTGATTGTTCAACACCCGTATGGAAGAACCTGACACTAGACTGCACAGGTACGCCCTGTACCGGTCTGTACTAGGTTTGAAACGTACCTGGTACGGATACTGGTACTGATACCCTCCTGGTACGCTGTGGGTACGTACCCATATGTACTCACACTTTTTTTTTAAGTGGAAAAAAATAAAAAAATCTGTTGAATGTATTATGTGAAAAAGTGAAAAATAAAAAATAAATAAAGTGAAGCAAGTTGAATGTATTATGTTTTGAACTTTCATGAATTAATACGAAGTATTTGAAATCTGTTTTCCATGAATGATGCAATTATGAATCCATATGATTTTGTGAGTATTAAATTTTAATAAGTATGCATTTTTTTAAATTTTATATATATATATATATATATATATATATATATATATATATATATATATATATATAATTTTTAAAATTTTAAAAAATATATTGTACGAACATACCTGCAGCGTATCATACCCAGGGGTCTTTTAAAAAATTGCTGTTTCAGCGTGCCAAACCCGCACCCTTAAGTCTAGATCTGACATAGTGAATTGTTTTATTCTTCTTCATGGGGCCATATAGATGAGGGATCTAGCAGAAACTACAAAAGGATTCAATTACCTTAGGCGGAGCCGCATCATTAAGACCTGCAGGGAAGAGGTTGGTTTGGTGAAGTTCGAGGATGCAATCTTCTGCGAGTTGACAGCTTTTGATCTCAGGACAGCTGTTGATCTCAAAACAGCCATAACCTAGGGTTGCTTTATTTCTAATGCTATTTGATAGGTGCCATAGCTGTGGATATCATGACAATTGACAACCACATCCCAGGATGAAACTACCGTATGTACAGTTTTTGATACATCATCCATGGATGAAAAATAAAATTGACTCGGCTTGAGCTGCCAACTTTACCATGCTAACTTGATGGTTAATCTCGAGTCCTTGACTGTGTCAGTATTGGATGTAGAATGCGGGAAATTAATTTTGGCTTGTTAAAAATGCATTTTCATTGAAACTGTGCTACTTGGGTATGGCTCTTTCCTTGCTCTCCCTGTTAATCTTCTTTTTTTTAAAGAAATACATCTTATATTACACCAAATGTGACCAAAAGAATGAAAGTGACATCAGCTGAGCATTGTAGTTACATGGAAAGCCTCGACCTATGAAAGCTAGAAACGCTAACATCGGAGTCATTGTCCCAAAGGGAAAAAGAGTTTGCATCCTTTCCAAAAACAATCTTCTGGATTTAATGTGTATAGCTAGATCCCTTCAAAATCTATTTCTCTTAATCAGAGTGGGAAATTATTTTCATTTAAGGTTACCTTGCATCTAGTAAATTGATGGCAGACATTCCTTACTGTATGCCATAACTCTATGCACTGTGGTTTTCCAAAATATTAGTGTGGTTTTGGTAATATTTATTAATATGTATTGATAATTGTTACTATGCTTGTTTTCAGTTAACTATATAGTGTGCAGTGAACTTACACTGTTTGATGAACTGTCTAACCCTCGTGTTCACCATGTAAATACTATTGCAGGCTATGGATAGAGCTCATAGATTGGGACAACGCAAGGTGGTGAATGTTCACAGACTTATTATGCGAGGAACATTGGAAGAGAAAGTCATGAGTCTTCAGAAGTTCAAGGTCTCAGTTGCTAATGCAGTCATAAATGCCGAGAATGCTAGTCTGAATTCAATGGATACAACTCAGTTACTTGACCTGTTTACTACATCTGCATTGTCTGGGAAGGTATTTTTCTTTCTAATTCTACTTTCTGTTTGGTAGAGGCCTATTCATGTTCTTCTTTAGTGTCAAGATCTTAATCTTCCAACCTGATTTATCTCAAACATTTGCAGGTGGCTTCATCTTCGAAAAATATGGAAAATGATGAAGCATCAAACAATCTAAATGCAATAGGTGCAGGAAAAGGCCTGAAGTCAGTGCTTAATGGCTTGGACGAACTATGGGATCAATCACAGTATACTGAAGAATATAATGTTGGACAGTTTGTGGCAAAACTCAATAGCTGAGTTGGTCAGCATTGTACAAATGTAAATTGGAAGAGTTATAGAAAAGGGTGAAATATGAAGTTGAATTTTCCACATGGTTGATTCTTTTGGGAACATTATATCTTATTGTAGTAATATCAATCTTTTGATGCTGCTGGCTGAGAATCGATCACTCACATTATTTCCCACCCTTTGGAGTCGAGCAACGGCTTGTAAAATGTGTCATGTCCAATGGCATTAAAAATGTACGATTACACTGTATAGTCGAAGGTGCTTTTTGAGCTATATGCTCAATTGATTCTTTTTGCACATGCAAAATATCAGGTTGGATAAAAATGACAATTTTGGCTGATTTTAGCACCCTCAAAAATTGAGTTCCCAATGAAGAAGTGGTGCAATTACGATTTTCTTAAATTCTGGATGCAAAGTACTTGAAAAGATTAAAAGGTTCTTACCAATTGAAAGAGCGTTTTTTTGGTCTCGACCAAGTTGATTCATCAATAGCTTTTGTGCAGGATTCAAATGCATTCAAGTTACCTAAAGGTAAAGGGACCCTACTTGTGGGAACACGGAGATATTTTACTTCACCTTATATTAAATTTTGTACATCTGGAAGGACATCTTTGAAGTTTAGATTATGTGGACATGTCATACACCTGAATTTTTTTCTGGGGGAGTTGAAGCGTATGTGGAGGTTTCAACTCTTTTGCCTATCAAATACAAATATTTTAAGGATCCTACATGCATTGGTTTTATCTGTGGGTAATTTGTTCTTTTGTGTGCCGTACATGATTGTCATTTGTAACCATGAATATTGTAGGTTTGTTTATTGAAATTTTACCATCGACCTGGTAATTTTTGGCATCCAGTATGTTCTTCATTAAACTTTCTTAAAGGGAAAGGCTTGACGAGGCATCTTATTATTTGGGTTTTGTATTAGAGGTTTTCGGAAATATTCGACTTGTGTATTGGCCAATGTTCATTTAGAAGCTTTTGACGGCTAATATTGGGTTCAATGTTTTCATGGTAAACTTGGTTCTGTGGCACTTTCATCGAGCAAGAATGGATTTGTTTTCACCCGGGACCTTGAAAGTAGAGTTTTGCATCAATGAATTATGCAAAAGAGTTGGGAGTGCAAAGAATCTCGCATGATGAAGAGAGTTCTATTGAAGCCATGAAAGGTGGAGAATGCATGGGTGTGGAGGAAGAATATATTTGGAACCATTTGTAAGTTGAGGTAAAATGCTGCAAAGTCATCATTGGTAGTGGTAGTATTGAGAATCTTGTTTCCTATGAGATGCTTGAGAAGCTTGGTGTGAAGAGGATTGTGAACCTGGATATATGTAAGGTGTCTTGGTTATTGAAGGGTTATCAATTGTTAGTGAATGAAGAATACACAATATGCTTTTAGATTGGTGAAATATAAGATGAAGTCTATGATATAATGCCCATGGACATATACTGTGTTATTGGGTCGACCTTGGAGTATGATAGGAAGATGTTGTATGATGGCTTTGTAAATACTTAACCTTGATAAAGGAGGGTAAACAATATACTTCGAATCTTTTAAAGAATGCTAGTATGGAAGTGGACAAGAGTTGATAAGTCTTGCTTATTTCAAGAAACCAATTTTTGAATGAGATGGAGGAGAGTGAATGCTACGTGTTCATTCTAAACCCTATGTAGAGGAAGGATGCATGAGCATGGATTACTTTTGGGTGAAGTGGAGATGTTAGCTGAGTACTCGAATATTGTGTCATAATGTGTTAGATGGATTTCTACCTATGCACAATATTGATCTTTAGATGGACCCTATTTTGGGGTCTAGTTTACCAAAAAAGGCCAAATATAAGCCAAAACATTTGAAAAGTGAGGAAGTAAAGAGGAATGTTTAAGAATTCTACTTGAGAAGGGCTTGATCATAGAGTTTCTCAAGTATTAGTGTTGAAGAAAGGAGGTGAGTGGAAGATGTGCACTCTTTCCAGTCATGAACAAAGTTACCATCGAGTATAGATTTCCGCTACTGTGCATGGATAATTTGATGGATTATTCAATTGGAGTGCAATAATTCACAAAGATTTATTTGAAGAGTGAAAATCACCAAATCGAGATTCGAGAAGGTGATAAGTGGAAGATTTACTATTAAGACGTAGGATGAATTTTATGCGTGATTATTCATGCCATTTGGGCTAACAAAAAAAACCAAACACATTCATGAAGCTCATGAATGAAATGTTGAAGCCCTACTTGGGAAGAACACTTAAATCATTTGCAGTGTTGTTTCGTCTGCATGTATAGAATGTGTTAGTAAACTTCAAGGAGTGTAGTTTCATGAAGAGAGTTAGTCTACTTGGTATTTGTGATATTCCAAATAAGGTTGAAGATGAATCTTGAGAAGGTGCTATTGTTAAATAATTGTCACCCATAGGTACATTTGAAGCACATAGTTTCCAAGCATTGACAAGCTTTTATAGAAAGTTCATAAGGAAATTTGGTGGGTTATGTTCATCAATCATAGATAGGAAGTAGTTCGCATCGATGAGAGACAAAGTTTTACTTTCAAAACTATGAGAAATTCACATAGAAACTAGAAGTTGGCTTTGCGTAATTTGAACAACGTATTTCAGGTTGATGTGATTCAAGTCACATAACCATTGGAGCTGTGATGATTAAGGAAGATCCATTAACTATTTTATCTAGAAATTGAATGACACAAGAATTATTCAATTTATGATAAAGAGATCTATGCCAATGTGTAAGCTTTGAAGAAGTGGAGGTACTACTTGTTGCCCGAAAAGTTTTTGTACATAGACCGTTAAACACTGCACTTCATCAATAGTCCATGTAAATTAAATCAAAGATGATGTAGCAACATCCAGGTTTACAAGGAAGTTTTTATCAACCAAAACAATTGGAATAGACTTGTGTGGTTTGTGACTATTTTGTGTGAAACATTGAAATATTGCTCTAGAAAGGTTCTCCGATATTTTCCTAGCCCCAGATAAGTTTTTAAGATTTGGTGTAAGAAAGGTTTCTGTAACACGGTAGAAAAAGTGCTATAACAACTTGAAGGTCTTGTGCATCCAAAGGAACATTCAAAAATTATTGTGGATACTAGGCACAAGTCCAAGAATCCTTGGAAACATATGTACCACCAAAATACTACATAGTCGAGGCTTTCATTATAACTATGCATTCATATAGATAACACACAACAACTTGTGAAATTGTGAAGTCATTGGGACTTCCGCATAAGAAAATGAATTGAAGACAACGTGGGTGTGGAATTCTTGTGTGATAAAGTATGCATGATCTTAAGGAAGCACAATGGCGAGATCACTTTTTGGCAAAATAGAAATTACAAAGGGGAGTTGACAATGATTTATTTAACTAATGTTGCAATTGTTAGGCCGACTTGTGTTACATCGACTTGTGCTATGTTATGGGGCTTTTGGGCCTTATTCCTCATGTTAATATTTGCAATACATTTACTATCTCTATGTCTTGGATGTAGCTGCGACCAACATTGTAAGTACGTGGATTGTGTTGTTATGTAAAGACACCCATACACAAAGAAAGACATTCATAAATCCTAACCGGAATTACTATTGAGTGGCTTGTGAGTGTGTTGCAAGTAGAGATATGTGCATAGGTATGGGGTGGAACTCTAGGGTTGAATCATGTCCTTGAGTAGATTTGGGGTGACACAATAGTGTCATCATTTGTAAGCTTTTAGGCATTGTGTGAGTGTTGTTATTGTGAGCCATATTTGGTAGGATGTAAGGTTAAAGTGTGTCAGGGTGTGTGTAATCTCTCTTGATGAATAAAGTTTTTTTTGTTGTGTAATTCTGTTGTGTGGGTTTATAAAGTATGCATGCTCCAAGGAATCTCTTTATTGAGACCCCTAACCATGGTTGCATCATTTGGTATTACAACAAGGCACGACTTTGGGTTTAGGTAGCCGAAGCTATGGTGTTCTCCATCTTTGTGAGGTGGGTTCAGTGATCACATATGTGGTTGAAAGACTTGGCAACATCGTGGGAAGATAGAATAAAATGATTAGTCTCAAGGGACGATGTGAGCGATGTTGAGTGTGAAATGTAAGAAGCGAATGAAGGTGAAAAGGAAGAAGTAGGTCCAATGATTGGATAACGGAGAAGAGAGGCTTATTAAGGCCATGCCCAAGATTGGAAAAAGAGTGTGAATGGAGGTCCCATGTTTTTCAAGGACACTAAATGTGGAGGAGCTAGTTGAGTGACTCACATAGATGGAGAAATATTTTGAGTTCAATGAAGTAGCGAATGAGCGTAGGGTAAAAGATCATGCAAGCAAAGTTAAATGGTCCTGCAACATTGTGATTAACTAAATGATTTTAACTACATCCACAAACGACCTATGCCATCACAAATGTTAAATGTTATAGTTGTCTCAACCACCAAGAGTAGCCAAGTTTTAGGACAATGTGTTGCCTTATGATGGTTGGTTTATCTATTGATTTGACTATCCAATTTTCTTGCATATAGTTATTGAAGGAATTGCTCTACCTGCGCATTTGAATATATAAGTGGTTCTTGATGAAAAATAATTGCTGCAAACAAATTCCATCATTTACATGTGGGCATGAGGACTAAGACGATAAAATATTATAATCGAGGAAAGTTACTATTAAAAGGTTCTCTAGATGATTTCGAACTCTTATTTCAAAAGCATTTAGATGACAATAAAGATGTACCTTTTATGTATTTTGTGAAGGCAAGTTGAAATCGTATGCAATTCGACTCTTAATCATGTCAATTGTAACTTAATTTTTTGAAATTTGTAAGACATGTGAAACATTGTTTTTCATATTGACATGCATATTTTCCCAATTATTAGTAAATGGTGATTGATTTGTAATGTAGTATTTTGGACCAAATACCAAAGTATTCTTTCCATGTTTCTTTAGGCTCACAGAAATAAATCATTGTTGGTCTTCAATGTGATGCATTGTGATGTTTACATTCTCGTGAAAGAAGTTTAAGAAGTTTGTGGATATTATCAATAAATTGGCAAAAATTTAACATTGCACGTACAACCTTGAGCACCTTCTCAAAAGCACCAACCACCACAACACCACTTCCCCCCACCAACATTATTATCAACAAACCCACGGACATCGACAAAACCAACACCAACTGAATCTCAAAACACCCAACTAGTAGAGTCTGTGTACATAATATAATCATGGTCCCCATCTTAAATTATAGCTTCAACAATGAGTGCCTTATCATCTCTTGCATTCTTATTGTAATAACTAATGCACTGTTTCAAGTAAGAGTTGAAAAACACAATAGCTATGCTAAAAACTTAATATTCATAAAAAGATGTCATGATCATTTGTAACTTTTTGAGAGTCAGTACATTGACAAGAAACCACATTTAAATATACACATAGATGGATGCCAGGCTCCCCCTAATCAATACAAAATGCTAGAATACAATAGTGATGTTTTTATTGCAAGATATCACAATTAATTTAATTGTTTGACAGATAATTACTTTTGTTTATTATATATTGTGACACAACAAGCATCTTTAAATATCTAAAAATAAAACATGTAATACATTTTATGTACGACAAATATAAACACTCACACATACCCACATGGGGACTTTGAGGAAGTAGATGTACTTGCATTATATATATTTAAAATGCTAGTTCACTAAATATATAGTATACATTATTAAAAAAAGACTTATGTTTCCCATACATAAATTTACAATAATTTAAATATTAGAACATGCAATGTTTGTGGGGACATATATATTGTGGCCCACCCAAGACAAACTCATGTCCGCGTTAAGTCTATAAGATATAAAACTTCTAATCTAAACTTTATACCAAGTTTATAAAATTATATAAAATTTTATTAAAATAAAGTTTGAACATAAATTAAATTTAAATTGGTTCAAAAAGTGATTTAGTACAATCCAAAACAACCTTTAGGTTGTAACCAATCATTCACCCTTTAAAAGATGATTCCCTATGTGGAAATTGGACAAGTGAACTTGAAAGATAGGATTTACCATTATTATGAGGAATTCTTGAAATGTAAAAGGAGATGCGAGGAAAAAGATAGTTTATTGGGTTAAGGTATGTATTTGTCGAGCAATGTCTGTAATGGTAATGGTCAGCCATTTGTAAGTTCTCTATGGTTTTCCAATGTAAATTTATGTCTTAAGTGTTAATTTACTATCCGTAATTTTATTTATGCATGCATATTCATTTAATTTGTCATAATACTTAGAATCATATAATCATGTTAATTCCTATTTTATCTAAACAATTCTGATATGGTATTAGAATTTGCATATTTTTAAGCTATTATGTATGGTTTTTAGGATTTAAGAAATTATTGTGTAGGTTTTGTGAAATATGTAGCCCCTGTTCATCTACAATGAATGGATCCTAAGACCATGTTACAGAAATTGGAAACAAAAAACTAGTTTAAAAGGGAAAATTTTTACCCTGTGAAAATTGGGTCCCACATACTTTAAGCATACACACACACATATATAGAAATCAAAGTTTAGAATAAAAAACACTGCAAAACTTGAAGAAATTACTTAATTTTTTTTTTTTTTTTTCCTCGCGTAAAGAAAGCATGTGTAGGCGAGCTCAACATGTTCTCTGTCTCCAATGCGCTTGACCTGGGCTTCCTTTTCCTTCAAAGAGGAAGTGGGCAACTAACTCTGAGCCTCTCCTTGAAGTATTGCTTAGCTCGGCTAAATCTTTGTTTGACGAGCGAATTCCTTTATACAAATCAGTGAACAACACTATATTCTTATCTAGACTCGACGAGCTCCTCAATTACATAGCAAAACTCTGCATACACGAGCAGAGCGAGCTCCTCTCAAGCCTGGCTCATCCTAATCAGGCTTAGACTAAATGGGTTTGTGCTACCGACGACAAGCTTCAAGATCCAGTCCTCTCTTCCACCCTTTGACATAACACACTCAAACTCAAAACTCTAGCTCGCTCACTCAATGGCTTGTGCAGTCCACCAAGCAATTCTTCCTCATAGCTTGGCCACTCGAACGACAATTTAGTGTATTTCTCCATTCTGGCGAGCTTAACTACATCCCTGGCTCGGTCTGGAAAGTTTTTCCTCTACGCGAACAAGCTAATCATTCACCGCTTACTTGTTCCCCTATTTAGCCTTGTGTGGGAAACAACAAATGGTTGCTCTTGCAGAAGGGCACTTAGGGCTCATTTACACGACAACAAACCTTGCACAGACGACATAGTTGTCCGTATTAGCGAAAAACATTGTGGCTTGATGACCTAATCTACAGTCATCTGACTCGGCTGGAAACCCTAAAAGAGGTCAGCATTTATTTATTTACTTTTTGCTACAAAATTTAAAACTTAAAAACGGTCATAGTGCTAGACTAGTTTCGCGAGCTAGATAGACTTACCTTTTAAATCTTAAGAGAAGACGGAGTTTGAGTTTTGACCTCCACCACCCCCACAGACACACATATATATATATATATATAAAACCACCTAAATCAAAACTTTGATGATGATGATGGGGATGGGGATGGGGATGGGGATGGGGATGGGGATGGCGATGGCGGCGGCGGCGGCGGCGGCGATGACGGTCGATGACGGGTGGTGGTGGTGACGGTGACGGTGACGGTGACGGTGGTGGTGACGGTGACGGCGGGTGGTACTGATGGTGACGGTGATGGTGGTGACGGTGACTGGTGACGGTGGTGACGACGATGACGGTGACGGTGACGGTGACGGTGACGATGACGATGACGAGGACGAGGACGACGAGGACGAGGACGAGGAGGACGAGGACGAGGAGGACGAGGACGAGGAGGACGAGGACGAGGACGAGGACGACGACGAGGACGACGATGAGGAGGACGACGACGATGACGACGGCGGTGACGACGACGACGAGGAGGATGAGGACGAGGACGAGTAGGAGGAGGAGGAGGAGGAGGAGGAGGAGGACGACGATGACGACGACGACGAGGAGGAGGACGATGACGATGACGACGACGACGACGATGATGATGATGATGATGACGATGATGATGACGATGACGATGACGACGATGACGACAACGATGATGATGCAAAACGACGACGACGACGGTGACGAGGACGAGGACGACGATGACGAGGACATCGACGAGGACAACCAGAGGACGGCGGCGGCGGCGGCGACGTCCGTGAGACTACCAAAGCACCCTTTGGGACAATCGATCTTGGTAAAGATCTTTTTGGCATTCAGATCTCTTATTAGCAAGTTTAATGATTGGCTCCCCTAATTTTTCAACCATATTCTCATTGAAAATATCGTGAAAGGAGGCAGTAGCCACCGTGCTAGCAAACAAAGCCCTAATGTCATTATAAGCATTAAAATCTAACATGAATTGTTTCTCTGATTCCACCATACAAGACGTGCAAAAGATACAGATTGTTTCTTCCCATGTCTCTTTAGGCCTTTTCCATCTTCTTATTTCACACCAAAGACGGTATGAATTAGTTCTCAATTGAGCTATGAAGATTTTTGCTTTCCACGGGATATTAGCCCCTATAAAAGCCTTTTGTTGTTGATCAATACCTCTTCTTTCTCCACCACCCTTGTATATATATTTTAAAAACAACTTAAACTAAAACTTAAATATAAGTCGTCCACCTTTGAAGAAGAAGATATTTTAACGTCCGCAAGGCTACCAAAGCAACCTATGGGACAACGGATCTTGCTAAAGATCTTTCTGGCATTCAGATATCTTGTTAGCGAGTTTAATGATTGGCTCCCCTATTTTTTCAACCATATTCTCATTGAAAATATTCTGAAAGGAGGCAATAGCCATTGTGCTACCAAACTAGGCCCTAATGTCATCATAAGCATTAAAATCCAACATGAAATGTTTCTCTGATTCCACCGCACCAGACGTGCAAAAGATACAGATTCTTTCGTCCCATGTCTATTTAGGTTTTTTCCATCTTCCCATCTTTCACCGAAGACGGTGTGAATTAGTTCTCAATTGAGCTACGAAGATCTTTGCTTTCCACAGGATATTAGGCCATATAAAAGCTTTTTGTTGATGATCAATACCTCTTCTTTCTCCCCAACGACTTTCCCCACATAGCTTGACGGAATTTGTCTATAGTTTTTTTTTTAATCTCTTGAGTATTATTAGGACATGCATTCCAATGAGTGTTCCATTTTGTAAGCCATTTGTTGTTTTGATTCATCAACGACTTCTTTCTTTTCACCAAAAAATCATTAAAGACAACCTTGGGCCATTTACTACCTTCCATTTACTCGATATTTTTTTAGATATGTTATGAGACGAACCATAACAATAGCTTCTAGAGGTACAATCCCCATTTTAGCTAGGAGAATCTGATATGGGACCGAGATCTTTAATTTGAACTTGCTAGTAATCATGTTTTTTTGAATCCTCTCGAATTGTTTCCATCTTGAGTTTGAAATGCTGGTAGCCCAAACCTCACATCCATAAAGCACCACTGGGGTCACTAAAAGCCCAAACAAAATATGCAAAGTTTCCTAATCCCATAATTTTGCCTCTCTGCATTTGTTTTGGAAAGCATAAAAAGCTCTCCACCTCACTAAAGTTCTTTTTTTGCTACAAATCTCCCAGCGAAGCTTGTTGTTAAAGTCTAACCCAAGATATTTATACTCTGTTACTTCCTCTAAAATGTTTCCATCGAAATAGAAATCATATTGAGTTCTTTTTTTTTTTTTGGAGAAGAACATAATCTTGGTTTCATTGGTGTTGACTTGCATCCCTACTTCTTTGCAAAAGTGCTCAAGTACACATAAATGCTTTTGAAGGCCTTGAGTGGACCTAGCAATCAGGATAAGATCATCAACATATAGGAGAAATCTTACAACATACTCTCCTAGTCGTTTGAAGATGTCCTTAAAATGTGTCAAATTCCGACAGGGTCTTTCCAACTACCCTGGTTTTTCACTGTCTTATCATCCTGAAAAGCAAGTCAACCTTCATTCAAAGCCTTTCTCATTTTCATTCGCCCACATCAGATTTTGGGGGCCAATCAAATCAACCACATATTCCAGCGTAGGGGACTAAAAAATCTGTTTAGTAGAGGGCTCGTTTTTAAAAACCATAGGCTGAGTTGTTTGTTTGCAGCTTGTTGGCACACCCTCTCACCGCCATGTGTTTGTCCCCCGCCATCACCGTATCTGGTGAACAGTCAATCGATCCATCCCTTCAATAAATCCTCAAAATATCTGCGTCTCCCTAAAAGAAGCCTCTATCTTTCTGTTCTTACCCTGCTGCCTCTACTCCCACATTACATAGACATGGTTTCCTGTTTACATTGCATGTTTTTCATTGTTTTGTTTACCCCTGGTACAAACTTCTTTAAAATATTATTATCATACTCTCCCCATCTTGTCCCAAAAGCTTCAAATTTGCCATATGTTTGGAGGATACTGAAAATGTTATTGCATTTGGCTATTCATCTTGCAATATATATTGGGGAAGGAGTTCTTGTTGACAATGAATATCCTGATTATCTCTACGAACTCTATGCTGCTGCTCATTATTTTGACATAGCATTGAATTGTTTGACAGTGGAGACTATTGTATATATTTATAATTTAGCAGATCTTTATGAGACTGCAGGTGGTCTGTTGAAGGAATCCTGTATTTTTTTTTATGTTAGAGCACCATCAACAACTTAACTCTCAGCTTGGAGTGTCTTACCAATTTGACTCAAAGAACAATCCTTGAAATTAAGAAATGGTTTCCCAAAAAATTTATCGTGCCTCCCAAATAGAATTTTGATGTTTCAGATTCTAACTATATGTAACTAGTGGCTTGTCCAAGCAAATGAAGTTGTATAGTAAAGCTTGTAAGCAAAATTTGTTAATCTATTTTACACACATGCTTTTCAACGTGGAAACACAAACTAAATAGTAATTTCTTTGGCAAGGTTGGAAAGTATTATGGAATTTTTTGTTTTGAGTTAGAATTTTTCAGGAGTATAATATTGGGTAGTTGCGCCAGTTGCATCTGCATCGTAGCAAGAGTAGGTTCAATGCCTCAATTTTTCATCTTAGGCAGGATATATTCCTGTGCCTGTAGTCTACCAAAGGGAGAGAGTAATTCTTTGTAAATTAATAATTTGTATGCATTTAATGTTGGCTTATGACCACATATTGTTAACAATATAAAATAACATAAAAAAACACATCTGCTATATTATTTTCTGTACGATGGCTCATTAAAATAGAAAGTTTATTTTAACAGTCCTCTTTTACAAAATTATTGAGAGAATATTTGAGAGCTAATTTGCTAAGTTATTTATTTCCGTTAAAGTAAATTGTAATGGTTATTAAAAAGTTCCATTTCTATTTAACAATTTCATGACTTCTTGGAGGTATCATGGAACCTTTAAATGACAACCCACACATCATTATTATGTTGCATGACACCTTTTATGCCAATGTTGTCTGCCCTCATAATGATGTCATAGCTTCATCCGAGTCATACTAGGAATGAACATACATAAAGGCATAACACGGAGTATTTTTTTGTTAACTATTGTAGTTGTACTACATTACTTTCTGCTCTCCATTACACAAATTCAAAATAATTTAAAATAGTACACATTTCACTATAAATTACAACTGTAACAAACTTAACATTATTATCCAGTCCAGCGTAATTTACAACTCATATGCAATTACTAGTTTATTTTTAGCTACAAAATTTAAAACTTAAATATGGCCTTATTCCTAAACTAGTTTGCTAAGCTAGATAGACTTACCTTAAGTCTTAAGAGAAGACGAAGTTGAAGGGTTTGACCTCCACCACCCTTATATATATATATATATATATATATATATATATATATATATATATATATATATATATTATAAAAACAACTTAAACTAAAACTTAAATTTAAAATGACAGATATTAGTGTTACTCAATTCATAGTTGAACCAACAAACCTATTAATCAAGAACTTGATTTTTAGGCATAAAATAAATTTAACAAAAATCAAAGTATTTTTTTAAATAAATAATTTTATTTTTCAGAAAATTAGTTTTATATTTTCTAAAAATTGTATTTAGAACATAAAAGATTAATTTAGGCAATATTATTTTTTATTATGAATATTATTTTAAAGTTATTTTTTCAAACAAAAATTGTTTTATTTCGATTTTTTCCTAGGTCGTAAAAATCATTTTTAGTCCTAAAAGATTTAGAATCTGTTTCTATTTTTCCTACAAACTTTTTTAAAGTTAAAAAAATTAAATAGGCTTCTTCAAGTAATTTTAGCTTGGATAAATCTCTTGATTAGACAAGTCATATCATTTAAAAGATTAGGTCAAAGGCTGAATTTATAACATGGAAAGTTTGGGACCTTGTGAACGTAATTTAGAAACAATTTGTTGGTAGAAAAACAATTACTAATAACCCTTGAATGCCTTCCAACAAAAATATCAAGAAACCATGGCCATTATTCGACGAAGTATTAAGGATGAATTCCTACTCCACATCGGAAATCAAGAATCTCGTGTGACACATAAAAACTATTAGAATCAATGCATAAATGCACGAGGCTTTCTAAAATCATAAAGTTCATTATGAAATTGATGACTACTCTTATTAAAGGAGACGAGATAATTGTAAACTATCTTACTAAAATAAAAAATATTAAATCTTAATTGGATGGTTGCAACTATGACCTCATCCAAGACAAACTCTTATATTTTATAATTCAAATAAACATCCATGTAAAATTTAAGAACTTCATTTCGATTACGAACTGTAAATATCAAAGTGAATACGATATTCTTGATTTGAACACCTTATGTGTTTTCTCATCCAATAAGAACATATTATGACTAATTTTGATTCTAAAAAGAATGCCACTCAAGGATCTTTTCTCTTAGAATCAGAAAAAGATTGTTCCTAAAAAATAATAGAAATTAGAATGTTAAATCTAATTTAAAATCAAAATTCAAACCCTCTTTCAACCATAATAAAAAATAGTGGAAATAAGTAGAACTTTAACCACATATTTTACGTAAAATTTAATGGAACTTGTAGTAAGTGTGCCAAATTTGGTCACAAAGAGGAAGAATAGTGCTATAAGAAAAATTCTAATAACAAAAACTTTAAAAATAAAAAATGAAGAATGTTCAATTATTAGATGTCAAATCAAAACAAAAATCAAAATTCGAATTATATCATTGATTAAATAAAACCATTGCACTTTACACTGCACTTCCTACATCTGATGGCATTGAATAGATCCTAGATAGTGGTGACTTGAGACATATGAATTGCATGTGTGATATCCTCACATATGTCAAAGAATGTTTTGAAAGAATCTTCCTAGGTGATAACTCTTTCATAAAATCTAAAAGACAAGATAAAGCCAAAACCTCTAATGGTTTCTTTAGTAAAGTTCTCTGTCACTATACTTAAAAAAACCTTTTATCACATTCTCAAACTGACTCCCGATAACTTTAATGTTACCTTATTCAAATATAAACGATCAATCTAACTTTATTATTGTTGAAGGTATTAAAAAGAATGGCCTCTTTATCTTTGATGGCTTTGCTAATAAGACTTGTCTTTCTTCCCAAATTACAAAAGAATCTTAATTGTGGCATGAAAAACTTGGTCATCTCAATTTCATGATTTTTGCTAATATGCCTCTTGAAAACCTTGTAGTATGTCTACAAAGAATCAAATCTCATTATGAAAATTTTGAAGGATGCGTATGTGGTAGACAACACATTCAACTCTTTTGCAAGCATTGTGATGCACTCTTGTTATCCTTTAAAACTAGTTCACATTGATGTTAGGGGACCACTTGAGGTTGCCTCTCTTAGTGGTGCTCTTTATGTTATAACATTAATTGAAAATCACATTAGGATGACTTGGAGCTAGCATATTAAGAAAAAATATAACATTTTGTTAAAGTTCAAAGAATTCAAAGCCCTAGTTGAAAACACTTCTAACCTAAAACTTAAGAGATTACAAATTGACAATGTAGGTGAATACATAAGTAAATACTTTGATGCATTCTACACTTCCTTTGGAATCCAAAGAAAGTTAAGCACTTCCTATTATCCATTGCAAATGGGGTTGTAGAAAGGGACAAATGAACCATTTCATAGATGGTCAAGACTATGTTGCATTAAATGCAAATGTTCCTAAATTTATGTGGGAAGAAGCCATGAACATTTTTGTTCACATCCTAAATAGAGTCCTTAGAAAATCATTTCATCAAGCTTCACCTCTTTAAATGCGCGCGAAGAAGAAACCAAATGTCTCATATATAAGGATATTTGGTAACTCAACTTCTATTTTCATTCCTACAATTAAAAGGAATAAACTTGGTCCTACCTCCTATTACTACATCTTTGTTGGTAATAGCTGAATGACAAAATGATTAAGGGTTTATGATCCATCTAAACGTGATATATTTGAAAATAGGAACATTCAAATCCTTGTACAATTATTTTTTGTGAGCTATTTTAAACCTTTTCACATTCCTCTTAATAAATAAAATGATGTCTTAGATGATGATGATACACATCCAAACACTATGAATATTGATTTTGAAGGGGAGACATCACAAAGTTTTTCCAATGTACAATACCTAAAGGAGCTCAATCCTTAATTCACGATTCTTATACTGATAATCTTAGAAAGATAACTACACGTTAACACACTCATCACACTTTATTGACCTTATACAAATGTGAAGTATTATATTTCAAAGAAGTTAGCCAAGACAAAAGATAGAGGGAAGCCATGGAATACGAAAATGACACTCTTATTGAAAATCAAACTTGGATGCTTCTCCCTCCAACAAAAAGGAATGTTGTTGGATCTCGATTACTTTATAAGATCAAATACAATTGCACATGTGGAATTGAAAAATTCAAAGTAAGGTTAATGACTTGTGGGTATATAAAAAAACTTGGAATTGACTATGCAGAAATATTTTCTCATGTAGAAAAAATGAGCACGATCAGGATTCTTCAAGGTCTCGTTACTCACTATGGTTGAAAAATACACCAAATGGATGTTAAGAACACATTCCTTAATGGTGATCTCAAAGAAGAAATTTATATGAATCAACCTAAATGTTTTGAAGAACTTGATAACGAACTCTATGTTTGTAGATTAAATAAATCTTTGAATGGTTTGAAGCTAGCTCATAAAACTTAATACTCTAAAATTAATAGTTTATAATTTACAAAGCTATCTCTAATTAAATTTGTGATAATTATATATTTTTGAAAATTGAAGATGATCAATTTTTAAAATGATTTTGAATGTTGATGATCTTCTTATAACATGTATTTAGAGTAGTTTAATTTTTAAAATTAAATTTAAGTTAAATTTTTTTTTTCGAAAAAATTGATCTAGGTCTTCTTTATGAATTTCGAGACATGACTATATTTTAGGATAAGAGCTCAATAGTAGTTTCTCAATATCATTAAGCTCATAACTTGCTTACAAGATTTAACATGATTGATTATAAACTTGTTGCCATTCCTATTGGATTTGGTATAAAACTTGATTCCAAATGTACATGTGACAAGGTCAATCCTACCTTGTATAAGAAACTTGGTACCTTAGTCTATCAAACTATTACTAAGCCTGATATTTTATGCAGTAAGTGTTGCTTCTACATTTTTGCAGGTCCATATCATGATCATTGGAATATGAATAAAAGACTCTAAATGTATTAAAGTTACTCATTTATGGTTTATAATATTCTTGTGATGATGATGCTAAATTATATGGTTATTGTGATTTTTATCATGATGATGATATTATAGATATAAAATCTACATTTAAATATGTTTTTAAGTTTAGTGCAAGTGTTATCACTTGGAATAGTAAAAATTAGCATTGCTTATTTTATCAACGAAACTTGTGTATATATGTAGTTAAGGAAGCTATGTGGATAAAATGACTATTGGAATAAACTGCATATGTGATGTCAAATGAAGGTTTCCACTTATGTGTGAGAGCCAGAGTTGAATAGATTTTGTGAACAATGTAGTTCAACATCTTATAACAAAGCATATCGAGATTCATATGCATTTCATTTGAGAAAAAGTCATCAACGGTGATATTGATATGTAATTTTTCCTACTAAAGATCAAGTTGTAAATATCTTCATGAATCCTTTATGTGTTATTTAATGAATTTCTAAGTTGCTGAGGTGGATTGTACATGACAATTCCACCTCCTAATGTCCTATTGTATATTTCTTCTCTAATATTATTATAAAATTGTAAAATTCATTGTAAGATTCACCATATGCGTGTTTACTTGAGAACCCAACAAAGAATTGTGTTATGAAGATTCCTTGTTTTATACAAGGATCCAAAAACTCATATAAAGCTTCATGTATTCACTTAACCATGATGAGATTAGGGATGCTATCTTTTAGGTTATCCCTTAAACGTGCTAGCTTAAAATATTCCTATATGGTTGTGTAAATTATTTTATATAAAAAAATAAATTTATCATGTATCGCCACTAAACATTAAGGGGAGTGTTGGAACATGTAATTTTTGTGGAGACATACCTATAGTAGCCCACCCAACACAAGCTCATGTCCACATTAAGTTTATAACATATAACATTTATAATAATAAACTTTATCCTAAGTTTATAAAAATTATATAAAATTTATTAAATTAAAGTTTGACCAATTGATTAAATTGGTTCAAAGAGTAATTCGGTACAACCTTTCGCTTGCAACCAATCTCCCACCTTTAAAAAATTTATTTTCCATGTGGAAATTGGACAAGTGACATCGAATGATTAAATTTACCATTATTATGAATAATTCTTGAAATGTAAAAGGGAAAGTGAAAAGAAAGTTTTTTTGGGTAATGGCTTGTTTTAGTCTAAGCATGTTGGAATGTAATTTGTGGGAAATGATATGATAAATAAATTATAAAATAGAGCTCTTACTTTTGTATGTACAAATATACACTCATGACTAGAAACTAGTCAATTTAAACATGGTTATGACATATTCTTGGATGAAATATGGAAATAATATATTATAAAGATTGAGTTATTAGATGTATATGTACAATCATGCACTCATGGATGAAAATGAGCTATTTAAGTATGGTTAGAACATAATGTTTGATGAAAAATAGAGTTGACGCTTTACGTTTAGATTATTGTCTTTGAGGACATTGCATTATAAAATAGGAATATGCACATTGTTATAATTATCATTTCTTATGGATCCTTAGTGCTTCTTTAGAAAAATATATTATACATATTTTCTCAATTTAAGTTTAAATTTCTCTCTGGTTGTCCTACTACGGGGATTTTTCATTAAAATCTTATATACTCATGATTTAATGCTCATAGGTCATTATTAAATTATGGGAAATACATGCAACATTATGTTGACCTCTTCATATTTGTAGTGATTGGTGCAGATTATTATCTCTCTCTTACTTGGATTATTGACCTTGCATTCCCAACGGTACTAGATACTAGTTTGTTGATCTATTGCATTAAACAAAAAGAATACTCGTCACCCTTCCCTTCATGTATATTGGTTGGATTGTTTGTAGGCATATTGATGAGTAAAGGTTGTACACATTTTAGGCTTTGTGGTTGTGATAGAGCCTAGTAATGCTTCTTCCTTGTTGCAATTGTTAGGATTTTTAGTAAAACTCAACATACTATCCAGTTATTGACTGTGATTATTTTATTGATGCTTCTATATTGAATAAAATTGATATGATAAATGTAGTGGTACTTATTCAACTAACTTGATATCAGATGGTTTTGTGTATTAATATGTATATGCTAGATATAATTGAAAATGTTAGAGTGAGGAACTCTTGTTGTAATTGGTTTCTCTTCCAACATATAACATTTATTCAATTTTCCTTAGTTTTCATATTATTAAGGGAGTATGGATGTTTCAATCCTTTCCCATGTGATAATGATATCCACATAGATAGTCGTCATATATCCATGTATGTGTCTCTATTCCATATATGTAAACATATAATTCTTGGCTAGTAGGGGACTCTCACGTGAGGCTCACCTTAAATTGGGGGTTAGGTGACTTACCTTAGTTGATGCAATTCTAAACTATTATCTTACACTTGTGTCAAAATGATATTGTATCCTTTTTTATCCCTTAACTTTTTGGTTGTGATATTGTTCCGAAAAGTGTTTTAAGTGCTTCATTTATCAATATAACAAATTTTAAATACGTATAATATTTTATCAATTTCCTGTAATACGTTAAAATTTGTCTTAATTATTTTATAAATCATATTGTAATTGATTAAATATAACAAATAGAAAAATAAAAAAATAAAGAAATTTAAACCAAACTTGATAAAGGAGTTCACCTGTTTTAGGCTACATCTCCAATCCAAAAAAAGCACTCAAACTGATCAATTAATGATACAAATATACTTGTACAATATTATTTACATCAAAACAATATCTTCCGTGTACAATAAAACCTTCATCCTACCTCTAGGAAGCACCTTGTTGTGTTGATACAACATCCCAATAGCTCTTCCTCTAATAAAATTCCACTAGATTTGTTTTTTTTCAATACAAAAGAAAAAATCTATCCCTAAACAACTACAATTTTTTTCTTCTTATAGTGTTTCATAACGCCCTCGTTCTTTAGTCAAAGCATTATCTTTTTAAATGGGATTTTGGGGTTCAAATCTCCCCCATATGTATTTTTGTCTTTATCTCAAAAGACAAAATTATATCCTTCATCTTATTTGGGAATAAGAATCCGACGTAACATGTTTTAGTTAACAAAATAGCCTTTTTAAAGATTAAAATCCCATGTGAACCATGGGAGGCTTATCCTATAGCTTTTAATAAAGCCTTTCCAAACTAAACTTATACGTGGACATTTTTTTTGGGTCTTTTAATGGAGATCTTATCCCACATTTGCTGGGTGGTTGCATAAAAAAAAGGTTTAAACACTATGTTATTTCCTTTGTAACATGGTCAAAGAGACCACTCTTGGACATGCATTTGGAAGTTTTGAGATATGTCTATGGTATATGTGTTGGCTTCACAAATACATGGAATTCCCACATTCAAAAGGTTGAGGCCTGTGGAATAGTTTATATTGCAAATTATTTGCAATGGATAGGCAATAGTTTAACTTGTAATGGAAAAAAGAGAACAGAGAATCCCATTGGTTGTGGGCCCTTCTTTCAATTTCAGTGAGCCATAACTTTTACATTTCTCCTGGATCAGATATTTTGGGGTGTGACACCCTCTACTTTCCATTATGCTATAATGGATGTTCCATCCCTATTATAAATCTCTCATTTGGACACAAGCTAGGAGGATGCTAGAAAAACGTGAATTGCATTTTCATGAAAGTTTCCAAGGCATTTTTTAACAAACCCAATACGTGCATATCCAACAATCAATCATTTCATTCCATGAAACTACATTCTTTCAGGGATTTTATCAAACATTTCAAATGCCTTTTGCGTGCTTCCACATTTTGCATACATATCTATTAGAGAACTTGCATATACAACATATGATGAAAATCCCTTCTCCATTATGTTTTGGTGGATTTCCATACTGATGATACTAATTTTTTCTCATATTTTTAAATTATAAGTCCTCATTTTTAGTAAGTTTTGAATGAACTTAATCACATTTGAAATGATTTTTAACTATTTCAATGTTTTAGTATAAGGTATATATGATGAATTAAATTTTTAAATCATAGTTCTCTATTTTTCTCCTAACCTCTAATAATTATTGCGAGGTAGATGGTTTGTTATGAAAATAGGGAAATGATCGAGGTTAAAGAGTGATAAATGAATAACAAGATGATTGAGGGCCCACAATTTTGGCTAATTTTGGGAAACGAAATAGATTTAGAATATATTGCTACAACTCTAGACTAATGTGTAGCATCTTCAGAGTTCCATTTAAGAGCTTAGGATAGAAATACATAAGCTTAGGATTAAAACACTAGAGCTACAAACTACCTGAAAGAAGTTCCCAACTACTAGGAACACATCAAGAGGATATTGAAGAATATTTTGCGGTCCAGAAATATATTGGAGGAATAGTTATTTTTTTGAATAGATACACACATGGCTGTAAAATGCCATTTATTTAACAGTTAGTAAGAAAGAGGAAATGAGACACTCTCCATATTTTGTGTAGAGAGTCCTTATTGCTAATTCTAAGTTACTAAGTTCTTATTATTTTAGGAGTAGTATATTAGTTGTAATCTCTAATTTTCATTCAACAAGTTGGATTCATAGTTTAGTCCTATTATGAATTTTTCTACAATAAGTCATCATGAACTAAAGAAATAGTTATCCATTCATCAGAGGCTAAAAGATTCAACTTTGAGTATCTCCTACAAATATCTCATTATAAACTCGAGGGGAAGATACTCTCTCAGAATATTTTATCTTTTGTAAGAAACATTGAACCAATTAATATAATTACAGTTGTTGTGTATTAGTGTTGATGATTGTCGATAAAGTTTGAAGCAGAATTTTAAGGGAAGAGAAAGGGCCACTCTTACCCAAGGAGGGAGATGTTTATAGTATTTTTATAACACAATATTGTTTTTTGTTAAAGAAATTTCATATATTATTTTCTGTTTAAGTAATTTCATCTTCTTATTAGTAAGATTATATAATTGATAGATCATATTACTTATCTCATTTTTATTTGTTACTGCCATGCATTTGATTCAATAATTTAGTTCTATTTTTTAGATTTATTAAATCTTTTTGAATATTTGTTGCTTTAATCTTAGATAACATGATTGTAAAAAATATGTTTCCCTCTTTTTCCTATAGCATACAACCTCTATATTTTTTCCTGGTTCGATGAATGATTAATTAAAGTGAAGGAACACCGACCATCATTTTTGGCACCATTAGTAGGGAGTTTAAGCATCAATAGGAAATTCCTTGAGATAGGGTGTTGTGTAAAAGTTCTTGTAAATTTCCATGTAATAATTTTAAACTCTTTACTTCCTCTAATGTTTCAAACACTTTTAGGTGACAACAATGAGGCCTTGTGAGCTTCTTGAATTAAGTGGAACTAGAAATCTTTCACAATATTTTATTTTGAAGGAAAATATTAATATCGAGGTCAATTTATTGTTCAATATCAGAGTACATATTTTACTCATAAATATATTCAATCACGAGGATTAATTTTGTCTAAGACAACATTTCTTTAGCCCATCATGATTGTGGAATGACACCAAATACTTTTTCACGAGCATCGATATGGTCAGATTTCAAATTAAGCATCTCATGTAAAATTTAATAATGATCTTAAATTAGTTTAATCTAGGATTTAAAAACCAATTTTTAGTTCATACATATTTATGGATTCAAAAGGAATATTTGTTAAACAAAATCCTCCAATAATCAAAATCAGACTGTAGGTTTATCAGTTGAGGTTAAACTACAAGAAAACATAGAAGGAGTAGAAAATGAAGCTTCTACACAGGAACAAAATTTCACCTATCCTATAATAATAAACAATGAGGAATAGGTTCATATGAAGAATATGTCCCCCTCGATATTGGATATCTTTAGGGGGATAGCTTTAGAAGAACCTAGTCAATTTTTATTTGAATTTAAATCCATTTTCTAGACTTATGATTACACTGCTAAACCAAAAGTTAAAATCTTTCCCTCCACAATCAAGGATTCAACCATGCATTGGTTTATGGAGTTAACTGAAAAATCCATTTAGAATTTGGAAATAGTCTTGTTGGATAACTATCAATTTTATTGAAGGGCTCGTGAGCCTAAAGAAAAGCTTTTTATGATGACCCAGAAGGAAGATGAAAGCATATAGGATTATCTTGACAGATTCCTCTTTATTCATAAAATTTGTGGTAATGGACTGGACCAAGTATTAAGTCAAACTACATTTTAAAGAGTACTAGATTTTATCTTGAATCTCAAGGGAAAGGGCAATGTACAAAAATTGGGACTCATAGACATTGCTGACCTCTATAGGAATTATTCAAGAAATAAATTAGGAATTAAGAGTAATGAACATAAGACATGGAGTAGTGAAGTAATCAAATTGATGGAGGAGTTTTCCAATCTTAAAAAAATATCGTACTACACTTAAATACTTATTTATACAACATGCAATCAAAATCTAGGGCTTTTGAGCCCTTATCCATTTACTTTCTCATATGCAAGGATAAACAAGAATTTTAGGATCACCCTTTATACAAGGTAGATATTTGTAGTGTATGTGACCTACATCACTCCACTAATCAATGTAACCTACTCCCAGAAATCAAATATCATGTACATAAAAGTACCCATAACGAGGAAGAACATAATTATATGGGTCAAAGACAAGGTGGTAACTTTTATTCAAATCAACACTCTAACCCATTTGTTCCTAGAAATCTATGGCCTACAAAGCAATGGAACACACCATGGTTTGGTCCACATCCTTGGGGTCAATTTATCCCTCAAGAATGGAATAATCCACAATAGTGTAACCAATATCAACAATAATGGGTGCATCAACAATATCAACAACAATGGGTATCCCAAAAAATTTATAATCAACAATTTCAAGGTCAGAGGTGAAATAAAATATATAAAAAAGAAGCGATTGTTGATTCTTGGACCTTCCACTAATAATAAAAAACCTCAACCAGAGTAGGTTAATCAACCCAGAATTCATGCACAACCTGTGGAAAAGTATAAAAAAATTTAAACAAGGAACCCCTATATATTCTGTAAAATCAAGAAACTATGCTAACTTAAATGTCATTAGTTGTGCTAATGTTTAGCTCCATTATGGGAAGACTCTTCCCCAACATTACTCACCAACCATTAAAGAAATACCCGAGGATAAAGAAAAATTGGAAGAATCAATTTGTGAAACTCTATTACATGTTGATCAGCCTATCAACAATATTGATTCCCCATTTATACTATTTTTAGATAGAATTAGAGAAAAAGTGGTTTGTCAGCAACCTAGTAGGAAACACTGAATCTAAAATTATTAAAGAACTAAAATGCTTTAGCATTAGAGTTCCACTTATGCAATCCATTAAGGATGTTCCTAAGATTAACAAAATTATTAAAGAGTTGTGCATTAAAACTCATGGAAGCAGGAAATAAAACCGTATGACTGTTAATGTAGAGGGGAAATTACTTAAACTATTTGTAGGAAAAATTCTTCCTCCTAAGTATGGAGACCCAGGAAGCCCCATTGTGCCTATCTCCATTGGAAGCACTAGTATACCAAATATTCTTGTAGATTGAAGAGCTGTTATTAATGTTTTGGCTGCTAATATGTTGTCAACTCTGTCTCTAACTAACATGCAACCAATTACTACAATCCTACAAATGGACGATCAAACTATTACAAAACCCAAATGGATCATTGAATACATTGTAGTCACTATAGAATCTTGGGAACACCCTGTAGGTTTCACGATATTAACACCCCAAACTTAAGATAAAGGATATACCTTAAACTTAGTAAGAATTTGGCTTGCTACAATTGTTTCCCTTATATATTGTAGATTAGGAGACATGACTACCTCAAATGGGTTGAATGAAAAAAAAAATCTTTGTATCGACATGCCAAACCTTTTTTAGATATCTCCACATGGATAGATGATTATAATGAAATTGATACTGAAGGAAGTACTTCTTCCTAGTCATTTATCCCAGTTTAGAGACATGTAAATGAATTAATTTCCATGAATAAGAGGATGATATGCAGCTCCAGACTATAACATCATTCTCTTCCCTTTTCAATCATTTGAACAAAAAAATTCAATGAGGATATGGTGACATTGTACATGTTATAGCCTCATATAGGTCTATTGAACTCATTGCTAAATTATTTTCCCTCAGTAACCTCAATCCACTCAAAAACTCAAAGACCAAGATAAAATAACCTTTACTTATACTTGGGGTAAATTTGCATACAAATTCCTGCCCTTTGGACTGAACAATGCACCTACCACTTTCCAAAGAGCAATACTAGCCATCTTTGTAGACTTAACCAATGAATGTGTAGAGATTTACATGGATGAATTTATAGATAATGGAAGCTATTTTGAGGAAGCTTGGCAAATCTAAAAAAAGTGCTAACAATGTGTGAGAAACATCAGTTATCACTAAATCATGAAAAAAGTTTGATCATGGTTGATCAAGGAATAGTCTTGGGACATCACATTTCAAGAAAGGGAATTAAGGTAGATCCCAACAAATTATGAGTGATTAAACAAATTTCTCCACCTTTCACTTAGACTAAGGTAAGAATATTCTTGGGACATGCTAGTTATTAAGAATATTTATAGAGTATTTTAGTAAAATAACATCACCTATGTTCTCCTTACTCATCAAGGATTGTAAATTTCTATGGATTTATGATTGTTACCAACAATCCTTTGAATCCATGAAAGAGAAGATTATTTTTTCCCTTGTATTAAGAGTACCTAATTGGAAATTTCCTTCTACATTCGAATGATGCATCAAATGAATCAATAGGAATTGTTCTTGGTCAAAATTATGAAGGATAAAGTATGTACGCTATCTACTAAATCGGTATAAATTTAACACCAATTGAAAGGAACTACACCACCACTGAATTTTTTTTATTGTTGTAATCTGTGATATCAAAAAATTTAGTATTATATTACTCATTACGAAGTGATATTTTACACAAACCATTATGTTATTAAATATTTAATGAAAAAACCACTAGTTAGTGGCATACTTATTAGATGACTACCATTCCTACAAGAATTCAACGCTACATTAATTAATAAACCTAGTGAAAGTGAATGTGGTTTCATATTTCTTGTCAAGAATAACTATTGCAAGTGAAGATGAACCAGTGGAGGATGAATTTCTATACGAACACTTATTTTTCATATCCACTACACCACCATGGTTTTTTGACATGACTAACTATCTTTCTTTAGGGAAATTCCCATCATATTTCATTGATCCATAGGGATCCAAAAAAATGCACCACTTCATCAGTTACATCAGCACCAAGAAGAAGAAACAGGAAAGGTGAATAAAACAAGGTAAACAGAGGTTCTTGAAAGAATTGTTGCTCTGTGCAGAGCAGCAGTTTCAGAACCACTGCCATGCAGGGCGGCGATCCTGGGACCACTGGTCTGCGTAGGGTGGTGGTCCTGTCACTTCTGGACAAAAACAAAAATGAAACGCGAATGAATGTGAATTTGAAATGCCCAGTCGCGTCTCTTCCCTTCCATGCCCATTCACATCCTCCAGTGCATGAGAGGATATGGGAAGGTCTATAAATGCATGAAAGGAGCAAGAGAATAACATTCAAAGATCGAGAGAGATCAAGAATCAAAGTATAATGGGAGAAGTGAGCGAAATCTTCAGTGCTGGCCTGGAATTATAGGAGCAAGGTGTAGAAACAGAGAAATCAAGTAATTAGAGAGAAGGTTTACACTGTTTCTTCTTTCCATACTTATTGTAATATGTAATTGTCTATATTAGACCAATAAAAGTGGGAAGAAAGAGAATTTTCCCTTCCCGACTGGTTTTCCTCCTTGGAGGTTTCCAGGATAAAAATTGTTGGTGTTGAAGTTTGAATTATTTTCCTTCTCTATAATTTCCTTTCTATAGCACTAGATAATCAGTCACGAAGCTCTAATATTTAAGTAAATCTGTCATTTTCCCGAGTTGAAAGTAGAACATCATAATTGTGTGATTCGTAGAGTTCCAAAGTAGAAGTTTACAGATCATTTTGGTATCAGAGCTGATTATATATCCAGGGCTATGGTATTCAAACCTTTCTTGTGATTTTGTATGACAGTGACAAGGTCCAAAGGTGAAGAAGTTTTACCTTGTGAGCCAGATATTTCTACGAAGAAGTGGAAATAAAGAATTTGAGCTCAAATGGAGGAAGAGAACTTGGTCCGTAGAGTCGAGATGCTAGAGACCATGATGGATAGATTGCATAGAAAATAAGAAGAGATTTCAGATCTACAAAAGATGGCTTCGGTTAAGCAAGATTCCATGGACTCGGTGGTTCGAGCACTAGCCAAAAAATTCAGTATCGGAAAGAGCCACGAAGAGGAAGAATGGGAAGAACATAAAGAGATGCCAATTGTAAGTGAGAAGGTAAAATCTACATATACACCTTTTAAAGTTGAAACAAAAGTGGAAATAAAGAATTTTGAAGGACAAGTAGATGCAAAATTATTGGATAAATGGCTAAAATAGTTAGAAGTCTATTTTAGTGTGAATAATGTCACTGAGGCACAAAGGGCCACCTTTACAAATCTCAAAATGGAAGGTCATGCTCTGGTTTGATGGGAAACCCATCTAGCCACATGTGAGAAGAAGAAACATCTTATTGTCAGTACTTGGAAGGGTTTTAAAGAGTTGATTAGAGCTAACTTTCTATCCTATTGGGCATAAGACTGACATGATGATTAAGTGGCAGTAACTTTAGACAGGGCAACGGTCAAAGCGTGCAAGACTACACTACATAATTTCGGAGACAAGCCATGTTGCTTAATATGGACTTGGAGGATGAGGACATTTTGACCAAGTATTTGGTAGGACTTCACACTCACCTTCAAGGGAAGGTAATCTCCATGAAGCCCAAGGATTTCAATGAAGCTTGTGTACAAGCATACTACATTGATGACGAGAAGAAGCAAGGAGAAATAGAGCCAAAGGGAGACCAATCAACAAAACAACAAGACAAATAACAAGGGAAGACAAGTAGTAGAGGTAAATGGAAAGGTAAACATACCGCTACTACTATGCATACTTGTAAAGATCCTAAGAATTTCTGTAAAAATTGTGATGTAAATGGACATACTGACAACACATGTTGGAAGTTACATCTGGAATTGCACCCAAAGCACCGAACCAAGGATTCCAAGAAATCCATGGCCACTATGAAGATAGAAAGAGAGGTGGAGATTGAGGATGATTCAGATGTAGACAAAAAGGCTAGGATTGCATGGCCACTAACATGTACGGTGGCAAACAAAAAGAAGAAGAGATGAGTAAGCTATTTCAAATTAGAATCCAAATCAAGAAGACTAAGGTAAACACTCTAGTAGATTTTGGTTCTCAGTCAATTTGATTTCTGATGCGGTTGTAGAACATCTTGGCCTAGAGACTTACGCACATCCACATCCATACCCAATGGGATGGGTGAAGAAGGGTGTAGAAATACAAGCTACAAGAAAGTGTAAGTTTCAGTTTGGGATAAAAACCTAATATATAGATGTATTAGAGGCTGATATTATTCCACTTGATGCATTTGACGTTGTCTTCGGAAGTCCTTACTTGTATATCAGGGATGGTGTGTTCACAAGGAGGGAGAACCAGTTTAGATGGGTCAAGGATGGAGTCAGTTTTAACATCCAGGCACACCAAAGAAAATCAAAGAAGGCTATTGCAAGTGCCAACCAGGCACTAAGACTTATTCAGGAAAATCATCAGTTTTGTTGCTTTCATTGGAATAAATACAAAATGGACGTGAGAGCGCATATTTCTGACCAAAGGATGGAGAATTTGGATAACACTTGTTAGTTTTTGCAGAAGAAGACACCACAGGAACTGCTCACTCAAGGATCAAAACAAACTTCTGCTATGCAGTCACCATATCTACCTACGGATTCACTGGACCTAACTGTGGGGCAGTAAGAAGAAGAGGAGATACAAGGAACGGTGGTGACTATAGCAGCGGCGTACTTGGAGAGGATTCAGCCGATCCATCTCAAGAGGTAGAGACAAGAAAGGACTAAACCACTACAATATGGGACCTTTGCCATACTTGAACAGGTTAGAGAAGAAACCTTTGGGGCATACCTCATACTGATGCACGTGATAGTGAGTTACAAGAGCTTGCACCCACTAACGCCATCTATGCATGAAAAAGAAGGAAAGATACACAAGTTACCTTCCAAAGAGGATTGTACTTGAAGCATCTCAGAGGAGGATGTAGCACTAGAAACCAGAGATCCATAGGAATCTTGGCAGGTTGGACGAAAGAAGACACCAAGGCAGACCCAGTGGTAATCGAATGAGCATGAGAGGAAGTTGATTTCTCTACCACTCCCCCATTAAGATTTTATGGGACCAAAAGCCTCTCAAGTATGGGAGGTATGATCTATAGGGATCCAGAAAAACACACCACTTCATTAGTTACATCAGCACCAAGAAAAAGAAACAACAAAGGTGAATAAAACAAGGTAAATAGAGGTTCTGGAAAGAACTGCCTCTTAGTGCAGAGCAAAGGTTTCAAAACCGCTATCTTGCAGGGTGACGGTCCTGGGACCACCAGTTTGCGTAGGGCGGCGGTCCTGTCACTTCTAAACAGAAAACAAAAATGAAGCGCGAATGGACGTGAATTTGAAATGCCCAGTCGCGTCTCTTCCCTTCCATGCCCATTCACATCCTTCAGTGCACGGGAGGACATGGGAAGGTCTATAAATGCATGAAAGGAGCAAGAGAATAACACTTAAAGATCGAGAGAGATAAAGAATCAAAGTATAATGGGAGCAGTGAGCGAGATCTTCAGTGCTGACATGGAATTGTAGGAGCAAGGTGTAGAAACAGAGCAAACAAGTAATTGGAGAGAAGGTTTACATTGTTGCTTCTTTCCATACTTATTGTAATCTGTAATTGTCTATATTAGAGCAATAAAAGTGGGAAGAAAGAGAATTTGTCCTTCCTGACTGGTTTTCCTCCTTGGAGGTTTCCAAGATAAAAATTGTTGGTGTTGAAGTTTGAATTATTTTCCTTCTCTATAATTTCCTTTCTATAGCACTAGATAATCAGTCACGAAGCTCTAATATTTAAGCAAATCTATCATTTTCCAGATTTGAAAGTAGAACAACATAATTGTGTGATTCGTAGAGTTCCAAATTAGAAGTTTACAGATCATTCACCCCTAAATAGAGGATGTGTCTTATAAAAGGTAAGTCCAATGTTCATATGGGTAACTGGAATATTATTTAATTTTGGTCTTGACTTTGTATTGCACAAGTACATGAGAGAAGATGAAACATATGAAATCATAAGGGATTGTCATGATTAACCATCTGGAGGTCATTTCTCAACACTTCATACTATTCCAAAATTCCTAGATATTGGATATTATTGGCCTTCCTTACATAAGGATGTGAAAACATATATATGTAAATGCAATCAGTGCCAAAGAATGAGAAATCCCACTCTTTTCAATGAAATGCCTCTCCATCCTCAAGTGGTCTTAGAAAATTTTAAAAATTGGGGATTGTATTTCAATGGTCCTATTGATCCAACATCACAAGGGAAATAATTTATTCTTGTATGCACATATTAGGCTACCAAGTGGGTAGAAGTTCAAGCAATGTAATTTTATAGAGATGAAAAGGTGGTTGATTTCATATATGGCATAATATTTCTAAAATTTTGGGTACCTAGGTCCATAGTTTCATATCAAGGCCATAATTTGTGTCCAATGTAATCAAATCCTTTGTGGAGTTATATCATATTAGACACAATAAATCTTCACCTTATCACCCCCAGTCAAATGGGAAAGTGGAAGTAACCAATAGAGAGCTAAAAAATATGCTAACCAAAATAATATCCATCAACAAAAAGGATAAAGTAATGAAATTATCATAAGCAATATGGGCATACAACACAACTTGGAAATCCACTATTATATTCTCTCCATATGAGCTAGTCCATGGGAAAAATCTATTTTTTCTGATAGAATTTGAAATCTAGACTCTGAAGATAGTAGTACAAGTGGGAGTAGATCTAAAAACAACACAATAGGAAAAAACATTGTAGCTATATGAGTTAGATGAGATAATAATAGAATATTTATGTCACACAACAACAGAGAAAATTGTTGCACGACCCTCATATTTTAGAAAGAAAGTTCCAAGCTGTGGATTGGGCATTGTTGTTTGATTCCAAGTATAAATATTTCAAGGTTAAGAATCAGAATCACTGATTGGGACCATATTAGATTGAAGAGGTCCATGATAATGGTTTTGTTTGAACTAAACCCATTAATGGAGACAAAAAAATTGTTGGTTAATGGTCATAGGCTCCACTTATACTGTAAACTATCTATAAAGAAACTATTTTCAAATAAAGTAATGTCACATCCAAAATTTTGTTGTATGAGGGAGTTTTCCTCCTTCCTATCAACTAAATTCTAAATGCTTAGAAAGACTAAGTAAAAGAAAGGAGGTTGAAAACCAAAAATGGTAGCCACTATTCTCAAAAAGAGAATATAAATGAGAAAAGAGAAAAATTAAAAATTAAAAGGGGATAAAAACTAGAAATGACAACCACTTTTAAAAAGTATATAAATAATAAGAATAATGATATTATCAAATAAAAATATTTTTATGACTTGCTGACAAACATTTTTCTCCTTCCAGAAGAAGAACATGTTACGTGTCAACAAGAAGAGTATTTAGGTATGTGCTTTATTTATTATTCTTTTTGGCAGCCTTCAAAGTACCTTTCAAAAATTATGAGGAGGTTTTCATAGCTAAATATTTAAAATGATTCGGTTATAAATCCCATGCAAATCCAGACTAACGATACATCTCAAATCTTGTGAATATGTGGTAATAAGTGGAAGATGATATCTGTATTTTTTGAGGGATACGTAGGTATGGATAATTTAAATCCAAATTCAATGAAAATATGGAGAATCATGGTACATTTCTTATATCACCTCCATATGTGTTCTGTACCATGTGTACTCTCACATGTCATTTATGTTTCAAATCTTTTCAATTTTATTCCATCTTTCCAAAAAAACGTTTTGTGTCTCTAAGCTAGTATGAAGAAATGGATATGAAAAATCTATCTAATCTAGATAATTTCGATAACCTCATGCAAGAAGAGGATTTCATTCAAGTATTTATGTATGTTGGCTATTTTTGTAAAAAATTGAAGGTTTTGAGAAAGATATGGTGGAATAATATGTTCAAAATTTGAAAGAGAACAACTCCAAATTCTGAAGAATAAAGATTAAGGTAAGAGTACCTATTATAATCACAATATTTTGCATTGTGAATGTTGAAGGATAATTTTCTAATTCCAAAGTTCCCTATAGTGAGATGATTGCAAATTTTCAAGTCCAAGGTGATCCATCCCTAAAATTATGTCAAGATAGTAAAGGTAAGGTAAAGGGGATCATTAGGGATGTCATTTCTAATCCTTCAAATTCTGTAGTGAAATGAGTGATGAAATAATTCACTTGTGAGGGACCATACCGCACAGTGGTTGGTGATTCCATGAGAAATTTGAACCACCTTCGTCATGGGGAAAAACACCCTAAATTATGAATCAACATGCCTGAATTTCTATGCACCTCTTTGCAATCCATGGAAAAAAAATTAATGAAAAAGGAGTACCTTTGAAGCACTATGGATTAATACATATAATTTGTAAACATCATTTCTTACAATAGAAAAAAGGAGAAACATCATGTTAAGGTTCTTGAGTAAATTTAAGAAGGGTGAGACTAGTTCAAAACCATCCATTAAATCCTTTTCCCATAAAAGGAAGGCCGAGAGAAAAGAAGAAAGGAAAGACAAAATATGGTTTGAATATGATAAACTAGTTCTTGTAAACCTTGTCTCGTATTTAAAGGAGCCTCCAAAAGAAGAATCACCCCTACAAGAACTAAAATATCTCTTATAAGGAGACATAAAAGGAGGAGTTTGGTGTTATAAAAATATGATGAATATGAGGAAGACGTGATAATGGTCAAAACCCTTCAAAATTTGGGGAAAAATTTGGCCTTTTCATCACAAGAACCCTTAGACATAGTGCCTAAACATATCAGAATGTTTCGTGAGGATCAATGCTAGAACCTCATGCACATCAAAGACAGGTTTCACTTCCAATGGAGATGAGAATACTTCGTAATTAACAAGAGCACAAATCACAAGGAAAATCAAGTACAAAAAAGACAACACAATGTCCGACATGCTCATAAATCATAATGAAGGGGTACATATAGGAGTGTTGTGTAACTCTTGTGCATGACACGTGTACACAACCCTATGACCTATTCAACTATGACTTATTCTCACTAAGTGAGATGACTAACCAACTAGGTGGATAAGACATCAAATGATGACAAGTCTAGTCATATACACCAACAACCCCCTTCATCGAAACTGAGGTAGAAGTCATGGAAAGTCAGAACTGAAATAAAAATATCCTAAATAACTAAGAAAGATGTGTCAATGGGGCCCGAATGCTAAGCTTGATGAGGTAACCATGTGTAAAAAACATCTTCCTGGAAGAATAAGAAGAGAAGAATGGATCCTAGAAACTAGGCCTAATGAGGTACCCATGTATAATAATAATCTCAAGTAATGGAGGAAAACCCCTAAGGAAAAACATCCACTTACAAGAGACAAAATAATACCTAAGCAACCTAAAAAATATGCGTCAAATGAGTCCCAAAAACTAATGGCCTAATAAGGTACTCTTGTACAAACTATAATCTTTCTAGAAGAAACTCTCAAAAGGTGGAGTGAAAGGAGAAAACCTAGTGGGAGAAAAATCTCCCCCAAAAGAGATACAAAATCACTCAAGAAGAATAGAGAAGAAGGAGAATACATGGGTCTTGAGAACATGGTTTGATAAGGTACCCAAATATAATCATACTTTATAGTAGAGAGGGAAAGAAGAGAGAACAAGAAGTTCCTCCAAGAAGTGAGTCGATGATGTGGTCCTCCGTGCTAAGACTGAAGAGCATCCACTTACATAGAACAATGTTCCTACCCTTGGGAAGGACAGAAAAGGAGCACTGGAAGTTGATCCACTCCAGGAATGAAGAATTCTAGAGTACTCTAAAATATAACTTTGATTTACAACTAGAAGGTGACATAGGTCTGTAAAAAGAGTGCACATGAGACAAAGGTAATGCCGCGACAATGTGCGTGTTAGCGAGAGAAGAAGGTGGGAGCCCAATAACCCCTAGAAAGGGATCCATAAGAAGAGGTGGATCGTGAAGAATAACTGAAATGGTGGAAGTGACAAGTGTCCCTAGGGAAGCACTCCCAACGCAAGAGATAGATAGGTCCTCCAAGATGTATGATGGATCAAATGGAGCATGCAATGCAACACACGAAGTAGGAGGAGAAGACTGCTGTAGATAGATGCTGGAAGACCAAGGTGAAACACGGTGGAAATAAACATAAGCAACAAGTGTAGGGATATTTTTGTCAACTGAGAAATCAAGATGCGATGGATCACAAGGGGAAATTTTCACATCTATCTTACAGAAAGGGTCTCCAATGTAACACGAGTGTGAAGAGTGAATGGAAGCATGAACATGGTCAACAATGAGCTCTGTAGTGGTAGTAGTAGTGTGAGTGGTATCAATAGCAATATCATGTGGTGAATGGTCAACATGGGACTCATGGGTAGCAAAAGGTGCAGAAGAACAATAAAAAATGAAAGTGATGTGATAAGGGGGAGAATATATGGTGGCACAAGAGTGGTCTAGGTAAGCTTCTCTCTCAGATAGTGATGCACTATCACCATACAAATATCGGATAATGGACCAGGTAGTGAAAGGGAACTCAGTGTGCTTGAACAAACACAATGTATCCCTAGAAACAGTAAGACCGAGAAGGCCATAAACCTCATCATTTTGGTTAAACTACTTATCCTTCTGCAGAGGCTCGAGAGACTCATGAACGAGACCATTGAGGTAGGGCATCAAACCATGCGTAGTGCAGTATCTGATGATGCCTTCCTTCCATGTCAAATAGTTCTCAAAATTGAGCATAACAATAGAATGGTGAAAGTCCATAATGCAGATAAACCCCCAAAAATATCCTAGATGGCACTTTATAACTTAATGCGAAAATTACAAGCCCAAATAAGCAATGTAATGACCTAGGACAATATTATAACCCCCTTCTTTTGACACTTTATAGTTTAGTGTGTTGGATATAATCTGGTGCAAGTGTGTGTTGTGAAATAATTAGTCACTCACCTTACAATCAGCGTAATAATGCACAAGAGAGGAGACCAAAATCAAATTTCGTTGAACACAACAAATTGACACTGTATACAAGCACAATCTAATAAACAAGAGAAGGGGTGAAATCAAATCATGTTGTGAGAAAAAGTGTCTCACGTTGTAGAGGAAACCCCCTTGTCACAAGACTGTGGTGGATGCACTCACTATTCCGCAAGCAATAAAAAGGGTTACTACAATGCTCAACTGGGCTCAATACAAGTCCCACGGAAAATCAAGTACAGAAAAGACAACAGAATTTCTGACATGCTCATAAATCAGAATGAAGGGCTACATATAGGAGTGTTGTGTAAATCCTATGCATGACATGTGTACACAATCCTATGACCTATTCTCACTAAGTGAGATGACTAAACAACTAGGTGGAAAAGACGTTGAATGACGACAAGTCTAGTGATATACACCAACAAAACATGGGAGAAATAAAGAGTCAGACGACATACCATCCACCACCATCCCTCTAATGAAAGAAATAGATAAATATCATCCAATACCTCAAATAATTGATAAAGGAAAATCCCCTTTGCATAAAACTAAGGAGACCTTTTTTCCATCATCGCAACAGTTAGAGGAAGATCTAAAATCATCTAATGAAGAGGACATGAAAACAATTAAGTAATGGAATTTTCTCGAGCTAAGTTTTCTTGCAATTACAAAATAAATAAATTGAAAGATTGACTCAAATTCTAAATGAAAAAGAAGCAATGATTCAAGGTTTGAAACAAAAAATTAGGGTGGAAAAGGGAAATCTAAAAACTCTAAAAACAAGGTAACACAACTAGAAATAGAGTTAGGGAATGTCAAAAATAAAGGTCAATAAAAATATAATCAGGTGTTAAATTTAGAAAGTGAACTTAGGGAAAAAATAAATGTGATTTAGTCAATTTCCTAAAACTTAAAAAATGATGTATATACATTTAAGAAGGAAATTACAGAGGCTAGGGGAAGTATGGAATAATTTCTTGGCCATAGCCCACATAAAAATTAATTGATAGGGAAGTATGGAGTAAGAGATTGAATAAAACTATATTTTCCTTTCTGCATAATGATTTATGAGATATGTTTGCTTGGATGTCTATAAGTTATGAACTCATAAATGTGGAATATAATAATAAAAAATTGAAGATAGAAGTTGAGAAGTTAAAGGATAACAATGTAACTCTTGAGGGCAAGCTAACTGCAACTTTCCAAATAGGTAAAGCCCTACTTACATGTATAAAACCTTCTAACTTATATTCTAGGTTCATCATATAAAAAATTCTTAAATGGAAACTATTCAAATTGTATCACCATAAACCATATGATTTAATAGATGAAAAATAATTTATGGAAGTTGATGCAGACAACAACCCAGGTGGAAATTATAGTGGAGCAACTTTCGGGAACCATAAATTTTGCACCGTAGCTCCAATTGACTCCGTTCTAAATGAAACAGAAATATTGGAATGCGTAGAATATGATGGAAGGGTTTGAATTTTTTTTTGACAAATTTTGATCCTTGAAATCTGAATCTAGAGGCCTCAAAATGTAATTTTTGTAATGTTGTCTAAAAATAGTAAATTCATGAAATTATCGCATATGTAATTCTTGGAAGATGAAACATGTCATCTCCCTTGAGATTAGTGACCTTCCACATTCTTATAGGTGCCTCTTCATATTTCTAAAACTATTAAATAAGTATATGTAACCCGCAAGGGAAGGTTAGACATCTCCTCACAAAGGTAGCTATTGTAATCACAATCTTTGAGAAATATATACATCTCTTTTCAAAGATAATTTTAAGCATTATACATATCATCTTAGAGATAGATATTCTGTTTTCATCTAGAAAATTTGTTATTATGGCCTTTAATTCTGAAACCCCCTTGAGTTTTGGATCAGTGGTATCAAAGCGAAGTTTTCTTGAGAGTGTATGATTCCTAGGACGAGGTTGGAATATAAGAAGCTTGGGTGGTCCATGCAAGATCCTTTATAATACTTGACTGTTTGTTACAGTAGACCTCAAATGGAAGACAACACTAGGAAAAATAATCCTCTCAAGAAGATGGTGGATAAATATATAATGGAGCAAAAGGAACAAATGTTACAACAATTCACCTAGATTCTTCAATAGCTACAAATGGGAAATCCTGCATCCTCCTCTGCAATCCGGCCATTCAGTGCCCTTGACACCCTTCAAGGTTCAAGTAGATTTTGATATTAATTTTTTTAGGGTAAAATAAATGTTGATGCGTAGAAAATTTGTTGGACCAATTATCCTCCTATTTTTCTGTCAATAAATTCACTGATAAAGAAAAGATAACACTGGCTCTCTTGAAATCGTCACTTTCTGTCAAAAATCGGTGGGGAGTATATAAGAATAGACTAAATGAGGATGAGCTGGGAATTATAGGGGATCCCACATGGGATGATTTTATAGATTCCATAGAGGAATATTACCCTATTGGAGCCTATGACAATCTATATATACGATGGTAACAACTCCACCAAGGTAATGACATGTCGATTCAAGATTATACTGATACTTTCTATTCTCTTTATGCAGGATTGGGCATTCAAGACATAAAACAACCCAAGATCCTCAAATATCCTAGTGGCTTGCAATGGTACATATGGGAGGACATGGAAATATTTCAATTCCATACCCTTGGCAAGGCATACAAGTTTACGGTCAAGATCAAATAAAAGCATCGAAAGAGAAATACAAAAAACCAACTTCTGAAGGGGAACAATGATGAAGAAGGCCAGACATGAGGTCAAAGTCGGAGATAGAAGGAGAAGACAGGGAAGTGGTGTGACCTCCACAATACTAATCGAAATTCCAAGGAAGAATGTTGAGCCATCAAGTCTTTTCTCACTAAGTCATAATCTCCAACACTCACTGATCCATAGGAGAGACAACTCGACGTCAGAAATGAAGAAGATGAAATTATAGATGTTGAACTAGATGTGATCATTTCCACCTCGCAAGTTAAGAAGATGGATGAGAAGGAAATTGTAATTCACTATAAGATTTTGGTAAAGGGTAAGCCTCTACATTTTATCCTTGATAGTGGAAGTCAAAAGAATTTAATTTCTGTTGATGTTGTGAAAAGTTTTAACCTTTTTTGTAATGCCACATCCCCATCCATATAGTTCTGGGTGGTTTAACCCAGGAAGAGATCTCCATAGCACACAAAATTTCCTCCTCCCATATACAATCAAACCCTTCCAATATGAAGTCTTATGTGATGTTGTTCCATTGGATGTTCTTAATGTGCTCATGGGCCAACCATTCATGTGGGATAGACATGATATATATGAGTTATGATCTCGAAGTGTCACCATTACCATTGGGAATTGACAATATCATATACTTGAGGTCATTCCCTCTAACTTTGTTTCCCTCCTTGGTGTCAAGCAATGCAAAAATATGGTGAAGAAAAAAAGTAGTCCCTCATTCTGATGGTCAGACCACAAACTACCCAGGAAGTTGTGGTGGACACCTCAGACACACAATTAGTACAAAAGAAATAGGTGGACCAAATCATAACTGAGTATGATTATTTATATCAATGAACTCAACAACAGGTCCATGATATTCTACAAGAAGTGAATGATGAGCACAAAAAGCACCATGATCAACACAAGTTGTAGATACAGAAACAATTTCCACACTTCAGGGGACCACTTGGTGCAATGGGGACCATTTCTTCTAAAGGAGGGAGGAATGATCTAGAAAAAGACTGATATAGAGGATATTATGAGTGAAAATGATCCCTAAATATCCCTAAACCATTACAACACTGAAGAGTGTCTCGATATATTTTTGTCGATATGAAGAAATCAAAAAATGAATATCATATGTGAAAGTTATGGTGACTGAAATTTTCGGCCAATCAGTAAAATTCAAGGACAGTTCGCAGGTCTGCTGACTATGGACGAATCACATTACGAAAAGTGGCACAATTGGTATGAAGAATAAAAATTGTGCTTTGGATGCAGGTCTTCGACACTCAATTGTGAAATGGTGGGCCCTACTATTTACTAGATGGGGGCCTTAGCCAGCTTTAAAACACTCTTTTTATGGAGGGGTTCCTTGCCTCTGATTCATATCACCATTGTAATGAATGTGTGTGTGTGTGTATGTATATATATATACCACATTATATCCTTTATCTCTTGCATGTGGGATATTATTACAGGTATTGGAATTGTAATGTGGGGTTATATATAGACTCTGCGAATTGTATTGCATTACATTGGCCAGTATACTCACCCGAGCTACTTACTAGCTCGGTGGGGTGGTCAACTCCCCAACTAAGTCGACCTTCTTATCCCCTCAATACTTGACCTAGATCACATACAACTTGGCCTTACCTATCATCATAGCGGATTAAACCTCCACGCATGACCTTATATCCACGCTTGCTATGGCCATATAGAGGCAATGTCATGATATATCAACACCATTTTGGGAACCAACTCGATTAAACATTACAGTGCGGATGTTAAACAACTCAGAATCATCCATTAGTGTAGTGGATTAAAATTCCAACTCACACCCATGTGTGGATAAAAAACAGCTTGGCCCAATCGATTGGGCAGCTCAAATGACTCGGTCCAACCAAATGACTAGGTGGCCAAATATACCAATAGGCCTCTACGCGGCAGTCCCAACACACCGAAATGTGCCACTATATATTTAGTGTAAAAAAAGGCATTAAGTGTGGCCAAATCCACGTGATCATAGGCGGTTCTCCCTATATTTAAACCTCCAAGCCTCTCAATACACTAGTGAATGTGGGATAATTTCCCCACTAACATAAGTAAGTGGCGAGGATGGAGGAGGGAAATCGAACCCATGAGACCTTCAAGTTACAAAAAAAAGTGTCTAACCAATGCGCCAAATCATCTCAATGAGCTATATGAGGATCTCCCTACTATTTAAAAAGCTTTTGGCAGAGACTGTGTAAGGGACGTTAAGAGTAGTTTATAGAAAACCCAATTTTTGGAGCACTTAGAGTCAGAATTAGACTTTGGTGTAAAAAGGAAAAGTGTTATAAATTCAAAGAATAACACAGAAATGCCATTTATTCTTCATGAAGTGCTATATTTTTCTAGGTGTAGGTGTTTTTTGGACACAATTGCATGGAGATTGCAATGTGGAGATACTGTAGAGCCACAGATTGATTTGAGAATGTGATTTTGGAAAATTGCAAAGTTCTACAAATCTGAATTAGCCCATTTCTAGGTGACATTTATCTATTGGTCAATATTTGAAGGTAAAATTTGTACTTCGTTTGATAATAAATAGATAGATTCACGATTAAGTGAATTCGAAGACGTATCCCATCCATGTGAACTCTGTTATCAATGAACTCTGTTATCAATCTAGTGGATTTTATTTCAATTTTTATTGCTTATTATCAAATTTAAAATTCAATATAAGGAATGAATAAATGATTAATTAAAGTAATTAACTGGAAAAATCAGATTTAAGTTAAAATTTGAGAATCCATTATCCACAATAGAAAAAGTGAATGCACAATCAATTTTGGATTAAAAATCAAATTGAATGAATTATGAAATTCAACATGTGATCAAATTTTAATGGATTTGTAATATTTCCAATTAAATCACGAAAAGTTGAGTTTAACCAATAAATTGATCTTTTAAGAGAAACTAGAAAATTTGGGGCTTCAAAACACCCAAAAGTGAAACAATGATCACTCTTGATAAATTTTAAAATCATAATTTATAAGTATCCAAAAAAAATTTAAAACAGTACCCACGGGGTAAAAACCATTTTTGGATCAAGTTTTGGTATCAAGGCAGCACTTTTAAAAATTTCTAATATTTGAGGAAGTTTAGCTTAGTATTTTACTTTCAGTTGAATTTGATTTTAGTTTGGTTTTGCAATTTGGGCTTGATCTTTCCATTTGCAGTGTGCAGAGTTTGGAAGTACAAGTGTTGTAAAAAACCATGGGAAAGATGTCTAACAAAGAAAAGCTTGATGAGCTTGAATCATTTAATCATTAGATTTAGGATGAGAATGCATTCCTGAGATGTCAGTTGTTCTCCCTTGAGGAACAAATTGGCAGATTGAAAAAAGAGCTAGAATCCAAGGATGAGCTCTTGATGGTATTGCAATGTGGTGAACCAAAGAAAGAGGTACCATCCACTATGACAAAAGAATGCATTGTAAGTATTGCACCATTTAATTCCTCTTCCCATATATAATTGGATTTAGGTAATGTTCTAGGTGATTTTGAAAATCACACAAAGGGAATGAGATCTAAATTGTTAAATAAAATGGGATTTAATGGAATTGGCCTTGGTAAGGATAATCAAGGCATATCTAACCCCATACAGGTTGATGAATGACCTCATTTTGTAGGATTGGGGTATGCTAATGAAAGGAAAATGGAAGTTGGAGAAGGATCCAAAACCGCTGAAAGAAGACAAGCTTCTAACAACAAAGAGGCTTCCCCATTAGCATCTGGTGAATCATCCTCAGAAGATGGATCTAGTAAGAGATCACCAAGAAGAGGTATTGAGATTCCTCCACCTCTTGTTTACCATAAACATCAGAAAAAGGTAAACGTCATGATCCACTATCTACATTTTAGAAATTTGGCAATGATATGCAAAAAATGTGGTATAGCTATCCATGCAAATTTTGTGGAATTTCTAACCATTGTGTAGCCAAATGTAGGAAACATAAATATTTTATGGAAAATATTGTGAGAGATCACTCTCCTAAACATGGCTCAGAGAAAAGCAGTTTAGGTAAGTTTCCTAAAATGTGGACAAGAGATTTTGTGATCACTATAACAAGAAAGGTCATGAAAGTGAAAAATGTTAGTAACTTCATCCTAGGAAAAATTTGAAATTTGTTAGTAAGGAAAGCAATATTAAACCAACAAACTTAAAAATGACCCATGCAATGGTTTAGGTAAACACTGAAGAGAATCAACCACCTAAAAAGGAAAATGTGATTAAAATGGTGGGTAAACAATTCCTCAGTTATATGTTTGCATATCATGGTAATAGTTGATAAGCATGCAAATTTTTCAAAGAATTTTTGGGATTCTTGTTGATTTGTGAAAAAGGAAATATATCCCATAATTCATTTAGCTTTGGATTTGATGAAATATTCTAAAGGGGAAATCTGGGTGATAGGTTTATCATACTTGGATAATTTCTCTTATTATGGGTTTTGAAAAACTTCATTTTTAACAACAATAGGTGCAGTTGTTTCTATGGGGCATGCTCAATTGATCAGATTTCTATTTGTGGAAAACATATATTCAGAATATGTTGTTGTTCATCTATGCAAATGTATCATGTAGGCATTGTTTGTATGTGTAACAATTATACAAACATTTTGTAACCATGCATGATTTTTGCACATGTTATAAGTCTATAAATTTAGGCTTTAATATTTGTAACTGTCGAACATGGTTACAAATAGGTTGTAGAATTATTTCACTAACAAACTGTGAATGCAAGTTACATTTTGCATATTTGATAGTGGTGCAGGATCATTGTACAATAAATGAGTATGGTATTTTGATTATCATATCAGTTGCAGTATTGGCCATGGGTTATGTTAATATTAATGGATTTTTGATATATTGCAATTTTTAAAATCTTACCATGCTATAAACTGGGTTCTACATGTTTGTGATATGCAGAGGACCTATTAATAGTTCAGCTGGGTGAGTTTCCCTTTTGAGGACAAAATGGTCTTATTGGGGAGGAGTGATTCTAAGGATATTCTGAGTGTAGATGATCCCTAAATCTCCCTAAACCATTACAACACTGAAGAATGTATCGAGAGATTTCCGTTGATACGAAGAAATAAAAAAATAGAGCTCGTATGTGCAAGATATGGTCCGCTGAAGTTTTTGGTCAATAGGTAAAAATTAGGGGACAACACGCAAGTCTGATAATGTGGATGAATCACATTGCAATAAGTGGAAAAATTGGTATGAAAAGCAAAAATGTGTGTTTTGGACACCAGTATTCGACACTCAATTGCAAAATGAGGGCCCCCTTTATTTATTGGCTGGGGGCCCTCAGCTAGTTTTGGTACACTCTTTTAACAAAGAGGTGCATTGGCCTCTTATTCATATCACCATTGTAATGGTTCTCTCTCTCTATATATATGCCACTATATATTCTTTTGTTTATCTCCTACACGTGGATATTATTGCAGGGTATTTATATTGTAATGCAAGGTTTATATTGTATTGTATTGCATTTCAGCCATGGAGCTATATAGCTCGCCCAAGTTACTTACCAACTCGGTGGGGTGGTCAACTCCCCACTGAGTTGACCTTAACTTATCCTGCATTACTTGGGATAGATCACATACAACTCGGCCTTACCTATTTGGATATAGCAATGGACCAAACCTCCACACGAGGAACCATATCTAACTCATTCAAACTGGACACATATGACTCATGTCCAACTCATGAGTGGATTAGAAACAATGCCAACTCGCCACATTCACGTGGCATTAACAAACACCCCAACATCCATTAGCATAAAACAAATTGATCCAACTCAAACTATGCTTAACAACGGCCCAACTATGTGGCAGCTCAACTTGACTCAACACATGACCCACAACTTGGTCCCAACAACCAATCAAACCAATACATTGGCACCACTTATATGTGGCAAAAAAGGCACAAGTGTGTGGCCGAATCCATGGGAATAGGGGGTAATAAGGCTAACCTATTTTAAACCTCCAACACTGACCTCCCCTCATGTTGTGAATGTGGGATATTTACCCACAATATTAAAATCGTCAGTGATGGATGGAGGAAGGGGGGTTCAACCCCGAGACCCAAGCCTAAACAAAACATGCACTCGACCATGCATGCCAAAGTAAATCTGACGAGCTATATGAGGAGCTCGACTATATATTTAAAATGGAGACTTTTGCCAGAGACTGTGTAAGGACAAAAGGAGAAATTTACAGAAAATTCCATTTTTTGGAGCACTTAGAGTTCAGAATTCAGACTTTGGTGTAAAAAGGAATAGTGTTCAAAATTCAGAGAACACACTAATGTCGTTTATTCTTCATGGAGTGCTATAGTTTTCTGTGTAGGTGTTTTTATGAAACAATTACATGGAGATCGCACTGTGGAGATACTGTAGAGCCTTGGATTGATTTGATGAATGTGATGTTTATGAAAAATGATTAGCAGATTTTCAAATATGAAATCATCTCATTTATGTAGGTGATTATAGTGATCTATTGGTCAATAGTTGAAGGTAAAATTTTTACTTCATTTGAATATTAAATAGATCGATTCATGATTAAGTGAATTTGGAGATGTAGCCCATCCGGGAGAACTCCGTTATCAATCTTGTGGATTTTATTTCATTTTTTTTGCTTCTTATTATCAAATTTAAATTCAGTATAAGGAATGAATGAATGGATTAAGCAAAGCAATTAATGGGAAAAATTGGATTTCAGCTAAAATTTGAGAATCCATTATCCACAACAGAAAAAGTGAATGTATATCAATTTCGAATTAAAAAATCAAATTGAATGCATTATGAAATTCAACCAGTGATGTGAGTTTTATGGATTTGTAATATTTCCAATTAAATCACAGAAAGTTGAGTTTAAAAAATAAATTGATCTTTTAAGAGAAATTGGAAAAATTGGGGTTTCAAAACATCCAATAGTGAAACAATAGTCACTCTTGATCAATTTAAAATCATAATTTATAAGTATTTGTTTTTTTTTGAAACGGTACCTAGAGGGTAAAAACAATTTTTCGGATCATCGACCTAGGTGGCAATTATAGTGGAGCAACTTCCGGGAACCATAACTTCTTCACCGTAGCTCAAATTGACTCTATTCAAAATGCAACAGAAAGCTAGGAATGCATAGAATATGATGGAATGGTGCCAAATTTTTTTTTGGAAAAGATTGACCCTCAAAATCTGCGTATAGAGGCCTAAAAATGTAATTTTTGTAATGTTGTCTAAAAATAGTAAATTCATGAAATTATCGCATATGTAATTCTCAGAAGATGAAACACCTCATCTCCCTCGAGACTGATGACCTTCCACATTCTTCTAGGTGCCTCTTCATATTTCTAAAAATATTATGAGTATATGTAACCCGCAAGGGAAGGTCAGACATCTCTTCGCAGAGGTAGCTATTGTAATCACAATCTTTGAGCAATATATACATCTCTTTTCATAGATAATTTAAGAATTATACATATTTTCTCAAAGATAGATTTTCTATTTTCATCTTGCACAATTTTTATTCTATCCTTAAATTCTAAAACCCCCTTGAGTTTTGGATCAGAAGCATATACAATCAATAATGTAGAATTGACAGATCTACTTTGTGAATTATTTGTGCAAAAATTCATAGTAGGGCATGATACAATGTTCTTGATAAAATTATTCACGTGAAAGGTTCAACTGTGATATTTTATCTCCACATTAAAAAATGAAGAAATTTGGGTAGAAAAATTCAAATAATTTAATGATATCCAAGAAACTATAGGTCTCATGGTGAGACATTATTTTGTTGCACTGCACCCAAGAAGTTATTACAACTTTCAGAAATCAAGTCCATATTCCTCAAGTAAAAAGCACTATTTGGCCAGAGTTGAGGAATCAATTACAAAATTTGAGAATTGTATTGATACAACCTGCATGGAATATTTTTGAGGTTATAGAAGAATATGGAAGGATCTTCTAGATAGACTCAAAAGAAGGGAAATAAGATTCTGTGATAACCTAAAATGGGCCTAAAAAAGAGCTCAAGTTTTGGTTCTGATAATCAGAGTGCCCAACATGAGTGGATTGGAATGCACTAGATGCCACTGTTACTCCCAACACCAACACCTATTTGGAACACACATGAAGAACACTGTGGCTTATATTTTAAAGAATGAAAACATGGGTCATAAAATAGAAAGGTTATACAACCACCAGTGATTAAACTTGAAATACATACACTCTCAATTAGGAATACAATAGAATAATTGAGGAAATGAATCAGAAGAGGGAAAGGGAATTTTTAGGAGGTCATCTAAGGTCCTAATTTTGAGAGAGTGATGAGACTAAAATTGTCTCATATTTTTGAAGTATAATTACTAAATTTGAGTAAGTTTTTAATGAACTTAATCATGTTTGAATGGGTTTTTAATTAACTTCACAAGGCATAATGCTAAGTTTTTATCCCAATCCATAATAATTCTTGTGAGGTAGATGGTTTGTTACGAAAATCAAGGAAACAATCGATATTAAAGGGTGATAAAGGAATAAAGAGATGATTGGGCCCCCACAATTTTGGCTAAGGAAAGAGATTTATACTATATCATTACAACTATGGAATAATACACAAAAGGTTTAGTAGTTTTCCTAATAACTTTAGATAGAAACACAAAAGCTTGGGAATAAACACCAGAACTATGGATTACCTAGAAGAATCTCCCAGCTTCCAATCATGTATCTGGAGGATATTGAAGAATATTTGGTGGTCCAGAAATATCCTAGAGGAATAGTTCTTTTCTTGAATAGCCGAACACATGACAATAAAATACCATTTAGTTATAAGTTAGTAAGAAAGAGGATATGAGACACTCTCCCATCTTTTGTGTAGAGAGTCCTATTTGCTAATTCTAAGTTGCTAAGTTCTTATTGTTTTAGAAGTAATATATTATTTGTAATCTCTACTTTTCACTCGACAAGTTGGATTCATAGTTGAATCCTATTAGGAATTTTTCTACGATAAAATGTTATGAATGTAATAAACAATTATGCATTCATGATAGGCTAAAAGATTTAACTTTGAGCATCTCCTACAAATATATCATTGTAAACTCGAAGAGAGGATCTTATCCTAGAATATTTTATCATTTGTAAGAAACATCGAACCTGTTAATAAAATTATAGATTTTACATATCAATGTTGGTGATTGGTGATAAATTTCAAATTCAAATCTAAGGGAAGAGTCAGGTCTACTCTTACCCAAGGAGGAGGAAATTTTTGGTATTTTATAACATAATATTATTTAATATTAAAGTAATTGCATCTTCTTTATAGATTATGTGACTTAGCTAAAATTTATTTTTTACTTTCATGAATTTGATTCAATAATTTAGTATTGTTTTGATATTTATTGTATCTATTTGAATGTTTGTTTCTTTAAACTTAGATAACAAGATTGTTATAAAGACGTTTCCTTATTTTTCCTATAGCATACAACCTCCAAATACCACTTTGGTTTGATAGATGATTAGTTAAAGTGACAAAACAATGACCCTCATCACATACCATGTTTCAAATCTCTTATTTTGGTATAGGTTGGGAGTATGCTAAAAAATATGAATTGATCAGGTTTGACACTTTTTAGTTACATATGGTGAACCAAGCTCAATACTTCATGAGGATGCCCATGTATTTTGTAAGCTACAAATTTGATGTTTAATTCACTTAAAATAGCAAAAAATATGAAAAAACACACCCACTTCCAATGAGACTTGATTTATACTAGAACAAAATATGAACCACCAATTTTCAATGTTTTCTTTTTCTTTTAGAATAATGAATATGAATGTAATTGATTGTTTATTTTTGTTAATGACTAAAACCTCCACTACTATCATGTTCTCTTTAGCACAACACTTCATATTTCCATTCACATATAATACTATAATATAACACTTAACTGAGATTGTCTTCCTAACAATTTTGTCAAAGCAAAAACTTTATTTTTTCTCATCCTTCTCTGCCTCAGTATCCCTCTTCAAATAAGTTCCAACCATACCCTTGTTCATCCTTTCCAAAAACATATTGGAATATGCTTTGAAGGATTTCATTCATGAATAAAAACCCTATAAACAAACCTGACATGTCAACTTATAGATCATTGTTAAATTATAATTTTTCGGTGGCTAACTCTTTTATGTCATTGTAAATTGTAGTTTTAACATACTATTTGTATGGTTTCTTCGTATTAAATATTAATGGGTTTCATATTTTCTATACGTATGTATGTATGCATGTATTTCTTATAGCGTATTAAAAAATGGTCGGTTAAATTATCAACCTATAATTATTTATAACCACCTCAAATTTCAACTAGTCATATATGGTAGAAATCACAAAAAAATGACCTACAAGCCATCAATTTCTAGACATGTTTGCAAACACATATATTATTGGATACTGAAAATATAATGTTTTGAAACAATTCAAGTAGCCAAAAACTCTCAGCATAATTCAATAAAAATGAATTATTATTTCAACACATTATTGGGCACTGAAAAGAAGTATATTATCAAAAATTAGAAAAGTTTAATAAAACTCATGTTTTGAAAAAATCAAAGGAACTAAAAATGAGACACATTTTAATAAAATGATCATACAAAACTCATGATATTGCAATAAAAATAAACATTTTATGAAACTATAAATAATTTGGTTTAAAATATGAGGTAAATTTTAAATTTTAAGGGAAAAAATGGCCTTGTCATGGTCAAGCAAGCGTTTGACTATGGAAAGACAAAAATTTGGGGGTTAAAATTTGGATTTATACCTCCCATGGTCAAGTGAGAACTCGACCATAGAGGGCCAAATTTTTTTCACTCCCATGGTCAAGGGGGTGCTTGACCCTATAGGGTCTTTCTTTTTACCTCCCATCGTCAAGTGACTGCTTAATTATGGAGGCCCAATTTTTTTGTCTCTCATCGTCAAGTGGGTACTTTACCATGGAAGGATATAATTTAGGGAGTTGAAAATTTTAATTTGGCCCTCCTATGGTCAAGTGGGTGCTTGACTATGAAGGGTTTTTTTTCCTTCCATGGTTAAATGAACACTTGACAATGAGGGGCCAAACTTTTGGCCTTCACATGCTCAAGTAGGTGCTTGACCATGGAGGGAGAAAGTTTTTTCCCTTCATGTTCAAGTGAGCACTTGAACATATAAGTAATTTTTTTTCTGTAAATCCTTAACCATACTAAATCCTTTTTCTTTATATGCACTAAAAAAGTGTAGCCTACCAGCTAGATTGATTTTCCTTGTCCATGGAACTTGGGATGTTCTCCACATCTTGTTCTTGAGTTGATTGTATTTTCAAAAATATGATATCAAAACCCTATATTCACTTTGTAACTTTGTTATTATGCCACATTTTAAAATCATCCAAAGTCAGGCTTGTAGTTGTCTCTAGAGTTGACTCGGTAATGCTCATAAGTTACTTGAAGTACTCTAAATCCAGTTCTAAATGGTCACTATGGAGTTGAAATACTCTATACTCTAGGGCTGAAATACCTGGCAGCTGATTTTAAATGCTCACTCCGGATTTAATTTTGAATTGTTATGCTAGGGTGAAATAATTTGAATCTAATTTTTAATGATCACTCAGAAATAAATTCTGAACAATCACTTCAGAGTTGAAATACTTTGGAACTATTTTTGAATGGTCACGCTAGAGATAAAATACTCTGGAGCTATGTATGAATGGTCACCATAAATATATTTCTTGAACGGTGACTATAGATCTAAAATACTCCAGAGATCTAAATTTTTTATCCCTACATGGTCAAGCACCCTTTAGGGTCATGCTTCGGCTTGATCATGGACATAAAATTTTTTGGCTCTTCATAGTCAAGCAGATAAGGAAAAAATGTTTCATTAAATCATTGATCATATTAAATCCTTATCTTTATCCATACTAAAAAGTGTAGTTTTCCAACTCAATTGATTTTCCGTGTCCTTGGAACTTGGGATTTTCTCCAAGTGCTTAAATTGACTATATTTCCAAAAATATGATATAAAAATACACCTAAGAATCACTCTATAACTTTATTATTTTGCCACATTTCAAAAGTATCTAAAGTTAGAACTGCAGTTTTCTCCAGAGTTACCTCAGTGATGCTCATGAGCTACTTGAAGTGTTGTGGCAAAGGATTTTAATGGTCACTCCAAATCTAAACTATTTTGTATCTAATTATCAAAGGTACATCCAGAGATGAAATAATCCATAGTTGATTCTAAATAATCACTCTGTAATTAATTTTGAATGGTTACTCTAAAGCAAAAATAATTCAGAGCTAATTTTAAATGGTCACTCTGAAATAATTTTGAATAGTCACTTTAGAGCTGAAATACTTTGGGAGCTATTTATAATCAGTCATTCTGGAGCTGAAATAATTTGTAACCAATTTTCAATGTTAACTTCGAATGGTCGTTGTGGTGCTGAAATACTCCAAAGGTTAATTTTTTTAATCACTCCATGGTCAAGTTCCTTCTTGAACATGAAGGTCCAAAAATAATTTCATCCACGGTGAAGCACCTACTTGAGCATGAGAGGGCTATAAGATTTTGTTTGTGTGAGTCATTTTCCACATCACGTGGCAAGTCATCTCACTTAGGTGAGGTAATAGGTATAGGTGTCATAAGGGTTATGTATATTCCTTACACATCAGTGTGTCATATAGAAGTTACTTCCATTATGGGAATGTAACTCCCCTTCTCCACTTGAGTAGTCATGATTGCATGCATTGGGGGTTACACAACACCCCCTATTTGTACTCCTTCCCTTTTTTAGGTCTATGAGATTTTCCCCTTTTAATATTTGCATGCACATTTTCATGGTTGATGCTCGATCCCTCATTGAGCCTCGTCACGCGATCAGAGTGTAACTCAATTGATATTCACATTATTTCGTAGATCTTCATGCTGTTGCATTTTTTCTTTCTTTGTCATGGTATCATAGTGCAAGTTATTGGGATTCGTGCTACTCACTAGTTCATCATTGCCCTATTGGTCTCAGTTTGGGTTCTCATGGTTCTATGTACAAGGTTCATAATAGATATTGAATTTGTGAGTTGAATGCATTGATTCAGGTTGTAAAACCTTGTTTAGGTTTGCTCGAGGTTGCATTGTTCAAGTTTGCAGGTTTGCATATTGTTCTAAAGGTCCATTACAGTTTTGTAGTTTCAGGTTACTAGTTTCAAGGTTTTTTTGGTGTTGGTTTTGAGGTGTAAAAAACTGGTTTTCTGGACCTAAATCGGCCCCATCTCGAATCAATTTGGTACCCCTAGCTCGCCTCTACATCACTCCATCTTTCCTTACATGCAACTCGGTCTGATTTGGTTTCTTGGTGTTTGATTTTGGCTCGTCTTCGACCACTTGACTCCTTGGATACGTGCTTGTTTACTTGTGTTGGTTCTGTGCATCTTACCCCCTTCTCATGTTTTCCATTGCTACATCTACGATGTCACAACCTTGATCTGGTTTTCCTTGCGTTGTGCTTACCCCACTTGGGTTTTCATTTACCTAGCTTGGGTTTCCTCTGCACTGGAATTTTTTTGACTGAGATCCTTGGATTCTTGATGTGCTTCTCGCATGGGATATTCCTTGTATTTCCGCCTTTGTTCACCAACCCACTATGTTGGCCTTGGTACTAGATTCCCTTAGCTCATGATTTACCTTACTAGCACCTGCAACTATGTGCTCGGTCCGCAAGCTCACCATTTTTTAGTTTCCTAGGCCACTTGGACATTTGTGCCCTTGTCTTCACCAGCCCCCTTTACTACATCTGATTTCACCCCAGGAATCTCGTAGCGAAGCTCACCGACAGGATTAATTTGATTATAATGGACCATTGAAACTGTCACTCTTATCCCCCTCACTCAACGTATAACTCAGAATGAACACGTGGATCCCCTCACCAGTTACACTCAACCACCAACCTTTTCATGCATAAGTTTTGACATCTTCGGCAACCTCAACCTCCAACCTGGTCACCGACCTTGTTGCGCAATCTGGCCACCTGCTAGACACCTTGACTCACCTAGCCAAATTAGCTCGGTTCACTCGAGTCAACCTTCCTCAGCTCATCATGGGCCCTTTAAACTCACCGTGTTGCTTTGAATCACCTCGTCGAGCCCTTCCACTGTCAGCTCACTAAGAGCTAGCTCTCCCCTTGGCCAGTACTTCTTCCACCCCCCTTTTTTTGGCCTTTTTCCCGCTTTTTCATATTATTCAAACCTAATTAAAAGGGAAAATTAAAAATTCATCATTGGAATTTTCCTGGCCTTTTTTCTATCTCGTATGTTGTAGTAATCTTCTTCGACTACGGCTAGTGAGCATGTCCGCGACAACCTTGTAGCAACATAGCCCCTTCTTTTTACGATGTGAGACTCACTCTCTCACAGTGAGCAGTGTTTGTACCCTTATTGTGATTACGTCTTTGTGCTTGATTGTGTGTCATTCCTCTACTTTGGACTAGGAATTATTGTGGCCTCCACTCTTACACGATTCGTCACCTACTACAAAATGAGTGGTCAAATCTCTGATGTCGGATGAAAACACCCTATTGTAATCACAAACTACTTAGAAAGTGCCACAAACAAGGGGGTTATTATTGTTCTTGGGTTTTGTATTTCATGTAGACGTAATCTCGGCTAAGTCCAACATCTTACAACCTTTCTTGTATCCACACACCCTCTTCTCATGCACCTTGCACTTCTTACTTCCACATCACAGAGGATGCTCTTTCCAGACTTGAGCATCACAGGATTACTTTATATCCTCCACCACTTCTTCTTGGGAGAGAACTACACATCAAGGCATGCTTCTGTGGAATGTTACTTTGCTCATGAGGGCCTTACTCCGTTTCTAGATGGGCCAATTCCTGCACCCATTGACTCTTGTTGTCTTGAGAAATATCTTGACACACGTGACCATGTTGTTGGTCACTTGATATTGCTTATCTCTAGACCCCTCCGCCTTTACGTGGCATAATCAGATCCTCCCCACGCCATTTAGAGCATCTTTCAGTCTTTGTTTGGAGACCCTTCACATACATATGTTACTGATACATTTTTCTCCTCTTCTTCTTCATGTGATGATAGTTTTGTTAACACACAATCACTTGGTTCTATCCCTGATAATGAGGGTTGTGCTTCTAGTTCTGATGATGAGAATACTACCAATGAATCCTCTCCTCCTTCTCTCACCTTTCAAGAGTATGTCAAAAATCCTACCTTCTCATAAAATATAAGGAAGTCTTGTTCCCATTACATCTACCTCCTTTCCACTTCCAATGTGCAAGGTTGTTTCCACTCCTATTCATTCATGCATGGATGATTCATACCTGTCAGACATCACTCTTCTATTTTTTGAGCCCCCTCTTTGGGACGAGTATCTACCATACCTTAGTTGTCTCTTCGTAGTTCCTACTTGTGATGTAGTACAGGGTGCTTCTCATCCCTCTATAGGTGTTTCGGAGGATTTCTTCATCTCCTTTGTTGGAAGTGCCCCTTATGAGACTTATCAATTCCACTTTTTAGGAGATCATCATTGATCCACCCTTTTTTTGGATCCTCTTTCTATTGTGGGGGTTGTTGCATTTCCTTCACTTCACTTGGGAATCCTTTCGGGGGATGTTCCTCTTTCTCACTTTGATAGTTATACGCTTGTGGCATTACCTTTTGTTGTTGTGTACTCATCTGCTAGACTTATGTCACATTTATATGGACCAAATTTAGATTTATTCGTACTACTGCCTTTGTTTTCCTTCACGGAGTGGGTAGACTTCCAGTACACTATTTTTGTCCTTCTTAAGGGTAAGCACATAGTTTGGTGTAGGTGGTTCTTTATTCCATTGGCTGAGGACTGTGTCATCGACACTCTTCTCGGAGAATCCTTAGAGTTGCAGAGTTCAGACTCGTCTATGGTTTGTATCCTTCTTCTTCTTTGCAAAGATATTTCCCTTTTGTACATGGGTACCTTATTAGGATCCTCATCTACTAGGACCCATTTGTGGCATCTTTCTTAGATTAGAGATTGTTTTTTATCTCTTGTGGTGGATTTTTTCCCACTAGGTTTTCCTTCATTGCTTAAGATCCTTGTTGTTCATGGGTGCCTCATCAGGGTTTATTGTCGGGACCCATTTCTCATTTTGACTTGCCACCTCATCCGAAGTTATGATGAAGGGGGGTGTTGGTGTAATTAATTTTCCACATCACATGGCAAGTCATATTATTTAGGTGAGGTCATAGATCTAGGTGTCACATGGGTTATGTAGATTCCTTACTCATCAGTGCATCATATGGGAGTTACTTCAATTCTGGGAATGTAACTCCCCTTATCCACTTGAGGAGTCATGATTGCATTCACTGAGGGCTACAAAACACCCCATATTTTCACCCCTTCCCTTTTCTAGATCTATGAGTTGGTGTATGAGATTTTCCCCTTTCCAAAATTTGCATGCACATTTTCATGTTTGATGCTCACTTCCTCATGGAACCTCGTCATATTGTTAGAGTGATTTTTTTTTTATGTTCGTCTTATCCCATAGATCCTCATGATGTCGTGTTTTCACTTTCTTTTTCATAGTTTTGGACCTTTAAGTTCAAGAATTTGGTTGACCATTAAAGATTAAAAAATTGGCCTTTCATTTTCAAGCAATTTTGAGGGTCAAAAGTTTAGAATTGGCCCTTCCATGATCAAGAAAGTGCTTGACTATGGAGGGCCACAAAATTAACCTTCCCATGATCAAACAAGCATTTTACCTTGGAGGGAGAAAGCTTTTTCCCTTCAGGGTCAAGTGAGCGCTTGACCAGAGAAAAAATGTTTCCTTAAATCCTTGACCATATTAAATCTTTTCTTTTTTTGTACTAAAAATATATAGTTTTCAACCTTAGTTGATTTTCCTTATCTATTGAACTTGGGATATTCTCAACATATTATTCTTTAGTTGATTGTATTTCCTAAAATATGATATAACCAATAATTGCACATGAGATGCAAGATATGCTAGATGGGATGCAAATGCAATGTTTCTACGGAAATAAACTGTCATGTACTAGGTGATATGAAGCTTATTAGATAACATCACCCTCTAATTATTTCGGAAATGATTTTAGATAAAGACCGATTGGAATGGAAGGATGCAACAAAGCTAAAGAAGAGTAAAATAAGGTGTGGCCAAAATGATCCCATGGCTTCATTTTTGAGTAATTGATTATAATTTCAGGACTTGAAGGCTTTAAATGGTGATTATACGTGCATTTTTAGGGAACCTTTTTGTTAAAAATCTTCAAAATAGTTTTCCCTCTTATGTTATGTGTGTATAAAGGCCAAATCAGAAAGACCTTAGAATATTTTAATGTGTTTTTCCCTTGGAATGTTCAAAGACATTAAACTCATTTGGTTTTATTTTGAAGCAAACTGTCAAGTTAAATGGATAAGAATAGGAGAATATGTCACCAAATAACATCTCCAAATTTCCGAACTTGGTCATTTTGCATGGTTTTAAGTGCTTTAGTGATGCATGGGTGACAAGTGGCATTAGTCAACATGAGGCAATTGTCGGCTTTCCTGTATCCTACCAATTTTCATATTTTTTAAGTGCCCTTGATGGATGGTTGACACTTGGAACTAATAAAAAATTTACACTCCTACAAACTTTTAGTTTTTTCCACGTTCTCAAACTATGTAGAATACTAGTGCATAACAATTGGAACTCATCAACTCTTCAATATTTAATATTGCACTTGTTCCTATCATTAAAAAATTCCAAGTGGTGACCATAAACTTTGTTACACTCCCACGACCCTTATGTATTTTCCTTAAAGTTACCCATCTTGCATCATACTGATTGATAATAAGTGGTAGGGGGACACACAATAACAATAGACATTCAGGATTTTCACATGATTGTCTCAAGGTTAAGGCTTCTCGATTTAAAATTTATAGTGAGCTAATAAGCGATATGTGGATATTCTAGAAATGTGGAAACCATTGGCATTATGCACTCTCTCAAGCCTTATTCTCCCCTCCCAAACCTTGTAGAGTGTCAATGCATACATGTGCCAATGTGGACATATGACACCAATCTTTTCCATACATCATCTCAAAGATTCTCCACCATGCCTCCTCACTCCAAAAAATGTTTAAGCACCAGTTGAAGACACGTAACATGGTTTACATGTGGCGTAGATTGGTAACTTTGAGATATGCTATAATAGATTTTCACTAACTTAAAATGGATGGTTTCACCTAGTGTAAAATGAGCTTGGGGACGTCAAATGATAGGGCTCTATTTTTTCATCGATAATTTATGTTAGATAAATCCGATAAATAAGAAATTTGTGTCATTGGAATGGTATTTGGTAGATATATTTGTTGTTTTTGATTTAAGAGAAAATGGTTGAGGGATTGGAGAGAAATTTTTGACATATTCTTTGGTTTTCAGTTGCTAAAAATTAGATTTCATGGCTCCCAGTCACTTCATAAGCTCATGGATGTTTTATTCTCTTCTAGAAGATGCTTTTATTTTTTAGTCACCTTTGTGGTCCCACCAAAATGTAGAAGAAGGATTTAATAATTTTTTGATCATATATGATCTTTTATATTGGTCTAGGAGTGTAATCATGGTTTATAAAACAAATAATAGCTTCATCTTCACTTATCTCCCTGATCTCATGGGATCGCATTGATGTTCACTCAAAGATCAACTCCCCCAAAAAATATTTCTTGTTTCTTGCATTTGAAGGCATATAATTGACAAAAACAATATGCTTGAAACTCATGAAGGGTTTTCGATAAGTTTATCTCATTCCATTCCCAAACTATTATTCATGGTCGTGGATTATTATGAGGCTTGCAGAGATCATAATAATGTGCTTCAAGTGGTTTTGGGGTGAGTCATTTTAGTTTGGCATAATTTGAGAACTTCTAAGTTGTGTGAAAATGTAAGGATAAGATAAAGAGATATTCTTTAGAATATTTTGTATCACCCTCTTCTCTCTTCTTCTCCTTCCCCCTCCTCTCTGTTTTTATATGAGTAGTAATCCATCTATTGTAAAAATGGTTCCTCTTCCTTGAAAGTAAGGTTACTATGCTCTTTTGGGTGTTAAGATTTATGAGTGCTTCTAACCTCTAATTTTGATACTATAAATGAATGAACTTCTTGGATTGTGTTGATATCAGACTATATATATTCTAGCTCTTAATACAACTATGATTGTGGATCATGCCTTCCCTTTGTTTTGTGTTAATTTTTGATTGTGTTGATATCAAACTATGTATATTCTAGCTCTTAATATAACTATGATTATGGATCATGCCTTCCCTTTGTTTTGTGTTAGTTTTCTCTTACGTATATGTTAGTGTGTGGCATTTGCAAGGTTTTATTTCATTGTGTATTAAAGGTTGAGAGTGAAAGTTAGATTTATATGCATGGTCTGGTTATGGCTCATATTTGTCGTCTAGATTTGTATTTTGTCCTTTCACTTGCTAAATAATATAGGGAGGGTGATCCCCTTTCTTCCTAGCGCATCACCATGTTTTTTATTTATATTTTCTCATCCCTTTTCTCCTACAATTAGTAGATTAGTGTAAAGTAGTGATTAACATAAAGTACTTAGGATAAGAGTCATAGTTCTCTGGAGGTATTCCTAAAAAATCCAATTGTCCCACACCTTGGAGGCATTCCCATTATTTCTATTGAGATACCAAGCTCTTCAATTTAATGATATTTATGGGTGCACATCTCAGCCTTCCAACAATTTCTGGCATGTTAGGTGGGACTCATCTTTGTTTAAATTTGTTCTAGACATCATGGTACCTTTAACTACTCCAACCATTTTTGGAGCACTCGATGGGAAATTAAGAGTGTTTTTTTTGTATATTTTCAATATTTGTATAAACATGAATCTATGATTTCCAAATTTATAGCTAACTTTTGGTGTGTTCTTAGCTCATTTGGTTATGAACCATGTTTTTCAAGCACCCAGAGACTCCACTAATTAAACTACCCATTTCTCTCATTTGCAGACCATTTTCTATCCAACCCCTTCCTTATTCTCTTGAGTTTATGCATTCATGGATCTTTTCTTCCCTCATTCTAACTCTAGCCCCCTCCATTTTCAATAATAGGATGATATTCCCAAAACAACTTTGAAAAACATACCCCTCTTTCATAGAAATAGTGATATAAGTCATTTTGAGCATATAGGATATGCATCCAATCATTATTTCATATACAATATCAGAGAATATAATGTATGCCTCAGACTATTTGTCTCTTATTTGAGAGGAAAAGATCAAGATTGGTACATTAGCTTAGCTCCACAATCAATTTCCACATGGGACCAACTAGGAGAAAAATTGGAGAAGTGGTTCAAGGAGAACACAAACATCGTATCTCTCTTGGAACACCTCAACACCATACAAAGAGACCCAATGGAGTATGTTTTATATTTCAATTTAAAATTCAGCTGGACTTGGAACCAAAGTCTTTAAGAATACAAACCCCAATCATGTATGACATGCTTATTTGATTTAAGAGCCATTAATCTTAATTTTTTTTGTTGTGATTCAATCCCTTGGGGGAAATCATCTTCCTCGTGCATATGGTATTCCTTCCCAAGCTAATAAGAGCCTTATTCAAATTGGTAAAAGGAAATCCATCCCCATTTTCCCCATCCTTCCCCTACATTGTGACTTACCTCTAGCTTTCCATGCAGTTATTGAACCCCTCATAATCCACCTTAGTTATAAGAGGTCTTTGTTGATCTTAATGATCCATTTACTTCCCAAGAATCCCCTTCTATCTCAATCATCCCACGTGAGCTATAAAATCCCCTCCCACCTTCACCTAAAGCTTTACCTATCTTCTAAATGTTTAATCATAAAGCCTTGAGAGGTTGTGGTATTTCATAGGTTTTTCCTATCTATTTTCCAATAGTATTCGACCCTAATTACCCAAATATAATGGTGGAAAAAGGTGTTTTCATCTTTTATGATGATGATTACAACCTGCAACAGTCGATGCAACCCTTAATGCCCAGCCATTTATCCACCTTGGAGGATTACCATGAGTAAGAGAAAATCAAACATGATTTTCTAAATATAGTTGAGTTACAAAGATTGGAATACCTTATGGAAAGTCATTTGGAATCCTTAGAAGGGAAAATTAGAGAGGTTGAGATTAAACAATATCTACCTAAGAAGCTAAGTGATGATAAACCCCTTACAAGTATTTCATGTCTTTCTAAAACAACTTTCATCATAGCAGATCACATGAGATTAATTTTTAAAACTAGAATGAGTTTGGTTATAATGATGAGGGCATGTTTTTTCTTAGCTATAATGTGTACACCAATTAGAAAAAGTAGGTAGAGTTGAAAGATGATTAGACAAATCCTAAAAAAGAGGAATAAATATTCTTGAAAACTAGTGGTTCTCAAATTAAATCTGTATGGAATGAAGAGGAAGATGAGGAAGATAATTTGGTTGAATGCAATGACCTTAGGTGCTCTACATATTTAGAACTTGGTGAAATCCTTGGAGACCATAGTTTTGAAGAAATAAGAATGAATTTAGACATTGAGGTAAATCAAATAGAACCCCAAGGGGTCAATTAAAAGTAGATCGAGCTAGTAAAATCTATGTTTGAGGCTAAGCTAAAGATATCAAAGTCAAATATGGAGAGAGAAGTGTTTGTTGATAAGAAAGTATAAGTATATAATTTAAAAGAGATCACAAACATTGTATAAGATAAGGAAGATGTGTCTGATATCTTTATCTATGGAGCTAAACAAAAATAAAATGGGTAAAATAGAGAATGAAGTCCATTGGCTTTGAAATTTAGGTTTCCTATGAGATACTTATCTAGATTATATCCTACACTAGACTTGCCACAAGTCATGGTTGTTTCAGATCATGAGGGATAACATCAAAGTACCAAAAGTTAGCTTGGAAACCTCTAAAAACAAAATGTAAATTAGACAGAGGTATACTTGATGAGAATAGTTGATATTTTGAAGGAATATATTGGTGTAGGATTTTTTCCACTATGTGGTTTTACCTAAATGGTTTAATTAGCTTGTTTAGGTTAATTAATATATCATTAGGGGAATATACTTTAATTCATTTTCTAATTGTGGGTTGAGTTAATTACCTTTTTGGGTGACCTGATTCCTCACTAAATAATGTACCTTCCTATGCATATTTTGGCTAATGAATGAATTGTGAGTTTATGAATAATTTCTTGTTTTTTGATGAGTTTTTTCTTCCCTTAATGTTTTTATATTTCACTATGTAGTGCCCATTTAAACAACCACTTGAGACCAAAGAAACAACCTAGGGTTAGCTAGAAAATTATGGGATAATTTTATTTTATTTTATTTGAAGTGTCTACAACTAAGTTGCAAGACATCAGTTTTCACTAACAGGTTCCAGAACAAATCCTATTTACCAAAACACAAGTTTTCTTTATTAACTTATAACAAGTTTACAAGGAAAATTTTTTAGGGTTACATGTTTTAGTTAGGTTCAAGGAGTAATCTTACCCCCATGCCTCCTCTCAAACAAGCTTAGAGCTTTAACTAGATTTTTCTCCTACATAACTGATCAGGGGATCATTTTCAGAAAATTTCCCTAAACATCCCTAAAGTGGTGTCAGTGCAGAAGATCATCTTGAGAGTCTTTCCAACGATTGTGAGAACGTGACAAAACGGACATAAGGAGCTCTAGATATGTTCGGTCAAAGTTCAGACAGCAAGAAAGTCAAACTATGGTCAACTGGTCAATATTGGACCAATCGCACTGTGACATGTGGCTCACCAACACTCGTCGAATTTTCTCAATTTGCCTATCGGGAGACGACAAGTGGACTACAGGATTAGTTAATTCGAGTTACGCCAATTGTATGGGTGTTCCTGTTTGCAGTTTTCGAAATTTCACATTGTATGGGTCGAACATTATAATTACTTGGTAAGGACTTTTCAAATGCCACATATATATAATAATGTTTAAAACAGTTAGTATGAACCGCCAAATCAAATGCATATGTTTTGACCACGTGGAAGGTGGTGAAGCGGTTGTTAGGGGCTAGACCCATGCGTGAACATCCATGTGGCGAACCAAGGTGGTAGGGGGCGGTAAACCAATGCTCCAAACTTCATTTGCGTGGAGGATCCCTGAGGCTTTAAAGCCTAAAACAATACAAAACCGCCCACCACTCCTTTAGCGCTTCCTATGGGATTTAATCCCATTAAATTTAACGCCGCCCATTAATTGGGATATTGTAACGCCGCCCATAATTACATGAGATTTTATCCCATTAAAAAATTCAAATGCGGCTAAAATGGGTATTAATCCCATTTCCTATGCAATCCGTTAATTTGGAAAATTTATCCCAAATTCTATGCTACGGGCTATGGTATTTTTAGCCTAAGGGATAATATGGAATGCATTTTTTTAAGGGCCCTATTTTTGTATAAATAGGGAACCCATTCTATTTTAATACACACACCGATGCAACGGAGAAGCTCATTGCTAGAGCGCGGAACGGTGGACACCGGTGCAAAGGACACAGATCCCAAGCTTATTATTTGTTAAGCTTATTTGGGGATGTGTCAACAGGTATTGTCTATTGGCCTATTATTTTAGGCAATAGTAGATGTAATATTTGTGGCTAGGAGTTATTCAAACTACCTAGTCAGCCCATAGCGCCACACCAATTACTTGCAAATCCTGGATTGTCGACCGGAGTGCTAGCTTCGCATTGTTTGTGTTGGGAAGGCCGATCATAGCCGAAGGAGATTGTACGTCAGGAAGGTGGAAGTTAGGGGTGCTATTTTTCACCCTTGTCATCCGAAGAACTGGTGTACTAATAGGCAAGTAAAATTCCATTAGGTTTTCTTGTGAAAGTACTATTGTAACTTACAAGTTTTGTAGTGCCCATTTAAACAACCACTTGAGACCAAAGAAACAACCTAGGGTTAGCTAGAAAATTATGGGATAATTTTTTTTTTATTTGAAGTGTCTACAACTAAGTTGCAAGACATCAGTTTTCACTAATAGGTTCTGGAACAAATCCTATTTACCAAAACACAAGTTTCCTTTATTAACTTATAACAAGTTTACAAGGTTCAAATTTTAGGGTTACATGTTTTAGTTAGGTTCAAGGAGTAATCTTACCCCCATGCCTGCTCTCAAATAGGCTTAGAGATTCAACTATATTTTTCTCCTACATAACACTCCCAAAATTTCCCTAAACCATTCCCAATGGATAGGAAATTTTCTCACCTTTCTGGTGATATAAAGAAGTCCTTCTAACTCCTTACAGAACTCAAGTTATGAGTGGGCGGAGTTTCTAGGGAAAATTTTCCCTAGAGGGACACGTGGCAAGAGGAGGGGGAATGCGCCTAGGGTGGGTTGGTGGGTCGTGGGGAAGCATTGGGAAATTTTCCCAATGCATGGCTTAAAGGAACAAAACACTCCGTGCCCCCGCAGGTCCCTAGGGGACACGTGTCGAGTCCTGGCGCCGAGAGGAGAAGGGAGAAGGGAAGGGCGGGGCAGCGGGTGGATTTAGCGCTTTGCGCCATGAAGGGGAAAAAGGGAGAAAGAAGTGCGCGGGTCTGTGTGCCCACTAAGGGACATAATTTGAGAGGAAGGCAGAGAAGCGGGATGTGGGAGAAAATTGAGAAATTTTCCCCAAAGGACAAAAAAAAAAAAAAAAAAAAAAAGTCAAGGGTCTTCCGCCCTACCCGCCGCCACCCCAGAGTGCCACGTGGCACACTTTCATTGGCCGCGGGCCGGCGGGGTCAAAATGGGAATTTTTCCCAAATTTTTTAAAAAATTTAAGTCCAAAAGGAAATGCGCACCCCCACCATAGCCACAAGGGGACACGTGGCACCCTCTGGTTGGTTGCGGGCCGGCGGAGGTAAAAGTGAAAATTTTCCAAATTTTTTCAAAAGGTTTAAGGGTGAAGAAAAATCCGTGCCTCCGCCTCAGCCCCTGGAGGACACGTGGCAGCCTCTGATTGGCTGCGGGCCAGTGGAGGAAAAGATGAAAATTTTCCCAAGTCAAAATTTTCAAAATATTTTCTAAGGCAATTCGACGGGAAATTTTTGGGTTGCGGGCCCGCCAGGGAAAATTTTCCCAAATTTTCCCGCCAAGGCACAAAAACTTCAAAGTGCCATAACTTGAGCTAGAAAGCTCGGTTTTGGGAAAACGAGGACTTTTTGGAAAGCTCTCGATGCCCTCTTTGCACAGGAAGCATAAATTTTACTTTTTGATAAGTTTTAAAGGGTCAATTTTACAAAAATGATCTACAGGATTTTAATTGGCAAACTGGCAATTTTCAACTTTTCAATTTGACTAAATTAGATCTCCTCCATCACTCAACATGCCAACAGACATGGAGAATTGATCTAGGGAGGGTTTAAAGTGTTTTAGAGAAGTTGATTTGTTCAATTGATTCAAAATTGAATTGCTCAACAAAAGATAGAAAACGGTTGAGGAAGAGATTGAGCTCAATTCTGCAATGTTTTAATTGTTTCCCTAAGTGTTTCCTTTGTCGGATTGAGTTCCTTGATGTCTTAGCATGCTAGATTATATCATTTTCTAGTGGATTATCAAGTGCAGGTCCGAACTGTGCATTTTAAATGAATTATTGCCAGTTTTAAATTTAAGGCAGAGGTCAATTTCTTGAGGGATTTAATTGCCATTTCTTCCTTTCAACCAGAGATTTAATTATCTCATTTTTCCATACAAAGAAACATTGAATTCAATCCATGGTAGACTTAAGTGTTTATCCTTTTTCCATTTTCCAAACAACAAGGATTCCAATCACAATTTGATACTCCAATTTCATCACAGTTTGATGTTCCAATACAATAACAACAATGCAATGAGAGATGAATTTGCAATCCTCTATTGACTTCAATTATACAACTTACATCTTTCAATGTTGGAAAACAATAACAAAATTCTCTTTCTTTCTCAATGTACAGAACAGAATGCAAGTGTCTTTCACATTTCAAATATATAACTTCATAATCAATTACAACATCATTTCTCCATAACATAACTATTACAATTTCATCCACATCATGTGGGAAAGGATTACAAAGGAATGGGTTTCCACAAGGGATTGTCAAACTGTACATTTCTCTTGCACAAAAACAGCAGCATGCAACTTCCATTTTCTTCCAATTTGATCACAACAAAAGAAGGGGAAAGGCAACGCTCTCCACCCAACCAAGATATCCAATGAAAGGAGAAGCCTTCCTTCATCATTGGCCCCCGAGCCCCAACCAAGATACAATAGAAGGTGCAATTCAACCATGGAAACAAACTGGCTCCCACACACAACATTCTTTCACATACACATTTCCTTTTTAAAAAACACAATTCAACACAAAAACAACAGTTCACAACTGCATTTAAAATCATTTCAAAACAGAACTCAGGCTTGATCTTGCAAGCCAAAGGAGCAAGGACTATGGGGGAAGCTACTTATGCCTCCCAATTGGGAATTGGGCATCCACCTATAATCATACCACCAATATAACATATCATACCCCATAAACCTTATATCTCCCAACCCCCCCTTATGCCCCCCCAAATTTTATCCCTTTATGCCCCCCCAAGAGTAAGAAATGCAAGCTATTTCTTTTCCATGGTGGATCCCAAACCCAAAACTCCCTCCACAAAATTTCTGATGCCAATGGCATTCCCTTATGCCCCCCCACATGGATTCCCCATAGCCTTCTCCTACACCATTCCTATGGCAGTCTACCCAAACAACCCATAAAACATGCAAAACATTCACCATTCACAACAACACAAGAAAGAAATGACAGCAATAAAAGAAGGAATAAACTCCTACCTCCCCATGGAAGGATTTTCTCCACACAACAAGCTTTGAATGTCAAAAATATAGTCCAAAACAACAACTCACAAGCATGCAAAGCTTTCTCCAAAACTTCCTCCAAAAACAAGAGCTCCAACAAGAAAATGTGCCCCCAAGGAAGAATGCAAAAAGGTTCAACAACCAAGAAAAAACTTCACCCAAGCTGCTCCAAGGTAAGAGCTCCAAACACAAGAAAAAAATGCGCCCCAAGCTTACATACAAAATGCTTCAACCCCCAAAAACAAGCCAAGAGTTTTCATTATATAGAAAAGAGAAGAGAAGGGGATGATGTGGATCCATGTAGGATGCCACATCACACATCCTCAATTCCAACACTAAAGTCAAATTCCAAACTCCAATGCACAATAAAGAGGTGGGTCAAAATATGACAATCTACTTGCACACTCCAAAAAGCCCACACCCCAAAGGACTGAAAATTAAATAAAATGTAAGAGAGTGCAATCAAAACAATGCAACATGATTAATAAAATACATTAAAAATGTCTAAAATCAGTCCTCCAACCATAGGCATAGTTGGTAAATTAAATTGAGAGGTATGGGACAAGTTTTACTTGTCCCACAAGCCTCCAAAAACAGCCCCCAAGGACAAATTCGAATTTCCATGGAGGTGGAGTGTTTCATACTCCAAAATCAGACTTACACAAGCTCTTACACAACTTACACATCACTTACAAATTTATTACAAAGACAACAACTTCTATAATTATTTTCCCATATCCCAATTTGATTTATTTATCTTTTAACCATATGTTTTCTCACATTAATTTTCCACAACATAATTAAATAAAGAAAGGAAACACATCACTAATAAAACACATACAACAATAATAAAAAGTAACCACATTAATAAAATATACAAACCCATGGTCACATTTAAAGGTGATTCCCCCCATGGAAATCCCTAACAAAACAACACACACAAAACACGTTGCCATGGTGACCGTGTTGAATTCACCTAGAATTCCATTTTGGTTGGTCTCTGATCCCCCGATGTTTTGTTGTGATATATTTAACCTGCAAAATACAAATACCTCCTTCGGCCTCATGGCCATATCAGACATGTCCAAAATGAATATATAAAATAATCACAAAATCATCTAAGTATGTGAATCACAACAACATCAAGGAAATTTAACAAAATCACTCACAATATGTATCAGCAACATCAAAGTAACAACTATATCATTTGTAAATTTATTCAGCAATTATATCATCATCAAATAATTTCCCTTTTCTAGGTTTACTCATAATCTCCAAAAATCACCTGTCTGAATAACTTCCATTAAACATCCATGTCAATAGTATATCATCATCCACATATGAGTGTCTCTAATAATCACCATGCATTATATATAATCAGATTCAACAATAATCCAGGATCTGACATCTAACACCATACTAAATCAAAACTATTAAAATGTTTGTCATATAGTCTACAGTATCATGATCGGTAATAAAAGGTGCCAAAGGGAAGTGGGCACTACATCCCCCTCCCCTTAGACTCGACTTCCTCCTGGAAGTCACAGGAAAGAGAGATAGGAATAACTGCAACAGAAAAAGGATCACTCCCATTATGGGATTTCTTGCTTCAAACAAGTGTGGATCTACCGAACTCTAGTTTGGCCCAATGTAATTTAACAAGAAGAAGGGAGATTGCAAGGGATGAGTTCTAAACTTTCTGCATGCAAGGCTATGAGTATTTAAATCTAAGGAGTAACTTTACTCTATCAAACAAGATACAACACATAACAATATGACGAGAAGAGTTCCAAAAGACTATTAAGAGTAACCACCAAGTAAGAGAATTACAGGGAGAATTAACATAAACTCGAGATGACCACACAGTTTCTCATTGATACACCTACCACATTAATAAAAGTTAAGGTTCCTACATGATTAAGCCATGATTTCAAGGTTCGTTTCCTAGACAAGGCTAGCGAAATCAACTATGACCAAATTTGCATGAGGACAAGTCTACTCAAGGTCCACAATTTGAGGTCATACAAGATGAGGTTAATCAACAAGGACACCTAAATCATAGAACATTTACAATCAAGGAACTATTCAAGGAAAGCACTTCTGTAACTTGAGAGGGCACAATTAACTTTTCATGGTAATGCAAGTGAAGTCAAGACCACAAGGTTTTCCTATAGTCTGATTTTTTTTTTTGTTTTACGAATCGAGAACACCAAACAACCAAACTAGAGAAGTCATCCATCTAGCCAAAGAAAACATGTACATATATTTATATCTCCCTTAGCAACTAACATAACAATACAAGTACCATACCTTATATCACAATGGGGACTATTTATCTTATTTCCTACTCAAGCTCGGAATAACCATAAAGAGAGCACAAGAAACACCAAGGACCATTCAAGGTTGCTAGGGAGAAGAGCAAGTAACACGGGGTCCAATCAAATCCAAGGGTGAATAACATCATCTTGCACTTTCCATCTTAATGGGAAAAAGGGCTACAACAACAAGGTGACCCAAGAAAATATGAAGAAAAGAAGACTTCCCGAAGTTATTTTATATCCTTAACATATGTTGCCTTAAAATTACAATACTTAGGTCTCCAAGGACAAGATAACATGCAAGGAGGTTGCTTCTCAAACAACAGATAGGTCTCAATCCAAAAGGACCACAACTCACATCCGTCGAGCTACAGGACGATAAGGGTGTGATGACCCAAATCTCCCACAAGAACAGCACATACATCTATGGACAAGGAGTAATAAGCAACTAGAACACATTACTATCCACTGGGTGTTTCACAATTTCAGGTAGGTGACAGAACTACAGGTTCCACTATGTATTACACTCAATACACATAAATTTTACCCATTTTATAAATCAACTTATTAAGTCAAAAGTTATAGCTTTGCTTGATAAGAACATTCCTTTCATACTTCCTTAGTTACAAACTTCCTTCTATTATGACATCATCAGTTTACGTTATAAGGAGCACCACTAAGGTGGGCATGATGTCTCACCATTCTGTATAGGCAGAGAGCATTTAGTTTACTTTCAAGGAAGGTGGATGGACAAGATTTCCCTTCTATTCTTCTACATGGTTTTTATTTCTTCTATTAATCTACCAAGGGTATAACAAGGATCACTTCCCTTTTTCTATGCTCCAGTTAAGTTCCAAGGTCAAATCTCCTTAATTATAGTTTTATGGTGTTTTGGTTGAGTCATCTTATCAATCAAATTTTAATGAGAATGATGGTTCAAACACATCACAAAATTACTTTCATGGGAAGGAGATACAAATCAACACACCACATTTTGATTCTAAAGGAACAAGAGACATTCAACATAGAAAACACATTATTAATTTTCTGTAAGAACTTAGGAAACAATGAACCAACATGAATCACACCAAGATTTCAAAAATTCACCAAATAATTTCAAGCATCATCAAACATTCATAGTGGGTCTCCACAAGTCTCACAAGAAATTTTCAAGAAAGGATCATTAAAGAGGTATAATCTTACTTTTACGAATCTATTAAGGTTTAACAATTTTTTTTGTGGTTTAGGATGGTAACATTTTACTCCCCTAATAACCAAAGAAGGTTTTCCAATCAATACTCATGTCCCCACAAGATAACACTAGCCAAGCAAACAGATGACAATGCAACTTTACTCCAAGGAACCACATCCACACTAAAAGGCATCCAATGCAATGGGGCAACCAAATAATTTACCAAACTAACATTTCTAAGAGAAAGATCCAAAAGACCCAAAGCATCCATAAGTGTTTCCAAGTAACCCAAGGATTAATAGGTCATAGAATGTTATTCATAGTAAAGGAAATTTAAGGTAAGGGTAAACTTATTTATAAGTCAAGAGAGCAAAACAAGTACACTTAAATAAACACACTTCTTGAAAGGCTTAAATCTATCCATAATTACCAAGATGCATACATTCCACGAGTCAAAACTTTCTATGATGCAACCAGGAACCCAAGATATAATTTAACATGCCATCGATGAAAAGTCACTATCAAAACAAACACTTTTCCAGTAGCATTTATAGTCAACTAAAGGAAATCTGATCCTAAAAAAATCTAAAGCCCATAATTAAACACTTCTACTCTGACGAGTGTTAAGCCCTTATCAGATTGAAATAGAGTCACCACTACTATTGTTAGACTACCCTCTAGAACACACTACACATCAAACTTTCTTTCTAGCAAGGTCAAGCAACAAAAAGGGTCGCTCTAAGACCTTAGACACACTTAAGGTTCTGTGCATCCATAACCAAGGCATGACTTTTAAGCATCTAAAAGGAAATTCGAGACACCCAGGGTGTACCCCCATACAACAATTGTCACCATACATGAAGCATAGAACCATCTCAACAACATTCAAGAAGTAAACCACGTAACATTTAGCCAAGTAGCCAACAACATCATGAGCTCCGAGTCATCAATCAAATGAAGTCCAAGAAATATCAGCAATCAATAAAAGTGGCTAAGTAGCCACATTGCAAAGTTTGAAAATTCTTGCAAAAATTATAAATAAATAAAAGATCCTCAGAGCTTCTTCAATCCAATCATAAAATAAGATGTTGGTCCTTGATAAAATACACAAGATTACGAATGTAAAACACAAAAGTAAACACCACATTCACTCTGCAGCCCTTCATGGCCGCCAATAGGGGTACTCTGCCTCGAGGTTAGTTCCAAGAACACATACATAGGATTGGGTCCTAGACGACACCCAGACTTAGTGTCCACCCTCTCATACAGGTAATAACATGGAAAACTGACAACCAGACCCTCTTTCTTAACCACTCAAGGAAGGAAGCTCTAAACAACTTCTAATTAGCTCTTCCCGACCCAGAACACAACCACTACTGTCCAACCACAAGGATCACATCATACAACTCATCATTCTAACAACTCCCATAAGTAAGGGTCTCAACAAAGGGCTTAATGTATCATACAATTAAATCACGTTTTGGGACTTGTAAAACAACACGTTTTCAAAAGGGAACCAAGTTTTTCCATTATACTAGAAGTTCACCAAAAATCAATTTAATCCAACATTCTTAGTTACCCCAGGTTCAGACAAAATGTTACTAAGCAAGCACAACAACTCAAACAACTTGTCATTTTTATTATGATTTTAATTCTGGCAGTTCAAATGAACAGAGTAATGTAATATTTCTTCATACTTATTTCTTCTTCAATTTTCAACAAGGTTGTTTTCTAGATTTACGAGTGTGCTAGGTTTACAGTTCATGTCTCAGGTTTTCTAGTGTGCCCAATGGTCCAAGATTTTGAACCACTACTCTGATATCAAACTATAGTACCCGTTTAAACAACCACTTGAGACCAAAGAAACAACCTAGGGTTAGCTAGAAAATTATGGGATAATTTTTTTTTTGATTTGAAGTGTCTACAACTAAGTTGCAAGACATCAGTTTTCACTAATAGGTTCTGGAAACAAATCCTATTTACCAAAACACAAGTTTCCTTTATTAACTTATAACAAGTTTACAAGGTTCAAATTTTAGGGTTACATGTTTTAGTTAGGTTCAAGGAGTAATCTTACCCCCATGCCTACTCTCAAACAGGCTTAGAGATTCAACTAGATTTTTCTCCTACATAACACTCCCAAAATTTCCCTAAACCATTTCCAATGGATAGGAAATTTTCTCACCTTTCTGGTGATATAAAGAAGTCCTTCTAACTCCTTACAGAACTCAAGTTATGAGTGGGCAGAGTTTCTAGGGAAAATTTTCCCTAGAGGGACACGTGGCAAGAGGAGGGGGAATGCGCCTAGGGCGGGTTGGTGGGTCACAGGGTGGCATTGGGAAATTTTCCCAATGCATGGCTCAAAGGCACAAAACACTCTTTGCCCCTGCAGGTCCCTAGAGGACATGTGTCGAGTCCTGGCGCCAAGCGGAGAAGGGAGAAGGGAAGGGCGGGGCGGCGGGTGGATTTAGCGCTTTGCGCCACGAAGGGGAAAAAGGGAGAAAGAAGTGCGTGGGTCCATGCCCGCTAAGGGATAGAGTCCAAGAGGAAGGTGGAGAAGCCAGCCATGAGAGAAAATTGAGAATTTTTCCCCGAAGAACAAAAAAAACAAACAAACAAACAAAAGTCGAGGGTCTTCTGTCCTACCGGCTGCCACCCCAAAGTGCCACATGGCACACTTTCATTGGCCGCGGGCCGGCGGGGTCAAAATGGGAAAATTTCCCAATTTTTTTAAAAAATTTAAGTCCAAAAGGAAATGTGCACCCCCACCATAGTCACAAGGGGACATGTGGCACCCTTTGGTTGGCTGCGGGCCGGCGGAGGTAAAAGTGAAAATTTTCCAAAATTTTTCAAAAGGTTTAAGGGTGAAGAAAAATCCGCGCCTCTACCTCAGCCCCTAGAGGACACGTGGCAGCCTCTGATTGGCTACAGGCCAGCGGAGGAAAAGATGAAAATTTTCCCAAGTTGAAATTTTTAAAATATTTTCTAAGGCAATTCGACGGGAAATTTTTGGGTTGCGGGCCCGCTAGGGAAAATTTTCCCAAATTTTCCCGCCAAGGCACAAAAACTTCAAAGTGCCATAACTTGAGCTAGAAAGCTCGGTTTTGGGAAAACAAGGACTTTTTGGAAAGCTCTCGATGCCCTCTTTATACAGGAAGCATAAATTTTACTTTTTGATAAGTTTTAAAGGGTCAATTTTACAAAAATTATCTGCAGGCTTTTAATTGGCATACTTGCAATTTTCAACTTTTCAATTTGACTAAATTAGATCTCCTCCATCACTCAACATGCCAACAGACATGGAGAATTGATCTAGGGAGGGTTTAAAGTGTTTTAGAGAAGTTGATTTGTTCAATTGATTCAAAATTGAATTGCTCAACAAAAGATAGAAAACGGTTGAGGAAGAGATTGAGCTCAATTCTGCAATGTTTTAATTGTTTCCCTAAGTGTTTCCTTTGTCGGATTGAGTTCCTTGATGTCTTAGCATGCTAGATTATATCATTTTCCAGTGGATTATCAAGTGCAGGTCCGAACTATGCATTTTAAATGAATTATTGCCAGTTTTAAATTTAAGGCAGAGGTCAATTTCTTGAGGGATTTAATTGTCATTTCTTCCTTTCAACCAGAGATTTAATTATCTCATTTTTCCATATAAAGAAACATTGAATTCAATCCATGGTAGACTTAAGTGTTTATCCTTTTTCCATTTTCCAAACAACAAGGATTCCAATCACAATTTGATACTCCAATTTCATCACAGTTTGATGTTCCAATACAATAACAACAATGCAATGAGAGATGAATTTGCAATCCTCTATTGACTTCAATTATACAACTTACATCTTTCAATGTTGGAAAACAATAACAAAATTCTCTTTCTTTCTCAATGTACAGAACAGAATGCAAGTGTCTTTCACATTTCAAATATATAACTTCATAATCAATTACAACATCATTTCTCCATAACATAACTATTACAATTTCATCCACATCATGTGGGAAAGGATTACAAAGGAATGGGTTTCCACAAGGGATTGTCAAACTGTACATTTCTCTTGCATGCAAAAAAAGCAGCATGTAACTTCCATTTTCTTCCAATTTGATCACAACAAAAGAAGGGGAAAGACAACGCTCTCCACCCAACCAAGATATCCAATGAAAGGAGAATCCTTCCTTCATCATTGGCCCCCGAGCCCCAACCAAGATACAATAGAAGGTGCAATTCAACCATGGAAACAAACTGGCTCCCACACACAACATTCTTTCACATACACATTTCCTTTTAAAAAAACACAATTCAACACAAAATAGTAGTTCACAACTACATTTAAAATCATTTCAAAATAGAACTCAGGCTTGATCTTGCAAGCCAAAGGAGCAAGGACTATGGGGGAAGCTACTTATGCCTCCCAATTGGGAATTGGGCATCCACCTATAATCATACCACCAATATAACATATCATACCCCATAAACCTTATATCTCCCAACCCCTCCTTATGCCCCCCCCCCCCAAAGTTTATCCCTTATGCCCCCCCCCCCAAGAGTAAGAAATGCAAGCTATTTATTTTCCATGGTGGATCCCAAACCCAAAACTCCCTCCAAAAAATTTCTGATGCCAATGGCATTCCCTTATGCCCCCCCACATGGATTCCCCATAGCCTTATCCTACACCATTCCTATGGGAGTCTACCCAAACAGCCCATAAAACATGCAAAACATTCACCATTCACAACAACACAAGAAAGAAATGACAGCAATAAAAGAAGGAATAAACTCCTACCTCCCCATGGAAGGATTTGCTCCACACAACAAGCTTTGAATGTCAAAAATACAGTCCAAAACAACAACTCACAAGCATGTAAAGCTTTCTCCAAAAATTCCTCCAAAAACAAGATCTCCAACAAGAAAATGTTCCCCCAAGGAAAAATGCAAAAAGGTTCAACAACCAAGCAAAAAATTCTCCTAAGTTGCTCCAAGGTAAGAGCTCCAAACACAAGAAAAAAATACACCCTAATCTTACATACAAAATACTTCAACCCCCAAAAACAAGCCAAGAGTTTTCATTATATAGAAAAGAGAAGAGAAGGGGATGATGTGGATCCATGTAGGATGTCACATCACACATCCTCAATTCCAAAACTAAAGTCAAATTCTAAACTCTAATGCACAATAAAGAGGTGGGTCAAAATATGACAATCTACTTACACACTCCAAAAAGCCCACACCCCAAAGGACTGAAAATTAAATAAAATGTAAGAGAGTGCAATCAAAACAATGCAACATGATTAATAAAATACATTAAAAATGTCTAAAATCAGTCCTCCAACCATAGGAATAGTTGGTAAATTAAATTGAGAGGTATGGGACAAGTTTTACTTGTCCCACACACCTCCAAAAACAGCCCCCAAGGACAAATTCGAATTTCCATGGAGGTGGAGTGTTTCATACTCCAAAATCAGACTTACACAAGCTCTTACACAACTTACACATCACTTACAAATTTATTACAAAGACAACAACTTCTATAATTATTTTCCCATATCCCAATTTGATTTATTTATCTTTTAACCATATGTTTTCTCACATTAATTTTCCACAACATAATTAAATAAAGAAAGGAAACACATCACTAATAAAACACATACAACAATAATAAAAAGTAACCACATTAATAAAATATACAAACCCACGGTCACATTTAAAGGTGATTCCCCCCATATAAATCCCTAACAAAACAACACACACAAAACACATTACCATGGTGACCGTGTTGAATTCACCTAGAATTCCATTTTGGTTGGTCTCCAATCCCCCGATATTTTGTTGTGATATATTTAACATGAAAAATACAAATACCTCCTTCAAAATCGTGGCTATATCAAAACATCCAAAAAGAATATATAAAATAATCACAAAATCAGCTAAGTATGTGAATCACAACAACATCAAGGCAATTTAACAAAATCACTCACAATATGTATCAGCAACATCAAAATAACAACTATATCATTTGTAAATTTATTCAGCAATTATATCATCATCAAATAATTTCCCTTTTCTAGGTTTACTCATAATCTCCAAAAATCACCATGTCTGAATAACTTCCATTAAACATCCATGTCAATAGTATATCATCATCCACATATGAGTGTCTCTAATAATCACCATGCATTATATATAATCAGATTCAACAATAATCCAGGATCTGACATCTAACACCATACTAAATCAAAACTATTAAAATGTTCATCATATAGTCTACAGTATCATGATTGGTAGTAAAAGGTGCTAAGGGGAAGTGGGCACTACACACTACTTCACTAGTTGAAAGGCATTACCTACTTTGTGAGATCTAACATTCTAGCTCATTTGGTATTTGTTGTTTCATTGATTTTGGTTTTTAAGGGTTTGCCAGGTTTTCTAAAAAATCCGTAAAATTTTTTTCCTCCATAGTCTCTTTGTTTAAAATGGAAAGCGTCGTTGAATTCAAAAGGCCCCAAAACCTTAGACTCAGATGTGCACATGACCTAGTTCCATGACACGTGATTTTATCCATTTTGGAGGGTTTGAAGGTCTTTTTTGATATCTACAAAATTTACACTATCTTGGGCTCAAAAATAAATAGAAAAACCATTTTTGGGTTTCTCGAAACATTTGGTGGGTATTTTATATTTTATGTCCAAGGTATAAAATTTTTGCAAGTTATGGGGTTTTCCTTGCAATTCCATTGCCATCTATGCATTTCAAAACTTTCAGGGTGTTCATGAAGTCCAAAAACCTGACCCAGTGTTTTTTAATCTTTTTATATTTCTTAACAATTCAAAAAACCCAACTCGATGTTTTTCAAGTTTTCATGTTTTTAGTGCACATTTTCAAGTTTGGGTTTTCGAGGAATCGATACATCTTAGCATAGCAACACAACTTGCAGCTTGTAGTCAATTCTCTAAACTTAGTTAACACAATGTATTTTAGGTTTTTAAGACACCATGACATCTCAACATGCCGACAAAAAACTTGTAATTTGTGATCAAACCCTTGACCCCCAGTCAATGTAGTGTATTTTAGGTTTTCAACTTATTTTTCAAGTTTTGGGTTCCAATAGTTGTTTGACATGTTTTAGGTTCCATAACTTGCTTTTCAAGTTAAAAAACCTGACAAAATAATTTTGGGTTTTCCCTAGTGTCGAGCAAGTTGAAAACCCTAAAGACGGGCGCAATGATGTCAAATTTAAATAGTGGTCAAATTTTGAGACTTGTTTTCTAACTCTAAAAACTTGGCGCAATTTTGGGTTTTCAGAGGTGTCGAGTAAGGTGAAAACCCCGACAGTGTTTGTTAGGTTTTCCAAGGTGTTTGACAAGGTGAAAACATCGACAATGTTAATTAGCTTTTCTAAAGTGTTCGACAAGGTTAAAAGCCCGAAAATGTTTGTTTGGTCTTCCAAGGTGTTCGGCAAGGTAAAAATCATGCCACTATTTTTAAAGTTTTACAAGGTTTTCAAAAAGTGTAAAACCTTGAATCGAGTTTCTCAAGGTGTAAACTCTGACGACATGTGTGCATGTCAAATTTAAGCACAAAGGGAGTGGCACTATTTATTGGCAAAGAAGGGTCATTTCAGGAGTGACATCACTCCCTCGGTCACATCACAATATAAAGTGACATCATCAAAGGGGAGGAGTACTTGTTCTATCCCTTAGCCCTTGGTCACATGGGAGTTAAGCCCTTGGTTTTCCTAAGCCAAGGGGGCTTAACTTTTCCATCATAATATTTGGGAAAAAAGTTGCACACCAAAAAAATTATGCAAAGTGGAGATTATTTTTTATGAGCAAGAAACTTCAAACTTCCATAACTTTTAAGCGATGGCTCCATATTAGGTGTCATTTTTTTTGAAGTGTGCTTTTTTCGAGATCTATGCATTGGTAATATCCTCATGCCTTGTAAAATTGAACCTCTATAGTTTTGAGGGGTCACATATCCCAATATTTTAAGGACATGTAGTTCAAAACATATCCACCTATAACATGGATTAGTATCATGTTCCACTCCTTACACCATTCAACTATCACAAGTAAAAATTCAAAATACAAATCCTCTTGAGGATTAAAATCTTACACCGGATCACCATGGGTATAGAAATAGAACCGACACCAGATGAAAAGATGGTGTCTCCCGACTTGCTCTTTCATGTTGAATCTGCAACTACTCCTGATGAAGTATGGACCATATTTGAAGGACTCTTTGGGAAGCAAAACCATAGTGAGAGGTCATGAATTAGAGAATGAGCTCATCATTTTGAGCCCAAGTAACTTTACCACAATATATGACTTCTTCACCAAATTCAAATCACTCAAGTTAATGTTAAAAATGTGTGGCATAGAAAAAATTGATTATCAATTGGTTCTTTTCATCCTCACCAAATTAGGTTTTGACTATTTTTTCTTCGTTTCTACCTTCCATGCCACCAGGAGTGCCATTGGAGCTACATGGACCATGGTGTCCTTTGACAATTTTGTTGTTGACTTAACTCAAAAGCAATAGAACCTTATTTAAATGGGTGTAATGAAGTCCTCTAAACCACATCCTCTATTTGTTGGACATGAGAAAAGGAATACTTTAATCAAATATAAGAAACAAAATAATAAGGATCATGAGAACAAGAAGGATCAAAATAATCCCATCTCAAAATCAAAATCTGAAACTTTTTCTTCCAATGTTAAGTCCAAAAAAGAGAGGATCAAATATGGGTATTGTATAGGAAATCATGATGAAATAAAAGATATGAAGAAGCAAATTGACCACATCATGAGGCTTCTTGAGAAGAACAACATAGGTGTCACTAAGTCTGTTAAATTATCTTCATTAACCCATGAATCCTCCAATGCAAATGACAATAGAAAAGGGAAAGAGAAAGAATCATGAAAGGAGAAAACAAATGGGAGAGACTTAGTTTCAGTTGTGCCACCAAATCCTACATGGGTTATTGATTCTATTGCATCACATCATATGGCCTCTTTACACATGGATTTCACTTCCTTTGAGCCATGTGAAATATCCACTGTACATTTGGATGATAACACTTCTACACAGGTTTTTGGGAGAGGGTTTGTTGAAGTGAGTGGAGAAAAATTCAATAATTTTATAAGCATTCCCTCACTATCAACTTATATATAATATCCTATTAGTCTGTCAGATTACTTACCTTGGTTAGGGCATGCAGGTTGAGTTCACTCAATATTCAATGTATGTTAGAGTGTTACACTATGACATTATCATTACAGTAGGTGTAGGTGATCATAAAATTCAAATATATTTATTCTCTCATTTTTTACCTCCTTTGGATTCTTCATTTGATTCACATGTACTTGATGAAATTTCAAATCTTGAGCACATTTTTGATGATGATGAATTCTATTCTATCATAAATGACTATAGTAGTGATGGGGACCCGCCTCCACCATATCCTTGTAACCTCGATATTTTGAGGATTTATTTCTTGATCCACCTACTCTTGGTCGACCGTAAAATTTTTAGGGAGGAAGAACTTTGATTCAAGACTCATCAAACATCAAGTAGTCTAGTACACAATTAGAGGGCCTTCAAGTATTTCTTTGTTGTTGCTTCAGATACACCATCCGTTCATGGAGCAGTTGGCTCTTCTACTTTGCATGAGGAGTACAATTCCTTATATAGGAACCACACTTTGGTTGGAGATCCATCAACCAATTGGTGGATTCATTCAATTTTCCACAGTGATCCACTCTTCATTACATCTACTTCTGATCCACAGTCACTATGGGAGGATCCTTTGTAGGATAAAATGCGGTTATAGGAAATTGTAGCTTCGAGTGGGGATTTCTAGTCCTACCTTCTCTTCTTTTCTCTCTTTTGGGGGAATGTGGGGTAGGGCGCAATTTTCTTCCCACTTGGTTTTCTTCCTTTCTCCATTTTATGAGAGATTTTATTTTGATCCAAAACTCAAGGGGGTTTTAGAATTGGAAGTACAAATAACAATTTTTCCATATGAAAGCAGGAAAGGATATCTTTGAGAAGAGATGTAATATTGCTCAAAGACTGTAATTACAATGGCTATCTCTGTGAGGAGATGTATGATTTTCCCTTTCGGGTTACATATATTTATATACTAATTTTAGAAATACAAAAAGACACCTAGAATAATGTGGAAGGTCTCCAATATTGAGGGAGATGTGGTGGTTTGTCTTCTGTGAGTTACATAGGCACCAATTTCTCAAATTTACTATTTCTAGCAATTTACTATTTTGAGACAATACTATAGAAATTGCAATTTTAGGCCTTTAAATGAATATTCCAAGGGTAAAAATTTTCCAAACAAATATTTTCACCCTTTCATCATGTTCTACAAGTTCCAATATTTCCACTGCATTTTGAACAAAGTCAATTGGAGCCACGGTGCAAAAGTTATGATTTTCGAAAGTTGCTACACTATTATTGTCACCTAGGTCGTTGTTTGGATCAGCTTTATACATGGGTTCCTCACGAGGCCTTGTTTTTGGGACCCACCTTTTCTACCCACCTAGGGCACACTTAAGGGATGTGTTGGTGTAGGATTTTTCCCACTATTTGGATTTTCCTACACGGATTAATTAGTTTTCTTAGATTAATTAATAGGTTATTAGGGGAATGTACTTTAAGTTATTTTCTAATTTTGAATTGATTTAATTAACTTTTAGTGACCTAATTATTCTCTATATGATGTAACTTCCTATACACATTTTTACTAATGAATGAATGAATGATTTTATGAACAATTTCTTGTTTGTTGAAGGTTTTTACTTCCTTGAGTTTTTTTAGATTTCACTACTTCAAACAAGGTTTTTTCTTTGTGCATTTGATCTTATCTAGTCCCAATCCTTGATTGTGGCCCACTACGATCGAGTAGATATAAACCTTGTTTTCATTCTTCTCATTTTCCATGGGTGTTTCAAAGTTGATCCCATGGCCTAATTTCATCAAGAAGGGAAGCTACTTTTCCCATATAGTATATGGATTGTTTAATTTTTTATGTAAATGGTTAGATTAGGAGCAACTTAATTCTTATTTTTTCATATTAAGTAATTTACACACTGCATGTTTCAATTGAAGTATGTATGCTTTATCTTTTGTAAATAAGTTTTTTGGGTCACTCTTGAGATTTTATTAGTTGTATTTTCATATTTCCATGGAAGATGTGGGAGTTTCTAAGTTTTAAAGGTAATTTTCTAATATGAGGATATATTGAGAGATTTTCATATTTGATACCTTCTAATTTAGGCAAGGTTTGAGTTAACAAATTCAAAGGAGGTAAGCTTCAATTTTTAAAGTGTTTTCATCTGCAAAATGCACAGTGGTGAAGATTTGGTGGCTGTTAGAAATTAGGACATTGAGAGGGGGTGAATCAATGTCTATTCATATTTTTACCTCATAAGATGATTCATTCAACTTTCATAAAAAATTCTAAATTAGCAATCACAAGCAGTAAAAGGAAATCACACACTGAGACATATTTAATGTGGGAAAACCGATCTGGGAAAAACCCACTGAAACTATGAACTATGCTTAGGACTAACTTGTCCTATTTATGTTACATCAGTTTCATGATTGAGCTTCAACTCAATCTGGAGATACAACTCATATGTTTGACCAAGATGCTACTTAGTCTGAAGGCTTCAACCTCCTGTAATTCAACCTACTACTACTGATCTTTAGTGAGCTTCAACTCACACTGAAGCTTCAAATCCCCAACTGCTAAGTTGCCGTTTAGACTTGTTCAATCAATTTGGTCACTCTTGACTTACTATCTTACATATCTGATAATGATCTCTAAATTTTCTCTTCCATGCTTCTTAATTCTGCTCTTGATTTTTCTTCTTCCTATTTGATCAACAATTCAATATGATGTTTTTGTTATACTGGGCTCACTTTGCAACTTAACTCTGCTTCGCAATTGGCATATGACCTTTCTCTTTCTTGTTCATAAATTTAATACATATTTTTTTCATGAATTCAATTATGCTGAATTCAATTCATTATATGTTCTCTTTGTGTCTCTATATCTCTATATCTTCAATATTACAAACAACTACATGTTCCTTGATTTATTCAGCTGACCATGACTTCTCAAAAAGTTCTCTGTTTAATATGCCATTAGTAGCATTGTATTCTATAGATCTTTTGGTTCATATCACCAACTTATTCAATCTCATATGTCTATGAATGAATTTTCAAGGATAGTCTTTCATCTATATTTTAGACTAATAGTACCTTCACACACACTTAACATCATCACTCTCTATTTAACAATATTATCTCCGGTAAATTCAAAACAAAACAATAATGGCATGTGCCTTTCAAGGTACAACCCCACTAATTCAATGTGTAATCTATTTCCCACTTTTGTATTTTCACATCTCTCAAAAGTCATGCATATTTTGGTTGTTTATACATCTAGTCTTAAGACCTAGACTGTATTCCTTCTTTTGTATCTTCAAAAACAACACCTATCTTCAGAACTCTGCACTATCATGTTTTTCAACTTCATAAGCTTTATATACTCTCATTTCTACTCCATTTCTAAAGCACATTTATGTTTAAGTTCTCTCACTTTTCCGAGTTCAAACATTCTGAGTTGTCACTATGCTTGATTTCATACTTTCAACATCATAACATTTTTCAATCATGTATGAGTTATCTAATTCTCTTGTTGACATAGAGCTTGATCTTGTACATACATCATCCTTACTATATTTTTCAAACAATCACTCTTACATTCTTGCACTTACAAATTTATCTATATCTTCTAATCTCTCATTCCATGCACTCACCTAATCAAAATAGCTCAATGCCTTTTCAACTAACTGTTCAATACACTTTCACTATACTTTTATTTTGTCCTTTTACAAGCATGCACACCAAAGGATAGTCATTTCAAATTACACATTGACTCTTTACCTTCTTGGTCGAACTAAAAGAGGGGGGAAACAAATTTGTAACTACTCAAAAGACCTTTTTCTTCTTCATTGACGTATGGAATTCTTCAAGACTTTAACTTCTTCAAACAACAAGACTCATTACCTTCCATTTTCATAACAAGACTGACCAATTATTTATGCATTCATTGCATTCTATCACAGTTCATATACTTTTACAAGCTCTAGATGACACCTATCACAATTCACTGCTCATACACTTTTCCCTGTTCATATACTCTTAGAAGCTCTAGATGAAATCCATCAAAGTTTACACTTATTCCCCTAAAAGCCCTTTTAATCAAGCCACATTAAGATTGAGTCACTCCTTATATTTTGGAGGGGTTACTAGCGAGTCTAGAGTTTTTGTCAATGGCAAAATTTCACTTGAAGACCCACTTAATACTGAAACTCAGAAGACTGTATCTACTCTTAACTGCTATCAATATATTCTATGCTTTGATTCCCACCTAGACATGAATATCTTGTTATTTGGTCTTCAATATACCTTCTGGAACCTTTTCATGAGAACAAGGATGGTTAATGTTGAAGCGTTTATCCATACAATTTGTATTTTACCTCTGACAGTTACAAAAGATAGTTTTGGTGATAATTGTCATCAAGCTCTCTCTTGAAAAGAGATGAATAATCACTCAAAAACTTCTTCAAATGCATTCATGTGGACCATACATACATTTCCTAAAATTATTATGAATTTACATGAGATGGAGAGTGAGATTCGAAGGATTTCCTCTTTTTAACCCTAGACTCAGGGTTTTCCCTACTGTGCTCACCCGAAACACTTCAATATTGATTTTATTGCTAGTTCTTGGTGATTTTAAAAGACTTCTTTTACCAAGGGACCTGTGAAACTTTGGAGAAGGTGTAAAACTTCCAACCTTTCCCTACAAAATATGAAAAACATACTTCTAGTATCATGATTTGTAGAAAACAAAGTATAGACATATTGTCACCAACATACAATTTCAAAACATCCTTAAATGAGATGGTCTAGAATATTATTACTGGAAGATACTTTTCTTACACTTTCTACCATGATGGATAACTTTTAGAAGGACTTGTAATGCTTTAAGAATCATACTTTTTAAAGGTAGACTCACCAAAACTACTTAGAGATCAATTTTCTTATGAGATTCAATGCAATAAAATGTTGGAGCATTGAATATTTTTCAACATACTTCTTCAATCAGTTAAATTTGAGCATCAACAATTCATTTTTTACTTGTAAGAGTGGTTTATAGTCTCTCTATAGTTTAATTCAAAAATCAAAGCTCTTAAGATGACATGCAAGTATCTTGCTTGTTTTGTGTGACTGCTCTTTAATGGTGAGGAAAGTGAGAAGCTAAGTTTACATTAAATGAATACTATAAGAACTTTGAGACCTTCTAGAGAAATGAATTATTATTTTTCACTAGATTTTTACAATTGTTGTCCACCTTAGAAGCTATAAAGACAAACTGAAAAAGGTAGAATTTGCAAGAACCAGAGCACTGTTGTAAAACATCATAATGCTTGAAGAAACCACATATTACCATTTAGTCATGAAAACAGTCTTGTAGGATTCTAAGAAGTTTTCAAATTTATACCATTCACTTTGAGTCAAAAATAACTCACTTTGTGTTTACCATTCTAAGAAGGTAGACTGGAAGACAAACAATCATGCTAGAAAAATACTCATAGCTTCCTTATTTCTCAATCAATCTTCCTCAAAAAAATTATAAAATCCCATGCTCGGAGTTATTTTCAAAAATTACTTCTATGATTTATTCAAAGAAAGCTAGATAATTTTTATTGGATGCTAAGAAGTTAGAGTTCTCAATTTGCATTCTTTAAGAGATCAGTTTTAGAAAAACTTGAATAACTTAAAATCCCCATTTCAAACTTTGATGAAATTTGGCATGAAGCACTACAAGTCACTGCTCTACACATTTCATGTGTTGGTTAGCCATAGGATTTCGTATACAACTCATACTTGTCTCATTTACCTCAACCTACACTACAAGTTCTCAAGACCAACTTTGGCTAACTTTTGAATTCTACCTCAAAGAGCTAAAATGAGGCTTATTTTTGCTCACACATTCCATATACACCATTCCTAGGCTTCTCCTATGCTCATGTGGTCTTGTCATGACATGTACCAACTTTTCACACCTCAACAGGCTTTAGAAACAGACCTAAATGGTCCAGTTTCAACTGCAACTTCTACCGAATGACCTAATAATCCACGTGAGAGCTCTGTCCCATGCTCGCAAACACATTACTAACCTATAGACCATCTAAAACCAACAAGACAACTTGTACTCTACCTTTAGTGATTAGCCACCACATTGTTTGAACTTGTAGCACCCTGAACCAATCAGAAACCATCTCGAATGCTCAATACACCACTTATAAGGCAATACCAATCAACCTTCATGCCTCTGAATGAGCTTCACTTCACCACTCATTGTTTTTCCATCAATGCCACTTGACATCAATAACAACACCAATGACCAAGGTTCAACAGTGGCTTGCCTTATGGACGCCATAACTTTTGATCTAGGAAGAAAAATAACTTTGTTTTTCTATGGAAATATCTTGAAAAGGTATATGCCATGTTAAGTGGTACTATCTTCTTATGGTACATTTCAACAATTTTTCGGAGGCCGAAATCATCCATCTAGGTCCCGAAAATTGGGTTTGAAGTTTTTTAAGTTTTTTTTTTTAATTTCAAAATATTGTATCTTTGTGACTGTGATTCAAATTAGGTTGAAACTTAAGAAATAAATTAATTCAAGCACGTGGATAATGTATGCAAGTTCGTAGGACCTAGAAATCTAAAATTTATAACTTACTAAAATATAGATATTGTTATAAATAGTAATTTTTACTAAAAATAGTAAGTCCAGTAAAGTTTAGATTAGAAGTTGAGTTTAATTATGATATTATTTCAATTTCAATAAGAGGACGTCTTATGTAATTCAAATGGGAAAAAGGAAGATTACTAGAGTTTTATTTAGAAATTTTCTTTGTCTATTACGATTTTCTTGTTATTTTTTCAGCCTCACCATTTGGTATCATAGCATAGGTTCGGGGTACAATGGAAATAGGTTGAGGGGGTTATGCACAGATGCATCAAACTATACAATAATTTTAGAGTAAATTCAAGGAGTTATCATAAGTTATTATGCATCCAATAAGAAGGCGTGGAGGAGATGATACACAAGAAGAGTCAGATCATGAAGAAGAAACAAAAAATGAAGAAGGAGAAGAGAAACCATAAACCATTAAAGAAATGAATGATGAGATTAAGGTATGTTTTTTATTACAATGGGAGTTTAAAACTAAAGGAGTTGATAGAATAGTGAAATATCGTGAATAAGTTCTTTGAATGGAATCCTATAACAAAAGAGAAGACGTTCAAATTTGCATGCACAAAGTTGAAGGGCCATAAAATGATATGGTGGGATCACTTATAGAAGGAGAGGTAGTGAAAATAAAAATATTAGATAAATAATTAGATAAATATGGAGAAGAATTTGAAGAAAAAAATTACATGTGGACTATGTTAAAACCTTATACAAAAGACTTCAAAAATTGAGGCAGAAAGATTACAACATCCAAGATACCAATGAATTTTACAAGTTGTCCATTTGAGTAGAGCATGATAAGACGGTTGAAAGGTATGCAAATGCTTACAAATTTTCTATTCAAGATGAACTAAGCATGCATAGGAAGAATAACATGGAATAACCTTATCAATTATCCTTAAAGGAAAAAGAAAAGCATACTAGACCAGGTTTTTGAATATTTGAAGGACCAAAGAGAGGACAATCATATCCAATAACATGATGATGTGGGTATAATCACAAAAGAGGAGAAATGCATTTTGAGTGGAAAGAGGATAACATGGAAGGTTTACATAACCAACAAAGAGGAATAGGGATTAATAGAGGAAGAGACTATGGAAATAACAAGTATTACAATGGAAGAGGATGGAGTGTCCCATGTAGACCTTATGTTTGATATATGTGTGGTGAATAATGGCATAGAGAATTCAAATTTCCACAATATCATGCACAAGAGATGAGATAAGAGCATCATCCTAAAGAAAATTTGATCGAGGATAAGGTTTACATACAAGAAACATAAATTATTCCAAACGTGGGAGAGAATATCATGATGATAATAAAAATGATTTACCCAAGGAAATAAACTTTCAAGGTGGTGAGTCATGGCTACATAAAAAAAAATTCTAAACAAGGTGCACATATTGAGGAAACGTGTGTAGCATTATCATTAATGGTAGAAGTTGTGAAAACATGGTTTCTAAAGAAATGGTAGATAAGTGAGGGTTGTGATGTGAATACATCCTTTTCCCTATCGGGTCTCATGGTTTAAGAAAGGGAATGAAGCTATAGTATATAAGAGATTTATGATTAAATGTTTTATAGGAAAGACTTATAAGGATGAGATTTGGCACGACGTTATTATAATGGATATGTGTTATGTATTATTAGGGATACCATGGGTCATGATATAGAGAAGAATACCAATAACTTCTAGAAACATGGAGTAAAAGTGGTTTTGTTGCCACTTAAGGAAGAAAAAATAGAGAGTAATGTTGTACACAAAGGATTTTATTACAAAGATGAAGATGATAGAATTGTGTTATGCATTGATGGTAAAGAAAGAAGATACACAAGTAGGACCCATAACAACTAATGTAACAAATGTACTAGAAGAATTTGCAAATGTAATACCTGAAGAGTTTCCAAATGGTTTGCCACCCAAGAGGTATACTCAACATCACATTGATTTGATTCCAGGATCTCCCCTACAAAATTAAGTTGCGTATAAGATGATTCCAACATTACATGAAAAATTAAATAGATAAGTATCAAAATTAGTGAGAAATGGAGCTATAAGGGAAATTATGATTCCATGTGCAACTCCAACACTATTGAATCCCAAAAAAATGAGACATGGAGGGTGTGTATAGATAGTAGAGTTATCAATAAAATTTCCATCAAATATAGGTTTCCTACACCCCACTTGGATGTGTATATAGGAGATTATTTTTTTATGAAATTTGATCTAAGGAGTGGATACTATCAAATAAGGATCCATGAAGGAGATGAATGGAAGACAACATTCAAAACCATATATGGTGTATATGAGTGGATGTTAATATTATTCATACCATCTAATACACCTAATACATTTATGAGAATGGTGAATCAAATTCTATGAGATTACATTGGTAAGATTGTGGTATTATATTTTGATGATATCTCGATATTTAGTAGAATTGATGAGGGTCATTTATTGCATTTGAGAATGGTATTGGAAGTGTTAAGGAAAGAAACATTATGTGCAAATTTGAAGAAGTGTAATTGTATATAGATGAGCTTGGTATTTTTGTGTTTTTTAGTTTCAGAAGAAGGAAATATGAAGATGGATGATGGAAAGGTGGATGCAATTACTCAATGGCCTATCCCAAGAAGTGTAACAGAGGTAAGAAGTTTCCAAGGCTTGGATACTATTTATAGAAAGTATATCAAGAAAATTAGTAGTATTATGGCAACAATAACATAATGCATGAAAGGAACAAATTTTATATAGAAAAGGGAAGTGGGTGAGAGTTTTGAATTATTAAAGAAGAAAGTGACAAACACATATGTTTTGGACTTACCTGATTTTATAAAAATGGGAATTGGTGTTGTTTTAAGTCAAGAAGGAAGAACTATAACATATTATAGTGAGAATCCAAATGAGGTATGAAAAATTATTCTACTTATGATATTGAATTTTATGCCATTTTACAAGCACTAAGGCATTACATGCATTACTTGGTGTTGAAGGAGTTTATTTTGTTTACAAATCACCATGCCTTAAAATATTTGAATACACAAAAGAAGTTAAATAATAGGCATGCAAAGTGGGTTTCATTCTTGTAAGGGGTATACATTTTTCTTAAAGCATAAATCAAGAAAATAGAACCATGTATTCGATGCTTTGGTAGATGTGTGGCCTTACTAACTGGTATGGTAATTGAAGTGGTTGGGTTTCAAGATATTAAGGAATTGGATGATTTCGATCATGAATTAAAGAATATTGTTGAGAAACAAAAGAGTCGAAGAGTATGTGAGACATGTAATATTATTAAATATTATTTTATGCAAGATGGTTATCTCTTTAAGGGAAATCAGTTATGCATTCCACTTGGATCTATGAGGGATAATATTTTAATAGAAATGCATAGTGGTGGTTTGGGTGGTCATTTTGAAAATAATAAGACAATAACATTAGTGGAGGAAAATTATGTATGTCCAATTTTGAATAAAGATGTAAGGTATGTTTCACTATGCAAGATATATCAAGTTTATAACAAAAAGCACAAAACAATGTAGTATACATGCCATTGCAAGTTCCAACATGACCATGGATAGATTTGAGCAAGGATTTTGTATTAGGGCTACCTAGGGAAAACAAAGGTAATGATTTTGTTTTTGTTGTTGTGGGTAGATTTTCTAAGGTGGTGCACTTTATTACATGTAAGATGATAAATGATGCTACAAGGATATACAAAATCAAGGAATTTTTTATGTTGCATGGTATCAAAAATTATATCACTTCAGATAGAGACCCAAAAAATTTAGCCACTTTTGGAGGACCTTATGGAAAAATTTAGGCACTAAGTCACATTTCAGTAGTTCATATCATCCTCAAATGGATGGGAAAACAAAAGTTGTGAATAGAAGCTTAAGAATTTTTTTGAGGTGCATCATTGGTGAGAGGCCCAAATAGTGGGACTTGGCATTATCACAAGTAGAATTTTCCTACAATAGTTCATGTAATACATCAACGGGTAAGTGACCATTTCAAATTATTTATGAGATAATTTCTAATGGTATTTTGGATTTGGTACAACTATCTATTTTAGAAACGGTGGGTGATAATTCATAAGGTTTTGCATAGCATGTTCAACAATTGTAGGAAATAGTAAGGAAGAAATTAGAAGAAAGTAATGAAAAATATAAAATGGTAACAAATATCAGAAGAAAAATGTTATTCAAAGAAGGAGACATGTGATGGTTTATTTGAGGAAGGAAATATTTCCCAAAAAAACATATGACAAACTTATGTACAAAAAGTATGGCCATTGTAAAATTGCGAAGAAGATCAATAATAATGTATAAGAGCTAAGTCTAGCACCCAATTTTGATATTTCTTTAGTATTTAATGTTTCAAATTCGTATGAATTTCATGGGGAGGATATAGAGGAATACAATGAAGAAGTGGATTGGAAGAATAAAATTCTAATGAAAAAGGGAGAAGTGGTGCAAATTCTTGAAAAGAAAATAATCAACAGAATGAAAGGTAGTTTCAATAAGTGATGTGTAATAAAAATGTTCTAGAATAATGTAGATTGAAAATGTATTGTGTGTTGCAAGAGTTTTCCCACTCTGTAATTGTTTTGAATTTCTGCTACGTCTGGTGTCTCTATGGCGATATCAGATCTGTCAGGACTGGCCCCTGACCCACCCCCTGACTCTTTTGGTACTCATGTTGGTGTCCCTTCGAACTCCTAGAAGGATGTGACGTTTGTCTCTCAAAAACCCTCCCCACCGAGGAAGCTTCAACCAAACAATATTGATGGGAATCTATACTTGTAGATCCCTAGATTGATTACTAATGTGACTTAGGTATCGAGGGAGTTATCACTTATTGGAAAACTCATGGGGCTTAGACCCCTATTGGAAGAAATAATAAAATGGGTTCGAATCAAATGGGCTCCCTATGCCCCCTGGAAATTTTTGCACTTCCCAACGGATTTATCCTCTTCAATTTTAGTCATAAAGAAGATTGTGCAAGTGTGTTGATGGGAGGACCCTAGTTTTTTGGTAGGAGAGGCTTATATCTTTGAAGGTGGACCCCAAAATTCAACCGAATAACTAAAACCATGACTCAGGCGCCAATATGGGTTTGTCTTCTCGATTTCCCCTGGAGTTTTGGAATTATGCTATTATTGAAGGTATTGCTCTATCTATGGGAACTCTTATAGCTATTGATCAAGAAATAAGAGGTGGCTATAGATTTATCCATCCTAGGTTCTGTGTTAATGTTGATATTAGCATACCATTGTTTTCCTCCATTGAGCTCCATTCTGATCTAAGAACATGGGTGCACCCAATTGAGTATGAATACATACCCTAGGCTTGCACAATATGAAAAAGCATAGGCCATAGAGCCCAGGATTTTCCTTCCAAGTCATCCCCAAAACCTAAGGAATTGTTGCACACCCCAAAAAAATAAAGGAAAATTCATTCCCAAAGTCACTAGGGAGGTTAGCACCTCTAACCCCTTTGAATCTCTTCAAGAGGAGGGTGAAATACTTGTTGATAACACACACACTCTCTCTCTCTCTCTCCATCTTCCTTCCTCTTCACCCCTAGTGGAACCTCTGTCTGAACCACCAGCTTCCTCTTCTAGCTAATCCTTGAACACTACGCCTGTTCAAAAAACTCCGTTGGAATACTCACTGATATTTTCACATTCTCCCTCCTTGGAGATCCCTCTCACTTTTCCATTGTTTGAACACTCTTTCGATAAGACTACCCCATTATTCTCCTTCTTTTTGTGAGCTTCTGGAGATAAATGTTTCTCATGATTCCCCCATCCATTCTAGGCCTACTGAATCACTTTTTACCACTCCTTTACCTGACCACTCTCCCTTGAAGGAAATTCCCCATCATTCAACTTCAGCCTTTGTGTCTACTAAAGTCAGACCAACCAAAAAAGCTAGAAATACCTCCAAAAAAATGTAGATGTGGGTTCCAAAAATATTAAAGGAGGGCATACCAATCAAGCTAAATGTCAAGAAGAATCTTTTCAAAACATTGCTCAAGGGACACAAGGAATCCTCATAGTGCATGGGGGAGGGAAACATAAAAATAATAAATAAAAATATTCTCTTGGAATATAAGGGGATTAAATGCTCCCCAGAAAAAAATAACTCTTAAATATTTTAGACTTAAACACAATCTATAAATTTTGATGCTACAAGAAACTAAGTTGAAAGAAGATGATTGTTTGCCTAGGATTTTGCCTAATGTTTCTTTTGCATCTCAGACCTCGGTCAGAAAATCCGATAGTCTATGTACCCTTTGGAACCCCAAAGCCCTTTTTAGGGAATGCATTATAAAAACTCAATTGGACTAGACTAGATTGCTCACTTCAATGGATTTTATTTGATGGCATTTCCAAAAATTGCATCTGATTATTGTCATTTGCTTCTTACGGCTACTCAAATGCAAAATCCCCAACACCCTCCCTTTTGATTTGAGTTCACCTGGATTCAAAACCAAAATTTATAAAACTTTATCGTTGAGTAGTGGAAGGTGGACTTTCAAGGTTCAACCATGTTTAGTGTAGACACCTAAATTCCACTTTTGTAATCTTATTGCTAAAAGCACACAAATCACTCACATTCTTACCATTAGTGATTTCCACTAATTAACTAATGTTTCTTATAATTTTGGTTAATTAACAAAGATTTGTTTATTATCTATCCTCTTTTGCATTCAGGATACCACTTTACGACAAATCGTAAGTCGAAATCCTCTTCCAAATAGACAATTAGTGATTATTAGCTAATTAAGCCTATTTTACTCTTGTTTTGGCCAATATACCCTATTATTGGCTCAAACCCCTCTTCCATCCATTCAAAATCACCCCACTTCCTTCCACAACATCTCATAAGGCTTAAAAAGCTTATCCTAGCCTCCTAATTGACCCTAAGTGGTTTATTAAGGATCCTCACATCTTAATCACTTGTTAATTCACTAATTGTGATTAACAAACCTAAATCATGATTAGCAATTCTTAATCTACTTTGTGCTTTTAGTCCCACATGCAACAAGATGTTAGTTTTCCTCAAAGGAAAAATTATAAAAAGGACTAACCACATACCTTTAAACTTTACACCATGCTTTGAATTGCATATCATATAAGAAATATGATTTATAGCCAAACTCAATCCTTACCTCAAGTCTTCAATGGGGTTAGTAGATGGGTATCCCATACGATCTTGTAGTCATTATTGGAGAGACCATCTCACCTTCCTTGGAGTAGCAACAACCCCCCAATTTGATTTCTCCTAGATCTATTTAGGTCTATGTTAGTTAGCAATGGAATATTACTAGTAGGCATGCTTTAGCTAAGATAGATTTGAATTATATTCATGTTAATTCTTTCAAGCATTTCATCAAGCTTTAATCATTGATGTAATTATTGTTAGATTCAATAAGCATTTGTTAATTAGACTATGTGGTGTTAGTCTTGTTAGTTTAGCTTTGCTTGGAACTTTTGGTAGTCTTCATTTGGCACACCTGGTCGGACATACCTCATTGCATTCACTCTTAAAAATTTTAACTTAGTTTTAAAGTTTTTAGATTTCAAGATTTCTAGTTTAGCTTTAAGTTTTCTAGATTAATTTCAAGTTTTCTAGATTAAGTTCAAGTTTTATAATCTAGTTTCAAGTTTTCTAGTTTACTTTCAAGCTTTTTAGAGTAAATTTCAAAGTTTTGTAGATCAATTTTCATTTTGATAGTTGTTTAAAACTAGATTAGTAGTAGATGTTGCATTTTGATGATCTTTGCGGGATGTAAGGAGGTGAAGTACTGCCAAAATTCCCTCAAAAGGCCAAAGATTTGATATTTTTCAGAATTTTCTTGTCAAAAGTCATGTTTTGATCACCTACATGAAGGTTCACGCCTACGCTCAAAGGGGTGTGCCCACGCTCCAAAGGTCGCGCCTGTGCATCACTGGATTTTCGACCTTTGTGTGTGACTTGCGTTGGTGCTTCAAAGTGCGCACTTACACCTCAAAGTTCGTGTTTTTACATCAATGGATTTTTTATCTTTGTGTGTGACTTGCATTGGTGCTTCAAAGTACGCACATGTGCATCACTGGATTTTTGAGCTTTGTGTGTGACTTGCACTGGTGCCTTAAAGTGTGCTTCTGCACCTCAAAGGTCACACATGTGCATCATTGGATTTTTGACCTCTGTGTGTGACTTGTGCCTGTGCTTCAAAGTGTGCACCCACGCCTCTCTGGTTGCGCCTGTGCATATTGACTATGGGATTTTGACAGAGGCATGCCTACGCACAATTGTATGCACTGCTGCTAAGGGATGCACTCATGCTCTATAGGATGTGCTACTACATTAGGAGGTGCACTGGTGCACTCAGGTAAAGTGGTCTTCAAGTTCAAAATTTCAACTTTTGGTTTTTCACGTGTTTACGTCATTTTCCAGGGATTTTTAGCTGCTGTTGTTGTCAATTTTCTGATTTATAGAAGGATTTATAACAATATTGGCTTAGGGTTTGATAAGTGATTTTTGTTCAAGTTGACTTAGGATTTGATGAATGATTTTGGTCTTCATTCTTTGTATGATTTTTGAATAGGGTTGTGTATGCTCTTCTCTTGCACTTTGTGTGATCTTGAGAATCAAAAGAACCTCTAAACCTTCATTTTGTTAATTTAGAGTAAGTTGGAAAAATCATCATTCATTTTTCTGCTTAAGGGAATAAACTTTCATTTTGTCATATATATGATATTTTAGTTTAAGATATTTTTTATTTGATAAATAACTAAAGCTAAGGTTTGTGTACGCTCTTCTCTTGCACCTAGTGTGATCTTGAGAACCAAAAATAACCTTAGTTTTTCATTAAAAAAACACTTGGATTAATTGGGAATGAACCTTGATTTACAAAGTTTTATGGTGGTTATTTTATTTACAATATTTTCATTACTATCTAGTTGGGTTACTTCTTGTGTGTGCTCTTCTCTTACATCCTTGGATGATCTTGAGAACTAAAAACAACATTTGATTCTCTTTCTATGATATGTGGATCTTTTTGAACTACTAACCATTTGTGTGAAGGACCCAACGCTAGCCAAAGAAAGGAGAACTCTATTCAAACTAAATTCTAACATATATGTGTGATGTAGGTTACCAAATGGTGGCCTAAACCAAATTTCTTAATCCAAAAGATAATAAAATACACCACTTTGCAAAACATTGTATGTGCAAGTCTAGTTAAGAGCTAAAGCTTGTCCACTTAACTAGGAGAAACTTCCTTTGGCATAAGCCTTCAGATAAAAAGAGGAATTCTCCTAGGAACCCCAAAGTAGTTCACTCAAGAGGGAACCTTGTGAATGAAATGGGAAAGTTCTCTAACTACCCAATTGATTAGTATGCCTTGGTGAGTTTAGAGTCAAAGTTATCTCCATTGTGACCCCAGTGAAAATACAACTGAATGTGTTTATTTTGTCATTATATTGAAAGGGGTAAAGTAAATCCAAGATACTCCAAGACTAGTTAGTGTGACTTTCTTGGTAAATCGATCTCGCAAAGGTAGTTTGTGATAACCTAGGTGAGAGAACTACTAGGAAGCTTGTCAACTTGGAGCCAATTTTGTCTTGAGATGTGTATACTATGAGAGCTCTCACAAAGTAACAACTTTGTTTGGAATCAAAACCTTGTTATTCGAGCAAGGTGAGAGAATCTCTTAAAGTTTAAGACCATGTGACATTTCATCATGAAATTTTATGAGTGTGTTACTCTGGTCCTAGTTTTTCACTTGTCCTAAAACAACGTGACACTCTTACCAAAGTTACAACAAGTATATTTTCATCACCACTTAGTCTACTCCTTTTTTTCTTGTTGCCCATTTTTTGGGACAAAAGGAAACAACATACAAGGATACCAATAAAGATAATCATTTCCACCACTTTTGTAGTCTACTTGAGTCTTGCATGATTAGGTTGCAATGTCGGAATGCAAGTTTTGAAAGTGTGAATGATACGTCATCATGATCTAGTATGTCCTTTTGTCTCAAACCCATATTGAGACTCATTATCATTTTAGTTAGGTTGTCTTATCACTAAATTATTTTGAGTTGTTACGCTACCCACATTATAGCCATACAGTTGTGATGTTTACGTCTTGTTTCTATTGTGAAACTTGGCCTAAATCTCTAAATTGTATCATTATGATGATCGCACACATAATAATTCCTTGATATACTTAGGCATAGTTTTTACATCCAATCCTTGTCTTGAGTTTTGTAAGTGTTGATATTACTTTGTTCACATCGCTATAACGCCATTTTAATACTAAAAATATTGCTTTCTCGCAAAGCTTTGTTAATGTGTCCAAATAGCATTGTTACACTGCTCACATTACTAACTTCCATTTTGCAAAACTTAGACTTTTTTAGTGTATAGAAAATGGTTTTTAGTATACCTTGTTACAGGATTGCGTCAACACTCTCTTAGCTTTTAGATCTTTTTTGTTTCAAACTTGACCTAACTGGTTATATTGTGTTGTCACTATTTTGTTTCAAACCTATCTCAGAAAACCAGAAGGAGTAAAATATTATTGTGACTGGATTTGAGTCTTGTACTTCATTGTCTTGTTCTAGGTGTTTCTCATCATATATTACCTTATTAGGGTATATCATTCTTTATTCTTTGATATCCTTGGGTTCATATTGACCCTTCAAATTTGTAACCATCTATTGTTTGGTATTCTTTGTAATGATTTGACGTCGTTATGTTGTTTGGTTTGTCTTAGGGACCATATCATCAAAATGTCTAGTTGGATGTCATTGTGCTACCCAAATCGACACAAGACTTCCTTCTAATTGAAGGAGTTCAATTGCACTATCCTGGTCTAGAAATTTGTGTCCCGTAAACGCCAACAATTACCAACTATCACGAGGTTCATTATACATATGAAACTAAGGAATTAAATTTTCAACATTCCCATCAAAGGATGCCCATCACGACTAAGTCTCATTTGGTTCTTCGTGTTACAAAAACCATTTGGGAACCCCGTTCCCTGAATTCATCTCATAGGCAATGGTATGGTTTAGACGCTTCTGATCCAAATTATTATGTAGGTTCCCCCCACTCTTCTTCTAAGTCCAATCAAAATTATTCTTCTGATTCTTCAGATTCACTTCGATCTTCTAAATATTCTCATCAAAGTTGTTCACCTCATTTGAATCTTAAGCCACAATTCTCCCTCTCTTTGTAGGACTCCCCTTATCAGTCACCTAAACGACATATTCCTTTAAAGATCTATGCGGCCCCAAGTCTCGCTAATCAAATATCTAATTTGGTTCTTGAGCCATGGTCCTCCCTTGCTTTGCAGGACCTCCCTTATTCGCCACCTCGACAACATCTTCCTCCGTTGAAGATCTGGGTGAATCCAAATTCTTCTAAGTCGACACCCACATCACATTCATATAAGTCGACACCTACATTGCAATCATCTAAATCAACTCCCATGTCGCAATCATATAAGTCAACGCATACGTCACAAACACCTTAGATGACTCCTATGTCACAATCATATGCTGATTTTCTACGTGATCCTCGTTGTTTCCCAAAAATATGTCATCTTCTAGGAAATCCAATGCCAATCAGTTCTAAATCTACATCTTCTTCTACTCGCAAGACATCTAGATCCAAATCTACTTCATCTCTTGAGTCATCATCTTCTCAATCTCCACATCAGTTGGACCCATTTCTTCTAGTCAACCTCCCATGGTCAAATAACAACTACCCATGCCGATCGATTCATTTCAGAAATGAAGAAGCAATCACAGAAATCATGGGGTCACACGATGACATTCCCCTAGAGGATCACACGCAAGAATTTTATTTAGACCTCGATACATTCACGTATTGTGGGAAAGAGGTTGATTTCGTTTGTCAGACCATAGAGGAAGACCCTAGGATCATCAAAATTGATCCTCTTCTTATTCTTCCACCTTCACATTCTTCATTGTGTGATGAAATTCTTAGGTCTAGCATTGATCCACAACCTATCTTCTCATTACCCAATCATTCTTTATCTATCACGATTCCTCAATCAAAAACTCACCTTGGGTCACCACTTGGTAGCCCATTGTCTTCTTCTATATGTGGGCCACCTCCAAGTATTTGTGGGTCCCTCACATCATCTATATTCTAGTGGCTCACTTCCTAGTAGTCACCCATCTTCTATTCTATTCTATGGGACACCTCCTAGTATCCCATCCATCTTCTATATGAGCTGACCTCCAAGTAGTCCTTCATTTTCAGTCTATAGGACACCTCCTTAGCCCATTCCTCTTCTTCAATCCTTAGGGTGTACTTCCAAGAATCCCTTTATCATCTTTATGTGGACACCTCTAGGTAGCCCCTCTTTGATCTATAATCTTAGGGCCACGTCCTAGTAGTCCTATCATCTTGATTCTATGGGATACGTGCCTGGTAACTCATCATTCTTCTGATATCTTGGGACACATCCTAGGTAGTCCATTCATCTTTGATTTTAGGGCCACATCCTAATATCCCTTTATCTTCAATCTATGGGACACCTTCTGGTAACCCATATTCTTCAATTCTTGGATTATATCCTTCATGTCCATCATATTTTCCTTATATCAATGATTGTGGCAAACCCACCATCATTTCTCACATCAATTCTATTCATCCAATTTCTTCTCCACTTCTCGGGATCAGACAAGTCATGTATTAGCTTATAAGAAACCCAAACAGTTTCTTCATCAATATCAAATTAAAAATTCCAAGAGCTCCAAAGCTCACAATAATTTAAACAATCTTAAAGTTAAAAATCAAACACGATTCAAAAATGCCCATCAACGCAACCATAAAGTATGGCACAAAGTGTATAAACCTCTAGATAGGAACCTCAATCTTCTGCATGCAACATCCACATTTCACGATAAAACGTAGTTCCATCTATTGAGTATGAGCTCACCACGATCATTGAGATCGGGGATAATATGACTCTTAATAATCAAACACACATAGTCTTCCTTATCAAGGAAATCACTAACATTTTTATTGGATCTTATCATGTCATAGATTGACATTGATCAAGTCCCACTTTTCAAAATCTAAAAAAAAAAAGACAAAATACAAAAAAAATGAGAAAAAATTTCAAAAAAAAAGGTAAAAGATCAAACATTACAATCAGGTATTACATACACATGGATGTTCTTTCTTCCCTTCCTTGTTATTCTTCTGCAAGTCTTCCTACCATTTTCATCCCTTTGGTGATATTTTGGTTAGCCAATTCACATGCATTTTGCAACATTTACCTCTATGGTATCCGTTTGGCCTTGGTCTTTCATCACCTTGGTAAATTAAAGAACAATTGACCTTATAAAGATCTTATAACCATCAACATCTAAAAAACTTGTTACGAATAAACTTTTGGACATATTTGTTGACACTAGCTAATTTCATCATCACAATCACTATCGCCTCCTTCCATCAATCCATCAGTGGTTCTTAGCCCCTTGTCCAACAAGAGAGTTGAAATAAGTTTTCAAAAAGCAAAACAAAATCATTCAAATCAAAAATCCAAAGATAAAAGCAAAATCAAATTGATATATAAGTCTCTCTTGGGGTATTTCCAATAATCTCTATCGAGGCTATGGATTCCTGACTGGCAGTAGAGCAATTTTGTGATTAGAATCAAATGCATCTCTATCGGGGCTATGGACGCCTGGCTGGCAGCAGAGCAATGTACGGCTCTCCTTCCACAAATCCATTCACAAAAAAAATCAACTTTGAAAAATAAATCATTCATACACATTGGCTAGGGTGTCTTCACTTGTTGTATATCAAATATTCCCTCCAAGAGGTAATAAATTTCCACGTGCACACACTAGATCTCGATGAGAAAACAGGATTAGTATGTTACCAAGTGTCTTTTTTTGGACCTTTTTCAGACTCTTACTCTAGTCTATATCTTGTCTCATGATTCATGCCTTTGGCTAATCACTTTATTCATCACGAGGGTTCTAAGCTACATTCACAACATTCACATTATTCTTCTACTTCATTCAGAACATCCATGTGTATAAGATTTCCTTTTTTCCATGTTTGTAGACACCTTTCTCCCCTTCACAAAAAACAATCTTCCACTTCTTTCTATCATGTGATTCTTGGCCAGCTTATGCTGGGGGCATCCTTGCTCCTTCCTAGCACGTCATTGGGTTACATTCATCATCATGTTGAACCTATCTATATTGGCCCTAATCCAACTTCTACGTGTGAATATTTTAGCTTTGAATATTCCCATCTAACGTAGGGGGCAATTTCGCATCTTCACTTTCTTACACATACGTGTGGCATTCTGCCCTTGTACATCTTGTCTGTCGTTGGGGAATCCACGTTTCTTCGTTTCCTATACATAGCTTCAGAAAACTTCTAAAAATTCAAAAACATTCAAAAATGTTTCAAAAATCAAACATGTTTCCAAAATAAAAAACAATCAAATATGTTTCAAAACTCTCAAAAAAATTCAAATATGTTAGCCAGAAAAATTTAAAAAACATCCAAACAAACATCAAAAACCCAAAAAAATTGGTAAAATCATCAAAAACCCAAAAAATTGGTAAAATCATTAAAAATCCAAAAAAAAAGTAAAAATTCAAACTTTTTCAAAAAATTGGTAAAAACATACACACAGCTAAAGCCTGTATCAAATGCATTGTCCTCGAACATCAAAAATTGTCTTACAAAAACATCTTTCTTAGGTTCTTACTTGTTCTTGTTTCAAATGACTTGTGGATCATTGTGATCTACCTCCATTAACAAAGCTCACTTGCTTGTTATGTCAATACTCTCATGCAATAGTGAGTTGTTAGAGATTGTGTCATAGTGCACGAATGCTTTCCATGGGACTACGTGTGTCCTCTGTTATTCCCCTCGCATGTATCCTTGCTTGGGGCACCATTTTTAACCCTTGTCATTATAACATGAACATTCGGGAACTGAAGCTTGATAACAAAAAACATTGGTGCAATTGTCTTGAACATTGTTTGTTTGAGTATGTGTGAGTGTACTTGTTTCTTTGGTTTGTTAGGCATTACATTATGTATGTTACATGGAATCAAGCATTGTTTTACTTTCTCGTATTGCATTACATTATGTATGTTGCATGGAGTTACGTATTTTTAACAATGAAAAAATGTTAGTAATATAGCTTTTCATGTTATTTTACACTTTTGTTTATTTTAATAAAGGTCGATGATGTAGATCATAGGGGCAACATGATGAAATAAAAGTTGCTTATTGAAGATTGGATGCAAAGAGTTATTCCTATTCTCCACTTATCATTTCTTATCACTACTAATTTTTCTTCCAAATCACCTGGGGAAATAAACAATCATGTTTATTCCTATCCTATTTCTTCTATATGTTTTGATTGTCGATTGACTTCTTCTATCACCCCATCGACACTCGAGGGGGCATCCTTCATTCTACTAATTTTTCTTCAAAAAAATTTACTTGTTTATGCTTGTCTACTATATTTTAAGTGAAGTTACTTACTTCACCTCAAACAGGGGCAAATGTAGACACCTAAATTCCGCTTTTGCAATCTTACTAAAAGCACACAAATCACTCTCATTCTTACCATTTCTATTATAATTAGTGATTTCCGCTAATTAACTAATATTTCTTACCATTTTGGTTAATTAACAACACTTTGTTGATTACCTATCCTCTTTCACATTCAGGATGCCACTTTACAACAAATCGTAAGTCAAAATCCTCTTCCAAACAGACAATTAGCGATTATTAGCTAATTAAGCCTATTTTACCCTTGTTTTGGACAATATACCCTATTATTGGCTCAAACCCCTCTTCCAACCACTCAAAATCACCCCACTTTCCTTCACAACATTTGAGAAAGCTTCAAAAGCTTATCCTAGCCTCCTAATTGACCCTAAGTGGTTGATTAAGGCTCCTCACATCTTAATCACTTGTTAATTCACTAATTGTGATTAGAAAAACCTTAATCATGATTAGAAATACTTAATCTACTTTGTGCTTTTAGTCCCACATGCACCAAGATGTTAGTTTTCCTCAAAGAGAAAAAGTATAAAAAGGACTAACCACATACCTTTAAACTTTACACCATGCTTTGATTTGCATATCATATAAGAAATATGATTAATAGCCAAGCTCAATCCTTGCCTCAAGTCTTCAATGGGGTTAGTAGATGGGTATCCAATATGATCTTGTAGTCATTGCTGGAGATACCATCTCACCTTCCTTGGAGTAGTAAGAAACCCCAAATTTGATTGCTCCTAGATCTATTTAGGTCTATGTTAGTTAGCAATTGAATATTACTAGTAGGCATGCTTTAACTAAGATAGATTTGATATATCATGTTAGTTCTTTCAAGCATTTCATTAAGATTTTATCTTTGATATAATTATTGTTAGATTCAATATGCATTAGCTCAATTAGACTATGTGGTGTTAGTCTTAGCTTTGTTTGGAACTTTTAGTAGTCTTCATTTAGATTTACTAAGAAGCTCAACCATTTCAAAAAAGAACTCAAAATTTTGAAGCTAAAGGGTTTCGGCGACATCCACAAAAGGAAGGAACAAATAGCTAAGAAACTGGCTAAAACCTCTATTGACATTGAGCTCTGTGGTAGAACTCCTATTCTCCAGTAGAAGAATTAGAACTTCTCAGTTATTATCATAACACCCTTGCTGAAGAAGTAGTTTATTGCAGGCAGAGATCTAGGGCAATCTAGTTACATTAGGGAGATCGAAATACAAAAAATTTCCATACTACTGCCACCAAACACAAAATCATAGATAAAGTTAAAGAGCTTGTTACTATGGATGGCAAATATTTAAATACATATGGCCCCATAGCTGTTGAGTTGGTGCATTAATTTTCTCTTCTCCTATAAGAGGATAATCCTCCTTGTGAGGAAGATAGATAGGAAATGTCACAACACATCCCTACTTTTATCTTTGATGATATAAACACTAAGCTCACTCATCCTTTTACTCTGGAGGAGGTACGTAGATCTGTTTTTGATATGAAGGGGAAAAAATCGCCTAGCCCGGATGATTATCCCACAACTTTCTTTCAAACATATTGGCATATTATTAAGATAGACCTATTTGTTGCAGTCTTTGAGTTTCAACAAAATGACCTTCTTTTAAAAGAATGGAGTAATAATTTTGTGGCTCTTTCTACCAAGTCATTGGGTTCTAAGTTGATTACTAATTAGCGGCCAATAAGTCTCTGCAACACTTCTTATAAGATAATTACTAAATTGTTGGCCTCTAAACTCAAACCCTTTATGGAAAATTTAATTTCTGAGCAATAGAATGGATTCATTAGTGGTAGACTGATTCAAGGCGGGGTAATAAATTTTCATGAAGCTTTACACTCAGCCTCTCTTACTAAAACTGTGAGCATGATCATCAAGCTTGATATGAAAAAGGCATTTGACATGGTAAGTTGGACTTTCTTACTCAGAGTGTTGAAAAAAAATGGTTTTAGGGAAAAATGGTGCTCTTGGGTTCATAGTTGCATCTCATCTCCTATATTTTTTATCCTTGTGAATGAAATTCCTTAAGGATATTTTTCCACCAGTTGCGGAATCAGGCAAGGTGAGCCTCTTTCACCTTTTTGTTCATCCTCATGGCTGACACTCTTAGTAAAGCTCTCATTGTAGCCAAAAGAACTAGCAGAATTTCCAATATAACTATTACCTCTAAGATCCCTACTGCTACTCATAACCAATTTTTTGATGACACTCTTTTGCTAGGTATCGCTTCGGTGGTGGAGGCAAAAATAATGAAAATAATTTTGGACTGTTATTAATATGCTTCTAATCGGCTAATCAATTTCACTATAATCAATATTACTTTTATGAATACTCCGCCAAGCAGACAAAGAAAGATAGCAACTATTTTTGGATGCAACATCATGGACTTGCCTTCTTCTTACTTGGGGCTCCCCCTATTTAAAGGAAGATAACTTAAAATTCTTTGGAATCCAGTTATTAATAGATTCAAAAAGAAACTGGGAGGCTGGAAAGGAGATCTTATTATTCAAGCTAGTAAGCTTCAACTGGTTAAAACCACTCTGTAAAATCTTCCAATATACTTTATGTCTCTATTAAAAATACCTTCCTCAGTTGTTGCTAGTATTGAAAAAGTTCAAAAAAAAAATTGTGGTCTAGAGTTGAAGATAGGAAAATAATCCATCTCGTCTCTTGGAATTTGGTTTGTAAACCTACTGCAAATTGGGGTCTTGGTTTGCGTAGAGTCTCTAAGATGAACTCCGTAATGTTAGCAAAGTTGGGCTGGGCGGTGGCTTTTAAAGGTAAATCTACTTGGATCCAGATGTTGATTTCAAAATATCTATCATCTCGAGATAGTTTTTTTGTTGAAGACATACCGAGTAGATCAGTAATGTGGAACTCCATGGTGATCACTCAGAAGTTGTTATAGTTAGGTACTAAATGGAATTTGGGCAATGGAATACATATTAATTTTTGGCAAGATTGGTGCATCGGGGAGAAACCTTTGTATTCTAACTCTTAGTAGGAACATATCAAAACCCAAATCATCAGGTTATGTGGGAAAAAGTTAATGACTATATTGACAATTCTAATCCTTCTCCATGTTGGCTTATACTAGAATGGGAGGGTGTCAACCCTAACCAAATATAGTGGTTAGATAAACTTAATCTCTTTCTCTCCTCGCATTACTTACAGTCTACTCTGGGTGAAGATGTTCGTATTTTTTTGTAGTCAACTTCGAGAGATTTTTTTGTCAAGGCGGCTTACCTTTCCCTCCCACATCGATTGGAGGGTTCCCTCTATATCATATCTAGCTGCCACAGATGGTCCCTAAAGTGGGTTTCCATACTTGGATGGTGCTTTGATATTCATTTCTCTCAGGTGTGAACCTTAAACGTAGAGATTACTCCCTTCCAAGCATGTGTGTTTTAAGTCTAAATGTTATTAAAACCTCTGTTCACTTTCTTTTTCACTATTCTTTCTCTCATTTTGTTTAGAGTCTCCTTTTAAATAGCTTTGGGGTTTCATGGGTGTTCCCAACATCCATTCCTAATACCATTATGCAATGGAAACCCTTCTTTAGCCATCAAGTTACTAATATTTCTTGGAAACTCCTCTTTTCCCATACTTTATGGAATATCTAGAAAGAGAGAAACAAAAGAATTTTCAAAGATCAATCACAAAACCCCCTCCAGGTGTACACTATGGTGGTCACTGGTTTTCAAGAAAAAATAAATTACTCCATCTGGAAACAACATAAATAAAAATTCTCTCTTAATTTGAAGGATCCTTGGTTGAAGAAACTTCAAATACCATTACAGCCTCCCTCCTTGGCTACTGCCAGAGTCAACACCTCTTGGATCTCTCCTCCAATTGGTTGGTTGATATTTATTGCAGATGGAGCTGTAAAAGGTAATATGGGGGCTTCAGGAGGTGGAACTATAATTAGAGATGAACTGGGATAGCCAATGGCAGCCTCTACTATCAATTTTGGTAATGAGACCAATCATAGAGCAGAAGCCTTAACAATCCTCAAAGGGATAGAGTTGGCTAATATATTTGGAAAGATTAATCTAATGGTGGAAAGTGAATTCCTTAACAATACCAGCATACCTACAAGGAAGGAAACAAAGATGCAGATCAATTAGCTAATTTGGGAGTAACTATTGAAAAACAATAGGTTTTGATTGGGAACTTTCATGAGCCTCTTCTCAAGGCAATAACAGATGATCATCATAAAAATTATTAATAAGAAGTTGTTAAAGTTTGACACTCAGTTTTTTACTTTAGTGGGTGTTGGCATTATCCCTTCCTATACCTATCCCAACACCATCAAAGAATGCATTAAGTATTATATTATAAAGATTTATTGTAATGATGGGATTTGTGCGTGGAAAGGAGAGATCTTGGTAATAATTCTCATGAAGGCAATTTATAATCATATTCGAATTTCCAACTAGCACGTGATAGGGATGGAGAGAGGCAAATTAAAAATCCACGCTTGAATTATAAATTTCCCAACTTGTAATGTCTAAAATTTTTGGCTTTGTGCATCATGGGTGGATCTTTGGTTCGCGTGGAACCTACTAATTGTGATGAATTGAAAAAGGACCTCGATGTTTGGAATTTACTATAGGAGAAAGGAGTCATTCCTTTCATTGAACGAGTATTGGGTCACTCTGTCATCATTTCCAGTAGCATTATGGCGTCGTGGAAGAAGGGAAAATTGAAAGTGGGGAAGACCAAGTTTGAAATTTCTACTGAAACTATCACTGCCGCCATGGGTCTCCTTGTTGATGGGGATATTTATTTTAAGCATTCCCTCAAAGATGGGATGGGGGATTTTATGAAGAACAGAAAACATGTCAACAAATACCTGTCAGGATATGAGTGCATCTCTCTGCCTCCACCATGGGACAGAATCACCGAACAGATAATGTGTTACTTCATGCTCAAGGGGAGATATAAATTGGTCTACGACCCCTAGATTTTCTTGTTGGCCCATTTCTGCAATAAAATCAACGTAAATCTAGCAAATTTCTTATTTTAGTCCATTGATCATTCCATCAAACTAGCCAGTGTCGGTGAAATCCCTCTTCTTCACCAAGGGCTTCTTTATCTTTTGTTTAAAATTGTTGCTAATAACACGACTTTAGCCTACTTTCCCACTGTGACTAGTTTCTCCCATCGTCGTGCCCCTCCACCGCCCCATGTTCACTCCTCCTCCCACCACCTCCGTCGTCATCTCATCCTTCCACTTACCTCGAACTCGGAGGTGGTTTTCATGGGCCAGCGGAATGCCACCTCATCCCCCTTGTTTCTCTACCTCGGTCTTCCCCCCTACCCTGAGCTTCTCCCTTGACAACGTATAAATATCCTCCCGCCCTTTCTCCTAATTTTGATTCTAAAATGGATGTGCCAAGCCCTAGTGGCATCAATGTAACTCCTGAGGTTCTCCTTTTCCTATCCAATGTTTATTCAAAGTCCCATGTTCCTTCTCATCTGAATTCACCTGTTGAATCTACTGTTGTTGCGGTGGAGGAAAACCCTGTTGGTGTTGTTGATGAGGACAAGAAGGAAATTAAAAACATTGTTGATGAAGTTTCTGAAGATGTTATGGAGTATTCCAGGGATGTTGTTGGTGATGCTCCTAGTGATCTTGTTAGTGATGATGTTGGTGGTGTTGTTGATGAGGACAAGAAGGAAATTGAAAACGTTGTTGATGAAGTTTCTAAAGATGTTGTTGGTGATGTTGTGATGGAGGAACCTGTTGACTCTATGGATAAGGATGAAGCGGTTTTCAACACTATTGAGATTTTCCACAGTGTGCTTGATAAAATTAACAAAACCTTCACAGTCGTCAAAAACTGGAAGGATTACACTGACAAAACTTGGGAACATCTCTAGAATAGCTGTAAGGATATCATTACCTTGGCTAACAAAAAACCCAATGGTGTTACTTATGAAGTAGTTAAAGTTATTAAGAATATGTTAGATATGTAACCCCTACGTGGGTTTTACTCCTTTGGACTTTGGTACTTTTTGAATTTTTTCATCATACAATATGTTTTTAAATGCTATATCTGGCCTTGTGGGCCTTTTGTAAAAGGATGTGGGTCCTTTCAACACCCTCATCATTTACCAATTTCTAAAAAAAGGTAGTTTCAACAAATATTTAGTAAAATAGGAAGGTTTGCAGTAGGAGGAAAACACATGGATTTCAGAATGGTAGCTAAAAAACTTGATATACATGAGTTATAAAAATTCAATCATAGGAACTCACAAGATCTGAGTTATTTTTAACTAGAGGACAATGATGCATATTTGGTGGCCTGCCTTGTGGAGGCCATAACTTTTGATCCGAGAATCGAAATGACACCATTTTTTTATGAAAATATATTCACTATTTCAAGTGCAGCTAACAACATATAACACAGGTCAATAATTTTTAGAGGCCATATCATCCATCTAAGGATCGAAAATTGGATTTGAAGTTTTTTTTGGTTTTTTTAAATTTCAAAATACCATATATCTGTAATTATGAGTCATCTTAAGTTGAAACTCAATAAATAAATAAAAATAGGCACATGGATAAGTTATGCAAGTTTGTAGGATCTAAAAAGGTAAATTTAAAACTTACTAAAAATAGGTATTGCTCTAAATAGTAAGTTTTACTACAAATAGTAAGTCTATTCAAGTTTATATTATAACTTGAGTTTAATTATGAGGCTATTGCAATTTGAATAAGAGGTCCTCTTATATAATTTGAACGGGAAAAATAGGATTAATATAATTTTATTTGGAAATTTTCTTTGCATATTACGATTTTGTTGTTGTTTGTTCAGCCTCATCACAAAGTTTATAATTTTTTGCATGGACTCCATGCCCAATGTATGCAAAGGCCAATGGTTCTCACATTTTACAAGAAAACATCCCCTATGAGTCACCAAAAATGTTGACAAAATGAGCCCCATGCTTCATTTTTGAGAAACTGATTATAATTGTAGGACTTGGAATGTTTTTATTGGTGATTATACACACATTTTTGGAGCACCTTTGAGTTAAAACTCTTCAAAACATATTTCCATTTTATTCTTTGAGTCCATACAGGAAAAATCAAAAAGCACCTAGAATATTTTAAGCATTTTTCCCTTAGAACATTTAAACACGTTCAACTCCTTTGGTTTTCTATTGAAGTGGGATACTAAGTTCAATGGATCATAATAGTGGCATGTGTTACCAAATGATATCTCCAAACTTCCAAACTTGGTCATTTTTTGTGGTTTTTAGTGCTTCAATGATGGATGAGTGACAAGTAGCATTAGTCAACATGTGGTAGTGATCAAATTTCCCGCATTCCATAAAAGTGTTTGGGACTTAACCAATTTTCATAGTTTTTAGCACCCTTGATGCATGGTTGACACTTGACACTAATCAATGTTTTGCACTCCCATAAATATTTAGTTTTTCCCCCCTCTCAAACTCTGCAAAATATTGATATGTGATAAATTAATCTCATGCTCTCTTCGACATTTAATATTGGACCCATTCCTATCATGGATGCATGCCAAGTGGTGACCATCATATTTTTGCACTCCCACAATCCTTAGGTATTCACCTTAAATTTCTCCACCTTACAGCACACTAATTAATGACAAGTGGTAGGGGGGCGCATTGTGGTAATTGGAATTCAAGGTTTTCATAGGATTTTCTCAATGCTAAGGCTTCTCGCTTTAAACTCTACAGGGGACCGATTAACAGCACAAATATTTTGGGCTCATAGTAACCACAAAACTCTTCACTCTCTCAATCATGTCTCCCTTCCCAAACATTGTAGAGCATCAATGGATGACATGTCATAATGTTAAAAAAAGATAGTGATTGGCACCTTGCATCATCTCAAAAATTCTCCACCCTACCTCCTCACTCCAAACAATGCACCACTTGAGACATGTAGCATGGTTTACACATGGCATAGATCCGTAGACTCTAAGATATGATATGATATTTTCCCACTAACATAAAATATGGTTTTACCTAGTGTAAAATGAAATGATGGATATCATAGAGGGCACAAGGTTTGGTTTTTCATTGATAACTTATGTTACAAAACTCCAATCAGTGATAAATTAGTACTATTGGAAAGGTCTTTGGAAGAGCCACATGTTAATTCTAGTTTCAAAGAAAATGATTGAGGGATTGGACAAAAATCATGATAAAGTAGTCAGTTGTCATTTGTTTAAAATCATATCAAATGGGTATCAATCACTTTCATAAGCATTTGGGTTGTTCTATTCTCTTCTAGAAGATTTTATTAGTTATTAGTCACCTTCGTGGTTTCACCAAAACACAAAGGAAGGAGTTAAACAAGTTTTGGATCATGGATGAGTTATTATAGTGGTCCAAAAGTGCAATAATTTTTTATTAAACAAATATCATCTCCATCTCAACTTATCTCCCTAATCTCATTAGTTGGCATTGATGTTCTCTCAAAGATCAAATCCTAAACAAAATATTTACTTAAGGAATCTAATCAAAAAAATTGTGAAGGGTTTATGGATAATTTTATCTTAGGCCATTCCCAAGCTATGATTTATGGTCATGGGTCATCATGAGGCTTGCAAAGATCTTGAGAATATGCGGTTAGGTGGTTTTGGAGTGAATTATTTCAATTGGGAATCATTTCATACCTTCTGAGTTGTGTGAGAAGATAAGGATGAGATAAAGATATATTCTTTAGCATATTCTACATACTCCTCTTCTCTCTTATTTTCCTTCCACCTTCTCTCTTGTTTCCCTCTAAGTAGTAATCCATTTTGAGCTTTGTAAATGAATGAATACCTTGGATTGTGTTGATATAAGATTTTGTATGTTTTATCTCTTAATAAAAATATGATTGTGGCTCATATATGTCCTTTATTTTGTGTTAATTGTCTCTTGCCTATTTTTTATCTTCATGGTTTCTTGTGTGTGACATTTGCATGGTTTTATTTCATTGTGTCTTAAAGGTTGACAGTGAGAGTTAGATTTATATGCATGGTTTGGTTGTGGCTCATATCTCCCCTTTGGATTTTTATTTTGTCCTTTCACTTCCTAAATCATAAAGGGAGGGTTATCACCTTTCTTATTGGTGCATCACCATGTTTTTATTTCATATTTTCTCATCCATTTTTTCTTGCAGCTAGTAGATTAGAGTAGAGCTCTAATTAACATAGAGTAATTAGGATAAGAGTCGATTTTCTCTAAAAGTTTATCTCAATGATCCAAGTTTCCCACACCTTGGAATAGTTCCCATTATTTTTTTGAGATACTAAGCTCTTCAATTTGATGATCTTTATGCATGCACATCTCGATCTTCCAGCATAAGGAAAGCTCGATATATGCATATAGTTACATGTTTTGGAGATGGGGAGGAATGGATTTTGAATGCAATTTCCTCTCTTTGTTATTTCCATGCAAAGTTTTGGACATTTGTTTCTAGTAGTCAAATATAAATGTAAGAGAGATATGCAAGTCCATGAATGAGCGCAATTGTGCGACTATGACAAATTTAATAACTTTAAATGTTGTTAATAAAATGTATATTGGATAGATTGGAAAGTAGGGAACATTAACACTTGACACAACCAATCATAAAAAATGTTCTAACTATTGTAGAAGTGAAAATTCTAAATGAATATTTATAAAATTAAATCTTAAACATTGTTCAAATATTGAGAAGACAAAACATGTGTACACATGTTTGTAAATTATATTGATAAAATTTAGTTGGCATTTCACTTCATTTTATTTATTACTTGGTCACTTCCAACATTACTCTAGATCACCATACTCTTTACTATGAACATTTACTAATGCTAAATATAAGCCAACATTAAAAAATGCCTTAAAAGTTTAGAATTATAACTTTAAGTAAAAAAAATGAAGCAAATATATAGGTAAGCAAGTGTGGTTGTGAGTGGTTATATATCAAAAGTGTAGCTCCACATGATATCTTACATGTTATCATGTAGACTAGTTTCATCCACATTAATAATGCAAGTTCGCTTTACATAGCAAAAATGATGCCTAGAAGAAATTTATAAGGAGACAATACTTGTACTGCTTCTAGAACCCATGTCATTGTTTCCTTTTTATTGGGGTATTTCAACCAACAAGTAAAACTATTGGAAGTAGACTACCCTCCCAATGAATTTTTAAACTCTTCACCAGAATCTAGTATTCCACTATAGCTAAGAAGCCAACAACCTCCTCCAACTCTCCACCCTCAAATCAAAATTCATTCAAATCCACCACCAACCACTCTCCACCCTAAAATTAGAAATCATTTAAAGGCACCTCCTACCACTCACCACCTTCATTTACAAAAACATCCACCATAAATTCCAAGATATGTTAATTCATGTTAACGTGGTAAACTTATACCGCCCTCAAATCAGGATTCACTGAAAATTAATTCCTCTGACACGTCCATAAAGTCACATTAACACTATCTACTTGATGTGGGGGGAATCCATCTTACCACTAAACTACCACCCCTAGTCGATAACTATGAAAAAAATTAATAAATATTATGCTTTGACATTATAATTGGTAGCTTCAAAAAATTGGTACAATCTATGGGATGAGAAATGCTCAAGTAAAAATAATTATGTAGTAGTTATTGTTGTGAGTAGAACCATGCATAGTGCCTAAAAGTTTGTATCAGAAGCTCAAGCATCCTAACGTTACCTTAGCTTGGGCTTCAAAATTTTGTACAACATCCATGCCAACATGCATAGCTGTCATATGCAAAATTAAACCCAAAAAAAACTAAGATCTTAAGCATATGAAATTAGTGTCTACAACCAACTATAGAGAAATTAAAATTGCTTATGCATGGTGTTAAAACCCAAAAAATTAAATACAACCATTTTCCCAATTGAATTGTATGTTTGCTAAATATAGTATCAGATCTATACATTAGGGTATTGATTCATGTTACAAATTGATGCCCTAAAATATAGGTTTGGGGGTTTTTCAATAATTTAGCTATATTGAGATAAAAAAGTGCATACCGAGTCAAATGAGAGAGATATTTACAATAGTTTGCATGAATTTGCAAGGAAGAATGAAATGTGTTGCAAGTCTTTCAAATAAATAACATTTTGAGAGGATTAAAAAGGGAAAAAAAATAATTTATGAATACCTTTATCATCTCTATTTTCATCTTTTTTTATCAATGAGGGATGCGAAAAATGCCATGCTTGTTTTTTCTTCTAACCATTTCTAATGGTGGATCGATTGTTCATATTTTTTTCTCCTTTTTAGATTGGATGATAGTATATCTATCCATGAACATACCTTTCTACTAGGCAATGGAGCTGGTAAGGCGGTGCTATAATTAATGTGCAAAAGTAAAATGTATCCCAAAAAATTAATGCCTTCTTCAGACGTATAATATTGTATATCTACTGAAAATTTTAACAGGAATTCCTATTGAAAAAGCTTGATAATTTATGTAAAGGTTCCCACAATAAGGAATGAATCTAACATAAAAATACACTCAAGAGTCACTTTATAACTTTGTTGGTATGAAAAATTTCAAAATATCCAAAGTCAAGATTGTGGCCATCTCTAGAGTTTCCTCAATGATGCTCATGAGCTCACTAAAGTACTTTGGAGCCTATTCTAAATGTGGCTCCAAAGCTAAAATGCTTTGTAGCTTATTCTGAAAGGTCTTTATGGAGCCAAAATACTATATAGCTCAAATTTGTTTAACCCTCCATGGTCAAGCAAGCACCCAAAGAAATTCCCTCCATGGTCAAGCACCCTCTTGACCATGAGAGGGTCAAATTTTTGGTCCTTTACGGTTGAGTGTTCAGTTGACCATTAAAGAGAAAACTTTGTCCTTTCATGGTCAAAAAATTTAGGAGGTTGAAAATTTGTATTCGAACCTCCCATAGTCAAGTGGGCACTTGAATGTAGAGGGCTAAAAATTTGGCCTTCCCATGATCAAGTGAGCACATGAGCATGGAGGGTGATTTTTTTTTCACTTCATAATCAAGCAAGAGTTTGATCGTGGAGAGAAAAAAATATTTACATCCTGCACCATATTAAATCCTTTTCTTTATTTATATTGAACAAGTGTAGTCTGTCAACTTAGATGATTTCCATTGTCCATGGAACTTTGGATGTTCTCCAATTGTGAGTTGAAATTGCATGGATTAGGTCAAATGAGATAGAGATTTACAATATTTTGCATGAATTTATAGGGGAGAATGAAATGTGATACATATCTTTCAAAAAATAAATTGAGAGGTTTAAAAATGGAAAACAATAAATTTATGAATACCTTCATCATCTCTATCATTTTCCTTTTTTATCAATGAGGGATGTCATAAATTTCATGTTTTCTTGTTCTTCAAATTTTCCTAATGGCATATCAATTGTTCATATATTTTATTTTTATCTCCCTTTCAAATTGGGTTGTAGTAGATATGTCCACAAGCATGCCTTTTTGCAAGACATGAGAACCAGTAAGGAAGTGTTATAATTAATGCGGAAATGTTAAATGCATCCCAAAAAAATTAATGTCTTCTTGAAATGTAAAAGACTTTATATATGCCAAAACATTAACGAGAAGTCCTGCCAAAAAAGGTTGACACTTTCCAAAAATAATTCAACAATAAAGAATTCCTCTAGCTTAAGAATACACCTAAGAATCACTTTGTAACCCGGATATTATACCACATTTCAAAAGTATCCAAATTTGGGGTTGTAGCCATCTCTAGAGCTGCCTCAGTGATGCTCATGAGCTACCTGAAGTACTATGGAGATGGTTCTAAATGGTCACTCTAGAGATAAAATACTTCATAGCCAAATATAAATGGTCTCTCTAGAGTTAAAGTACTTTATAACTAATTTTGAATGCAACTACGGGGTTAATTTTGAATAGTTACCAAGATTTGAAATACTCTGGAGCTAATTTTGAATGGTCACTCTGAAACAATTGTTGAACAATCACTCCAGAGCTGAAATACTTTGGAGCTATTTCTAAACAGTCACTCTGAAGTTGAAATGCTTTGGAGTCTATTTTTTATGCTAATTTTTAATTCCCTCTTGTACATGAAATAGAAATGTCCATGCTTATATATTTATAATCTATACACACATTCATATAAATGGCATGATGAAGATTGTGTGGTTGGATTACTTCTATATACCATTCATTTCCATAATGAAACTCTACTTTGAATCCACTCATAAATTTTTTATATTTTTTTGTATGGCATAAGTTATGGAAACTTAACTTCTTGTGTCACACCTTTTCAACTATTTCTTTTTTCTTTCTCTAATTGTTTTTTTTTTCCTTTTTTTTTTCGGGAGGGGGAGTTCTTCTCTGTAATCATTGAAACCATGTTCAAACAAGAGATTGATTTGGCAACAAACAAAGTTAATGTAGAAAATGTATTGATTTCTATTAAAAATTATTACTTGAAAAAAGTTTAGATTTGTCATATGTGTTAGTTGTGAATATCTTATCAAAGGTGTTTTTTAGGTTTTGGGTTGTTAGAGAGAAAAAATAATTGGCCCTCCATGGTCAAGCCCATGCACACTTAAACATATTTCACATAAGCTAGTTTTATCCAATCTCATCCCTATATTTTTTCACATATATGGGTTTTTTCCTCCAATGCATCTTGCAGCTCTCGTGACTAGATCGGTCAATTTTAGGTCAAATAGGAATAATTACCCTCTATAAAATATGTACATAGTTATAGAGCCATACACGTGCATGCACGCATAGACATGTGTGAGAGAGAGAGTGTATACACACATATAGATATATATAAATATATATCTACATATACATATACACACATGCATATATACATACACTCACACACACACACACACACACACACACACACACGTGTGTGTGTGTGTGTGTGTGTGTGTCTGTGTGTGTAGCCCCACTTAGAATGCTATCTACACTCTAAGTATTAGAATTACCTTATTTTATTTCTTTAAGTATGATTTGAGAATCTCTTTCGATAATTAAACTATCAATCTCACATTGTTTTGTGAGTTGAATCCCCCGCAATAGAACAAAGGGTTTCACTTCATTGTTTGATCCATCTAGAAAATGGAAAGATACAACAACATGAGTTAGGGACCCCGAGAAATCCATGATCACACATCCAACTCCAAAAATTATTGGATTTCTATGGGATGATCCATCTATGTTAGACTTAAAACTACCAAGTGAGGGGGCAATCCATATAGAATTGGCTTTCCGAGATTCGTGATAGGCTTGACCCATTAATAAGGGAGTTAGTAAATATTTATTATTTATGTTAGATTATTTAATTAATACCATACTATTATTATTTTTTATTAATATTAATTAATCATTGCTTAATATTATTTTATTATTAAATTTAATAAAATTATTTTTCTATTGTTGTTAGGATATTTAATTAAAGAGAAATGATTTTAGAAATCATATGGATATAGTGTAGTCATATTTATTTGAAACGAGTCCAACTATTTTGTATTGAATATCATTTATTTAAAATAAATTTCATTTTTGGGACTTATATAAGTCCAATATTTTTAAATGATATTTTTGGGACAAGAGGAGAGAACCAAGAGAAAGTCATGAGAATTTTAATTCCCTTTGGATTGTTCATTTCAAGATATGCCACTTCTACAGTGATAACATATACTTCTTGGCTTACAGAGACAAGATGCATCTCCCATGTCCATATGTGAATTAGGATTTTGTTGCATTTTTCCCATTTTTTGGTTTCTTGCTTTATTGGTTGTGTTTTTCTTCCTTTACTCCCATGTTAAGCTTGGTCCTTGTAATAGTTCTATAATTTATATGCTAATGGATAAGGTATTGATATGAACCATAAATTTTGAGGTTCATTATGTCCTTTGCATTCCATGTCCATAGTTAGACCCAATAGTTGTACCCAAAATTTGACTTCGGTAAAATTTCATATTTCACACGTGATTTTGGTCAAAATTGGGATTTTTATAAATCTCTTGTGAATTTTCAATTATTTGTGTCAAATTTATAAATTTTCTTAATCCATATGTTTTCTTGGCAAGAAATCGTACCCTTGGTGCACCTTTGTAATTATTCCAAACTACAAAATTGCACTATACCCCCAACAACCCAATCCTTCAAAAATGTGAAGCCTCACATATGAAATAACATTAATTGCTTCATATTTTCATGCCTTATCCATTGAAAGGTTTACAAGTAGCTTGTTTTTTTTTCATTTTCCCAATTTTTGTTCCCATTTGCTTCCTCCTTCACTAGCAAAGTTTTCCATAGTCTCCTTTTCTTTATGTCAAGAGTTGCATCAAGGAGTTTGAGGCTTTCTACATCAGCACAAAAAATCCAAATGCCATTGTTAAGTGTAGATTTAAATAAGAACCTAAATCTCAAACCCTTATCTTACACCTAAAAATTCCTTCAAACAAAGAGTTGGTCCTCATAACCATTCATAAATGTTAAAACCTTGCAATGTTATTTAACAAACTTCGTAGATGATATGTTAGGCATTCATATCATCCTTATTATTCATATGTGATAATTATAAGTACTATTTAGGATTGGGGAGGAGACCAAAACATATTTTCACACACAATTAACAAGACTTATCTCAAAAAAAAGTGATAGCTGAAGGGGATACCTAGGTTCTCGATTGGGGGCAATTCCATGACAAAATATCATATATAATTACCTTTCTTTAAGGATTGTCAAATTATAAGTATATAATCAATATATTTGAAGGAAATGATTTTTTAGATTTGGGTAACTCTCAAAAACACTTCCATCTATAAAAAAAAGTGTGAGATTAAGGATTACAAGTTGATTTTACATGACACTATATTTGATTTATGGAGTGGAAAGGAGAAGGATTTTTCCATGGGTAGCCAAGATTGGGACAAATAAAAAATTATCTAAAGAAGGTGCCAAAATGTCATATTGCACTTGGTTGACCCAATTTACAATTCAGAAAATATTTTGCAAAAACTACTCCCTAGGATTGACTGGACTCGTGTTGAAAATATTTTAGTTGAAAATCGGTCCAAATAAGTGGTCTATTTCTTTCTCTCGTTGTTTGTAAGTGAATATCTTAATGTAATAAGATCAAGGTGTCATTCCAAGAATCGAGTTTCACTAAAGGCTTTGTCTAGGAGAAAGGGGGAAAATGTACATCAAATACAGCTTCTACCCTTATACTGCAAATATATCTCCAACTTACCTAGTACAACTACAGGGGTTACTAACGGTGATGATTCGAGTAAGAAAAAGACACATTAAGCTATTTGCGACAAAAGATCAAGATAAATAATGAGTGCCATTTTTCCTCATCATTAAATTTTTGTTAATCCAGGGTTGGTATTTGAAGGCAATATGCAATAGGGGAAAGAAAACCTTTAATTGGCATCTCTTTCTAAATTCACACACATTGCAAAAAAATCACACCTGCGAGAATTAAAAAGAAAAGAAAAATTATTATTCTAAACACGCACAAAAATATTTTTCCTCTTCTTTGGAATGAGTGGACCCTTGCTCATTTCTCAGAAGAGGACTTTAACTAAAACTAATGAACAAAACAAAATGCTACAAATTTCAATTTTTAATAAATCAAAAGAATGGAAAAGTTACATAGTTCTGTGTGGAAGGTTGCATTTATAATTTCATGTTTCCAACCAACACTTTATTTAAATACCCAAAAAATATCAACAAATGATATTTTATCCTATCCCAATCTAATAACAAGATATGGAAAGAGCTATATTATTAGAATAAAAATCGTATCTAACTAATATGGAAATATCTTATCTAAATAAAATAGAAGATTATAGAAAAAATTTCTCACAAATATTCTCCCTCTCATTTGGTGAAGAGAATCTAAAGATGATCCAGATATTTTGATTCTCCCTTAATTTTTTGTTGAAAAGAAATATTGATTTTTAATTTTTCCTCCAACATCTCAAACAACAAAGACATTCATAGCATTAGGAAAATGCCATAAATATATTACTATTTATAGAAATGTTTATCTTTGGAAATACTATAAATAGATGTTATAGAAATAATTTCTAAAGATAAATGGTAATGCATTGTTGATTATCTCCAGAGATGGACAAAGGATATCTAGAGCTAATAGGGTAATCATCAGAGATATAGTAATGATGAAATGAAGATCTTTGGAGCTGTCATAAAAATAAAGATCTATGGAGCTATTATGAAGGGTGTTAGAGTAACTTTGAAGTTGATGTAATGATCTTTGAAATTTTTGTAGTATGGAAATGATGTCTCAAGTACTTGTGCAACAAAATAATGATCTCTGACATTTCTATGTGCAACAATGGCACTCTTTTGGGGGACTCTGGCACTCTTTTAGGGGACTCTAGCATTTTGTTAGGGGACTCTAATGCTCTATTGGTAGACTCTAGTGCTTTGTCGTTAGACTTTGTAATCCCTTGAGTTTTTTTATTATTGGCAAATAGTTTTTTGAAAGGGACTATACCCTTATACAAGAAGGCTCAAAAAGCCAGATGTGAACAAATAAGGCCCAACTCACAAGAGCAAGAACAGAAGCAGGAAAAAACCTGCACAAATAAAACTCAAGACAAACAACTGCAAATCAGCAGAAAAACAACTGGTTTACAGCGATCAAACAGCTGTTGCTCGACAAAGAAAGTGAAACATTGATGATCAGCATAACAGCACCGAGAAACTAGCGAGGCGGAGAAGCGGTATTCTTGGAGTTTTTTTTTTATTTTTACGCACCGTAATCCAGCCTGTAGCCTCCTCCGTAATTAGGGTATTGAAACAAGGAGGCGTATTTTCCTTATCCTCCATAGATCCAACTGGGACAGTGGATTCATTATCTTCTTTTGTTGATACTTCATGCTTAAATCATATTATTTTGTACTTATAGCATATTACAGACTGCATGTACACAAATTGACATCTTTTTCCCAATAATTATTATAAATAACTAACAAATATATAACCATGATTTCTACAAATATAACCAAGATACATAATTATTATTTCATTCTAAATAGAGAATAAGTTCAGAAATTGCATTTAGATCCACACTTTATGCAAAGAAAATAATGTTAAATCTGTATAAAATGGGCCATTTCTAGGACTCATCATCTCCCCAATGTCTAAAGTCATACATGTCTTCATGCATGCCACTATTCATATTTATCTTTAATTTGTTTGAACCATATATGTATGGATTTGATATTTTCCATGACTAATCTCATCCTTCAAAGATTGTTTCAAATAGGTTAAGAAGATTGAGCCATTTTCCAACATAAGAAATAAACTTTGAATTCATTTGCATAATATCAAAATGTGAAACAAAGGAAACCTAATGAAATTAAAATTTCAATTCAATGAAATTGCACATTGGCATGCCTTTCTCAAGGACATGCTCTTATGTGGATCCCCTCCTTATGCCTTAAACTATCCCAAATAATCTTAAAATATTTCTTCCAACATTTGAATCATGCCAAAATATATTTCTGATAACTTGCATTTGAATAGGTAAAATTATTTTTTCTTCCTTCCATTTTTGTGGCTCATCCACTCCCCCATGCCTAAACTCATGCATGTCAATATGTTTTTTTTATTTTCTTTATAGCTTATCTATTGTTTTTCAATGCCATTTAAACAAGCTAAAAATGTTGAATTACTTTTTCATCATAAGAACTTTAGATTTATTGGCATAATCTCTAGAAGAAAAATGATTGAAAACTCTTTGAGTTCTTCAAATGAAAGAAACCCATTTCAAAGAAAAATCTCCTTAATATGCCCTTTTATATATGCTAAATTTCAAGGGTGTGTTCTTGTGTGGAGCCCCTACTATTACTTATCTTTAATTTTACAATCATTCTTAAGCAAGTTTTCATGTTGTCCACCTCTTTCTTCTTCCTTTCTTTTTTGTTTTTTTGTAAGATTTATTACATAGTTTATTGTGTGGATATCTTATAATTTTCCTTTTTGTTTTTTTAATTGAGGTAGGAGCAGGTTCTTGTGTGGAGAACTTCTAGTGCCTTTTCAAACAATTTTGGTTTAGAAAACAACATAAGAATTACTTGTTCTTTTATATGAAGAAATTAAAACATGGAGTAAATTCACGATAAAATAATTATCTTTGCAACTTTTATTGCTTTGATATCCCACAATAAATTAAGCTTAAAAAACATTGTATCATCGTACTCCAAGAGATGATTACATTTGAATAGGCCAAACTTCCTCATTTCTTTTTCATCCTCAATCCATCAATCTCATACATGATATGAAAAAGTGGATCTTCTTGTAATAAAAAAACTTACAAGTAAATTTAAAAGTATAATAGTAAAGTAAAATAGCTTGGCATAACTTCAGTCCCCATTGCCTCATCCATATCAGTGAAAGTGGAAAATGTTGGGAAAAGTGTTGATAAGATTGAAGTCTTATTGTGCTGAGAAACAAGAGCACAAAAGTAAGCAACTAGGTATTTTCTTGTTTGATTGGAAAAGCCGTCGTGATTGGTTTTAAACCTTTTCAGGTTTTTAATTTTATTTTTTTCCTTTATCCATTGATTCTCCAGTAAGTTGGTTTTTTAATAAAAGATTTTTTTCCATTGCTTGGTCCACCAGGAAGTTGGTTTTCGAACCAAGACCACCAACAATACCCAATAGTTTTCATTTTTGGTTTTCTGTTTTTTTTTTTTACATTTTGAACTTTTAGAGAAATAGTGACATTGAGAAATGTTCGAGAAAGGTTGTATGAAATATTTACACCATTAAACTTCTTTATGCAGCATCACACTTGACATCAATTCAACTATGACCCAAATAGCTAGAAGAATGTAACATAAGGACCAAATATATCAACTTATTCAAAAGATAACTCATGATGTTGTATCAACTGCTTATTATAATTCTTCAAAAGTTCTCCTTACCATGAAATTATCCTGCACACACTTGAAAGGGAAAACGGCCATGCAATCATAATATCAACAATGTTAAGCAAGAACTAATACTAACATAAATATTCTATTATTACAACTTATCTAATAGATGGATGATGGCTCAAGAACTGATTTTATTTGGGTGAAATTTCGTTACGAACAAGAAGAACTCCCTCAGATATGTTCTATTATTATGATGGGTGGATATGGTTTCAACTATTTCTTGAATATGGGTGGAATGAAAATGAAAATGCCATCAAATATTTGTATTTATGAGTTGAATAGGAAAACACTAATTGTTATTTGCACATAGGAGGATGAAGCTAGATTTTTAAGAAGTTCATAACTAAGAACAACTATAAACACTTAAATCTATAATTATTGGATGCTAATGTTGGGAGGTGGATTCCAAGAATAACTCTAACTTTTTAGCATTTTTGTGCATGGTTGTTGGTGATGGAATAATAAACAATGCTAAGTATAAATTTCTAAGAGAGGGATGGAAAACATACCTGGCTTTTTTTGCCATTATCTTCCTGCAACTGAAAGCTTTCCTTCAAACAACGTGGCAAAAGCATTGTTTTTCATAATAATGATACGATAAATTTTCGTTTTCTTGTTTTTCAACGAAATTCTTTCTTCTACTATAAATTTAGATATTATATTATTTCGCTCAACATATAATAGAAAAATATTACCTAAGCTATATCTAACAGAATAGATGAAAAAAACAATAAGGTTTTTTGGCGCAAGCTCTCCAACATTTTTCTTTGAGTGAGAAATATGGAAACGGAGGTTTAGGGGCGGTAGCCTCCAACGGGATCAAGAGGTAACCCCCTCAAAGTCAATCCCAGATAACCTCTTTTGTAACCATAGAATTGTTTATTGTCGAAGATATTTCTCTGATTTTTTGTCATCACTCAACTTGATTAAAATGTTTAATTTCTGCTCATTTCCAACATCTACATCACTCAAAAATGATTAAGTACATAGCCTGAGATCATTATATGTAAATTTCGTGTTCAGTTTGCATGTTAGTCTTGCTGCGGGGCATAATTTTGATTATTTGAAGACTATCGCCATTTTTTTAGACTTCAACATCCCATGCAAATTAACAGTAAATACTAAAAACAAAATTTTAAAAACCAACAACTAGCATTGAGACCGTATCATTTAAAACTCACGAGTATTTTGAATTTCATTTGTAAGCTATTCTCATAACACATTGGTGCTTTTCATGGAAGCAAAAATGTTTCTATTTTCTATCAGGACGTCGTTGCTAAAGTTTAAAAATAATCTCAAAATTATTTGCACAAAATTAACAACTATCCATAGAGAAAATAGTTGTCAACTGATTTATTCATTGAGTTTATACCACCTAAGGCGTTGTATGCTTCAGCGCAGAATCTTGCGTGTTATTTATGAGGATTTGCTAACTTAAAATTAGAACAGAAGCTATTATAGAAATATTTATTTCTAATTTAGGAAATTTAAATTTATTTGAATCATTTCCAATGCCTTTAATCTCTCAACACAGTAATTCAGGCTTATCCAAACTATCAATTAATTGCTGAGAATGAAATTTCCTTACCTAAAAAATTGAATAGTCAACATTGCTTTAAACTCAGATTTCTTCTTCTTCATTTGATGCAATAATGACGCATCATTTGAGAATTTATATCTCCTGATTAGTTGCATGCGATGATGCTCCTATTTTTTAGCGTGTTTGTTTCTTAATTTCTTACATGTAATGACGTTGGCATATTTGATGCATGACCTTCATGGAATTCGTCCAAAATATCCAAATTTATGCATGAATTGATTGTTGCGTGAGACTAGAATACGAAGGTTTTGTGTATATGTTTTCTTTTTTACATTACGCTCAACTTTATACTTTTCTTAACAACTGATACACGCTGATGGTTACTATTTGATAATTCCAACAGGTTAATTACAGGCCTCAACATTTCAAGAATAAAATAAATCTTTTTAGATTTCCTATCTTGAATAACAGCTGTAATTTTCTAATAAACTTTAGTCATCTCATACTTCCTCAGCTAACTTACATTAATATCTAATTCTTCCTTTTAGAATGTTAGCAGTATTTTATTTTCTACACGACATGGTCAGTATGATGGGGATTTTGTGTTTTCAATTTTGAATTTTCGATTTTAAATTTCTAAAATTTAATTGTATAAAATGAAATCCTAAAAATACTGTCAATTAAATATTTCTTTTCTGAAAAAATTGGTGACAAAAATCGCATCAGGTTTACTTCGATTGTCAGTAAAATATTTTTTTAACTTTCTTTTTGGAACGAATATGCCTGAATTTACTAAGATATCCCTTCCCTTGAATTGACTTTAAACAATATTTGAAAGATAAGAATTCTATTTGTAAGAGTACTTACTACAAGAAATCACACTCACACAACTGAAATTTAAAATCACTCTCACACTCACACAACTGAAATTTAAAATCACTCTCACTTTTGGAGGAAAGTAAATCCTAAAATCTATTTTCACTCTAGTAGGACAAAAAATTCTAAAATTAGATTCACACTTGCTAGAAAGAAAATCACTCTGCTGAAAAATAAATCACTATCATAGAAAAGGAAATCAATCAAATCTAAATCTATACTAGTTCCTCTTACGAGCTTTCCATTCCAACTCCCATGAGGTAATACACGTTGTCACCAAATACTTCCTCTTGAAGTGAAAAGACTAAAATATTTCCCAAATAGATAATTTTGAACAAAGTGAGACAAAAAAACATCCCTACCAAGTATTATAGTTTTAATTATAAAAAAGAAGTTATAACTTTTTTCCTTTGAAATTAAAAAAAACTGAAATATCTACAATTTTGAAAGATAATCCCCTAATAACACATGCCCCCTGCAACGATGCCAAAATAATCTAAAAAGCTTAAAAGATTTAATTATTTTTTCATTATAAGAACTTTAGATTTATTGGCATAATATATAGAAGAGTGAAACAAATGAAAACTCTTTGAGTTATTCAAATGAAAGAAAACCATTTCAAAGAAAATTCTCCTTAGTATTCCCTTTTCTATATGTTAAAGTTCAAGGACAAGTTCTTGTGTGGAGCCCCTCCTGCTACTTATATTTCCTTTTGCACTGATTCTTAACCACGTTTGTGTGGAAGTTTTCATGTTGTCCACCTCTTGCTTCTTCCTTTCTTTTTTTTGTCCTTATGTAAGTTTTCTTGAACAAGTTATTGTGTGTAAATTCTCCTGTTGATCCATATTTTTTTCTTATCATTTTTCTTGTTTGTTTCTTTTATTGAGGTAGAAGCATGTTCCTGTGCGGAGAACCTCTTGTGCCTTTTCAAACAATTTTGATTTACAAACATAAGCATTACTTGTACTTTTCCATGCAGAAATTAAATCATGGAGTAAATTCATGCAAAAATAATTCTCTTAACAACTTTTACTACTTTTTTCTTCCACAATATTAAGCTTAGAAAACATACTATCATCATACTCCAAGAGATGCTTACATTTGAATAGGCCAAAGTTCATTGTTTCTTTTTCATCTTCAATCCCTCAATCTTATGCATGATATGAAAAAGTGGATCTTCATGTAATAACAAAAATTACAAGAAAATTTAAAAATAAAATAGTGAATTAAAATACTTGGCATAACTTCAATCCCCATTTCCTCTTTTATGTCAGTAAAATTGGAAAATGTTGGGAAACATGTTGATAAGATTACAGTCTTACTATGCTGAGAAACAAGAGCACAAAAGTAAGAAACTAAGTATTTTATTGTTTGATTGGAAAAGCCACCATTATTGGTTTTCAATTTTTCCATTTATTTTATTTTATTTATTTTTTATTTTTTCCCTTATTTATTCAATAAGTTGGTTTTCTAATCAAGGCTTTTTTCCAGTATTTTCCACCATGAAGCTAGTTTTCAAACAAAGATCGCCAACAATGCCCAAGGGTTTTCATTCTTGATTTTTTTATTTTTTTTCCTTTTATGTACATTTTTTCATTTTTTTGAGAAATGATGACATTGAGAAATGTTAGAGAAATGTTGTATGAAATCTTCTACACTGATTCAGAGGAAATTGTGGAGGAAATATGTTCCCTAAATCTCTAAGGATCAATACAACATGAAATTTGACTCCAAGAGCTTTCCAACGACTGTTTGAACGTCGAAAACGGAGTTTGTATGCACATTGGGTGACTAGTCAAAGTTTGGTCAACTAGAAAGTCAACCCTGGTCAACAGTCCAATCCAAACATGACACATGGCAAAGGTGGCAACTGGCGAAAAGGTAAAAAAATAGTCATTTTATTTGGATATCAACCTCTGGTCTTCGTCAAGTGTAAAAAAGTTTGTGGTTGTAGCAAGAGGCTCAACTTTTGTAACGGAAGGGAGCCCGGCTGCCATGAGAGCTAGTGGTGCTACCGACATGGTGGGCTCTCAAACTAACGTGTCAACGTTGAGTTAGCTCAGTCGAACTATTTTTAGCTCAATGGGGTGATCAACTCCTCACTGAGTTGATCACATTATATTACTACATGGATCGAGTTATTTCCACATTGATCGAATGGATTACTTTCCACATGGTTAAGAGGCTCAACTTTTGTGACAGAAGGGAGCCTGGCTGCCATGAGAGCTAGTGGTGCTACTGACATGGTGGGCTCTCAAACTAACGTGTCAACGTTGAGTTAGCTCAATCGAACTATTTTTAGCTCGGTGGGGTGATCAACTCCCCACTGAGTTGATCACATTATATTACTACATGGATCGAGTTATTTCCACATCGATCGAATGGATTACTTTCCACATGGTTAACTATCCACAATGTTTGGGATTGAATGATATTCCATATAGTTCAAAATTTACATTATTCTCAACTACTTTGGCTACCACATTGGTCGAATTGATTATCCTTTACCATCTTGGCACCGTATTGGAGCAACGAAGGAGTGCATATAGCTCGGCACAACCACCACATAGCTCATCCCACACACCAGGTATTCAAACCAACAACTTGCCACAAACCTCGACCGCATTCAACAACCAAAGCACAACACATGGACAGCGATGGAAGTTGTCTCGGCCAACAAAACAATGAGAAGTGTGGCCGAAGCCACAGTGATAATGGGTTTGCGAACCCTTTTTCAACACCAATCCCTCCTTATGCGGCACCAATGTGGGACTATTCCCATGGTCCATACCAACTGACCACCGCCAAAAAACATGCATGCCAAGGGTGCCCACAAATCTCACTTCGAGCTCAAGCAAAGCCCTCTCCAAATCGGCTGGGGAGTATGGAGGGTTAAGAAGTTTGAGGGAAAGTATAGGAGAAATAAAATATTATAAGCCCTATACAAATAGGCATTATTTTATTAAGTCCTATTATATTATTTAATAGGCATGAAGGAATGTTTGTAAGACCTATTTTTTTATAGGCATAATATTGTGGAGCTTAAGACCTATATTCATCATAGGCATAGTTGTATATAAGGTATGTATAGGTTTTTAAATATATAAGACCTATTTATATAGGCCATATGTAAAAATGAAGCTCCACTCTCTCTCTCTACAAAGTTGTACTCCGAGCCTGAGACATGGTGAACAACTGGTGAAGTTCGAACATGAGCGCGGTGATTTTTATTGGAGATATATTGGAAAGATAAGACCTATATTAAATAGGCAATTTCATCACGTCTTCATTGATGACCTATTATTATTATCGACAAAATGGAGATAAGGCTTATTAAGCCACAACTTCAAGGTACGGAATGTCTAGAACACCGTTTAGGGAGCCAAACGGCATTGTATTATCATCTGGAAGACCGATCGGGGAGCTACAAGGCATTCTACCAAGAAGGAGAATGCCTAGCATCGTGCAACAGAGGTGTAGAGGTATTCACAGATAGAATACAAGATCGAATCTACCAAGATAACTACTTAGTATAAGGATTCATGTTCTTATGTATTCAGTATTATCATGCTAGATTGTATTATTTGTTATAGTCAATAAAGTTAATAACATATCGGTTCTATTAATGAACTTGAAGACATAGGCATTCTTCCGAACTTCGTTATCAACCTGTTTTGCAGTATGATTATATTCTTGCATTGATTTTAATGGGGTGATTTCGGAAAATAATTTAATTCCTATAGGGGTCCGATCGAGGTAGTTAAAAACCTTGATTATTTTTTGATCAAGTTGGTATCAGAGCATGTGATTGCACTTGAAAACCTGCTATTCTCTGAGCAAGTTTATCAGTGCAGACTGAGTTGACAGTGATGGCATCGAGCTTGTACTTATGGATTCCAAATTGATGGGATAAACTGAGGGACAGGTTTATCATCCTCAGTAATTCTCTCACATTTATATTTGGATTATTCCATTATGACTCATGTGTAGATGATAGATAGTTTGACGATCCACATAATACATTAGTCAAGACCCAATTTTGGGAAATGTTTGTACTTTGTTATAGTTGCATTAGTAAGACCCCTTAGAGGGAAATTATTTTGGTAAATTGCTAATACCAGGAGATGTAGTATGTTTTGGCCCTTGTTGAGTTATTTGTCCAACAGGGAAGAGACATATGAGGTCAAACCACGATTGTGATGCAGTGGGGAAGACCAAGTACATAAGCCACCAAGTAGGAGAAATTTTCGCAACAGGTTTATCATGTGAAATTATTTTCCTATAAAATTGGTAGCTAAGATTATTGTACCAAGTCTCCAAAAATGGAGCATTTTTACAACTAATTTGCATGATGTATTATGATATAATTTCCTTACACTTGTATTTGAAAGTTGTATAAAGATCCTTTTAAGGGCACATATCTCCTAATAAAATGTTTGAGTGACCATTACAGCTGGATACTAATTGTAACTTTCGTGCTCAGTTTGCCATGGTTAGTCGTGCCTTCCCGCGGGCATAATTTTGATTATTTGAAGACTATCGCCATTTATTTTAGACTTCAACATCCCATGCAAATTAACAGTAAATACAAAAAAAAACAAAATTTTAAAAACCAACTAGCATTGATACCGTATCATTTAAAACTCGTGAGTATTTTGAATTTCATATTCTCATAACACATTGGTGCTTTTCATGAAAGCAAATTATGTTTTTATATTCTATCAGGACGTCATTGCTAAAGTTTAAAAACTAGCAATCGCATGTGTACATTGCAATGTGAACGCCGAACGGTATATGTTATTTGATTCAGAGGGATAGTTATTTCTTTTGTAGTTGATGTTGATAATAGGTGTGATTGATTTTGTAAGTGCAGGATTATAAATGAAGCATTACATTTAAAGGTTTTATTTCTACATTTTAAAATTGTTACAAATTCGTTCATATACATTTGCATATCCTATATCACGAGTGGTTTTAGGGAGTAGGTTGTTTGAACTTAACATGAATACATGAAGACTTCCATAAATGTGTAGATTTTCTATCATGAGTGGTAGTGTTTTTTGGGAACCGTACATATGTAGATGAAGCCTACAATTTGTTTGTACAAATGGAGGAATTTGGTCCTTTTCCGGACGAATTGACATTTAATGCAATTATTGATGAAATGTGCAAAGACAACAGAATGGACATGGCTCAAGATTGTTTTCATATCATGTCCGGAAAGGGAGAAGGAGAAATCTTTGACAGTCCTTATGTAGGTGCAAACAGAGACCTAATGAGGCCTAATTTCTTACAAGATTTGCATTTTTATGGGTTTTCAAGAAGGGTGAAGGCCAAGGATGTCATTGTCTTGCTTTAAGATTGGGGTCTGAATATCCTCTTAATACAACCACAATAGATGTGTTGTCAGAAAAAAGATCACAAAAGCCAGTAGAAAGTAAGATGTTTCACTAAATCTAATAACATACACTGAAAATTCCCTTTGATTGTTTGCCACTATTGGAAGCTTGTTTCATTTGAAATAACAAACTTGCTAGAATCCCTTTGGTGATACTTGCAAGTCCTCAACATCCACTAAAGTGTAGACTTCTACGTGGTTTTGTTACTGCAATATTATACATAGTTTACAGGTCATATTAAGTATCATATCCAACTCTCAGTGGCATGCTTAATTATGGATAGTATTAAGCATTATACCTGAGTTCTAGTGACATGCTTAATTATGAGTAGTATTAAGCATTATACCTGAGCTGCAGTGACATGTTCCATGAGAGCTCTAACAACAAGGGTGTTGTATTGTCTATATCTGCCCACTGGGTATGTATCACCAATGGTGATATTGGGTACAAAATATGTAAGGTCATCAACTTATAATACAAGGAATGGTGCACTATGACTGTCATGAGTATATTAAAATGAAAGCATCTACTTATAGAAGTGTAGAAATCACCCAACAACAATTATATGCTCATTATGTATTACTTATAGTTATCACAACTTTCTATCTATGCTCCGAGGTTTTACATCTCATTCTGCACAAGAGAAAAGAAACACAATGAAAATTTATGATCTTAATCCTTGCACCATTGGCTGGAATGATTTATGGACATGGCTCTTCACATGTATGATGACATAATGAGAATCAAAGAAAACATAAATGAGAAATATATAATTGGCTATGGTGTTACAAGCACTATTTATAAATGTGTTAAAACCTAGCTGGAAACAGTTGGAAGCATCAAGCATTGGAATCTTGTGAGTCTGCATGGAGATTCAATATTCCTCTTCCCTACTCTTCCCCTAGCTAATAAATGTTTTGAAGTCCTTGAATACTAACATTATGACCCGCAAGACAGAGCTTTAATCGGTAATTTTGAGAATACAAAATTTGGTACTTTCTTTTATTCTTTTGGTGTTTTTCAAACAAATTATTTAGAGGCCAATTTTCATAGGGTTGTGAGATGTTCAATGCAAATGATTTTATGTGGGATTTTATTTTAATTCATTTCAGGCTTTCATGAGTGGTCATTAACTTAAAACTTAATTAACAAATTTCCTTTATGTACTTTAGGTATTGATTGAAGGCAAAGAAGCTCACTTAGCACACAAGCAACTCTGAGTGTTTGTCAGTAGGGGAGAAAGGGTGATAGTAATCCAAAGTGTTGGTTTATTTACCCTATATCCTCCTTCCCTTCTAACATATGATATTGTTGGGTGTCTTGAGAAGTTGCTATGAGTTTCACTATTTTTTTTCTCAAGCCAAGCTCATCAGTACTGGACAGTAATTCTGTAAATGATTTTGTTCTTTTTTTGGTAGCATCCTTTTGTTTTACTTGTCTTTTTGGGTAAGGCAGCTTCCTACTGGAATGGAATCCTAGAGGATAGGATGACACTCTATCAAACTCATTAGTGAACGGCCGTATTGACCTATCTTAACTTTATCTTGAAATAATTTTTGGTTCTCAATTTCATTCTATTATTTGTTCAATCATTGTTGATTTTATGGGAACCATTGGGTACCTTTTTTCCATTCCATGTGTCTTTACTCCAACTCTCGCATATCTAAATTGATGCATTTCAAAGGTAGTTCCACCTTTAGTTCAGCACTAATGGAAGTTCAGAATGTGATATCTTAAGGAATTGTTCTTTTGGAAATTGAGTTGTTCTGAATCAACATAGGTCTAATGCATTTTGCGCTTGGTTATGTAGTACTATGCAAGCATGGGTTTGAGAATATGCCTTGTAATACAATCACAGGATCCCACTGCAGAATTCTTGCTTGGTCGGAAGATAAGGAACACTTCTCCTGTAGGGAAAGATACCTTCACGATGTTTGGTTAGAATCCGCCAAGGTAGTCATTGAGTCTTTTTTTAATTTCCTGATTTATGTAAGAAGCCATTTACAGTTTAATTAAGAGAAAAATATTATTGCTTAGAAGTGATTCTAACTTTTCCATATTTATATGCAAATGGTTGTAGATGCTTCTTGAACCTCTTTCTCAATTAAAGAAGGCTGATAGCAGGATTAATCTGACCTAAGGAGTTCTTGGCGAGGTGGGTAGAGGATATTTTTCATTTTCCCTGCTAGAAAACATAAGACACCATTCTCTCTTGCTTTCTATAAACAAGTATAGGGATCAGAGAGGGAAAGGCATAACATCGGTCAAATTGCACTCCATGAAGATGCCTATTTTTTTCTTTAAAGTTATTATCTTATGACATCATGTTTAATCAACTGTAATAAGCTTGAACTTTAATGTAAGAGCATCTCCTCTTGGACCATCTTCATTGCAAATTAGATTGTGGGTGAGGAGCTTGGCGTCCTTCCAGGGATGGATTCAGTTTTAGCAATAGGAGCATTGGCAAAATTGATACAATTAGTAGGAGGAACTGGAAGCACCAAGGAACCGGAAAGGAAATTTGATGTGATTGTATATGATGGAATAAACAGTGAAGAAACCTTGTGGATTGTTTGCGCTTTTTAAATGAAGTGACTCATCTATATTTCTACACATACAAAATCAATCACCCATAGTTTAAACGAACACAACTACAAAAGTAAAAACTATCCCTATAATACATAACATATACTATTTTTTGTTTACAAAATACCTCAAAGAAATGTGGTCTCATGGAATGTTATGATTGTAAGATATGCACAAAATAGCTCTAACAACGATGCACTCAAACTCATTGACGTAATAAAGAAAATTGGAATGTACCATAACCATTTCAGATTTTTTAATATATAATTGCATATTCTGTCTCATTTTAGTTTCATGGAGAGATAATATGTTAAAGCACTAAGTCATTCTTTCAATCTACTTTGACAACAACACTTCACATCCACTACATTCTTGAGAGTGATTATTAGCAAACTTAAATGTCTCACATGAATTTGTATTCAAAAATTACACAACTAAGTGTTATCTAACATCCCTTCTAATGTATTTGTAAATTTAATAACATATACCATTCCACGTTCACATTGCATTGTACACATGGAATTACTAGTATTATTGATTACCATAAAATAAAAGCTGGACAACTTATATTTATATTAATATAATGGGCAATTCCAATAGTAAAATACAGGTACTACCATTTCGAAGATAAAATATATGACAACTACATATTGATCTTCATTTAAATACTGACTTTCTTCCTTAAATATATTGTAGCAAACTATATATTTAAACATTACCACACTTACACTGTAGGGTGGGAGGCGGGACGCCGTCCTACCTACATACACAATGAGTATGTTCCCAAAGACGTTTATAAGTATTTACATTGCACAAACAGTATCTTGTCTGGAGGATAAGGTTGGACTCAGATCTCCTTCGTACACATCAAATAAACTCAATCCACAACTACCAAAATCCTTTTCCTGCAACTCTTCATACACACATGGTGCAGAGTTACACTCATAATCTTTGAAACGCCACAGCCCACACCCCAAAAGCTCTGGAAAAAATGACTTAGAAAAAGCAGAATGAGGAGGCGAATATATCACAGACGGGCTCAGTAGGATGCCCAACTCATTACTCGACGCACTCACGAAGTAATTCAAGTAATTTGTAAACTCCTTGACGTCGCAGGATCGAATCTCACCATCCGCTGATACTGTGTCTTCCCGAGACCCTGAGTAACACCGTCACAGAAATGAGGAGGGCCTTCCATAGTCGCATACCCAAATGCTCAAGACTGACTTGTCTGCGTTGGAGGCTCATTGTATTTGGGATGCAGAGACTCCATTCTTGTTGCTCTACATTAGCTCCTGAATTCTCAGTTATTTTCCTACGAAATAAACTAATTTCTGTCATGTGCACGTCAATGTTGGAGGCAATATTTGTTGCAGTCTTCTACCGGGGCTAGAAATATTTAATGGTTCACATCCATATCTCTCGTCCACCACAAAACGCCAAGATTCGAAAGCATGTCAAGGATTCGATATTGAAAGCAGGTCATACATGGAATTTCGCTAATTTTACAATGCACCATTCGATTCAAAATAGCTAAAAACAATTGCCGTATTGCGAGTTTTTGAAGGCATGCAGGAAGCAAATTCAAGTACGTGTGTTCGAGGAGGAAGGCCATGGCCATGAAAATGGAGGAAGCCCTCCGCTGCATCTGTGACTTCATCAAAATGAAAATATAGTAATCACACATAACCATACGGCCAGACGGCCGTCAAACCGTCATATTTAACACCGTCACAGAAACGTCCGCAAAGGCCTTTCCCATAGGAGGAACGCCTTCAGCGTAATAATCTCAAAAATCTATGCACAAAATTAAATATCCAGAGAGAAAATAGTTAACTGATTTATTCGTTGAGTTTATACCACCCAAGGCGTCGCATGCTTCAGCGCAGATTCCAGAATCTTGCATGTTATTTCTGAGGATTTGATAACTTAAAAATCAGCACAGAAGTTATTATGGGAATATTTATTTCTATTTTAGGCCATTTAAATTTAGTTGAATCATTTCGAATGCCTTTAATCTATCAACACATTAACTCGGGCTTATCCAAACTATAGCTCATGATTAATTGCATGTGATGACGCTCCTAATTTTTAGCGTGTTTGTTTCTTAATTTTTTGCATGTAATGACGTTGGCGTATTTGATGCATGACCTGCTTGGAATTCGTCTAGAATATCCAAATTTATGCATGATTTGATTGTTGCTTGAGAATACGAAGGTGTTGTGTATATGTTTTCATTTTTTCATTACGTTCAACAGTATATTTTTCTTAACAGATGATCCATGCTGATTGCTACTATCAGATAATTATAACAGGTTAATTGCAGGCCTCAACATTTCATGTATAGAAGAAATATTTTTAGATTTCCGATCTTGAACAACAGCTACAATTTTCTGATAAACTTTAGTCATCTCAGATTTCCTCAGCCAACTTTCATTAACATCTAATTCTTCCTTTTAGAATGTTAGCGGTATCCCTATTTTATTTTCTACACAGCAGTGTTAGTATGATGGAGGTTTTTGTGTTTTCAATTTTAATTTTTTTATTTTAAATTTCTAAAATCTAATTGTAAAAAATTAAATCCTAAAAATATTTTTAATTATATATTTCTTTTCTAACAAAGTTGATGAGAAAAATCGCATCAATTTTACTTCAATTCTTTGTAAAATATTTTTGTAACTTTCTATTTGGAATGAACATTCCTGGATTTACTAAGATATCCCTTCCCTTAAATTGACATCAAACAAAATTTGAAACAAAAGAATTATATTTATAAGAGTACTTACTACAAAAAATCACACACACAACTGAAATTTAAAATCACTCTCACTTTTGCATGAAAGTAAATCATAAAATATATTTTCACTCATGTAGGGTAGGAAATTCTAAAATTAGATTCACATTTGTCTGAAAGAAAATCACTCTTTGCTTAAAAATAAATCACTCTTATAGAAAAGGAAATCAATCAAATTTAAATCTATATTAGTGATGCACCAAAATTAGCAAGAATTTGACAAGGCTATAACTTTAACTCCGGGTGTCCGTTTGAGTCCTTTTTTTTTAAACCACATGTTTTGATGAGACAAACACACTACTCAAATTGCCCTGTTGATTGGAGCAAGTTTTGGTACATTTTCAGGACTTGAATCCGCCATCTTGAGGCCGAAAATTAGGATTTAAGTTGTAGTTCGATTTTTTCCTATTTTTGGGCATTAATTAATTTTAGTCTATTAGTTGCATTATGTATTAGAAAGTTGGAAATTCCTCTAATTTAGGAATGTAGAAGATATGTGGCAATTTCTGTGCCCGTACGAATAAGCATGCGAACTTACTAAGAATAACAGGTTCTAGCAAACTGCTAAAAATAGTAATTTCCACCACCTAGAGTAGATTTAATCAAAGTTAGTTAGAGTTTGCTTGGCAACTTGAGTTGGGAGATGTTTTCCTATTCAGGAAATATTGTAATTCCTTATTCAATAACGAAGAAGGAGATCTATTTTCTTTTGGAGTTGATATTATTTGCAATATATCAAGTTTGTTTAGAATTTGGCTACATTATATGGTATCAGAGTTGGTTTGAGTCTTTAAAAAAAATGGCAGGAAGAGGAAGAGGAAGAGGAGGCGGTATTTCTCAGATGAATAGAAATATGCAAGATCTACATAGGCAAGTTGTTGCGCTTGCTACAATGATAACCCAGAGAGGAAATGAAGGTGGAGATGACACAAATGAAGAAGAAGTTTGTGAAGAGGAGGAAATGCAAGCACTGCCATTAGCTTTTGAAGAAAATTCTTCGAGCATTAGAAGAAAAAAATGATGGGATAAGATTTTATGTTTCAGAGTATGGTGGTAGTCTAAAACCAGAGGAGTTGATAGACTGGTTGACTAGCATGGGGAAATTTTTTGAGTGGAAGACTATGTCAGAAGAAAAGAAGGTAAAATTTGCATGCACGAAATTGAAAGGTCGTGCTATGTTATGGTGGGATCACTTACAGAAAGAGCGGTCAAGAAAGGGGAAAGAAAGAATTAGGACATGGAGTAAGATGGAGAAGAAATTGATTATCTCCCTGTGTATTATGCACAAACCCTTTACATGAGGTTTCAGAATCTTAGATATAACTTACAAATAGTGCAAGAATACACGAATAAGTTCTACAAGTTGTCCATTCGTGTAGAGCATGAAGAAATTGAGGAACAAATGGCTGCAAGGTATGTAAATGGATTAAAATTTTCTATTCAAGATGAGATAAGTATGCATAGGATTAAGAGCATGGAGGATGCCTATCAATTAGCCTTAAAGGCCGAGGAAAAACAAAATCGTCAAAGTTTTAGGAGATCACCTAGAATGAATAGGGGGGCCTCATCTTCCTTTTGTGGACAAGCTAGTTTTAGCCAAGGTATGGGAGGATCATCTCGTGGATCGGAAAAGCAAGAAGATACGAGACAATATTTCTAGAATCAACAAAGAGGTAGAGGAATTTCTAGGGGCAGGGGATATGCTGGCGATAGGGGTGGGAGGCTCCACGAAGACCATTTTTTTGTTACAGATGTGGTGAAGAGGGGCATCAGGATTTTGAATGCCCGCATTCTTATACACATGACAAGAGGCAAGGAGATGCTCCAAGAGTAAATCTTGTTGAAGTTAAACAAGTAGAAGATGAACGGGACCTAGAAATTCCACCAGATGTTGGAGAAAATCTGATGATTAAGAGGATGATGATTGCTCCAAGAAAGGATATCAAGGGGGATGAATGGTTGTGTACAAATATTTTCAGAACAAGATGCACTTCAGGAGGAAAGGTATGTAATGTTATTATTGATGGTGGTAGTTGTGAGAACATGGTTTCAAATGAGATGGTTGAGAAATTGGGTCTACATTGTGAGAAGAATCCTAACCCTTACCGTATTGCATGGTTTAAGAAGGGTAATGAAGTTACTATTGATAAGAGATGTTTAATAATTTTTTCTATTGGGAACAATTACAAGGATGAGATTTGGTGTGATGTTATTCCTATGGATGCATGTCATATGTTGCTAGGAAGACCATGGCAATTTGATAGAAAAGTTATTCATGACGGGGGAAAGAATACTTATACTTTCTAGAAGGATGACACAAAAATAGTTTTGCTACCTCTTAAGGAAGAGGGGAAGGCTGAAAATATGCTTTCTACAAAGGAATTTGTGAAGGAGGCAAAGGCAACTGGTTTTTGTTATGCACTAGTCACAAATAAGGATGAACCTACAAGTGCACAAATACTAATAGAAACAATAGAATTAATAGAAGAATTTTTTTATGTTATTCCTAATGAGCTACCAAACGGATTACCACCCAAAAGAGATATTAAACACCATATTGATTTGATTCCATGGTCTTCACTCCCAAATCAAGTGGCTTATAGGATGAGCCCGACATTGCATGCAGAGTTGAATAGGCAAGTGGAAAAGCTCGTGAGAAAGGGGGTCGTAAGGGAGAGCATGAGTCTGTGTGCAACCCCAGCTTTATTAACACCAAAGAAGGATGGAACATGGAGAATGTGCACAGATAGCAGATAAATCAATAAAATTACAATCAAGTATAGGTTCCCAATACCTCACCTTGATGATATGATGGATGTGCTTGTTGGATCTAGGTATTTCACCAAGATTGATCTTCTAAGTAATTACCATCATATTCAGATCAGAGAAGGAGGCGAGTGGAAAACAAAATTCAAGACATGAAATGGATTATATGAGTGGTTGGTGATGCCATTCGGGTTATCCAATGCATCTAGTACTTTTATGAGATTGATGAACACCGTGTTACAGGAGTATAATAGTAAGTTTGTTGTGGTTTATTTTGATGATATCTTGATCTTTAGTAAAACTAAGGAAGAACATTTGAGGCATCTAAGGGTGATATTTGAAGTGTTAAGGAAAGAGAAACTCTATGCAAATATGAAGAAGTGCACATTTATGCAAGAGAGTTTTTTATTCTTGGGATTTATTATTTCAGTAGATGGGGTACAGGTGGACTCAAAAAAGATAAAGGTAATTATTGAATGGCCTACTCCACAGAGTATAACAGAGGTAAGAAGCTTTCATGGTCTAGAAATTTTATTAAAAAATTCAGCAGTATTGTAGCATCTATAACAGATTGGACAAAAGGAAGGGAGTTTTTGTAGACAAAGGCAGCTGAGGATAGTTTTCAATTCTTTAAGAAGAAGGTGACAAAGGTACCCATTTTGGCACTACCATATTTTGACAAAGTGTTTGAGGTTGATTGTGTTGCCTCACATGTGGGTATGGTGTTGTTCTAAGTCAAGGTGGAAAGCCAGTAGCTTTCTTTAGTGAAAAACTGAATGAGGTAAGAAAGAACTACTCTACTTATGATGTGGAATTTTATGAAATTGTACAAGCATTAAGGCATTTGAGGCATTACTTAGTGTCTAAGGAGTTTGTGTTATTTACAGACCACATATCCCTGAAGTATGTGAGTAGACAAAAGAAGTTAAATAGTGGGCATGCAAAGTGGGTATCATTTTTGCAAGGTTATAGTTTTTCTCTAAAACATAAATCAGGAAATAGAATCAAGTTGCAGATGCATTGAGTAGGCGTGTGACTTTGTTTACCACTATGGAAAATGAGGTGGTGGGTTTTGAAGCAATAAAGGGTTTGTATTCTTCTTATTCTGATTTCAAGGATATTGTTGAAAGGTTAATTCGTCCATTGTCAGACAATGCAGGAGATGTCCTGGATGAGTGCATTTTACAGGATGGCTACCTATTCAAGGGACACCAACTATGTATTCCAGTTGGGTCTATGAGAGAGAATATAGTGAAAGAGTTGCATAGCGGAGGATTAGCTGGGCATTTTGGTAAAGATAAGACGATAGCCTTGGTAGTAGAGAAATACTATTGGCCAAAGCTGAAAAGAGATGTGGTAAGATATGTGGAGAGGTGTTGAATTTGTCAAGTCTCGAAAGGCCATGCACATAATACATGGTCGTATATGCCGTTGCCTGTTCCTAAAGGGTCGTGGACAGATCTGAGTATGGATTTTGTTTTGGGATTACCAAAAACACAACAAGGTAATGACTCAATTTTTGTGGTTTTTGATAGGTTTTATAATATGGTTCATTTTATTGTCTGCAAGAAAACAAGTGATGCGACAAGCATAACAGATTTGTTTTTCAGAGAATTTGTTCATTTGCATGGTGTTCCAAAAACCATTACTTTAGATAGGGGCACAAGGTTCTTAAGTCACTTCTGACAGAATTTATGGAAGAAATTGGGAACTCAACTACAGTTCAACAGTGCCTATCATCCTCAGACTGATGGGAAAACAGAGGTGGTGAATCGTAGTTTGAGAAACCTGTTAAGGTGCATCATTGGGGAAAATCTGAAACAATGGGACTTAGCATTACCACAATCTGAGTTTGCATATAACAGTTCCATAAATAGATCCACAAGAAAGTCTCCATTTTCAAATGTGTATGGGAGTAATCCAAATGGGGTGTTATATTTGGTACAGCTACCAGTTGATGGTAGAGTCAATAATGATGCAGAAGCATTTGTTGAACATATACAATAATTGCAAGAAGAAGCATGGAAGAAGCTGTAGAATAGTAATGATAACTATAAGGAAATAGCATATGTGCACAAATGGAGAAAGGTATTTAAAGTTGGTGAGTTGGTTATGATATATCTATGGAAGAAAAGGTTTCCAAAAGGAACCTATAACAAGCTAAAGTACAAGAAGATTGGTCCCTACAAAATCATGAAAAAAAATAAATGATAATGCTTATGAGGTAGAATTGCTAGGGAATTTTGATATTTCTCTAGTGTTTAATGTTTCAAATTTGTATTCTTTTCATGGGGATGGTGCAAAAGGGGATGTTATTGATGAAGTAGTAGATTGGAGGCAACAGGTTCTGGTGTAGAAGAAAGAAGAAGTGGATCAGATTCTAGATAAGAAAACAATGAACACACGACATGGGAAATACAACAAATATTTGGTCCATTGGAAAGGACTGGAACTAGAGGAAAATACTTGGGTCACAGAGTGGGAGATTAATAAGTTGGATGTAGATAAATGGAAGGAGTTTGAAGAAAAAAACTTGCAGGAGCTGCGTTTTTTTCAAGCAAGGGAGAATGATGTGCCAAAATTAGCAGGAACTTGACAAGGTCATAACTTGAGCACTGGGTGTTCGTTTGAGTCATTTTTTTTTAAACCACATGTTTCGATAAGAAGAATGCACCATTTAACCCACCCTACTAGTTGGAGAAAATTTTGGCACATTTTTGGGCCCTAAATCCGTCATCTTGAGGCTGAAAAATTAGGATTTAAGTTGTAGTTAGGTTTTTTCCTATTTTTGGGCATTAGTTAATTTTAGTCTATTAGTTGCATTATGTGTTAGAAAGTTAGAAATTCCTCTAATTTTTGAATGTAGAAGATGCATGGAAATTTATGTGCCCGTACGAATAAACATGCGACCTTACTAAGAATAGCATGTTCTAGTAAACTGCTAAAAATAGTAATTTCCGCCACCTAGAGTAGATTTAGTCAAAGTTAGTTATAATTTGCTTGGCAACTCAAGTTGGGAGTTGTTTTCCTATTTAGGAAACATTGTAATTCATTATTCAATAACAAATAAGGAGATCTATTTTCTTTTGGAGTTCATATTATTTGCAGTATATCAAATTTGTTTAGAATTTGGCTACAATAACTAGTTACTCTTACAAGATTTCCATTCCAATTCGCATGAGGTAATACATGTTGTCACCAAATACTTCCTTTTGAAGTGAAAATCCTACAATAATTCTCTTATAGCTAATTTCGAACAAAGTGAGACAAAATAAAATCCCTACCAGGTATTATAGTTTTAATTACAAAAAAGAAGTTATAACTTTTTTCTTTGAAATGAAAATATATGAAATATCAACAATTTTGAAAGATAATCCCCGAATACCACCATGGCCCCTAGCAATGGTTCCAAAATGATGAGTTTCATTGTTCTCATCATTTATGTTTTTTCAATCCAAGGCCGATGTCGGAAGGCAATATGGAATAGGGGGAAGAAACCTTTCGTTGACATCTCCTTCTAAATTCACACACATTGAAGAAAAATAAATCACACCTACATAATTGAAAGAATAACACATTATTAATCTAAACATACACAAACATATTTGTCGTATTTTTTGGAATGAGTGGGCCTTTTCTCACTCCTTAGAAGAGGACTTTAACTAAAAATAACGAACAAAACTAAATGCTACGAATGTCAGCTTTTGATAAATCAAAAGAATGGAGAAGTTGCATATTTTTACGTGGAAGGTTGCATTTATAATTTCATGCTTCTAGCCAACACTTTATTTAGATACCAACAAAATATCACAACTAATATTTTATCCTATCCCAATCATACATAGCTTCAATCTTCACAAAATATGGAAAGAGCTATATTGTTAGAATGAAAATCTTATGTTACTAAAATAGAAGCTTATGGAAAGATTTTCTCACAAATTTTCTCCCTTTCATTTGATGAAAATAATATAAAGATAATCCGGATATTTTGATTCTCCCTTAATTTGTTGTTAAAAAAAGTATTGGTTTTCCCTTTTTCCTCCAACATCTCAAGCAACAAAAACATTCATAGCATTAGGAGAATGCCAAAAATATCTTACTATTTATGGAAATGTTTATCTTTAGAAATACTATAAATAGATGTCATAGAAATAATTTCCAAAGAGAAATGGTAATGCATTGTTGACCATCTCCGGAGCTAGACAAACGATATCATGAGCTACTATTATAATCATCAGAGATATGGTAACACGTTTTGAAATGAAGATCTTCATGGAGCTGTCGTAAAAATAACTGATCTCTGGAGCTATTATGAAGGGTAGTCAGAGTACCTCCGGAGTTGTTGTAAAGGTCTTCTAACATTGTTTGTAGTATGGGAATGATGTCTCTGGTGTTGTTGTATTAAAATAAATCATCTTTGGCTGAAATTTTCTGGTGCAACTCCAACACTCTGTCTGTGTAGACTATCGGCGCTTTTGTTGGTGGACTAAGGCGCCAGAGTATCTCCTACGACTTTGGCGCTCTGATGAACTCCAGCACTTAGTTGTAAAAGGGGCCCAAATACTTTTGGAGCTCTAATATGAAGATTTCTATATGCTGTTCTTGAGGTGACTACTTCAGTGTTTCAAGTATCCATTATTTTCTACATTCATAGCTTATTATAGGACTGCAAATGCACAATTTCTCATCTTTTTCCCAAGAATCATCAGTCATAGTTAACAAAGTAGATAGCATCATGATTTCTAAAGAAATAACCAGGATATATACTTACTATTTCATTCTAAATAGACCATAAGTTCAAAAAATACATTTAGATCCACAATTTAAACAAAGAAATGAATGTTAAATCTTGTATAGAATGGGTCATTTCTGGGACTCGTCGATAACATTAGTACAAATGTCTTAAATACATTTATTTGAAAAATGTTGATAGATATCAATCTCAAGGTTCTTATATTTGGATTTTATACATACCACGTTGATTAAAAATTTATTTCATATATAAAGATATTAAGCTACTTATACAAAATATAAAATATGTATATATTTAAAAAATCTCCTTAAAAGCGTAAAAGTTTTAATTTACCTATCAAAGTCAAAAATGAAATAAAATTAATTGAGGATTAAATAGATGTCAAATTTAATGTACAAATTAAAAATTACACCATTAGATTCCACCCCTTTCTACCATTGTAGAATGTCTATCGGCTTAACTATTCGCATAAAAATACAAGAATACTTAAAACCCAAATCATATTCCATCTTCAAATTCTCTCCCTAGTCTTGATCCACATGTGTTAATTGATAACATGAGGCAAAAATTTATGGCTTCATAAAAATGCCAAAGTCAAGTATTTAGTTCCTTTGTCACTCCGATAAAAAATTCTCCCAAATAGGGTCTCTAAATCCAGGCTATCTCAAGTATCCCATTGTCCCAAGCTCAAATTCAAGTATCCCATCGTCCCAAGCTAAAATTCAAGTATAATATTCTCCTTTTACAAAATTACTAGTGTGGTTGGATGAAAATGTGAAACAAATAAAGAGGACTATCATGCTTGTTACTACGGATTACAAAGTCACTCCTATGATGATCACAAAATCTAAGAATAAATCTAAAGCAATCTCATCAATGATGACAAATGCTCAAGGAAATACGTGATGAAATAGATACACGCTTGTTTAAAAAATATAAAGATGAGATGTTCATGAGATATTATCAATTATCAAATTTTTCTCTTGGTAAGTCCAGTCTAGAAGGTGAACATGAAGAGATGAAGAATCTAGTGAAATCGATGTTCAAAAGAATGGGAAAAGATAAGGAAACAAATGTTGAGTTGAGAGTAAGCATTTTTCATATGACTACATATATCAAACATCTAATCAACATATGAATCATCTCTCAAGGAAATTCGACAAAGCTACTAACACATAGTTAGAGGGCATGTTGGTTCAGGGTCTAAAACTAATTAATCAATGGAATTGAATTCTCAAGGGGTCAAGGATGGCTATATGGGATAGTATTCACTCAGGAAACCTACCCCCTCTTGAGAATATAACTTATAGCTTATATCTCATAGCTCAAAACTAGGGGAAGGAGCGCGAGGATGTCATTGGCACTCGCCTATTTATAGATCCAAGAGGAGGATCTGACAACATATATTAGATTCTTTTTGGACCCAATGTTATGGTATGGTCGATAGAGTAGGTATGTCACAACTATTGCTCCCCCCAATAAGGAAATAGGTAAGTCAATGGGTAATAATATAGGTTGATACATAAAAAATTTCAACTTGACTAGTCATGATGATATAATCTAGTAGGCGGCCATCGAGGCCGATAGTAGATAGTAGTCTCTAGGAGATTATTCGATGGAGGGAGGATTGACTTAACTATATAAAGAGTTAGTTCCGGTCTAGGTGTATCGATTAATCTCTATCTAGACACTTGAGCCCCATATAGAACTATAGATTCAATCCTCAAGCTTGTCTCAGCATGGATGGGAGGGATAAGTGGGTTTCCTCCCCCATACTTTGACTGCTGAGGAATCCATGCAACACCAGTTGCAAGAGATGGAAAATAATTTTGAAGCGACCGAGATGGAGCTAATAGAGCTGAAAGTGAGGTGAAAACAATTCAAGGAGCACCCCATGATTCTCACTAACATATTATCCCACAATATAGAGCCCAAAGAGCACTTAGAAATCTAGGTGAAGAAAAATGTTGTAAAGGGAAAATCTAGAATAAATATTGTTGCATAAGGAACAAGAAAATGGTGATGTGGAAGAATCCTAAGTTGAATGAAAGAGTAACTTCATTGGAGACAGAAGTGAAAACTCTTCAAGAGAAGGCAATGTTTGCATACTTGTTTTTTTGAGATTTTGTGTCATCTGCACATATCAACACGAGGAATGAGACAGAAGGCGTTGAGATACATACTCTTGAGGCCATGTATTACACTTTTAAGGATGAGACATAAATGGAAAATATCCACACAAAGGCCAAGGATAGATGAAATAAGTTGGAAGTGCAATGACCTACATTGCCACACACATGTGAAATGTTGTAGTGAAAGTTAATGAATGGGGGATTTTTTGGGTGAGGTGCACAAGGTCCAATACATAGAACTTAAGCACATATAGAATGTAGAGGCAACATTGATACAATCACTAATCTTCTAGGTGATATGTCAGAGAAGATTCCACAAGTGTGAACCACTATCAAGTGCCCAAACACTTTCATGGATGAAATCCAAAAAAATGAGCCAATTTTTTTATCATCGACCAAGAAAGGTGACTTCCCCAATCATAGAAGGTAAATAGTATGGGGAGATATTGGTCCCCATTTTTGGCTAAGCTATAGATTGCAAACAAGGGAGAATTTTACGTGTGTGCATGCATAAGAGAGGGATTTTGACTAGGTAAAGGTTGTGTGAAAAAAGATTACATATAGGTATACATGCATAAGAGATGCATTTCACGAAGGAAAAGGTTTGAGCAAGAGATGATCAAGTACACACAGAATGGAAAGGTAAAGAAGTTGCACGTGACCTAAGTGCGTAGAAGACGTGTCAAAAGCTACCAATGAGCACACTATCTGAAATTGGGTTAGCATATATTACGGTTGAGCACATTTAATGCAAATCAAGGAGTGTGAGTCGTCAAGCACAAGTCATGACATGAGAATAGTGGTGCAAATGAGGAATTTTGGGCATGCATGCATGCAAATTATTTTTGTAACCTCATATATATGTGAGGCAGAAAATCTTAGTGTATATAAGATCACCTTTCATACTTTTTAAGTGTTTTGATTAAGTTCTATTTTATATATATGCTTCTTAATGTTTAGTTGAACAATAAATGAGCTTTGAGATTATACAATATTATGTCGAACTTTGTAAAAAATTGCCATTGTTAGAGCATGAGACCTATGATACACTTACATGTTACCACATATAAATTGCATTAATAAATGCAAATATTATTTTGATTCTAAATATTTTCTTCTATTGATTAGATTCATATGCATGATTGTAATGATAATGATTTAGAGGAGATTTAATTTCACATAAATCTTAGAGAAAACTCCAACGAACCTATTAATGAATGATGTATTTTGTTAGATTTGTTTTCAAACCTAGCAAGGTTTGGTAGTCCCTCTACACCTCAACTCAGCACTCAAGGGAACCTTGGGTGAAATGTGGACATAGTTATTGTAAGTGTTTAATTGTTATGGCTCGTGCATGGATTTCCTAAGTATACAGAAGCACTAGCAAAACCCCAACAAAAGGCAAACTTCTTTAGCATGTTGATTACAATAAATCCTATTTACTATTTCATAAGATTTGTTCATATATATTTTTATCAACTCAATTTTACTATTTTTTTGGATTGAATGGTTAGAATCATGAGCTAACATGATCTCGTCTAATTTATATCTTCCTATCACAAAAAATATTTGTTCTTATTTGATGATCTTGTTTAATACTTTTTATCTATTGGAAAAAAATTTGCTAAAGTCTTGTAACTTGTATTACATAAAGAGATAGGTTTGAATGCATCAAAAAAATATGCATCCTCCTTTTTTTTATCAAAGATAAAGATCTTTTATTCCATTCTTTCATAGCTGAGTTTTTGCAAAACTATAATATGTCAAAATTTGTGAAAAATCCTTGCTTGATATGCATCTAAACATGAGGATTTTTATGTGCGTAGACTTGTTATTGATTTTACTACGCCATTTAGATCCACTTTTTGCATTAATATTTTATTATTATTTTTTAACATAATTTGTTGAAATATTTTTCAACAATTCATCTAAGTCCTTTTGTGTCTCCTCCAATTCCTTGACTGTCGTGGTTTTAAAGTATTGTCCATCTTCTTTTCTGGCTTACTTAATGTCTTCTATGATCTTTTATGAGTCTTTGTTTTTTTAGACTATTGTTTATAAATGAAAGAGTTTTGTATTTCAATCACCCTCAAACCATTTTACAATTTACACTTGATTTCCAAAATGTTTCTTCCACTTTCAATAGCTCCAACTTTTTCTCTTGTGCCATAAAAAATTACCAACTCCAATTCTATCCTAGACAATGTCCATGTAGACACTCAAATTTGGCAATTTACCCTTTGACATTGTTATTTGTGATTGTGCTCATTAACTAAGACAAATACCCACATCCTATCCACAGTCAATACATCTTGTTATTTCTTTCCTAACTTATTGATTCCCACACATTGATGTGTCAAAAAACTTTTTAGTTTAAATGCATAAGCTTGGTTCTTAAACTTTGATTTTTATTGTGCAAATTCCAAATTTCATTCACCACATCCCTATTCAAAACCATACAACTAGGTCATGATATGAAATTTGGTCTTGGTCGACATGTATGGTCTAGGCTTGACACATCATCCAACTCTTCTTTCGATGCAATAATATTTGTTAGGTATTTTTATCTTTCTAGGTAGGCCTTATCATGATAATTTATCTTTAGAACCCTATATAAGTTAGTTAATATCATCTCATTTACATACCTAGCAAGCATATAGTAAATCACTTGAAACAATCATTACAATACTTACAAAAGGCACTAAAGGCTCCCTAAATATTCCTAAAGTTGATCTACATCCATTAAGGCATCCACTACTATAGTTTTAAAGCACTCAACCAGGTTAAGGAGTCTATCATCCCTCACTTCCAAGCACACTAAGATATCTACTTCAAAGTCTTAGAAAAATCATAACCCTCTCAAGCATGCTCAAATTCGTTCAAGTTGCCAACTAGTTGCATTCATATAGATGTTATATGCTAGGTGGAGAACTATGTGTACTTTGAAGACTCTTTGGAGTAGTGTTGGCATACACGGTGTTCGGATTGCACTTCAACCCAAACACTAACCTTCTTGCAAGGTATTCTACCCATGGATAGGGTTTGAGTGCGATTTAGCTTATTACAGATTGTTTTGAGATTGTGCAACACTTAAAGTTTGACAGTGAAACACATTTCCAAACCATCGAAGGGTAGAGAAAGTTGCAGAACTCAAAATCAAGCAGGTCTAAGACCATGTAAAAAGTCTCGGATCGTATAATCATTCCTAGCAGACTTGTACGGTCCTAAACCAAGAGGTTTTCTAGTGACAGTCTCCATAACAAAGCATCTTCAATCTATGCACTTCTAGATTATCCATTCTGTGTATCCAAATCTCTCATGTACAGTAATGTGTAGCCAAATACATCTTCCTTCTTGTGTTTTGAATCTTATAGCATATTGTAATCATAAACTGTAATAACCAATACATTATTTTGATATTGTATATTTAATGTGTGAAGTTAATTAATCAAAATAGCTCCCAGTTTCAAACCTTACATCCCTTTTTGTAATGTTGTGCATTCCATAACATTATTTAAAAGATAATCAAATCTTTAAAATGGTGTGAAATTTAGTGAACTTGAATCTTGAATCAAACATTTTTGGCTCAACCCCTAACTGCCCTAGGGTTTCTTTTGTTATTTCATTATATGCTTCTTTAGGCCTTTTTCTCCTACTTTAGGGCATATTAATGGCTCCTTCTATTGGTTCCACCACATATTTCCTTGAGTTCCTTCAACTTCATCCCCCATGTAAGGATATCATTTATGAGGCCTTTCAAAATGTTCATATTCATCCTCGTACATTTGGTCATCATGTAAAATTTGTTCTCCAGACAATTTTCTCTTTTGATCAGGATAGTGATCCTCTAATCACTCCTCGTCAAGATGTTATTGATAACAAATCCCCCCTATTTGTGTAAGTCATGATACATACTACATTAATCAAGCATGTTCTTATGGATAATAAATCAAGTCTTAATGTTTGAATCATCGCTTTCCTTCATCATTTAGCTATTTCTATAAAAGATATATCCCCTTGTACTACACATAGAAATGGCCTAGCAAATGCACCTTGTTAAATACTCAGTCAAGTCACCTTACCCATTACTATCAATCCTAACACCCTCGATACTTTATGTTATGTTTTCCTGGATAAGCCTCATTACAATATTCTCCTAGGAAACCTTGGTTACATGCTACGAATATCACCCTTGTACCTACCAGTTTGTAGCTTTCTCGTCAAGGTTCTAATTATGTTTGCCCAGGGTATCTAGCCCACTTTTGATTTAGTGTCCCACCTCAACAGAAATTTATGAGCCTACCTTGTGTTTCCCACATTATGTTAAAACAATTACTTGAGTGAAATTTTTTGCCTCTCCCTCCACCACTTGAGGTTGATACGAGCAAGCCTCGTAGTAATATTTTTGATGCTAATGTTTATTGTGACTATCATCGATGCATTGGTCACCTCACTAATCAATGTATCAATCTTAAACATGTTACATAAGACCTTATTGATGCAAATGTCATTGAATGGGATGAGCCCTTAGAATCCTCTAAGCCTACTAATGATAATCCAAAGTTAAAAGTCTTCAATGATCCACTTCCCAATCATGAAACTGACAAATCTACTTCGGAAGTTCATAATGATTATCGTGTGGTACCACCCCCGCCTTCTTATGATCACCCATTAGATGTAATAATTGGCATTGTTGGCCCTACGTCACCTTCGACATTGGGTATGTAATGCCTCCATTTTAAAAATAATAATAATAATAAAATAAAAGGATGCAAATTAAAAGAAAGCCCGTGATATTCTGTAGGGCAGATTTAGGGCAAAATTGGGTCTTTGCCTCCATCATTTTTTTTTGTTTTGTGTGGGGAGAGGGATTTTTTCCGCCGCCACCACCATGGGAAGAAGCTACACGCCTGTTCTGTGCACCCACCAGGCATGAGGGAGGCCGTGTTCCTTCATTTTGGACGCAGGGTTTACTGTATTGCACAAACAGTAAAATGGCGGGCATGGGCGATTACGGCCGTGTACAAAAGACATGGGTTTCCTCAGGAGACAGTCACACTGTTTCACGTGCGTAACAAACTGACCTCCAACCTGATGAGTTTTTTTTTACCTGCATACGCCCAGCCTGTGTAAAAAACACGCCAGCATTCTCCCAAACCTGCGTGACTATTATCATAGCATAACAGACATAGGAGTTTGGTCAGATGTGGTTGTTTCAATGCAATTGTGGATGTGTTGCATTGTTTAACCAAATGAAACAACGAGACAGCTTCTCACGGGACAGGTCTTCAGCTAAGCATGGAGTGCGTGGGGGTTCCTTAGGAGACTACCGCACTGTTTCATTCGTGCGTCAAACTGGTCTCCAACCTGATCAATTTATATTACCAGCATACTTCCATCCTATACCAAAATATGAATCCCAATGCAGGGTTTGGACTTCCATGTGTTTTCCCCAGTCAACGCCAAAATAGGAATGTGGAAACAAGTATGGACACCCATTAAAACATAATGTAAATCTTTTTAGCAGTGAATGTGGGGAGAATATTGTAGGTCATGCACATGTGTTAGGGAAAGAGGTTTTAGCAGGTTATCTCCAGGAAACTCTAAATGTTTCTTTTTCATTATTGTGCAAGGGTGGAGGCACATACATGGCATGTGGACTCTATTTGACAAAATGCCTGAAAGATATGTGGCCTCTTGGACTGCAATGATAGCAGGTATGCAAAAAAAATAAAATGGGTCTGATAAAAGATGTTGAATTGTTTGATAGAATGCCTCAAAGAATGTTGTCTCATGGAATGCCATGATGGCAGCATATGCACAAAATGGATGTGAAGAAAAGGCATGTGATTTATTTGGCAAAATGCCTCAAAAGATGCGGTCTTCTGGAACATACCCTGACTATGTAAGCTTCATTTTTGTTTACTTAGCATTTAGCCAGGAAGGATTCAGTGCATGAGGGTTGTAAATACTTCATTGGCATGAGTGCCTCTTGTAGAATCATGCCGGAAATTAATCATTATGTTGTTGGTTTTGATGAGCACATGAGAATGTGCAAAATGTGGAGGCATGCTTAAGGCATGTGAAGTGTACGACTAACCGTCTTCGAAAATCATGGTCTAAGGGTTGCAAGTTTTGAGGCCATGCACAAAAGGAGGAAGATTTCATCCTATCCAAACTACAACAATAAGAAACCATGTGATCATGCTCAGCAAGTGGTGGCTCGGATCCAGAAGGTCGGAGAAATGTGATCAGAGTAGCGAAATGGTTTTCAAGTCTGTAGTTATAGATTTTATTGATAGACGTGTATGCAAAATGGTGCAGCTGAGGACGCTCGTGGACTGGTTGACGAAGTGCCCAAGCAAGAGACTGAACCCAAGCTTGCGGCTTCGACCGACTTCGTTCTCCAGGCATGGTTCTTCTTCCCTTACCTCTCATAATTCTTGTGTTTTAGTTCTCTTTTGCAACTAAATAGAATTTTAAATTATTAGGATTTTTAATACAGTTAAATGTCCCTTCAACTCGTTGCAAAACAATACATTTTCGTGTCGTAACTCACGACGTCATTATAACACGTCTAATTTAAACCATGAACTAGTACCCCTCACTTCGAGATGATTTAGAAAACTCTTACCCTTCTTGACCGCTCCAATATTGTTCCATTGACCAGACGAATTTGACTCCCCACTGATAAAGTTGACCTTCTCTTGGTTTTAAATAGTTAATTTTTACAATTTTCGGAGACTCACTAAGTACCCTTCGCAACTCTGGAAACGAGATGTGAAGTTTCATTTGTGTAACTTGGTATACGAGGAGTTGTCTTGATTTTTGGTTTGACCCAAAACGATCATATTAAATCCTTTTGACGCCCTTATAGGAGCCCTGTTACACTGGTTTACAATAGTAGAAAACTGTTAAATTTAGAAAGTTGGCTTTCATTTTGAACCGCCATTTGAAACCCGGATAGAGAAATTATTTCCCGTATTCACAAACCTCTAGTGTTTATACTAGAAAATTGCATGGAACATTTAGCTTAGGGAAAAACACTCTTCTAGATAGTTTGGCAAAGCCATTTTGTAGGCCTCCGGCCGCAGTTTGATGAGGTCAAACTGGACCAATTTTCGACTTGTCACTCTAGAAAACTTGTTGCCGTTTGAAAATGGTTTTCTAGTTCTCAGTCTCGTCGAATCTGATGAATTATCTTCATATAGGGGAACTTGTAAGAAGTTCTTGTTACGTGCTCATCTATTGAACGTCAGTTATGGATGCAGTTTTCTGGGCCCTCGAGCTAAATTTTGTTCATTTACAACTGGGTCAACTACGACCAGTGGCCCCGGAAAACTAGCCTCCAAACGTAAACCATTCACTCTTTCCCATTTCTGTTAATTGCTATGACCTCTTGGTATATCTGGGGACACATATAAAGTTGATCGTGGTGTGCGTTCTCATCAGAAGATAACTTTTGGAAGTGGGTTCTTAGCCTCCGAGCCCATTTTGTATGTTTTTGTAGCTAGTAAGAAAATGTAAAAATAGAAAGCTACGGACCCTCGTAGGGTTGCCAAACCACCCTGTAAACTCTTAACACATACAAATAACCATTTAAAACTCTATAGTGGAACTTGTTGTGTGCATTAGAACTTTTGACAAAATGGTGTTTTCTCTCTCTTCCCTTCTCTTTCTATCTCCTGGGTTAGAAAATGAAGAAAAATGAAATGCAATGAATACATTTTTCTAGACCTTTTTATTTCAATTGCAAATTATAATTATTGTCATATGTAAATGGGAAACTGAAAAATGATACTTATGTTAGGTTAGGGTGGATGCCATGCCAGTGAATTATCGCTGATATCATGCTCATGTGGGTTTTGTAGGATGAAAGAATGACGACGAAAAAGGTGATGTGTAATTTAATTATTATTATTGTAATTTTTTTACAGGTCATTGTAAAATGAATAACTGTATAATGTAGTCTCTTGTTACAGAAAATTTATATTTGAAATTTGTTAATATGTATGAGATGCTAGTTTTAGGGATATATTAGGAAATGTGCATCTAATCACTGGTTCAATTTGATTCTTAGTTGTGTATGGAAAAAAGGGTTTGATATATATATAGTAAATGAAATTGAAGTTAATATATTGTAGTACTTTTTCAGTATTCAATAAACGATTAAATTAATTACTAGGTTATCTTCTTACCTTGTAAATGTAATAAAGAGTTTTTTAATGGGAACACTCAACCCTAATAAAATATTCATGCATAACTTGCCTGCATGTGTAATCCTTTTTACCATATAATAAATTTAAAACCGTAGAATGAACTTAAACTTTGCACTCGATGGGACGTCCTAGGTTAGGTAAATAAAACCCCTAGTTGGAGTTTACCGTCATAATCATTATGTTTAGTGACATTGTCATGAACCCATATTTTAGGAATGACATGGTCCAACTTTATCCAGAGTATGCTGTTTCCTTCTAGTTTTGGTAATCACAAGAAGAATGCCCTCTCTTAAGGTTCGACACCAGGTTGAGTGGTGAAGACCGCTTTGGAAGTCACCTTATGAGTCCTTGTTTGAAGGAACGACTAAGTGGTGCTACCTTGGTTTCTATCAAAATAACATCTTGGTATTTTCTTGAAGGTGGTTTAGTATAAATATGTTCACTTGCCTTAAACTCATATATAGTTGAGGCGTAGGTCATTAGGTGTATATTGGAATAAACCAAACCTCAGTTGATTAGGAGGTGTCACTTGTGGTTCATGTATAGTTTACAATTCTTCCAATCATGTACCTCTTCAAGATGTTAGACAAATACTTCTATAACCGATGTTACAAAACAATGCTAATAATGAGACCATAGTGCGATGTAAGATCATATCATATAAGATGAGAACGAGATTGGAGATTAGGATTAAGGTCACTCTTGGAGTCACTATAACTTAATTAAACATTATCATGTGTTGCAAAGAATATGAATTGTTTGGTGTGATCAAACTTTGAGAAAATAATATAT